>CAWUFW010000313.1:3890000-4490000 GCA_963921515.1 Calotriton arnoldi | reverse complement strand
TGCTTGGTAGACTGTTGGATTGTGAGTTGAGTGATAGTTGGTTTGTTTGAATAGAATGGTAGAGAGTTTGAAGTTGGTGTGAGGTGTGTGAGGTGAAAGAGATTTGTTGCGATTTTGTGTCATTTTAGGATATATTGAATTTGGTAGGGTTTGTGAGAAAGTAGTTTGGTAAAATATTGAAAATGAAAAAAATGTGTGCTTCTAACTTGTATATGTGAATCTTTTGATAAAACTCTGATTAAATCATACGGAAAAAGAGGTGTTTGGCGACATTGTTTTAAGTCAATGCGCCTGGATAAAAAAGTGTGAATTGTATATCAGCACTGGCATCTTAAATAATATATACTTCAGTAAACGGACTGGTACAATTTTAAACTTTTCGGAGAATGGTAGGACTCTGGCTTTCAATAGCAGGTGCTGTCTTGTGAGATTGAATTCTAACCTGATCTGCCACGGCTTGTAGAAACTGGAAGCAAAAGAAGTTGATGGAAGCATTTACACTGCACCTTATCGAACCAGGTAGCAAGCTTTTTGAGAACGCTATCACCATATACTTGGGTAGGCATTAATTAGCTGTTGATGACCTTAAGAAAGACTCTAAAGTCCCTGCGTATCAAGTTCTTGTTCAGGCGCCTAAGTCAAAGCTTTGGCGAAGCTTTTTAAGGACTTGATCAGTAGGGTAATTTGACTTCTCTCTCATCCAACCAAAGCCCTAGATATAAGCAGGTTGTCATCCTTTATAGAGGTACATTTTTAGTGATTAACAGACTCTCTTGATTATGTTACGGCCAAAGACCATGACCTTGAACTTGGCTGAATTATTGGCAATATTATGGGCCTGCAAAAATGGGCTATATCTTCAAGTGACCTCTGCAGACCAAAAGGCATCTGATCAATGAGGAATGCGACGTCGGCATATCATAAGATTTGAATTTTCTGTCCAGCAAGACACCGTGGAGAGGAGCGATATGCATCCATATGCTGATTCAGGTCCGGTAAGTATAGATTGAGTATTAAAGGAGCCAAAATATATCCTTGCTTTGGGACTTTGATGGTAAAGATCTTGTCTGACGTGCCCCATTATGGAGACACTTTGCTTTTGACCTATGTGTCGATATATAAGGAAATTATGGGTTTTAACAAGGCTGATGGTCTGCCCCTTTTCCACATTTTGACCCATAGAGTCGTTCTATCCACATTTTCAAAAGCGGTGGTAAAGACAATGAATGAAGCATACAATAAATTCCCCCTCTTTACCATAGTCATAATCAATAGGAGCGGAAAGACACAATAGGTTGTTTCAGCCTTTATGGAATTCTATTTGAAATAAATAAATACATTATTTGGTTCTCCATGACCCACCTTTCCAGCTCTTGGTTTAAAATGAGGGTGAAAAATGTCCCCTCCACGTCTAGAAGAGCAATCAGCCTAAATTGTTTTAGGACAATTACAATCTCTTTTTTATGAATGGGAACTAATACGCTCCCTCCCTCTAGCTCTCGGCAACCACTTGTCCTGGTAGGCACAAGTTGTAGAGGGGCTCAGCATCCTGGTCCACATCACAGGTGAGGGTTTAAAGACGGAAGCCAGAATGCCAGTTGGTCCAGGTACTCCGTAATGATACATTTCTTTCATAGGTTATACTACTGTCGGAGGGGTGACCCAGATTGTGGTAGTCAGGATTTCACTGTCAAACATGCTTTTATTCAGGGGCTCCGGGATGAGCATAACACTGCTATACATATATAGCTTTTTTATGTACTTCTCTCATGCAGTGGGGGCAATGTTTGATGTTATTTGTTTGGGATTTTTCCCCGTGAGGTAATTAATTATACGCCAAAATTTCCTTGAGTCGTTGGATTTTGTGACTGCATACAACTTAGTCCCTTTTCTTACCAAGTCTATTTAGATTTGGATCCTGAGCTTTTTTCTGTGGCTAGATCTGATTCCTTTAAAATGTTTTTTCATTAGCCAATTGTTCTTATTGTTGGTGCATAGAGCTCTCAAAGCCTTATTTAACTGAGCTTTCAGCTATCTTAGTTCCTTGGCCAGAGCTCCAGGCTAATCCAATACAAACTTTCTTCTTGTGTCCCACCCAACGTTCCTTTTACTACTTGCTGCCTTATGTAATGCTGATACCAATGTCGACTAAAGCTCCAGGAGGCCCTGCTCTGGAAAGCATGTGGCACTACAATCCTCCAGATATTCCTCCCTCCAAATTGGTGGGCTGTGCATATTAATGGCCTGATATCTGATCTTTTATGATAGGTTCAATTTTTTCGTGAGCGCCAATTAGCTACTGCAGAGGACCATGGATGGCTGGTATGTTCAGAGAATTGTCCAGCATTGCATGATCATTTGATGATGTGACCCACACATTGAAGTCGTCAATTTGCCAAAAATGGGCAATAGATATCCATACGTAGTCCAATGTGGCCAATCTGCCCACCGATGAATTGGTATAAACAGTGGGCTGATCAATGGACATTCTGCCGTCCCATAAGCATAAGCCAAAGTCTTTGCAGGCATTGTCTAGCTCTTTTCCAGGGTAATCATTTCTTTGATATTGCGTCATCTTAAGTGGAATGTTCCAGTACCAGTTATCAAACTGTTGCCACGGTGAGCTGAACACTGTGTTCAAGAGATTGGCGTTGAAGTAGCGGCGATCAACCAAATGGCTCTGACGTGCACCAGTTTTAGTGGCCTATTTTCTGACAGAAGGAGGGCTATGCTATCTTGTCTTTTGGTGCTGTTGGGATGGATATAGATACTGCTGATGTTAAGATGGAGGAATCATTGTGAAATCAGATTATTTTTAACATATATCGAAACTCCACCTGAGGGGGGGGGGCTCGTCAATTGTATAGGTGAAGAACATTAATTCTGTAAAGTTTAGACAAGGAGAATAGGCCAACACCCATGTTATCATAATAAATATATATATACATATTTAAAATACAATACAGTGGACAAACAGAAAATCAAGTTACTTATCGCATAACAATATTAGGTTATGCAGTATTCAATAAATAGTTGTTTCAGAAGCATTTGTGGTTTTTCTAATACAAGAAGGTATATCGAGAGTAGTTATGTCAATTTATCTTGTCCTTCAATCACACAAGTTGAATTTAAGCATTGTAATTTCTTCTGGGTTTTTCGTGTTTAAGTAAGAGTCCTATCCTCATAAAAAATCACTCTCTTCTTAATTTTGGGCAGGGTATTTTTCGTCCCAGGAACAGTCTTGAGTTTATGTAAGAGATCAAGCGACCTTTGGTGAGATAGGTACTGAGAGTCCTTTTTAAAGCAGATCTCATAAGCTTTTGTCTTTGGGTATTTTTAGTAGCAATAGCAAATCCCATATTTCTTAATAGATTGATGTCCGTTCCTCAACTATATTTTTGAATGATTTAATAATAAGTCACAGTTATTTTTTTTAGTTCCAATATCTTTATTATTTTTAAGAAAAGGAGTACAAATAGTTAAAATACTATATAAAGCAATACAGCTTAATATTGTGAACAATAAATAGATGATCAATACATAAATACAAATATAATAAATGTAATAAATAAGGAATCCGCAACAAGTTAATATCTGAATAATCAGAAAGACATTTTGATGAAGCTAGCCGTAGTGCTTAAATAAATAAAACATCATAATAGAAAAAAGGGAGAAAAAAGAAAGACAGAAGAGAATAGTAAAGAAGAAGAAGAGGAAAAAGAGAAAAGAAAGGGGAGAATAGACAGGAGAAGGGGACAAGGGGACAACTGCTTCGTTGAAAGAGATAAGTTAAGAGGAAGACACAAAAGGATACTGAGCCACTAAGCCTTGCGAAGCCAAATCCATATATTTATCCAGAGACCTCCAAACAACACTAGAAATGGAAGGCGTATAATGCTTCTCCTCAACAAAAGTATGAGCTCCTCGAAGATATGATACCCATGCCCACCAAGTATGATATGATATTAAATTAAAGGATTTCCACTCTGTTAATATAACTTTAACCGCAATTGATATAAGCACGTCTAACAATTGCATACCCGTAGAGTCGAGGGGTAACGGAATTGGTGCAGCCCATTGTCCTAATAGGATTAAAGGTAATGAGAGCTCAAAATTAATATCAAAGATTAATAATAAATGTTTGTGGACCAGCTCCCAAAAAGGTTGTAATAGCAAGCATTCAAAAAACATATGTGAATGGGTGCCAGCAGCAACTTTGCAGCTCCAACAAAGATCGTTATCTATAAGTTTTAGTTTATGCAAACGAACCGGGGTCCAGTGCAGAAGATTAAGAGTAAAAAATTTAGATTGAATAAGAGAAGGAGCAATCTTATTTCAGTAGCGAAAACTTCCCAATGATCTGCCAGGTTTCTTGTGAGATATGTTTAAAAATATCCTGATCAAAATGATGTACCCATTTCTCTTGTGTAACAGTAGACTGTGAAGGCCTTGTGTCGGATAAAAATGTATATATTCTGGAGGCAATATGACCAGATCTATACCATATAGAAAGGAGCGAAACAGTAATTGAATCAGGAAAAAAGGGTATTTTAGACAGGGCAACCTTTAATTTCAGAAAGGAATGAAAATCCATATTACTGAGATTATACTCTTTAATAAGAGAGAAACTTAGCTAAGAAACTTAGCTAAGGAGGAAAAAGGAATCGGGTCCTGGTTAGAATCATAAAGGTCTTTGACCAACGTAATCCCTTTACGTGCCCAGGATGATATCGTCACAGGGTCAATATCAGTCACAATTTTAGGATTATACCATAAAGAAGACCACCTGGATTTATGAATTGGTTTAGAAACTTTTTTATCTATATGTTTTAATGCATTAATTGTATCTGAGATAATACGAGCTGAGTACGGTAGAGTCAGCGTGGACGCAGTTATAAAAGAGGGGGTGGATAGAGGAGCGCACAACTCCCGTTCGATATAAATCCACGGGGGGGTATTTCGGGAATCGGAAGCAAACCACAGAGCACCTTGAGATGCTAAAAAGGCAATCTGATACAAGTCCCAGTCCGGAAGGTTACATCCACCCAGGGCGTAGGTTTTCCTAAGATGTTTATATGCAATTCTAGCGCGTTTATCACTCCATAAAAATTTTGAGGTAAGAACCTCAATCTCATGGAAAAAAGATGAGGACAGCTTTATAGGCAACATCGAAGACACAAAATTAACAATAGGAGTTATCATCATGTTCAAGGTTTGAAAACGAACCCACCAGGATATGTATTTAGGCAACCATCCTGTCAATAGATCTTTAACCTTAGCTATGATATGAGTTTCATTGTATGAGATAGTGTCTGACAGATTTTTACAGAACCAAATCCCTAGATATTTAATCTGAGTCGATTGCCATTTAAAACCTACATTCCCCATGTGAGAAGGGAAACACAGCGCATTAAGGGGAAACATTTCCGTCTTGTTCTTATTCAGAGTATACCCTGAGACAAGAGAGAATTCCTCAATAGTATTGGAAATGGCCGGGATTGCATTCACGATATCCTCAGAAAAGATGAGCACGTCATCCGCATAAGCAGCCGTTTTAATTATCTGTGAGCCAAATTGAAAGCCTCTAATATCCTGATTGAGGTTGAGTAACCGAAGGAGTGGGTCTATAGACAGTAAAAAAAGAAGGGGTGATAACGGACATCCTTGCCTAGTACCCTGACAGAGATTGAAAAAAGAAGACGTAGCCCCATTAATTCTAATATTAGCTTTAGGATGCGCGTACAGGGACATTACCATATTGATAAAAGAATCTCCTAGGTTATGAGATTGAAGTACTGCTTGCAGAAAAGGCCAAGAGACCTTATCAAAAGCCTTCTCGGCGTCGAGGGCAATCGCTGCGGAAGGGGAGTTAGAAAGCTTCGCTTTTTCCAAGATATGACAAAAAGTCCGGATATTATCTCTAGCCAGCCTCCCCTTGACAAACCCAGTCTGAGAGGAATGAATAAGATTAGGGATATGACACTCTAAACGTTTAGCCAAAATTTTGGCAAAAATATGTGCTTCCATATTTAAAAGGGAGATTGGGCGGAAGTTTTTAGGGTCAGAATGATCCTTGCCCTCCTTAGGGATTACAATAGTAGCCTCAGCAGCCGAACCAGAGACCTTACCCGACGAGACAAAGTTGTCAAAAACATCTTTGAGATAATTGAGTATTGAGGATAAAAATGTCTTATAAAAAGCAATAGGGAACCCATCAGGCCCTGGGGCCTTCCCTGACCGAGTAGCCCTAATCTCCTGAATTATCTCTTCGGAATCAATCGGTTTCCCCAAAACTATCATGTCTGCATCGGAAATGGTATTTGTAGGAATAGAGGACAAAAATTGTTGACAGTTATTAAGGTTACATTGATTTTTGGGAGTATATAGTTTTTTATAAAAATCACGAAAAACCTCAAGAATGTCTTGGGTATGAAACTTCCTAGAGCCAGAATTATCATTGATATAAGAAATCTGAGCAGATTTAACAGTTGTAGCCTGATATTTTAGTGTAGCAGCTAACATTTTGCCTGCACGATTCCGTAACAGCAATCGTTTAGATTTTTGCGCCTGAACACCAATATGAGCCCATTTAGTAACTATGGAGTTATAAGTATATTTTAAGTTTTTGATATCTTGTAGGAGAGACTTATCTTTAGAGCTTCTATATAAGATTTCTTTACTTTTAATATCATCCCCCAAAGCAGTGAGTGTCCTTCTAATATCGGCATTCCTCTTCGCCATTTTTTTGATAATATGACCTCTAATAGTACACTTAAAGGCATCCCACAATACTACTGGGGAACTTACGGAAGACACGTTGTCTTTAAAAAAATTGTGAATATCGACGTTCAGTTGTTCAACTTCAACACTATCATCCAAAAGTTCTGTATACAGGCGCCAAGTACGCGGTCCGCTATTATCTGTAAGATTGAGGAGAGTGAACGAGACCGCTGCGTGATCAGAGACAACTATTGGATGGATCGTAACATTTGTAGTATGCTTTAAAAGCACCGCTTCAACAAGAAGATAACCAATACGAGAAAAACTAGAGTGTGGAGAGGAGAAAAAGGTGAAGTCACTGCCGGTAGGATTATGCATTCTCCAGACGTCAATAAGCTGATGAGAAGAGCACATATCAAGCATTTGTTTATGTGCCCTAGGAGGGCGAAATTTAAAAGCAGAATGTCTGTCTAAAATGGGATCCATGGGAAGGTTGAAATCACCGCCAACAATCATTTTAGCATTCCGAGGAATAGCAGAGAGCTTTTTATTTATTGCACGCCAAAAAGAATGATCATCAATATTAGGGGCATAGATATTCATAACATATATATCAATCGAACCATTGGACAAACGAGAAAGCAGCCACCTACCGTCCGAATCATGTTCTGCAGTAACAATAGATAGACCCGAGTTTTTGGAAATCAACGTCACAACCCCGTTCCTTTTACCAGAGGCTTCAGAACAAGCTACATCAAGGACCCACTCCTTTCGTAAAAGTAAGGCTTCTCTATAAGCTACCTTGGTTTCCTGAAGTAAAACAATATCACCCGATAGGCTTTTGCAATAATTTAAAATCTTGGCCCTCTTAACCGGATGATTTAGGCCTCGCACATTAAGCGTAAGCACATTCAGACCAGACATAGTGGACAGAAATCAATTACAAAAGACAAATTTGGTGTATGAAAAAAAGGAAAACACAGTAACTTTAGTTCAAGTTTAGTTCTGAATGGAAGATAATAAAAACAAAGAGAATAGACCGAAGCAGGAGTCCCCAAGGAAGAAGAGATAAAGAAAGAACAAGCAAAGACAGGAGGAAAGAAAAGAGCAGAAAAAGAAAGTACAAGAAAAAGCTGAACGCAAAAAAGAAAGAACCCCACCAGGGGATGTCTGTAATAGACAAAATGCATGGGGGGAAAACAAAACGTGGATGGACAACCACAGAGGCCAGCACTCTCAGTTCAGCCCGCTCAAAAAAGATAATGTATTAAGCAACGGAATATCGATAGTGAATAAATACGTATACTATAAACCTGTTAATGACCAAAAATGTTAAGTTATCCATGTGTCAAAAGACCCAAACATTTTATATTAAGATAAGAACCTGTACAATTTCATTTCTTAAATAAACAGAAGCACAAAATTACCTAAGTATCCAATTAAAATGTGATAAATAGCAATAATGAATAAATATAGGATCGCATAAGGCGAAACAAATACACATACGTATTGTAGTGAATAAGTAATTGATAAGTATAAATATTAAATAAATATGAAGATTACGAAACAGGAATGATAGAAACATTATAAAGATTAAAAAATGTGGGAAACAGTGCTCAATTCATAAAACAGGAAGGAATGAATTAATATCTTCCACTACATAGTAAGAAGGAGAGAGAATTCTATGAAAGATCATAAACAATAAGAAATATCTATCAATACAGTAGATAATATGTAAACTAAAAGAGAAACGTTATCAATTGATGAGTACCAATAACAACCCTCTGGAATACAAGTTAATGCGTGTGACAGCAAAAAAAGGATAAATACCACGCAATACATAACAAGTAATTCATAATTCATGCTTGAAGATATCAGAAATAAGGTAGCAATTAAATAAGAAAAATTCATTTAGTAAAACATACACAGAAAACCAAAGAGACGAGAAGGACTAATAGAGAAAGGACAGATAAATAAAATAACACTAGGCAAAAGAAAAAACTTTATCAACAACATATAGATCATGAATAATATAAAGAAACGTACAGTAAGAATTTGGACAAACCAGAAAGATTATGACTGGTTAGAGCAAATACGAACCAGTATCAAGTGAGAGGAGATATGAATCAAAGGAAATAAAAAATATCAAAAAGAGGACAGGAGGGAGAGAAAAAAAAAGAAAGAATTACATAAAAAGGAAGTTATGGAAAGGAGAAACGCAAAAACACAATTATCACATGCTATAACACTTAACACAAAAATACTGTTGTCCTGGGAGTAGACGATGATACCTGTAAAGGAAAAGTTAGTAAAGACACAGGAATGAAACAACAACAGCCCAATAACTTGGGTTAAATAATCATCTCTACATCAAGAATCTCGAGAGAACCTTAAAATTTACAAATTCCTGGAAAGGCACAGATAAGCATTAAACCAGCCACCTAAAAAGAGAGATACTTAAGAGTTAGAGGTTCCCGGGGGTGACTCCGAGTCCATCTGAGATTCAGTCTGGTTATCCAAAGGTGGACAGGTCAGATGGTTCATGGAATATCTGGGTGCGACCTCTGAAAGTTATTTTGAAGCGTGAGGGGCCAGCAAAGGCGAACGGAATGTTCATCTCTAGAAGACGTTTACGTAGATTTAGAAAGCCTTTTCGACGAATGACAGTATCTCTGGAAAAGTCTTGAGATATAGCAATTTTGTGACCTTCCCATTGAAGCGATCTAATTTTCCTCATTTGAGCCAAAATTTGTTCAGAATGCTGGTGTCTCAAAGGTTTAAAAATCACAGGTCTAGGGTACGTCAGAGACTTAGGTTTAAATGTAGGAACTCTATGGGCACGTTCGATTTCAAACTCCTTTTGGAAAGAGATATTCAGCACCGAAGGAATCCAATTGAGCAAAAAATCCAGCATTGAAGGAGCAGTTTTTTCGCAATCTTCTGGCAGTCGAAAAATACGTAGGTTACTCCTACGATTTCTGTCCTCCTGTTCAGTGAGGTCTCTCCGCAATGAAACCAAAGAGCGCTCCATGTTCTGCATGTGTATAGCGTGTTTGTGCATGGAGTCCTCAACTGAGCTTATACGAGATTCTGCATTAGAGACACGTAGAGACAAGTTCTTCATGTCGTTCCTGATTGCCGCCACTTCAACCTGAAGTAAATCAGTATTTGTTTTTGTGCTCTGCGCAATATCATGTACTGAATTGAGCCGAGAGAGAATAGTATGTAAGGTAGCGACAGAGTCTAAGTTGCCTTTAGGTGCAAATTCCGGAGTGGGAGAGGCTTGCTTAAGCCTCTTCAGATTTCCTTTAGAGTCCTTATCTTTTGAGGAGCCAACCATACTTTCTGCCATTGGAGCAAGACAAAAAATCTAGTGTAATTAGAAGCTATGTATATTTTGCGCTTCCCGAAGAGTATCGCCAATCTTCACACAGCGGAGCAATGAACCATGCGTGACACCTTAGGCAGTTTTAGGCTAAAGGGTTCTTGTCAGTGGAGCCCATAGGGTGTGAACACCAATAACAGCAGAACCTTCCTCAACATTCGTCGTGACTCCTGATATTAAAAAGCACACAGAGCCCACAGTAAAGTGCCAACAGCAGCATGGACATAATAGTCAAAAAGCCACATACGCAGGAAAAAGATAGCACCGTGGTGAAAAAAAAGTAAGTTAGCAAGACATCTGTGCAGACACCATTGTATGATATACACTTTATGAGCTCACGAGTAGCAGCGCCAAAAAATAAACATCCAGCAGTCGAGCATTGAATATTAATTCGCAGTGGAAAAGCGCCCGCTGGAGCTTAACTGAGCAGCTGTAAATGAGTATGGCGACAGCATTCAGTGTTAGAGAGCCCATTTATGTAGGCATAGCGTAAACACCGCGCCTCTTCACAGGACCTCTCATTGTGGCGGGGGAAATCCAACAGACAAGCACTATACCTCATATGCTGACTGGAATGTAAAGAGCCAGTGTCGACAAACCATAGAATTCTCCTATGAGGCAGCGTCCCTCTAAGTTCCACTCGCGCCGCCATTTGTGCGTCCCGTCTGAGGAGAAGATAATAATAGCGCTCACGCGGTCAGAAGCGTCTCAAAATGTCCAAAATTCGATGTTGTAGGTCCCGCGATACTCCGCTGCAGATTCCTGTGTTCAGGTGAGCCAAAAATTACCTGCAACACATTAGGAGCCGAGTGACCGCCTCAGCGATCCGCCGGAGCTCAAAGCAGCGCGGCCATCTTGGTTGCGCGCAAACCACGCCCCCCCAATAAGTCACAGTTATAAATGTTAAATGGTCACTCAAAGATTTTGTTCAGATACGTAGCAGCTACAGAGGGGACTCAGTCATTCAAAAGCTTACACAGGAAATGGATTTCAAGAACACGTAGTTTAACTTGTAAAGTTCGTAATTTTGCTGTCATTCTTTTTTCTTCACCAGTCATCCTCGTACTGATTTCATATTGCTCTTTCTAACCCGCAGCCGCTCCTTCTCCGACTCTGAGCATGGCTACAGCACGATACCTCGCTCCCTCCCCTGCCTCTCGGTCCTTTCACCTCCCCGACATGCAGCCCGCTGCTGTTGCTATTTGGCTTTTCCAGTGCTTGCAGAATTGAGTTGCAAGCATTAGCAAAGCTAATAGAGGGAGGCAATTATTTTGGAATGTCATTCTGTAGACTACCAAGATGCCCACCATGGTACATCTGTGTGCAACATGATCACCATACCGGAACAGCATATCAATATTCATTTGTGTAATTGTTCTTACACCAATCCAAGATGGCCGTCATATTTCGTCTACACTCAACTTTATAAATTAACAATCCAAGATGGCTGCACACCATATGGCTTTGTCAATGCTTGCACAGCAATTTTACAAGCACTGGCAAAAGCTAACAAGCATTGACAAAGCTTTACCGATGTTTCTTTATGTAGCAGTAAATATCAGTAATAACGATTACCCATTATAATGGCACTGAATAAACTGACTTTGGTTGAATGGAAGTCTGAGCTGGCTTTGCTGGCATCTTGTCACCTTCGAAAGACAGGAGATGTGAACAGAGTGTTTAATTTAATGAGTTCTCTTATGGCAAGTTCCTCTCAAAGACCTATAGTAACAAATAAGTTGCTAAGCATAGTATTTATATATTTGTAAAGAGTTATAAGCTTTACTGTGCCTTTTTATTCTGCTGTTCGCATCCTTTTCAATATGTCACTTAGGACCAAAGCTTCTCTTTTCCACAGTCGAGACAAATGGCCACTTAAATACCCAGAATCAAACATCGCTGCCTGGAGGTAGGAGGATGTTTTATCAGGTAACCATCCTTCGGATTGAGCTGCCAACGGAAATATGTAAGGTCAGCAAGTTGCGAGTTAAAAAGACTAAAAAGCTAGCTATTCTGCACACTCTCGTTTAATATTTCTCTACTGAGCTCAGATACAATGCTCAGTGTTTATTTAAAGTCAAAATGGAAATGGAATGGAAGGCAGTTGAGGCAGCATGATGGTCATATCTTTAAACCCCCCCCTATATATCTGAACTATGGGTACGCCTACTGTGAAGCAAGACCACTGTGGTAAGGGATAAAGAAGAAACTTCAATCATTCAAAGGGTATCAGGGAGGGAATCACTAGCCGATGTATGATGAATACCTGTGAGTCCACAAATTATTTCTGGAGTACTATTTGGTTGAAACGCTGAACGACCACAAATAGTTCAATGAGACTCTGATTGCTCGCCTATGTCCTGTTGGTCTAAAATACTGGAGATGAAAAACAGGAACCTGACCTAGTTTGGACCTGTTTATCTTTTGTACAGGTGGTTTGCTGCTGGGACGAGGGAAGACTGTTTAATTACTTTTACTGTACTGCTCACAGCTATTTATGCAACCCAGTCGTGATGCAACCACTTGTATGTTTTTTCTCGTTGGAAAATTCAATAAAATATAATTTAAAAAAGTTTTAAAAAACCTACACTACAATAGTTCCATGTCTGACACTAGTTCCCAAGACCTAAAATCCCCCACACCCTTCAAGCTTCAGGCTTACACCTCAGTTGCCTTTGCCAGCCAGACTGTTCAAAAGAGCTACTAGTCTTCCACTCAAACAGTTTTCTGAAGCAAAGAACAGGACGACCATCAAGTAGGTTTCCATTTCAGGAAAGTCAAAGAAGCGTGGTAGTATCGGTCCTAGACAAAAAATGGGCTATTGCTGTAAACATGGTTCTGGTGCCCTGGAGCTGCTGAGATTTTAAACAACATCTGGCACAGTGGACTATTCTATTTTAATTCTCAGATTACAGCATGGAGGTATCTGTGGGACCGCCCATGCAACAAACTGAATCCAATTGCTGCAACAGAGCTCAAACCTTGTTACTGCCAGTATATAAATTCAGTGTAAAAAAAAAAACTATCATGCAGAGTGTTCAGGGTTCAGGTTTTTCCCACTGTTTTTTAATATATAGATACCACTTCTGGTGGTTTTGATAAGGAAATTCACGTCTTACTTCAATTGATACACAGATGTACCCAAATTTTAGTATATTTGGGTGCTACCTTGAGCAGCTAACACCCGTTTCAAGAACTCAATCTTAGAAATTGCAACTGGATGAACCGGAACATATATGCTCTTTCCAGAAGCATGAAGTCCAAGTGATATATACTTTTAAGACATTACAGCTGGATTAAAGCAACAGTTTGTTATGTTATGTTAAGTTAATTGAATTTAGTATAGCGCTCGACTCACCCAAAGGCATCTCAGTGCTGCCTACAGCTGCAAGCAAGCATACACAGGAGAGAATCACTTAAAATAAGGAAGATTTCAGCAGTTTCCTAAATTGACAGTAATTAGTACAGAGTCGAATGTGAAGAGGTAAGTTGATCCAATAAAGCGAAGCTAGGTAGGAAAAGGCTCTGCCTCCGCATCTGGACAGACGGATATGGGGTACGTTCAACAAGGCTTTATCCCGAGATCTTAGGCTTCTAGTAGGTAAGTAGCGTTTGGGTTTCTGTTGAAGATATCAGGGGCCTTTACCCCCTTAAGCATTATAGGTGAGGCAGCAGATTTTAAAGATACTTCTCTGCCTTACTGGCAGCCAATGTAAGGCTTTCAGCGAAGGGTCCGAAGGGGTTCCTGACGGAAGGTTGAGAACAAGCCTGGCTGCAGTGTTTTGCACCACTTGCAATTTAGCCATAAGCGACTCGTTTGCTTCGGCCAGTGGGGCGTTACCGCAGTCCAGTCTACTAACTACAAGGGCCTGAACTAACGTTCTTCTGGTAGAGATTGGAAGATAGGGTGAGACTCTCCGTAGTAAGCACATGGTGTGAAAGCCCAATCCAGTGGTTGCCAAAATCTGCTCTTTCATGGGGAGAGCTTGGTCAATTTTTACACCAAGATTTTTCACAGTTTGCCTGGGAGTCGGAACTGCGCCCAATCTAGCCGACCACCACTCATCAGACCAAAAAGTAATTGCCTTACTAAACATTATAATATCGGTCTTGTTTTCATTCAGCTGTAGACAGTCTGTTGTCACCCAACTAGAGATGTCTAGCATTCCCTTAGCAAAACGATCTTTGGTTTTGGTGAGATCTTTGTCAAAAGTGTAAATCAGCTGAGTGTCATCGGCGTAGGATATTATTTCAAAGCCAAATGGCTCTACAATATTAGCAAGGGGCACACCATATATGGTAAACAAAGTAGGGCTCAAACATGAGCCTTGTGGTACACCCATGTCAGGCTGCATCTTGCAGGAGGTAAAGGGACCAAGAGCAATAGTTTGGAATCTATCTCCCAAGACATTTTGGATCTATTTGAGAGCTGACCCCTGGATACCTATCCCTCAAAGTCTCTGCAACAGCCTTGAGTGGGATACCGCATCAAAAGCTGCGGACAAGTCCAGCATCATTAACATAGATTAAGCTCCCGCATCAAGTAAGAGTCTTAAAGAATCCGTGACAGCCAGAAGGGCAGTCTCAGTGCTATGGTTAGATCGAAATCCAGATTGCGACGGGTCCAGAATCTGATTCTCTTCGAGATAGGCTGTTAATTGTTTGTTAATTAGACCTTCTAAAAGTTTTCCCAAAAGGGGTAGCAATGATATGGGGTGAAAGCTAGATAAGCTATTAGATCCAAATTTGCTTTATTTAGGATAAGTAGGACTTGCGCAAATTTTCACTCAGAGGGTATGATGCCTGTTTCAACTATTAGATTAAACAGTGACTGAATAGCCGGGGCAATATGGCTGGAGAGTAGAGCCATGACCTTAGGAGGACAAAGATCCATCGGATAATTTCTTACTTGTTCTTCCAAACAAAGACATCAGTAAATTTTAGAGTACAGAAGGTAGAGGCCGCACTTAATGCTAACTCAAAAAGTTCAACCATGATTATTCATCTTTAAGGTTGTGGCACTGGGTGCGTGTGGACAAGCATGTGCATTACTTAGTATGACATGGGCACCAATCACTTGAGGTGACTGCACAAAGGTGAGAGCTTACAGAGAAAAAGCTTTTATGATCATCTTATCTTGCCAGCCCAATAAGAGCTTTTTTCTCCTGTCAACAAAACTAACACTTGATGCTGCTTACATCACACTGGATACAGTGCTGCACATTGCCTCTGTGTGGCGCTGACTTTGAGACCACTGACGCTGCTGCTGGAGACATGGACGATGTGAACTTGGACCCAGCAAGCAATGGCGGTCGCTTTAGCCCCATCCACTTAGCCTACATTCATCACACATGCTAATGCAGAGCATCAGCTTTGTATGAGTTAAGTGTGACAAGTGCTATATCAGGACTATTAAGACAGCTGGCTAAAGGGCTGGTATTGGGGCATGGGTCTCCAAAGGATTACTTCAGGTAACGCCTTATTTTTTATAAGCAAGTACATTTAATACCTTGCAGGCATATTTAGAAGTCTGTGACAATGGAATGACACAGGCTAAGTGTAGGTTAACAGTCCCGCAGCTTAACAACTCGCACCAACAACTAACTTTTACATTTTGGACAGGCACCAGAATTACTTTGTGTACGAGAGAAGGGAAATTCCTCATTTATGACTACTGAACCAGAGCTAGGACTAACAACAACTAATTTCGGTTTGGCCAATATTTGAGATAATATTGATACAATGATCTCTGGGAAGAATATGTAGGATAAAAGGGAAAAGAAGATGTTGATGGTAACTCAAGTTCCATCCAAGTAGATGAGGGTACAAATGGATGGAATCTGAGGATGACATATAATAAAGAAGATCCTAAAGCAGTAGCTGAAACCACCTTAAACTGTTGCGGTGGTGTCACTCAAACCCATGCTTTCGACAGGGATCTATCTTCTATATCGCATTAGTTTTACTCATTCAGGTCTATTGGAGGTTAATTAAAAGGAATCTGGATGAACATTAGAGTAGACCAGTGAAAAGACTGTCACGTTAAACCTTAGGGCTAGATAATTTGACATTTTAGAAAGTAGTACTTTTTGTAAAAAGAAAAGCCCCAGAAGTCTCAGAAAATAGATGTAAGAGAATATTATTCTTTACAGTTTAGTGGTCAGAGGGAAGACATGACTTTCTAAAACGTGAGTCTATCATAGATATCCTAAAAAACCTATGACAGAGTTACAAGTGCTCACTTCCTCAGATATAAAATAATTTCAACTGGTACTAGTAGAAAATTCGCCACAGCTGGAGGTTACAAGGGTAGAGTTTAGCTCCGCAGAGCTGCTCACTCTGATTTTCAATTAACAGACAGACAACTTAACAATTTTGAGGGCAGGGAACAGGACCAGGGGTAGAATGTACACGAATGGGGAGAGAGGGTCATTAATGAACACATTTTTCAACTTCTGCCTTATAACAAAAACTCATATGCTGAAATTTGGAAAAGTTTGACTAAAGAAGAAATTCGAATTATAATAAATAGTAAAGATTGCCATACATTCAGTAATTTCCAATAGGTGGCATGAATAGCATGCTAAGCAGTTATGTATTACACTGAGCAGTATGATTCACATGTAAGAGATCATGAAGATTGGAGTTGGATCACAAGTTCGCTTGTTAGGAAAAACCCACAAAGAGGACCATGGCTAAGTGACATTAACTGATCATTGGCTAATAACTTCGGCTCAACTTGTAATCTGAGCACAAATGTATTTAACTTTCTATCCCTAATGTGACTGGGTTTAGGAGACATCCTATTTATCCATCTATTATGGAACAGTTTACCTTGTTGATTTTATATACCTATAGGGAACCTGGCTGCAACCTTAATTCCATAGGAATGGCCATAACGTTTAGCACTCCTGTTGCCAGAAGAGCAAAAGGGGGTGGTGGGGCTTGATAATGATGGTTTCTCTGTCACTTGTTTTGCCGGTTGAGATGATGAGCTTGAAGCACTTCATGTTGGGCAACTGAAAACACCCTGCAATAAAATTATATTTATTGTTATGTAATTTGTACTTCCCACCAAACAACTGATATAGGAGTAAGATTGTGTCTATTTTTTAAGCTGTTCAGTAAGTATGTGATCAATTTTGAGGAGATGTGCTTTTCTTGGCAGGGAATTTCAATTGTAACTTATTCCCAACTTGATATAATGGAAAAGACTCTGTTATAACAAAGCTGGACGAGGTTTGGAGTACAAAGCTGCTAAATTAAGTGTAGTCATCGGAGTAAGATATTAAAAGTGTTTCAAACATTACTTCCTATGAGCCTTAACAGCAGCTGTAGTCATTTATCAGCAATTTTCACTCACTTATTGAAGGTTGGTTGTAATACAACCCTGGATTGTACTTTTGTAGCCTGCGTACATTTTGATCCTACAATTGATTATGAAATCAACATATAAGCAGCAAGTGATCATTATGTACAAATAGGATTGCTACACCCTAGTGTTACAATTGTGAAAGTGTGGAGCCAGACAGGACAACTATTGGAAACCAGGCAAAACTAGAAGAAAAATACATTAAATGAAACTGATACAAGGAGATTAATAATAGCCTAACGTTTAAAACAAGTCAGCTTAGCTTTAGCACATAAAATGAATATCGCAGAAAATGGTACTGAATATTAGAGTCCAGATGAAAGTTTATGAAAAATGTAAAACAATTAACATTTATTGAGTATAGACAGCCAGGAAGGAAAAAATACAAAAAGGTTACAATTCTGACTTACTACAGAATGTAATCTTATCGATAAAAAAGTCATGAAAGAGGGGTGCTTAACAATGAGGGATAAGTTTAATGCTTTGCTTAAATCAGTGTTTTAAAAATCTTGCAAGTTAATATAGATGGGCAATTAGAATTGGCAAGTCACATTACAAACAGCAAAACTGGACTTATAGTTGAAAAATAAGTGGTGTGTGCCTCATGAAAAGCAATTAAAAAAAGATCCAGATAAGATGATTACTGACACAATGAGGAAAGGACACATTGTGACTTTCAGGCATTGACAATGAATCATCTTACAAAAGTAAACAGAAACGCCTTCCACTAGAGATTGATGGCCCGATTAACTATGAGATTATAGCCAATTTAATTTGGTCAATTTATTCTTCCAGAACACCAGGATCCAATGGTATTCCAATTCAACTCCTTAAGTACCATCTACTGTTTTTTAGGCTAGACTTTACAAACTTTGTATTAAGCCATTCTGAAGGAGTGTATAATTCCACCTTTATGGTATGGAAGTCATCTGATTCCTATCCACAAAAAGGGCTCTTGTTCACACCCAGGTAATTTTAGAATGATTGCATAATAAGACTGCAAAGAGAAACCTTATGGAATGCTGATTTTGCAACATCTTACAGATTGGATAGAAAACAATAATATACTTCCTATAGCACAAGCTAGCTTCAGGCACATGTCGAGTACTGTTGACAAGTATTGTGGCCATTTTCCTTTCGACAAAGAAAAGTGTATCCTTGAATAAAACCTTAAATACAAAACAGCAGTTACAAAATTGGCAGCCACTGCCAATGGCATAAAGTTAGTTGATTATGGTTAGATGCACGTACTCTAAAATTTATTTTATTATTTAAAACTAATAATTGGGTAAGAGTTTAATATAGTAGCAGTGGTGCAAGTATAAATAAAATAAAGACAAACAACAGCCTTATACAAGGTTATGTGCTTGAACCTAGGCTATTTAACGTCTATATGGACGACTTGCTTGCAGAGCTCGCCCGGGGGCATGACTTTCCTGCAAACTTGGAGGGATATTCTGTTTTATTTTTTCATATACACAGATAATTTGATAAAAATCGACCAAACACCTATTGACTTGTATCTGTAGGAATGCACAGGGTTGCATTTTAATCTCCGTTCCAATAGGAGCCAGTGAAGTGAATTCAAAGTGGGAGATATGTTATAGGATTTTGTATACATTCTGCTATTAGTATAACATCACAGCACTTTCGGCAGGCAAGTGAAGATTTTTAGAATGGTCCTGAGGTTTCCATTGTGGACTGGAGTCTGTTTTTATCAGTAGTGTGAAAGGGTATGTTCTATGTTATGTGAATGTTTCGACTTCAAAGAGTTCTTGGTGTTAGCTGCGTGAGAACAGAGCGCTTTGCCTAATTTCTTATGGATCTTCTAGGATGTGTTTGAATGGCTTCATGTTCACGCAGGCTGATTTTATATCCCCTGAGGTTTCTGCTGTTCTTTTTGGGTTGCTTAGATCGGTAAAGAACTGAGGCATCACTCACTCCCTTATGACTATACTGAAATGTCCTGTGGCTCCTATGAGGTCATTCAGAACACGTAAAGCAGTGGAGCTGACAAATTATCTGGGCTATTGCACAATTTTCATCTTCACCACATTGCTCTAACATAAACTGCAGACAGTAGTGACTGTAACACTACACAACTCCAAGTAATGTTTGAAGATGTGTTCTGCTCCAAATGGTTTCCAGATTGAGAATGTGGAAATGACTGCAATAACACCATTACCAATGCTTATTTTCTAAAATCAACAGCGGTGTTAGCCACAGGTCCATGGCTGCCGTAGTCATTCCCATTGCCTTTACCTACAGATTCAGAATCAGTAACCTAGCGACGGTGGGTTCCAATGTCTGTCTAGCTTCACCTCTCTTGGAAATGGCTTCAGCACCAAGAAAGGTTTTAAAAGAACAAGTTACTTACCTTTCGTATAGCTCTTTCTGGTGGATACTCTCTCTAATCGCAGATTCCTAAGCTTTATAGTATCACAGACACCAGACTGATTCGGAAAACGTTCATAGTTTTCCAGTAGGTGGCACCATGCAGCTCTGTGCTGGCTTCCTTCCCCAGGAAGGGGCGGAGCGGAGCTTCATGTGAGTGTCATCACTGTGAGCTGACTCCTTCCACATCCTCAGACTGGTCTCTAACTTGAGACCTTTTTAGAGGGGAAAAATAGGCAACTCCACAAAATTAGGGAGGTGGGAAGGCAGTGAGGAATCTGGGGTTAGATAGAGTAGCCACCAGTAAGAGTATTACTGAAGGATACTTCTAGAAAAAAGATTTCTTTCCTCTAGAATAGATACTAAGCATTACTTCCCAATGGTGGAGGGTTTTTGGAGTGGGCTCAGACCAAAAATTCTTGCAGGACTGAATGGGTGAAATGCCCTGGTTGTTAAGTCAGTAGTGCTTGTGAATGTGCGCACCAACGCCCACATCACAGCCTGGCAGATGTCAAGGACAGGCACTCCACATGCCAGTACAGTTGTAGCACCCTTAGCCCTGGTGGAATAGGCTCCCAGACCTTCCAGATGCTGCTTCTTGGCTAGTGCGTAACAGATCTTAATGCAGAGGGCTATCCACCTCGACAGAATCCTCTTCTGCACAGCCTTCCCTTTTTTTGCTACGGGGAACCCCACAAACATCTGATCATCCACCCGATGGACTTTGGTAGTATTGATGTAAACACTTATAGCTCTTTTGGAATCTAATCGGTGGCTCCTCTCCTCCTGTTTTGATGGGCGAGACACGGTAAAGAACGGTGGGAGAGTGATGGATTGCCCAGAGTGGGATGGTGTCATGAAATTTGGCAAGAAGGTTGCCCGCGTCCTCAGTACCAGTTTGTCCAGATAACAGGTGGTGTAGGGTGGATGCACCAACAGTGCCAGTAGTTCACTCACGCGATGAGTTGAGGTGATCGCAACGAGGAAGACACTCTTTAGAGTCAGAAGATGCAATTGGAACAAATGGCGTGCACATAAGAAATGTCAAGACCAAATTAAGGTCCCAATGGAGCATCACAAATGGTTTGGGAGGGAACATGCGTGTCAAACCTTTAATAAACCGCATCACAACAGGTGATGCAAACAAGAACGGTTGGTCCAGTAAATGCAGAAAGTTTGAAAGGTCCAACAAGCAAGCTTTAACAGTGCTTGGAGCAAGGCCTTGCTAGGCAGAGGCAAAACAAATGACAAAACATCTGACAGTTTGGCTTGTAAAGGGTCTGGCTTGTGGACTCCATGCCAGGCCACAAATTTGTACCAGCATCTTGGGTACAGGGAGTTCATAGATGGCTGCCTGGCAACAAAGAAGACATCCACAACCTCAGGTGGCAATTCAAACGCAGCCAACTGCTGCCACTCAGTCCTCACGAATGGAGGTAAGATTGCGCAGGTTCAGATGTAGAACCCTGCCCTGCACTTGCGACAGAAGATCCTCCTGAAGTGGCAGCCTGATCGGGGCAGCCGCTCATGCCCAGAAGTTCCCGGTACCACATTCTCCTGGCTCAATTTGGAGCCAATGCAGTGACTTAAGCCTGGTCATTCCTGAACTTCCTTAGAACTCGGTGCAGAAGAGGCAGAGGAGGGAAGGCTTACAGGAGTCTCGTGATTCACTCTAGCTGTAGTGCATCTCCTAGAGAGCACTTTTGTGGGAACTCCAATGAGCAAAAGATTTGACACTGTGTGTTCTTGACAAGAGCTGAAACATCTATCCAGGATTCTTCCTATTGTCAGAAAGTGCCCTGTGCCACCTCAGGGTGCAAACGCCGTTCGTGATTTCCCAGGTGCCACTAGATGAGACTGTCTGTCCTGGAATTGAAAGATCCGGCCAGTTGGGTTATGATCAGGAAGATGCCCTGACACTCCATCCAACTCCAGCTGCACAGACCCTCTTGGCGTAGGACCCATGACCCTACTCCGCCCTCCTTGTTGCAGTACCACATGGAAGTGGTGTTGTCTGTGAGAACCTGCACCACCCTCCCATTGATGTAAGGCAATAAGGTCTTCAGCGCCAAACAAATGGCCATGAATTCCAACAGATTGACACAGAGCTGGGTTTCCACCAGAGAACACAGTCCTCTGATCTCCACCTCCCCCAGATGGCCTTCCACACCCAGCAATGACACATCCATCACCACCATCAACTCTTGGTGGAGAAGGGAGAAGGGTCTGCTGCTAGTCCAAATGCGGTTGAGCAGCTACCACTACAGATTATATACAGTTGCCTCCAAAACCTGGATGGCATCTGAGAGGTTTCCTTGGTGCTGGGCCCATTGGGACTTCCGATTCCACCGCAGAGCCCACATATGCCAACTGGTGTAATCAACAACTAGATTGCAAAAATGCCAAGAAAGCTGAGAGCTGCACTCACAGAGATTCGGAACATAGGTTGAAACATCATGATAATAGCCCAAATATCCTGAACTCATTGCAATGGAGAGAAGGCCCTGAATGGTACCATATACTGTAGCATATCCAGGACCAGTAAAAGGCAGCCTGTCTGAAGGAGTCAGATGTGACTTAGGCTTGTTGATCGAGCACCTCAGCACCGTCAGGAAATTAGCTGTCATTTGGAGATTGTCTATGACTGACTGGTGAGCTCGCCTTCAACCATCAGTCATTGAGGTAGCAGAAAACTGGTATCCACAACCTCTGAAAATGAGTGGTGACACCGCCATCACTTTCGTGAAGACACGAGAGGCACAGGTGATGTGGAAGAAGAGAGTGGCAAATTGAAAATGCTTGTGGCCTACCTTGAACCGCATGTACTGCTTGTGGGATGGAGGACAGGTATATGAAATTTCATGTCCTGGAGGCCCAAGGATACCATCCACTCACTCAAGTTCAGGCTATAATGAATCTGGGTCAGTGTGAGCATTTTGAATGTATTTCCACAGGAAGGCATTCAGAGGACAAATATCTTAGATTGGCCGAAGGCCTCAGCCCTTGTTTGATATGAGGATATAGCACGAGTAATAGCCCACCTCTATTTCCAAGTCCGGAACACTCTCAAAGCCTCCTTTGGAAAGGTGCTCCTGTGATAGCCTCTCTGATATGGGAGGAAGATGTGGCAGGACACAAAAAAGGCTATGGTATAGCCATGCTGAACAATTTGGAGGACTCATCTGTCAGATGAGATGTATCGCCACTAGGTAGAAATTGCCAGATCCTGACTCCCACAGAGTGGTTGTATCCCACTGATGGCAAGCTAAAGAGGCTTGGAGGCAGTGGCCTTACTGAGAGAGGACTAGGAGGACTGGTGCTCTGGTTGACATGCCCCATGGCTGCCATATATACGCCCGACCTTGGAAGGGCTAGGGTGACTAAAGTAGAGGCTGGGGAGACATGCGTTGACTATATGTCAGCTCTAGGAGTAACCATGAAACTTCATAAACTGATGCGAAAACTGTTTGGTAGGTGCCAAAAGACCAATAGACTGTGCTGTAGCCCTCCTCTCCTTGAAATATTCCAAGGCAGAACAAGCATTCTCACCAAATAGGCGTGAACCATCGAAAGGCATATGCATAAGAGATGCCTATACGTCTCCTGAGAATCCCATGGAACACATCCACAGGTGGCAGAGGATCACACCATTGCCAACAGCCCTTCCCCCCAGTATCAAGGTCAGCGTGAATCACTTATTTGGCTGCATCTTGACCTTCCTGGATGGTTTGAGCAAATGTAGCCAGAATATCCTACAGGGACACCAGCAATATCTCACTGGCCATGTATCACAGGGCATCCGTATACCAGCCCAATAAACAAACTGCACTGACTGACCTCAAAGCTAGAACTAAGCGGAGTGAACATATGTTTCTCAAATGCCTAAATCCTTTTGAGACTCTCTATCTGGGGAAGTCATAGGAAATGAACTAGGATTCACCTTGCTGGTGCACCCTGAACAGCCAGACTCTCTGGAGTAGGCTGTTTAGTGAGGATATCAGGGTCGCCATGTGCCGGTCTGTGGAGCTAGATCTGGTGTCTCAGTGGACTATCCATTCACTGCAGGAATCTGTATTTGACCACATAGTCACATATTTTAATCCCGGTGTGTCCACCTAGCCTTTTATTCTTCTGAGGTTGATAAAATGAGTACCAGTGAGTAGGGTAACAATAAGCATGTTTTAATTTCAGTCATCACCAACATACCCCTGCTGGGATGAATGTGTGCTTTACAAATACACATCCTATGCTTATGTTTATATAATGTCTGGCCACCTGCCTATTTATCAGTGGGCAAAAACAGGGCTTTGACCAGGTGCATATCAATATGTCAGTGAGGGCTTCACTGAGTTGGAGCGAGGGCCGCTCAGAAGTGGATGGCCCAGGCTGCAGAGTGTCCATAAGGGCATTTGTGTTAACCTCAATATAGGGTAGTTGAAGGCCTAGTGCCTCAGCTGGCTATCAAATTACTATGGCAAATGAAGTACTCTCCTCCATTGGAGTACCAGAAAACAAATTCAGCTCTGTATCAGTATCATGTCTAATAGCCTCTTGTAAATCCATGTAAAAACTGTTATCGTAATGAGGGGGCAAATCATCCTCACCCCCCCTATTATCTCCATCTCTGAGTGGTGGTTAGCTTTGATTGAAGTCGAAACCAAAAAGAGAATCTAGCCTCTGAGGGTGTGTCCAAACAGGATTACACTGAGATGAAATGGTGACTGGTTGCCCCATAGTGGATTCATAGCTCGACCTCAGTCGGGTCAGACTACAGAGTCGATGCTGGGTCCTCCTCCAGCACCAGATTCATTGCATCGATGAAGGAGGCACCATCGCAGGCATGGAGTCGGAGTGGAAGTCTGCAGCGGAGTCGGTGAGGAGCCCGTGACTGGTCTAATGGTTCAAGTGGCACTGAGGATTGATCCGACGGCAGTAATCCAACTGAGGGTCCCTGCAGATCCTTGGAGCCCGAAGGCACACCAGAGGGGGCCGGAAGAGTACCAAATATACGCAGCAGTTCTCCTTATAGGCCTCAACCTGTTGCGGACTCACTGATGTCTCGGGGAACCCAGGGCGCATTGGGTTCAACTATGGAACCGGCTCATCAATCGGAGATCAGGAGCAAGACCAAGGTGGAACCTTGACGCCCTTGCAACTTCTCTTTTGATAAAGAGTGGCCGGATGGTGTCTAGTCCTGCTTCTCTTTCTTGTGTTTCCGCTTACACTCCAACTTACTGAAGGACTTTTACCTCAAAGAAGATTTCTCGCTGGAGCAATGTTGAGATCTGTACTGTGCCAGTGCCCTCAACTTGGAGTGGGAGAGGGACTTTCGAGAGGTTCATTACTTCTTCCTGTGTTTGGTAAAGTACAGTTTCACTTCCGGTGCCGCATCACCTTAGGATGCAAGAGAGCGCACTCATTGCACGAGTTGGAGTAGTGCACCAAACCCACACATCAGAAACACAACATGCACAGGTCTGTAACCGACATCTGTTTCCTGCAGTCGCTGTCATAGGTTGAAACCTGCCATTTTAGATGGGACATTGTTTCCTTGCACACTGGATTTAGTTGTTATAGGGATCATCAAAGACCGACAAAGGAGAGATTGCAGCTTTAGATCCGTGTTTGAAGGCGCGGAGAGAAAGAAACTGACGTCAGTGCGGCGTTGGTGCTTATATGCAGCTTGCTCTGTCACTTCTGTGGCGGAATGTAGTCAGTGCCGAGCCGCACAGAGCCACCTCGCGGCAGGATCATTGCTATGAACGTTTTCCAGATACAGTCTGGCACCTATGGAATATTCTAAAGGTGAGGTCTCTGCGGTTAGAAGTATCCATCTGAAAGTGTCACATTTAGGTCTTGATTCAAGCGAGTGATCATAATTGCTTCTGGAGTGCAATGTGGGACTCACAGGTGGACCAGCAAAGAATTAGCAGTGATTTTCTGAAAGCTAAAGTCTGTGAATAAACCTCAAATGGCTAAATGCGAACATTGAAATCGACACTGGAACTAGGCGTATTGTACATTTGTTAGCTCGTGCAAAGTTTAACTGAAACTTATAAAGCATTTATCTTCATTCTATGCCTCTAGACTGGTATATTTGCAATGACTTTCATTGAGTTCATAAAATGACCCTACCTCAAGAAGTACATTGAGTACTATGACAGACATTTAGTCTAAAAAAACACCCAGAATCTATCAAATTTCTGCAGAGCTCAGAAGCAGAGGTCAACATTTTGCTTTGTATATCCGCAAGTGAGCGCACCACTTTCCATTTGATAGAGAGAAAATTACAAAAATACCTTTCCATGATAGTAAGGCTTGCTTCATTTCACATTTCAAGGTTGAGACTTTGAAACAGGAGGGCCTAGCGTTTTTGAATGTCAGGTGGTCAAGCTGACCTGGCCACTAGCTGGAATATCTTGTACTTAATGAGTGTGATTCAAGTGGTAAAGTGCCATGCACTTAGAAGCAGGCCCACCCATTAGTTTGATTGCAAGGAAAATGATGCAGACGCAGTGTTTCATGTTGGCGCAATCAAAATACTGAATTTGGCAGTCTAGGGACGCTCATGACGTCTGCTCATTCCATTGCAGCGTACACTACTGCCTACTAACAAGTTGCTAAATCTCTACCTTAATGGTGGGAACTATTCTATCCCCTTGCTACTGCAACCGATGGAGACCATAATGAGTCTCTAGCTATAGGCTGCCTGTCGCCTAACTCTATTTGTAAATTGTATGCTTTTCTAAAATTCGTTCCCTTGCTGCCTATCACATTCCTGTATTGTGCATTTTCATCCTGAACTTTTGTATTTGGTCCTCCTCTCTCTGCTAAAGAAAGGTGAATGCCAAGCAGAGATCTCACTGCAAGCTCTCTTAATGCCCCCCAAATGCTGACATGCTTCTCCTAGCCGAGGACCAGTTGGATTCCGTCTTCACGTCTACGGGTTGGTGGACCTGTCATATTGCTCCTTGTCATCTTAAACCTCTACATGGAGCCATTCAGTCTTCTACTTACAGACAACAGCATCAAGATTCACTAATATGCTACTTGAAAGCCTCCTCTGTTTCAGACATCCCAAACCTCAAACACTGCCTCCACATCATCCAGACCTGGATGTCCAGCGCATACCTGAAGCTCTACCAAACCAAGACAGAAATCCTGTTATTCACCAAGAACAACAACAAAACCCAGTATAAACCTGGCTCAATGACATGAACCTTGATGGCCTCATACCCCAACATTCACCAAATGCCAAGTCACTTGGATTCACCCTAGACTAGAAACTCACCCTCAAGGAACACACTACTTCCAAAAAAACAAAGAGAGGCTGGTAGCAGCTCTCTCTTCTAAAGTAAGTGAAACCATTTCTTCCAGAAAGCGACTTCAAACAGAACTGCTGATCAAGCCCCCATACTCTTGCATCTGGATAGTGGTAATACCCTGCTCCATGGCCGCTCAGACTCCACACTGGCACCTCTTAAGAGCATCCTACACACCCAAGCATGTTTCTTCCAGGGCCTGAAGGAATAGGATCACATCACCCCATTGCGAGTGAACTTCACTGGCTCCCCTTGCAGGCGTGTACCATCATCATCTTCAAAATCAGCGGCATCATTTACAAAGCCATCACAACCAGCACCCCGCTTGTCTTGCAGATAAGCTCACTATCTCTAGTGGTTCTCTGCACGCCTGCAGCCAGGACACTACCATACTGCAGAATAAGAAGTGTAAAAAAAGAAAGGCAGTAGGCCTTTCCCATCTATGCACCTTGGATCTATATCAACATTCACATATCCAATGCTGCCAATGCTGCTCAAGTTTAGGAAAGCGTTGAAGATGCACCTCTTCAAAGAACACTACATCACAGTGCATTAACAATCCACAAACCAGACACCAATCCAGTTACTCATTGAATTTATTATTATCTTTGAGCCTGTCCAGGGCTCCCCTGCCTTTTGGCTACGGTTTGTGCAATAGAAATACTACATACATGCAAACATATATTCTGTGTAAATGGCCAGTAGGGATCTTAATTGCAAGTAGCCAGAGTGCTGGTCTTCAGAAAAGAATGTGCCACCTCCAACATGGGTATAGCAGCTGCAAATTTTGGCTTATGGGAATAAACCTACTATGTAATTTGAGGTGTATCATCCACTTTCTACCACGGAGATGCCAAAGTAGGCTGTCTGTTGAGTGAAGACTCTAAGGCAGTGGTCTTCAAACTTTTTAATGCCCCCCAGTGAAAAAAAACATCACCCCCCTCAAATGTTTTCACAATTATATTATTAAACTGGCAATGTTTAAATATGTCTATACGTATTTAAACATTGTAGGTAAGTTCTGTTACTGTTTTAAAAATGCAATCAATTACATGATTGCCAAACATACTATTCTAGTCAGGCATGACTTACTAACGTGTACAAGTATCCACACCGTGATTATTAGAAATGGGGGAGGGGGTTTTGAAAAATATTTGGAGTCCCTTCCTTTTTGACACCTTCTCCCAGCCAGGATATAAATGACAAAAGATGTTAGTGATGGCACATTACAGAGCGGCTTACTGCTGCTCATTTTTTTCTTCTAAAAAACAAAGCACTGGTACTGAATAATGCTTCTTTTGGCTAGAGCCTGGCACCCCCTGGGATCACTTGAGGCCCCAGGAGGGGGGGGTGCCTCCCAGTTTGAGGACCCCTGCTCTAAGGTGAATCTGGCTTTCACAGAGGAATAGATGGAACCTTCATTACCTAGCAAGGAAAAGGCACTTAGTGACTCTATAAAAGGAATTCAACTGTATTGAGCACGAACATACTAGGGCGCACTGCAAGCTCTCAGTAACAGCCTGTGCTGTTGTTTTCGATGATACAATCCATGTGAGGAGAGTCGCAGAGAGTCTCATCCTATTTTGGAGTCTTTGAAGGTGGGTTTATTGGCCTTCTGCATTGATTTAATGAAAGAAACAAGCCACCCCCAGCATTGTTATACCTTCTTGGTCCACTGGGCGTCAGAGATAAACCATGAAGTTTAGAAAACTTCTAGGCAAGCATTTTAAGAGCATGATGTATCTCAGAATCATGTGCACAGCACACTCAGGCACAGTCTCTCACTCTCAAATTCACTAACTTCCTCAATCAAGGCAAAGCCTGCATTGCGGCCTCAGGTATATGAGTGTGTATCAGATATTATATATTAAAGAGATTCCAGAATGGTGCAACGGTGTTTTTAATCAGAAGGTACGCAGATTAAGCCATATCATTTTACTAAGATAACTTGCACTTTCTCTTTTCTTATGGGACCAGATGGAATTCATCCATGTAGGGGCCCTATGCTTCATTGTGGTGTGTATGCTATGAAGAGGTATACACACCACATAAAAGCTAGAGCACCACCTGCACTTTCATCTCTACATCTCCAGGCAGTTGTTTTGCAAACCAGTGTGCTGGAATTGTGGTGTTGTGCATAGTTCTGTACATAGTCAAACAAAAAGTCCTCATTTCTGCGCACAATGGGGGCGAGGTGAGTGAGTGAGCGTGGAGGCATGGTCAAAGGCATGGCTAAAAAAATAATATTTCGTAACTTTTTTCGGTCTTCCACCTTCAGGTAACTACATATAAAATAACGCACAGCGTAAATGAAAATTAAATGCAAGTTGTGTTAATCGGTTTGAATTGCATTATCGTACATTATGAAACCTCTATTAGTCCATGCACTTCAGAGATCTGTGTCTGTAACCAGAGAGCCACAGAATTGAATCCTGATTGGTGCTGTGGAGAATAGTGACCTGTATATGTTTTCCGAGACAAAACATTGTGAATATGTAAATCATTATTTTAAACTTGCATTACACACAGTATAAGATAGGCTGCTACAAAATGTGCAAAAAGTATTAAGATAAAAAGTGCTTCCAAAATATATATTTTAGTAATACACAGACTCTATGTAGTGCAATTTCTTTTTTATAACTGTCTTTTAAAAGCACAGACTTCACAGCTTAGTTGGTAACTCCCTTACAATACCTCTCAAAAAGAATATATATTTGTCATCAGGAAGCTTCAAGTGATTCCATCACTTAAAGTAAATACCTGCTTCCTAGCCGCCTTTACAATTACAGATTAATCTGCTGCGCACATTTACATTTCTTTCAGGCAAGCAGACACCATTGTAAGAAGGCTTTGTTTAGCTGTTTGCCCCTCCTTCGGTTTCAATGCACAGAAGACTCTCTGCCTTACACTTCGGTTGAAGCATTTCAACGCTCGGAATGGAATGAACTGTCCCTGGACGGTTGTCTTTTCACAGAAAGTAGGGGAATTGTTTTTCTAAAATTAAAAAAGTATAGGGATGTTGTGCCTCTGAGATCCCTACCCTCTTCGACCACTAGGTGGGGCCCACCAGCACTCTTTTTAGGGCTCGCCTAGGCAGCGCTTGCGCTGTCTCTTCGAGACATGCTGTATCTAGGATATGGGCTTGAAAATATCCCCATCTTTTTTCATTTGTTCCTGTGCTGTCCTTTAGAACTGCTGGATTTTCATTTGTGAATACACTTAGTAGTCCCTCCTTTAGGAATTTTGTATCCTCCAATGAGGACTGCCCCTCTTACATGTGTTCTTACTGTTCAGGTTATTTATACTTAGAGAGAACTCTTTTTTTAGTTGGCCTGCCTCTTTGCTCGTTAACTGTTTTGTTTACTTGTGCAGTGAAACTTCCCACAAAAATGGTAGACCAGGTAATATGCTTGATAGCTGGCTGCCTCTTGATACTCCTACCTTCTGTCGCATTTTAGCTAGTATCAAATCAGGCTCCCCTAAAGATCCCCTTCCCATCCCCGCCCTCCAAAAATTGGAACTACCAATTCTTAAACTCATTATGGAACTCCTCAATGCTTCACTACGCGAAGCAGTAGTACCAGCAGTGTGGAAACATGCCATGATCCTCCCCTTGCTAAAGAAAGCAAATGCTGATCCGGAAGTTTTATCTAACTTTCGTCCGATCTCATTGCTCCCGGCTTTCTCCAAAATTTTAGAAAAACATATCAACCTCCAGCTGACGCAATTTGTAGAATCCCAAAGTATCCTACACTCGTCTCAATCTGGCTTTAGAGCGGGCTTCTCCACCGAATCCACGCTCCTGGGAGTCACGAAACTATTCGCCAACGGCTTGATATGGGAGATACTGTGGCACTCATATTACTTGACTTGAGTGCCGCTTTCGACACTGTGTCCCACATGACTCTTCTTCAAGTCTTACATTCTAGGGGCATTGTCGGATCAGCACTTAAATGGCTGGCGAGCTTTTTGTCTAGCCGAACCTTTCAGGTTTTTTCCTCGACAACAAGCTCTAAGTCCCATGTTTCCCCTCATGGAGTACCACAGGGCTCAATACTTAGCCCCTTACTTTTCAACATATATGTCAGCCCTCTGGCGACTATAGCTGAAGAGGCTGGGCTAACTATATATTCATACGCTGATGACACCCAGCTTATCTTTTCCTTATCGACCAAAGAGACTTCCAATGTGTCCTCTCTCCAAACAGGTCTACTTGATAGCTGGCTGGATGCACACTAACAAGTTGAAATTAAATGGAGGAAAAACTGAACTCCTTATCTTCGGTGGAAACAAAGCTCTCTGGGGCCCCCAACATTGGCCTCTTCAAATGGGTGATCTCCCCCAAACATCACAATCTGTCCGTAACCTCGTCATAATTATAGATGATCAACTATCTATGCGACAGCAAGAGGTTAAGGTCGCCTCAATCTGCTTTACAATTCTGAAATGGCTCAAAAAAATTCTTTGGATGCTGCCACCTTCGACTAAAAAAACTGTGGTCCAAGCCTTGATCGTGTCCAGATTGGACTACGGCAATGTCCTGTATTTAGGCGCAAATAAGGAGGTGCTTCGGAAGCTGCAAGTAGTCCAAAACTCTGCGGCCAGACTTCTATGCCAGCTACCTCGAATGGCCTCCATTACAGGCCCTCTCCGCGACCTCCACTGGCTCAGGATAGAAAATCGGTCCAAATTCAAAGCCCTTTGCTACATGCACAGGATTAATGCCGGAACAGCACCACTTTATCTTAGGACCTTAGTTCACCCATACCTCCCTACGCGTCTTCTTCGATCATCCAATCAGGCTAAGTTTCAAGTTCCCAGGATCAAACGCGCACGCATGGGTGGACGGTCCTTTGCTTACTTGGCCCCGTCTCTATGGAACTCTCTCCCACTCCCACTCCGCCACGAACATAATTACCACAAGTTCCGTAAAGGCCTCAAAACGTGGTTATTTAACCTCTAGAGTCTGACCTTTCTTTTTTCTTCCAGCATGGGTCCGTAGGCGCCGGAAAACCTCCGGGTAGCTGTTGCGCCATATAAATTTAATAAATAAATAAATAAAATAAATAATTTGCTTGCAGTTGCTTTATATCCGTGCCTCCCCCTCACCCCTTCCACAACACTGCTTCGGTTGCTTCTTATCCCTTAATCTCCCCGTGCTCACAGGACCCCACCACCCGCCGAGTCCACTGCTGTTTTGCTTGTTTTTTGTTACTTTAAAAACTTGGGCTGGGGAAATTGAACAATCAGTCCATTATTACAGGATGCTAAGTGTGACATCAGACTCGAACTGTGGTCTCCTGCTCACCAGTCAGCAGCACTTACCGCTGTGCCATATCCTTTGCCTAGTCACGTTGCCGGGTGCAGTACCATATGTGGCCGAAAGAGATCCCAAGGGACGCCAAGTGACAGACAGCTTGTGGCCTGTGGCACTGCACCTTCACAACACTGCTTATTTTAATGAGTCGGAACTGCCATTTTCACTCCCAGCCCTACGGCATCATTGCAGGTTTACTACATTTAAAAAAAAACACAACAGAGTTCTTTATTTTATTAAGGTGGGGAGGGCATTTCTATTGCATAGGTAAAAAGTATTGGCATATATAATGCCAATAGCTCCAACTCCAACAAATGCGAGACCTATTGCATTTCGAATGCTTATTTGGGGACTGGGACTTATTTATTGTCATCAGACTTTGACCCAGAACAAGAAAGAGAAAAACAGCTAAGGGAAAAAATGGGGGACGAGAAATATGTATAAACAATGACAAAAGGAGAAAGCATGGATGACAGGGATCCTTCAAGAGTGCTTTATAGAAGTAAGGACAGTTTATTGGTGGATGAAAGAGTCATGAGGTGAAACAAATAATAGGCAGCTTTGGTGTTCGGTAACTCTGACATTGGTAGCGGCGCAAGCAGACTCCTTAGAAAAATTTGGGCCCAACACTTGTTTTTATTTCTTAAAAAAACACGGCATGCAGGTATGTGCAATTCATAATTACAGTGGGTGATTCAGAAACTCCTGGAAGACCCAACTTCACATCTTCCTCAGTAAACCAGCTGGCACATTGCATTACTAATCTTCAGCTCTTTGCACAACTGTTTCAAGGAGGTGTTTTCACTGCTTCGCCATTTACGGGAGCCAGCTGTCACTTTTCTAAGCCACAAAATAGCTAATTTAGGCGAGGTTGTCTCTTCAGTATTACCTGTACCTAATTACCTGTTCACTTCCTGGACTCTCTGACACTCACGCAAACGGCTTACATTAAATTCAGATTACTCTCTCCAACAGTTTGCCTGAGAACTATGACATTAACCAGGGAAGTGGTCATCCCTTTAACAAAAACACACATATGGTAGATGCAGTGTCTACAACCGTAACAGCAGCATTGGCATGGCAAGGACGCACCCGTTCATTACTGCTCGATAAAGTCCCTCGTGGCCATGCCTGGTCCTCATTTGCACATATCACTGTTTGTCTCCAGTCCTGATAAATTCAATGTAGCTCCACCTGCCAACAACACCAGAAATTACTTTGAATATTTCAACCTCATTCTCAACCCAGTAACTCCTCCGATTTTGACTTATTCCGGAAACGTCAACCTAGATAACAGTAATCATGAAATAAATCTAAACCTCACCACTGCACTCTGAACACACCTTCAGCAACACACTCTTCATATCTACTTTAGATCTCACTCCTCTTTCCAGATCCCTACTGTTAATCCTTTCAATCATTGAACCTTCCCCCTCCAACTATCTCTCCACCCATTTGGCTTTCATTTGTTCCTCTGTCCCAACACACCCTTACCACTCCTAGCTTCTTCTGGAAATACTCACCTAATACTACTCCTGTTTGCTTTAAAAAAAAAAAAAAGCCCAACTAGCACTCAACCCCTCCCAACAGCCCTCATTCAGTCTTTTATCTTTTTGTTGCTTCCGTAGACTCGCTCTTCAAAAAGCTGAACCCTCATGAATAGTCAACCTGAAAACCTTTCGTCCTGAACCATGGTTCAGTCACCCGTAAACCCGCAGACTCAATGGCATTCTTGCATATGCCAGACACAGACCCCAGAGCTACTTACTGACTATAAATTCTCCCCTTCATATGATCATTTCTGCCCTTGACCAAGACAGGGCAAAGAGTGATCTACTCTCTGGGCGCCCATACCTGGCAGCTATATTGAACTGTACACTTCCTACGATCCCCACCCTGCCAAGTAGTAAATCACTACCTCCCGGGAAACATCCTTTACCCCGCATGCGTTACTCTGCATGCCATTACCCCACATTTTTTACACTGCAAAATCTTTTACAATGCAGGGCTTTACACCGCAAACTATTACAACGCATTCCCCAAAGTAACGCCCCCGTGGAGTTAGAATAGTAAATTGCATTGCAATGGGGAATGCGTTGTAATGGATTGCATTGTAAAGCCCTGCGTTGTAAAAGATTTTGCGGTGTAAAAACTGCGGGGTAATGGCACACGGAGTAAAAGTGTGTGGGGTAAAGTGTCCTATTCCTACCTCCCCCAGGGCCCAACAACTTATATACTTAGTTACATGGTCCCTCTTCAAAAGTTATCCATCATTACCTCAAGACAGCAACAGTCATCCCACAACCGAAAAAATCCTCAGCTGACTTTTCTACAACCTTTAACTATCACCTTTCATCCTCCATCCCTTTGCTCTTCAGAATCTTAGAAAAAAGATATGTCTATCCACCACAGCCATTTCTTCCTCATCCTCCCAGACCTTGCTATTGACATATTGAACACAATATTTTTCTAATTACCAAGCTGAAGCTGGGAATCGTGGGTCCTTTCTTCAAGATTCACAATCCCAAGCTAGCAAGCTGAACTCCGCAGCCAAAACTCCTGCAGGCCTTGTTATCCTGCTGCCTGATGTGTCAGTGACGGCCGGCGGGACCGCCAACGGCCATCTCAAGGTGGGGGCGGGCTCTGGGGCCCTGACTCTTCCCTTGTGGCATAATAGCCAGATCAGGGGTCGGTGTGCAGCGCACCGGGCGCGTATCCTGGAGTGGGCATGGCGGCCCCGAAGGAGGATCCTCGGAGGGGGGTGAGGCCCGCACGGAGGGGGCGGCTGTGTTCAGGGTGATAGTAAGCCACAGACCAATGGGTCGAATCCAAGAGTGGGCATGACTGCCCCGAAGGAGGCCAGCTCGGAGGGCAAAGTGGACGGCACAAAAAGGACAACTGAAGACGCACTGACAGAAATACGCAGTGCAACGGAGCATGGTCTCAGTGAGCCCTGGGGCACGTGCCAGTTTTTCCCCCAAGGCGGAGGGACAAGACAAGAGCAACGGCCCCACAAAAGGAGCAATACATTTGGCCTAATATCATGGACGCACGCCCCAGACTGACGGACCCCTGTGACGGCCGAGGAACACAGTGGGGTGGCTGGATGAGCCCTCTCCCGCCCAGAAGCTACATGGCCTGCATACTATGAGCAGACAAGTGGAGGCCTGGACTGACGAGGGAGTGACCGGAGGAGCTGAGGCCTAGGACTGGGGAGGCACAGCAAGGTCTGACAGGCCCCCAGCAGGGGACCTAAGGAGTCACTGGAGAGCCCTCTTGGCCCCGGCTGCCTAACATAGTGAGAGCCAACAAGAGAGGACCCTACCAACCCCCTTCTTCCAGCCTGTGGCATACGGATCACCCCATCCGGACGCGCTCTGCTGGGACGCTAGTGTTTTGAACTGCTATTCTTCGCTGCTATAGTGATTAGTTTGCTTATTCCCGTATTTTAACAGCCCAATTTTAATCTTACTGGATGGTGCTTAATATACCTCTTTTACTTTGTATTTTGTGGTTTTAAATGGTTAACTAATTTGCAACCTTGCACATCACTTTATTTGTGACCTTGCACTTTACCTGCTTATTTTGCACGACACTCTGGTCCTCCCCGGTCCATCGCGGCGTCAGCCGATTGATGCGGAGGGAGGGCTACAGTCTTTTGACACACTTCCGGGACACCACTTCCACCCGGTCAGCGCTCCAGGCTCCAGCAGCGCCTATTTAGGGGCGAGCTGGAGCGCACGCGCGCAGTGGGCACGCCGCTGGCGCGCCAAAGGCGCGCCTAAGGCAAGCTTGTCTGCGCCCGTCCGCGCCTGGACCGGGCCTAGGGCCAGGAACCCTGGACCAAAATATAATTTGAAGCCTAGAATATCCTATTCAAGGGAGAGCCTTCTCTCGCTTGGTCAGCAAAGGGGTAAGAACTGTCATCAATTTACGTGTGATGAGCTACTTAGAACAGATAACCCTTATTGTTTAGAGTGTTCCAAGAGATTTCATAAGTACGGCGTGGAGGAACAAAAATCCGTTAGAAGTCCAACCAAGGTTAATAAAACTAAAAAGGTACTCAATTTAGCGCTTATCAACGCCAGGTCTTTGATTAAGCATAAATACGAGATCTCGGATTTTATTATAGACAAGTTGGATATTTTGTATGTTACGGAAACTTGGGGTGAGGAAACATCCGACCCAGATTTTAATATTGCGGTGCCGTGTGGGTATAAAGTTTTCAGGCACGATAGACCCATAAAAAAAGGCGGTGGACTTGCAATAATTCACAAAAGTGAACTCATAGCGCATTGCTCAACATTTCCCTCTCCAGACTGTGAGGCCCTTTTCTTTAAAATTAGCGCCTCTGAACAGGAAACCCTCAAAGGATTATTAATTTACCGCCCACCTGGCTCTAAAATTAATTTTTTAACAAACCTGTCTTCTTTGCTAGAACTGGGTATTCAATCCAGATGCTTCACCATGCTGGGTGATTTTAATTGTCACTTGGAAACACTAACCGATAAAGAAACTCAGGAACTTCTAGATATTACATCGGATGTAGGTCTCCAACAGCTAGTTGAAGGCTCCACACACCAAGCAGGTCACACCTTGGATGGTGTGTTTACGAACAATCCAGCCTTATCTATTACATCTATTCTCCCCCTTACGTGGTCCGATCACCACGCTGTCTTATTTCATTGGGACCTGCCTGGTTCCATAACTACTAATACGGCTAGCATTAAGCTCGCTAGGAGAGCCTGGCACAATATTGATTCAGGTGTACTAGAAACCCAGCTATTACAAAGCATTCCGGTCTCAGAGTTGGATGCAGAGGGATAAGCTAGAAGTTATACTTCATGGCTAGACTCTAACTTTGCTAAACTAGCCCCTGTGACTGAGGCAAATAGAAATAGAAAAACTCCATCTGCTCCATGGTTCTCCGAAGCCCTAAGACTAGACAAACAAGCCTGCAGGAGGCAAGAGAGAACATGGCGGAAAAACTATGATGCAGCTGAAAAAGAACAATATAAGCTTATGCTAGCAGACTATATGAAAAAAATAATTATTGAGAAGAGCCAATATTTTACGCTGAAAATAGAGATGGCGGGCAACTCAAGTAAGGAACTTTTTACAGTCATAAATAATTTGACGACTGCGAAAAAGGAAGCTACGGTGAATTGCACTCAAGATTTCTGCAACACATTGGCCCAGGCGTTCAAAACAAAGGTCGATCAAATCTATGATCAATTTGGCTCACATATTCCTCATAACGCTGGCATAGATCAGGAAGTTAAGGCCACAAAGCCTTTTTAAAATTTTACCTCTACTTCCCCAGAGCAGATTGCTACGCTTCTCCTAAAGACTAAGGGGCCGATTCTGATGCGGGTTGGAAAAGCTTCCCGACCGAATCGTTTGGGAAATGGTGTCCGACCCACTCGGATCGGGAAAGTCCGACCGGCGGAGTAGGATGCATCCGGATGCTTCCAGATACGATTTGGTTGTTCTCCCATTGACTTCAATGGGAACATTTGTTCCTAACCGCAGCAGAATTGGGCCCTCGGTCGGGAAGACACGTTCCCGATCCGATTTGGAAGGAGCAAATGCCGTTAGGAGGCCTTCCTAACCGCATCAGAATCAGGCCCTCGGTCGGGACGCTTTTCCAACCCGCATCAGAATCGGGCCCTAAATCTGGCTCTCCGGATGATCCTTGCCCTCCGAGGATACTGCATAATATTAGTCATATTATCAGTCCCCAGTTATCTGCCATTTTTAATCAAATGCTCTCACAAGGAACCTTCCCAACACTGTGGAAACAGGCCTGTATATTACCGTTACTAAAAAAGCCCAATCTGGATGTAACGGATACGGCCAATTATAGACCGATCGCAAGACTCCCGTTGCCTGCAAAAATATTTGAGAAAATTGTTAATATGGAACTTTCCACATACATTCTAGATAACAACGTCTTAGACCACAGCCAATTTGGTTTTCGATCTTGCCACAGTACCGAGACAGCCTTAATTAAGACCACGGAGGAAATTCGCACCGCACTAGATGGCGGCGGATCAGCAGCTCTGATCCTCCTTGACCTGTCCGTGGCATTTGATACTGTGGACCACAACATACTGATAGAATGTCTGAAAACTATTGGTCTAGGAGGAAAGGCCCTGTCGCTTTTAACATCCTTTTTAGCAGATAGAACGCAGACAGTGCAATTGGGCGATTTTAAATCCACACCATTTATTTTGCCTTGTGGGGTGCCACAGGGCTCTTCCTTGAGCCCTACACTTTTTAACATATATGTGTCCGAATTAGCACCTTTGATCAGAAGTTTTGATCTAATTCCGACCTCGTATGCTGACGATACCGAATTGGTTATTTCAACCATAGACAAGGATGTCGACCACTCTAACAAACTACATGATTGCATGGTCTCCCTGAGCATTTGGATGAACAGGCATTGTTTGAAGCTTAACTCGAGCAAAACCGAGGTGGTGCTTTTTGGAAAGCTTGCTCCCCTTTGGTCACCAGTTTGGTGGCCAAGCACATTGGGCCCCCTTCCAACACCAGTAGTAAAAGCTAAAAACCTGGGGGTCATAATAGATGAGAAGCTGAATTTTAAATCACAGGTTTCTAAGGTGGTGTCTTCTGCCTTCTTCACCATTAGAACCGTGTGTAAAATTCTTCCATTTATTCCGATAAACACAAGAAAAACTGTTTTAACTTCCCTAGTTTTATCTAAGTTGGACTACTGTAATGCCTTATATATAAATTTACAGTCCAATCAACTTAGAAGATTACAATCGGCACAGAATGCTGCTGCCAGATTGGTGCTAGATGTCCCTAAGCATCAGTCAATTAGGGCCGGGATACAAGAGCTGCATTGGCTGCCAGTCGCCCAACGCGTGAAATTCAAGGCACTTTGTATAGCACACAAGGCACTTTACAGAGTAGGTCCACGATTTCTATGGCATGCCTTTAGTTGGTACTCCACCAGCAGACAATTACGATCGGCTAATGCCTTCCTGATGCCCACTTCCAGAGTCAGGACGATGAACTGGGGGGGGAGGAGTTTCAGACATAGCACTATTAGGCTATGGAACTCTCTTCCGCTCGCTCTTAGGAAGATATCTTCTCTGATTGAGTTCAGGAAAAATCTTAAAACATGGCTTTTCAAAAACTAATTTCCCTTTACAGTATGCGGTCCGTAAGCGCCTAGACACCTAAGGGTATTAGCGCGCTATAAAAGTTGTTATAACATAACATAACATCTTTACACAGGTAAAGACCCTCGCGGTACACCTAGACGATGCGGAGTGGTGCTCAAGACATAATAATGTGCACATAATTGGGGTCCTTGAGAAGACTGAGTGCCCACGTGCTGACCTCTTTGTGGAGAAGTGGCTCCTGGATGTGGTGCTGGGTGGCAGGGCTTCGCTGCATAACACAGTGGAAAGTGCTCACAGAGGCTCGTTGCGCCCCCCAACTCTTTAGGCCCACCACGCCCGATTATAGCCAGACTGTTGAATTTCAGGGACCGAGACCACTTTCTGCAGGTGGAACGCGCGCAAGGCCCGTGGTCGATGGAGGATAGTTCAGTCAACATTTACCCAGACTTCACCAACACAGTCCAACAGCAACGGGAATTGATGTTGTCAGTGAAACGCCACCTCCGTACCCTGGGTCTCAAGCATGCACTAATTTTCCCGGCAAAACTTTAAATCTCCACGCCTGGTTCTTCACGTCGGCAGGACATGTTTGGGACTGGTTGGGGGCACAAGGGCATCCACCGCCTACACCAGAGGTGGGAGCACCCCACCCAGAGAGTCATCCCTGGAGTTCCCCCCGTAGGGGGCATCGGAGAGGGACCACAACTCCAATGAAGGATCAGGCCTATGAGGAGAGAGCCCAGGTGGTGCAGGACGTCCAGGAAGGGAACCCACGGGTGACAGACAATAAATGGACAGCCCTCCGATGAGGATGCTCTGAATCCAGTGGTAGCACTGACGCCCCTGGGGTGTAGCTGGACGGGGCAGGCCCACTGGTGGTCAACCCGATGACGGCAGATGATCTGCTGTAACCCCTGGGGGCAACGGCTGAGGACTGTGTGGAGCAGTGGCAGGGCAAACGATGCGAGGTTGGTAAAAGAAGCACTATCCTCGAAAGACGTAACATTGGCCTGTGGGAGGGAGACTACCCTCTCACTACACAAGAACTTTCCACAGTTGTGAAGGGTTGAGTACCATGGTTCAGGGGTGTCGGCAGGCATCTCGAGCGCCGGTAAGGCAGGTAGTTGGAAACACGCTGGACAAAGTAACAGGGTGGGAGGGGTAGTTTGCTGGTTGGGAGAAGTTTGGGGTAAAGCACAATTATAGGACACGTGCACATACATCAGGCAGACCTGAGCACTGCACATGCACGTATCACACACTCTGCATAGGAACAACACCCCACTGACCTTTCTGTCGTGGAATGTAAATGGATTGGGAAATAATGTGAAGAGAGGGGTAGTCTGGAAATTCGTGACACGGCATGCCCCGGATGTCCTGTTCTTTCAGGAGACCCACCTGCTGGGGAACAATTGTGGCTTTTTAGGGAGAGGAAAGTATACAGTTGTTGCGGAGGCAGGCTTCTCAAGGAGTGCCCGTGGTACATGTATCATGATTCGAAAATTGGTACCCTTTCAGGTGTTGGGGACATGGGCAGACCTCCAGGGGTGATGGGTGGCAGTCTGGGGCACCTGGCAGGAGGAGGAAGTGTGGATGGCCTCCTGGTATCTTCCACCAGGGCTGCAGTCGGCTGGATTAGCGGCAATGGAGGATTGGATACTGCAAGCGCCAGACACCCTTGTGGTGACAGGCGGGGATTTCAATCTCACACTAACTAAAGGGTGACCTAGATAGTGTGGTAAGAGGCAATGCACGCCCCAAGAAGGATACAAGATTGGGGGCATTTGTGGAAGCTTTGGGACTGGGTGACCTGTGGCGATACACACACCTAAATGAACGGCAGTACTCATTCTTGATGAATAGGATGGTGTCTCTCTCTAGACTCGATTACTTTCTGATCCCGGTGGGTCATGTGAATCGGTGTCACGACGTATGATATCTGTCAAGAGGAATTTCAGACCACTCTCTACTTGTGATGCAACTGGCCCAATTAACCACCCACGTACTGAAAGGGGTTGGTCCCTTGATCCCTGGGTCCTGACCGATTGGGCAACTGAACGCTTAATACAAGACGCAACAAAATTATACCTTAAGGAGACTAAGGACACTGTGTCCTCCGCTGTCACTGTATGGGAAGTCTTTAAGGCAGCGATAAGGGGCCAGATGATAGCGCATGTAGCGGGGCAACGGCAGGAATGGGAGAGTAATGCCCGGGAGATGGAGGAGCAGCTGGTGGAGTGGGAATCCCAATATGTGGCCCAGCCCAGTCAATAACTGCCGATCTCCATAGAGACAAAACGAGAGAAATATAGATGCCTCATGCACTAAGAGGCCATGGCACTGTTTAGATTTAAACAGTATAAACTGTATGAGGTGGGGAATAAGGTGGGGAATGAGGTGGGGAAATTGCTAGCATGGCTCATGCGACGGGAGGATGGACAGAGGTGGGTGCAAAAAGTTACCACACCCGCTGGGCAAGAGGTGGAATATGCAGCAGAAATAGCACTGGCATTTGCAGACTTCCTACAGCACCTCTATGCCCACGTTTTGGACACTACCGACAAGTGTGAATTGAGGGGCTTCCTGGTAGATATCCCAATGCCCAGTCTGGCGCGGGGGAGAGCCGGGAAGTTTCTTGAGGAGAAACTCTGGTAGGATAAGTTCGCAGAGGCCTTGTCTCAAACGAATAACGGGACAGGCCCCGAACCAAATGGTTTCACCCCTGAATTGTGTAAATGTATCAGGGGCCAAGTAATAAAACCAATACGGGCTATGCTCTGTGAGTCCAAATGGAAAGGGGAACTGCCAAAGGATCTGCAACAAGCAACAGTGGTCCTTATTTATAGAAAGTGCCCCCCACCCAGTGTTACTCTTATCATCCGATTTCACTCCTGAATGTGGAGGTGAAACTATTGGCGAAAGTGCTGGTGAAACGCTTGATGCGGGTTATACCCCAGGTAGTGGCACATGACCGATCGGGCTATATGCCATATAGGTCCACCAAGCACAATCTTTGGCACCTTTTTGGGTGCCTGGCTGGGGACTGGGAGGGCCAGCAGCACTTGTGGCCTTGGACGCAGAAAAGGCATTCGACTCTGTGGAATGACCATACCTACAGGCAGTACTGGAGCGAATGGGTTTCGGTCCTTTGTCCCGTGCCTGGGTAAAATTGCTCTATATCAATCCTATGGCCCGAGTGTGCGTTAATGGGGTGCTCTCAGCAGAATTACCCCTCGGGAGAGGGACTAAGCAGGGATGTCCGGTAGCCAATTGGTTTAGAAAGGATGCTTTGCTTCGGGGTTGTAATGGGACCACGCCTGGGAGGATGTAATATCGCTATATGCAGATGTCCTCCTATTTCTGCAAGACCCAGAGTTAAGAGGGTGCTGAAAATCTTTGAGGTGTTCTGATGCTATTCAGGCCTCCAAATAAACTGGACTAAATCTTGTCTCAAACCCTTAGCGGGATGGACCCCCTGAGAGAGTTTGGGCTGTCCCATACACTGGGAAAGGATCTGGTTTCGATACTTAGGCATCTACATCACGCATGATAAGAGCCTCTGCTACTCCTGCAACTTAGGCAGGCTGGTGGGGGAATATAAAAGGCATGTGAGCCAGTGTAATCTGAATAAGCTCCCTCGTGACCTATATTTCTTTTGTCAAACTGAAAATGAATTCAACATGGGCTGAAATTAGACTAAACAACAACAAAGTCCAAAAACATAACCATATTTATAAATATTCACATTATTTATTTATTTTCTTTGTTTTATCAAAAATATTTTTGTACTTTCTTTTACATATTTTTACATATAAAATCAATATGTTAAACCTTTACAAACAATGTTGCATAGTAATAACATGACATGTTCATGTGCAAACATCTTTGCATCATTAACCCCCGAGTAAAGAAACAAGAAAAAGACATTCATACACACTACTTCACATACATTCTATCTGAAATACACTCATACCACATTCATCAATGCATATATCTGGAGGGTGGGAGACAAAAAGTTGTTTTTAATCTCCGCGACCAATTTAGGCAGCTGCATGTAGCAGGATCTGAACAGCATTGGTCGACGAGCGTTTCGGTGGCTTAGAGAATGGTAACACCACCTTCCTCAGGACCGTAGCCAGATATCAGACCAATATTGATACACCCAGGGGATACCTAAAAAGGTATAAACACAGTAAGTTCACAGCCCATATATAGAACAAGTTTTATCGATTGGACCTTCATGTACAAACTTTAATTCACATATGAGTGCAATAGGTTGTGACCTGACAAATTTCACATACCTAAACTTTCAGAACACCGAAAAATGTGCTCCATATACCCCAAAGATTAACCTAAAAATCCTACCCATACTTACTAAGGGAGGATTGTTAGATAGAATTCAGAAATATTGTAGCTGGGGGTCGCGTAACTAGTTAGCCAGTGTAGGCATCTCCCGCTGACCTTGCTGGGCAGGGCAGCCCTTTAGATAATTATCTACTTGCCCAAATTTCTGTACGCACTGCAAAACTTCCTGCTTGAGGTCCCTGAACAATTCTTCAAATCGGTGGATGCCGAGAAGAGGCTCCTGCTCTACCACGCATACCGATGGAGACATGCACATAAAAGGTGACACATTGAGGAGTCGCCCTGCCGAACCTCCGCCTGTACTACTGGGCAACACAATTGGTAGTACTCATTGAGTGGTCTTTTACGAACCAGAATGAGCCCTTCCTTTGAACTGACAGAAGGTCCCTGGAGCCGCAGGGGTATGTGAGGGGGATCTATGGAAGTAAGTGCCCAAAGCAGCCAACAGCTCCTTCCGCATTGGTTGTAGACTCATGGAACAAAGCAATCACATGACTGGGATGGCCGTGAGTGCTCACCCTGGTGACTCCAATGTGGGGGGCGGAGGGGCTGGCGCCACTGCAGGGAATTGAGGGCCATAGGCAGTGGGATTTGATAGGAATATCAAAACAGAGAGATGTATGGGCGAACCAGGACATGCTGACCTTTTAGGACCTTAAATCTGACTATGAGCTAGCGGGGATAATACTTGAGGTACCTTCAGGTGAGGCACAAACTTCGGGCTCTCATTATCCCTGAGACGGAGATACCGGAGGCGAGCCTACTGGAGTATAGAATACTGGGAGCTCCCCCTTCACCACCAAGCGATTTCTGCCATCTACAATACGCTTTTGGCAAATAGAGCTGCCCCACTAAAGTGGTTGCGCGCGAGATGGGAAGAGGATCTGCATAGACTGGAGGATGAGTGGGGGGAAGCCTGCAGGTACTGGGGAAAGTGGCAATTCAAGCAGGTTTTAGGTTGCTCCAGCTCAAGATTTTGCACCAAGCCTATTACAGGTCATTCGCAATTGGCAGAACGGCATCGGATAGATGCTTGCTGTGATGCACACAGAGAGGCACATTTGTACACACTTTGTGGGACTTTCTGGCAATCCACAGGTTCTGGGAGGAGGTCCGTAGCACAATCTCTCAGGCCCTAGGGGAACCTTTGGCACTAAATGCGTAGTGAGGTTGGCGATTTGGGGGGAACAAATGCTTGATAGATACATGATCCTTTTCTGTAATGTGGCTCTGATGGTGGCACTGAGCAGTGTGATATAAAAGTGGGGTAGAGGACGGGGCCCAATGAGGCAGCAATGGAAGACTCACATGAACTGGTGTATGAAGGCGGAAGAACAGATACACATCCCACAAGGATGCCCAAACAAATTTACTCTCAGGTGTGAGGGTCATGAAAGGGGATGGAAGAGAGTCTGTCAAAAGAGGAGTGAGGAGGGAAGGCCAAGGATTAAAGTGGGGCAACAAAGGTTGAGATTGGTGCTTTGGACTCTTTATAGCACACTGTATTCGGACAGTGGGTAGTGGCTGCAGGGGTCTGTCTGTATGTTGTTTGACATGCAATTGAGGGAAGGAGGAGGGGGGAGTTACTATATGTTCATGGGTTCATTGGTTGTACCAAAACAAATAAAAAGAATTAAAAATATAAAGAGTAGCAAGGTGATATCATAGTGAAGTTCACTCCCACATATGTGGGTATGGCTCAGGGTTTTGCACTCAATTCTATCCTCTTCTCCCTCCTTACCACTTTTCTCAATGACACAATCTACTCAGTCAGCTGTTCACGCTACCCATTCATTAAATAACACCTAAATGTTCCTACTTTACATTTCCAAGCCCCCATTCCAGGTGCAAGTTACCACAATGCCTCACAGCAAACAGTTTTGTTTAGAAATGTTTTTTTCTTTTCCTCCTTGAAAATCTCTGAGCTACAGTTGCCCAATTCCCTATTCTCAAAATCCAAAAGATTCAAAAACACTTTTTCTTCCACTCAATCACCCTATCAAACAACTTCATAAGTTTCGCCACTTTGACAGACTCCCTTTAGACCTACTACTTCCTCGCTATCGACGAAGCCATCGTTGTGGTTTCGCCAAGTCTATTTCACCTATATATTGCTACACTTCTCTGTCCCCTTGGAGACTAGAAGCAGCCTTGCTTTCAGTACTAAGATGGCCTGAACAAATACTCCACAGTATATAGAGTTGGCAGAGATGTTGGGTTTACTTTTGGGGGATAGTAGGAGTGCATGGCGGACCCTATTTGAGGTTTTTGTTCTTTGTCTATCTTATCCTCGTGCTCTTTCTACTGCAGCCACTGTCTATAATACTGTAATGGAGCACTGATATCTGCCTTCGACTTGCATTTTTCTGCTCACTTCAAGTATGGTTATTTGATGTGTTGTTGAACACTTAAGGCCTCCATGCACTTATTTTTGAACTGTTTTTAATGTACGATAATTTTTTATGTCCGATTACAGCTACGTGCAATATTTTTATGTATTTTTATGGTCTATTGTTTTTAGACCGAATAAAGTTACATTGAATTGAATTGAATAGTCCACACATTTTCAAATCTTTTCATTACCTTCCCCTCTATATCATTTCCACTTACATTCCAAGTCAGGTCCTTCATTCATTAACCTAACATTACCACTGCACATACAGTATCGCTCAGTGCCATATCTTTGATGCAAATCTCACTCTTTCCTCATACCACTTCCCTGGAAAGCCATTTGACCGTAGTACATTTGCCTTTCTTAAATCCTTCAAAAAGGCACTCAAAATCAAAGGACAAAACATTTTACGCATCATATTAACAGATTACAAAAGGCCCTTAAAATCTAAGTAGGACTTATCTCTAAAATTTAAATTATTAAAGACGTATGCCTTCTATAAAAGTACTGTGGTTCAAATAATGTTTCCTCCTAACCTATCTCATTAATCCTGATTTATTGTTTGCTTGGACCTGAAGCTCCTTTTATTGACTCTTCTTTAGACATCCACACTGTGGCTACCTTGGCCTGAAATAAAATCATGGTGCTTGATAATTTTAAACTATGTGTGGACAGCCCTATAAGTAATGGGACACATGATCCAATCGACCATTTAAACTAACTGACTATGCATTTCTGGATTACTGTACTTAACCGAACATTAGGCCAAATGTTGGATTGAATCATCTGTAACTATAATACAAGTGAACACCTTAAAAGTGGTTCCAGATATCTGGTCTGATCATTTTTATGAGCTTTGAACTTTCATCGTAAGGACCCTAAAAGAAACATCCTTAGATAAAGCTTGGCCAAAATACTCACTCAGATATTTAGAGCGCATTTATATGTATTCTCGAAGAAGTAGGTGAGCTTTGAAGATCATATGGAGTTAAGGTTTTGAGGATGATGCTATCACCATGGACAGGCCTCAACAGCGACAAAGAGGAATTTAATCAGGGACAGCCAAGGATAGGTTTCAAGATGTGGATAACGCACAGAAGAAAGTTTTTCCTATAGTTTATTGGCTGTCCAAATCTTTAGCGAATTGCTTTATGCTTGGTGCACTTTGATCCCTTAATGTTTTTTAATGCAGAAAGTGCCGGGTATTTTAACAGCTTTCCAGTTGGAGGGGTACAGCAACTCCTTCCGTTTAACAGTATATTACCCCATTTTATAAATTTTCTTCTGATTAGAGTGTTTTATGCAGAATAGTATTCAGATTAAGTCAGGATCTTCTTGTTGGCCAGTGGCAATGGCTAAAACTTTTGCTCCGACTCCCAATAAGTCAACATTCTTCATCAAACTGTTATCCAAGGTATAGTTCCAGAGCAGATTAAGGAAGAAATTCTAATCAATAGGCAAAGGTTGGACCCAATGTGGTTGGGTAACTTCCTGCCTATGTCAGTCCTTCCTCTGGAAGCTAATCTAGTGGAATGGCACATTTATGACAAGTATGACATTTCTGAAAACCTCTCTAAGAGGAAGCTGAGCTGGGCTTTCGTTCTCATTGATGCAAGTCATTCTTGTAGTCAGCCTGGATGATTTACTCCTGCTAACAGATGCAGGTGGTGTTGGTGCCCTGTTTCTTCTCTACCTGTCAGCGGTTATTTGACTCCATCTACCATGACATTCTCTTGGGTAGATTAAAAGGTTTGCGTCCATTACTACACACTGACTCAATTTGTTCATATCAGGTTGCTCTCAACTGGTGTCTGTGCCATATTTTATCTCAGATCGGAAGCCACTATTCAGTGCAGCTCCTCAGGGCATTTCACTATCAGCTCTTTTTGGCCAAACTAACCCGCTCTGATGACCTCCTTTTTTCATGTGTGAGGACGGTACCAAGATCAATTGCAACTTGCAAAAGAGTGATGGCCAGAGTCACTTCATTTCAGTTTCCAATGAGAGAGGTCCGGGTGCACATGTGGGCACAATAACGTTGTCTTAACAGGGTGAAGAACTGAGCTAATGATAATGGGGGACTAGCAGAGGGTGTGGTCTACTGACTATTGGCCAAAAGAAAGGGGCTCCTTCACAACTTGAGGCAACACCGTCAAGAATTTAGGATTGAAATTCAATGCTGATCCCAGAATAAAAGCCCAAAATTAGCACAGTAACTGCCACCTGCTTTTTCACACTATGCAATCAAAGCATAGCCTTCTTTTTCTTAACCATAAATAATAGGAGGCAGTCATCTTAGCCATAGTAAACTTGAGACTGGATATAGAAATTCTTATTTGCCTGGTCTCCAAAAATGTTATTCAAACATGTTCATTTAATCCAAAGTGCAGCAGCTAGATTTACCTTACAGTTCAAGAAAGTTTGCATGTCACCCCTTCTTTGGATATAAAAGAACAAGGGGCAACCCAGTAATCCTGGGGCCTGGGTAATTAAGAAATAAAGATAAACAATGGTCCCTCAAGGGGGAAGTGTGACTCTCTACTTCCTCAGAAAATATTGGTTTAACCATCAACAGATTGGTTCCATTTCAAAACAAGACAGTTTTATTCGCATTGTTCAACAACAGAAAAAATCATTGAAATTTCATAATCAAGCCAATTTAAACGTACAAAGGTAATCCCAAACTGCACGGTGGCGCAGTCCAAGTGAGATAGGTGAGTGTAAAACTATGATGGTGCTATACAATCTATGTACATAAATAGTCACTGATTTAAGATGCAAAGGAGGTTTATACACTCTGAGACAGAGTAAAATGCTCCAGAATCGAATAAAAAACAGTACACTATTATTGTGTCAACGTTTCAACCCTATAAATTCAATTTAAACAGGGTCATCATCAGGGAGGGTCCCCCGGAGGCCGGAGGGCGAGTGGCAGAAGCAGGGGTGCCTACTACCAATAGGCACATGGAGAATGACAGACGAGGCGCCAGCAATATTATTGGTAAATACCAGCACTTCCAGCACCCCCACTGCGTCCACCATTGTGGCACCCACACCTATTCCGACTACTACTGCACCCATATTCAACCTACCTATTCATAACCTCACCCCTGACGAAACTTCAATACTCAGGGGTTTATCCTTTGTCCCCACAGTCAGACCTAATTTCTTTGAGACCAAATTGGAAATGCAGCAACTTTTTAGAACAATCAGGCTGAACAATTTCTTTGCAGGTAGCTCACAACTTTCCAAAATGGATACCACTGGTCCTAGACCCCCCTTATACATTTATGCACCTTTCGTGTAAAATGCCTAGTGAAATCTTGACCTTCAAAAAAATGGTAATGAAGGGCATAGGCATCCTGAGCAAGGAAAGACGTGATTGTAAATATAACATACCCAAAACTGAAAACCAGGCCATCATGACACTAAAGAATAATTCAGACATAATAATCAAGTCTGCAGACAACGGTGGAGATATTGTCATTCAGGACGCATCTCACTATCATACTGAATTTCTTTCCCAACTAGGAGACAGTACCTGTTATCTCCAAACCAACAAAGAGCCCACCAATGAGATAAGAGTTCTCATACAGACGTCACACGTATAGGCCTGGAACAAGGTTTTCCAAGCAAGAACGAGCAAAGCTTCCTGAATAAAGAACATCCACTTACAACTGTAATTTAAATTGAATAAAACGGTCTTATTTTGAAATGGAACCAATCTGTTGATGGTTAAACCAATATTTTCTGAGGAAGTAGAGGTTCACACTTCACCCTTGAGGGACCATTGTTTTGCTTTATCACCCCTTCTTTGCAGGTCTACACTGGCTACACGGTGAAGATAGAATATCCATTAAGAAAGACTCTGTGACCTGGATTACGAGTACCAGGGAGGGGTAAGTAACATTTTATCATACTCACTAAAAAAGGTCACCATGGGGTTTAAATTTAATGGGTGCGATAAACAGCACCCATTAGGAGATTAGGCCTCAAAATGGGGCATACTATGCATATTCTTGTGCTTTCTGCACCAAACACGTTTGTGCCAGTAGTTACCAGTCCTTTTTCCCCCAGTAAATGAAATCAGGTTTGACCTGCCAAACATTGTTGGAAATACACCCAGGAATGACCAGCTACAGTGGTAAACTCAAAACTTCTTGTATTTGTGGCCCTGGCGCAAATAGATGTCTGCACAGGAATAATCATTAACTATCAAGGCACTCTTACCTGAGGGACGTGTCTAGCTCATCGTAAGGTTTTTGGTCAAGCCATGCTCTTTATGAAAAAGAGTGCATTAGAAAATACTAATTGATAGGAGTATTATGTTGAAGTACCTCAGACCTTGTTTCAAGCTCTCGCTATCATAGACAGAGATTGAGGTGTTTTTCCATTACAGTTCTGCCCCCTCTCTTGTATACAGGAAATTCATAACATAACATAAAATATAAGAGCTAAACAAAGTATATACAACTGTGCTTCGTTCTTTACAAAGACATTTGATTAAAAAGGGAGACGACATCGGTAAAGCTAATTCTATGTCAGGACTGGAGGCGAGGATTATGCCTTCTTTCCTCACTTTATTAATACAGCAGCCATTTTAAAACAACAGACTACTTTTCCCATCAACACTAGGGAAAACAGTAGTCAAACAAAATTGTCCAATCAGCACAGTCCTGGGTCCACCAATCGGGGTCCTCCAGCGTCCAGATAGTCTGCCCTCACTGGCCCTTCCTCTTTTTTGCTGCTCAGCAGCTGAGATAAGTGTTTTCTGCTTTCTCTTGATTGTGTGTGTTTTGCCTGCTTAATGGTTATGCCGTTTTATTGGGTATGTTTCTAATGCTGCCTGTGTATTCTTGATGTAACGGTACTGCCGTTTTCCTTTGGTAAGCTTTGTTGTGCTGATTCGATTTTCGTCATAGTTTTATTTTCTGAAGTGTTCTGCTCATGCGAGCCTTTCTTTGTTTCCTGCCGGTTTCGGCGGTTTTTTCACACGTGGCGAGGCTCTTCTGGTAACCGAGCCTGCGACCTGCCGCTATCTTGTTGACTTTGGGACGTGTGCCCGTCCCGCTGAGGGAGCCGCGGGAGCATTTCCGCTCCTACGCGGCTCGTCTGGTGCGCCCGTTCTCTTCCACCCGTCAGGGGGCGTGTGAGGAGTTTCTCGACGCGAGCATTTTAAGCCCTGAAGGGCCTGTGCGCGCGCCGAAGTTTTGGGCTTGTCTGGCCTGAGGCGTTTACCTCGAATGGTCCGTGAGCGTTTTTCCCCCCTTTGCGATGCTGACCGGTGTCACAGCTCAGGTCCGCCGTCAGGGAGCAGAGCTGGTAGAGGAGACGATGGGAAGTCCCGGGCCTTTCGGCAAAGGCTGAGGAACTCATGTCCAAGGCGTGGGCGGACGGTACTGTCAAACGCTATAGATCCGCTTGGGGCAGATGGTCCCGTTGGTGTCTGCGATGGGGTGCCAATCCCGTGGACGCAGATGTAGTATATGTCCTGAACTTCTTAGCCCAGTTGGCTTCCAACGGTCTAGCTTATCGCTCCATTAACACCTTTCGTTCGGCTATTTCGGCGGGTCATGTCCCCGTGGGCACTTCCCCGGTTGGAGAACATCCCCTGGTTTGCAAACTACTCAGGGGTATTCGGCTATCCCTGCCGCCAGAGCCCCGTTATTCAGCTCTATGGGACGTAAACCAGGTCCTGAATTTGTTTTTATCCTGGCAACCCAATAGATTTCTTTCCAGGAAAGAGCTTTCGGGCAAGCTGGCTATGTTACTTTGTCTGGTTTCATGCAGACGTGTCTCAGATGTACGGGCGTTGGACATTTCTTCCAGGATGTTCACTCCTTCGGGGGTGACCTTCACCTTACACAGGCGGACAAAATGCCACACGAGGGTGATTTCTTATCCGGAATTTCCTGATTGTCCCAAATTATGTGTAGTTCGCTGTTTGAAAGCTTATGAAGAGATGACAGAAGAATTTCGACCTCCAGGGGAGCGCCAACTTCTCATAGCTCTACGCAAGCCCTTCAAGGCGGTTTCTTCCCCTACCATCGCTAGATGGGTTAGGTGGGTTATGCAGGAAGCCGGGATCAGACTCTGGGATTTCGGCGCCCACTCTGTCAGAGGGGCTATGGCTTCCAAAGCTTATGGCTTGGGTGCCCGTTTGGAGGATATCCTCAACGCGGCAGATTGGTCTTCGGACTCTACCTTTAAAAGGTTTTATTTCAAGCCTGTGCTGGATATGGCTCACCTCGTGGTGAGCAACCTTTGAACTAGTATAATCCTCGCCTCCAGTCCTGACATAGAATGAAAAATGTCCTAGCTAACGTAACTGAAAGTTTCAATTCTATTAAGGACTCGGAGGCGAGGATTATCCCACCCTAGGGATCATTGCGAGATTCCCACCCCGTATGTCAGTAAGTAATTCATTTTGGGTTTTTATAATGTGGTGGTTATGTCATTCTTGTTGTTGGACTGTATTCCCAACCTGTTTCTTCTTGCATTCAGTTTTCAGTTCTCTCGGATTACTGTTCAGAGTTCATTACATATCTGCCATGTCATGTCTTGATTTCTGCTGATATCATATTCCTTTCGTGAATTGATGGCTCCCTTTACTCCCGTAGGTTCTGATTCGACTAAACAAGATGCCTAAGGATTGTTTTCCGGCTGGCTTCGCGCAAAGAAAGAGGAGGAAGGGCCAGTGAGGGCAGACTATCTGGACGCTGGAGGACCCCGATTGGTGGACCCAGGACTGTGCTGATTGGACAATTTTGTTTGACTACTGTTTTCCCTAGTGTTGATGGGAAAAGTAGTCTGTTGTTTTAAAATGGCTGCTGTATTAATAAAGTGAGGAACGAAGGCATAATCCTCGCCTCTGAGTCCTTAATAGAATTGAAACTTTCCGTTACGTTAGCTAGGAAATTTTTCATTACATGCTCCTAATTGGCATAAAGACTTGACATCTAGGCTCTCCCTGTGAAGTTCACACAAGTAATCAATTATTAAAACATCTGGCCTGTGTCACACAGAAACTACTTTTGTTTCTTCATCTGTCAATTATTTAAGTCTGAAGTGGACTAATACAGCAAGCCCAATTCATAGTATTACGTGAAATGGACACTCATACCATTCACAAATAAGAAAGTTGATCTTTAAAACTTATCGTTAGGGCCTTAGCATTTTCTTGCATTTACAGTTTTTAGACATGATGGGGTATTTGTACTGTTTTGAGTCCCAATGTACCCCAATATAGGCCTAGGTAGCTACACGACCTTTTACCTACATTCGTCCTACCTTGCTATGCATAACGGTTCTGGCACTGACCTATTACCTAGTTATGTGCTGAATAAATGTCGATCCGTTTTTTCCGAAACTGGCCTAATTTATTATGCATGAGGATTCCTAGTATCACCAATATCTGTTCCTCCTCCCCTACTAGACCACATAACCTGCCTCAATGCATCATGACATCAAGAGAAAAGAAAGACAGAACTCTTCAATGCAAGTTCCATGAACAAAAACGACTTCAACATTTCTGATGCTCTTTCCGAAACCACACCATACCTCACCTTCACTACAAAATATGGCTCAGGGAAGACTCTGCACCCACATTCCACAGAGCCATGCCACCTGTATTTGCCATCTACAAAAATCATACTGGCAGAATTGAAGGAGGCCTGACAGTAATCCATAAAAAAACTAAATAACACATTGAAAACCACAACATGGATGACTGTAATCCCTGCTGGTAAGATGCCTCCCCAGTCCAACTACCACTTATTCCCTCCTCCCAATACATAGACCACCACACAGCAATGCTAACATTGACGATATCTTACTTGATACAATGGCCAACACCAATCTGACCCACCATTTGGTTTGACAAGAATAATCTAACCACAACAATAGCTATCACAACCAATCTTGAGGCCTTCAACCTCCAATAAACTGTGTCAGTACCAGCTCATTCGGCTGGACACCCTCTGAATGTCATATTAGCCCCCTATGGGACAAGCCACAGTTACAGAGAACTCCCCATAGGCTGTATCTATCATCGCTATCAGGATCAACACACTTATCAACAACTACATTTCAAAGACAGCAACAACCACCAACAAAAAATGCTCATACAGGCATTGGAAAAACACCAAAACTTCACAGCTTCAACATCCTCAACTCCCATTTGGAAATAAGCCCAAGAAATATGCAACTTCAAGACATACATACCTTCTACAACTTGATCTCCACTGCATTGGACAAACAGATACTAATAAAGACAACATCCAAATATAACCACAAAAAGAACACTACATGGATTAATGACAAAATCAAAAAAGTGAAAACACAACTCAACATACGAGGAATGCAATTGGGGAAAATTGTGAGATGAAAAAGACAAAATCACGCTACACTACTATAACAAAGCTTACAGAAGAGCCATCCAAACCACAAAAAGTCAACACTACTCCACACGCATAACTGTAGCCAACTGCCCTTCTAAGTAATGTCACACAGTTCTGGCAGAATTCTACAATCCAGTTTGCCAAACACAGAAACACCACAATAGCAAGACCTCTGTGATAAAATCTCCTTGGTATTAATCTCTAAAATTAAAAAGATGGAAAATTACATTAAGGAGAACACAGACAACACCAGCCAACACTGAAGCCAACCATCATAGAAATAGACAAAAGCAATCTTTCACCGCTACATACTTTCAATACTCTCTCAGAAAAATATTTCCTCAACATTATCATTGCCAGCAGCCCATCTGGATAACCTTCAGACCCAGCAACTCCAAAAATCTTTAAAGATATTCTTTGCACAATCTGTGCATGGGAGGCAACTGGAAGCCTACTCAAAAACTCAATGAAACTGGGTTCATTCCCACCTGAGCTGAACACTTACTAAAGAAGACCACTCCTCAAAAAGAAAAAAACTCAGTTCATTTGACCCAGCAAACTACAGGCATATATCAAAGGTCCCATTCTTAGAAAAGTATTTGAAACGGCAGTGTTTACTCACCTTTCGAAATTTACAGAAGAAAATGACTTGTTGTCAGATCAACAGTTTGGCTTCAGATCAGGTAGAGGCATAGGGTCATCCATCATATCCATTTTGGGATGTTATAAAACTCACTGTGGACAAGAAAGGAGTGGCCGTTCCACAGCTCTTTGATTTATCAGATGCATTTGATACTGTCCAACACCACACACAACTACTAAGACTCCATCATCTCAGAACACATGAAACTGCTCTAAAATGGATTGCTTCTGACCTCATAGACAAAGTGTGGTTTTCCTACCACATTTCACGTAAGCTCCTCTCACCCAACACTGCGGTGTCACTCAGGGTCCATCATATCCCCTTGATTATTCAACCTCTACCTAACCCCCTTACCAAACCTGGGTAAATCGTTCAACCTCACCTGCTACAAACATGGTGATGACATGCAAATCATTCTAAAAATGGATAACCCAGAAGACCGCAACTTAAAACTTGACTGTCTTTTTACCATGGACACATGTATGATGAGTAACCACCTAAAGCTCAACATTGCAAAGGCAGAGATCATGACTTGTGGACAATACAAATACAAAAAAGAAACTGCCTACCTCCATATGGCCCGAGGACCTCAAAGCTCCTACAACAACATGAAGAGAAGTCAGAAACCTAAGGGAACCAATGGGTTCAGACCTATCCTTGATACCACGTCACACATCACAAAGAGAGCCTTCTACAAAATGAAAACATTACATCACATCTTCAATGGTTGTCCATTTGTTTTCAAATGAGTCAAACTGTGGCACAATTATACAGATGATATGTTCACCTTGTTTATCCTAGGGCTTTTTGATTTAATTTTGCAATATCCACTGCTGACAACAACTCAAGAGCCATAGTGCCCTGATGCTTGTGTTGTAAGTACACAGAGTACACTGGTTAAAATAAAATCAATGTCGTTACACTCGAAATAGAAAGAAGCCTCTTTTTTCCAGAATGTTCTTTCTGAAAGAAAGTGCACGAGGGGGGATAGTAACCAGGCCACAATGCCACGCAAATATGTCAATATACATTTAAAATATTCAAAACCCAGGTGCCCCTTAAAAGTAACAGATGGACTGAACCAGAGGTACATTACAAATTTCTTCCTAGGGTATGGATACATATTATTCCCCCACTGTGGTCGGGCAAGTTGACCCGACCATAGTGGAGACCATTATGTGTCCAACTGAGGCACAATCTGCGTGTATTCAAACAGCGACCATTATGTTAGGTACATTATCCTTGGGATTAAAAAGGACTAATGTACAATGTAAGACTCATTCCAGGAGCTAAATTTATATCGTTTGAACACGGTATATTGCCCACTCAAAAGGAAGGATACCACCTGCAGGATTTTTGGGGCCCTGGGCAAAACCTTTTCGGGAGAACTTTTAAATTCATTAACTAGTTTTAGCTAATTTAAGCCCTCGTGATGCCAAACCATTTTTAATTATATGCTAAACTTTCAGAAACTTTCAGAAATGGGAGATACACGCATAGCTGGTGAGTTTTCTGGTTGCTTATATGTGACGTTTCATGTTTTCAGTGTGCTTATGTGTGACATTTCACAGCCATATGAGTGACACTTTATTGCAAGAAAGACGGAACAGTTTTGTGCCTGTAATACAATGAACTACAGAAATGACCCCCTTTCATTCAATGTAGTGGTCTAGAAATGCCCTTAAAAGAGATCAAAATCTTTCAAGTGGTTTTTAACAGCACTACTTCGGGGAGGGAGGCTGATGAAATAACTTAACTACTATTTTTAAAGATTAAACTTGGGTTTGTGTCCTCTGCCATTTGAAAATTCTAGAATACTTAATGCAATGTGGTGCCAAAAATGTAAGGAATGAGGTGTACAGCAGACAGGAGGAAGACACTGTTGCTGTTCTCTTTCTGGCCAGTGCAGTCGATAAGTATGTGTTAATCTTCTCTTTAATGCTGTCCTTGAAGTGCAAAGGTACTGCTTCAAATCTTGGTGCAGGGTAAAGTAGCAGTGCTTTACAGAATGCAACTTCGGATAACAGAAACAAATGCCACCCTTGGGTCCTAATTCAGAGAAATGGCTGACCCTCCTTCCTAGAGGTTAAAATCCGATATCACAGGGTTAATCAGCACCCATTCTGAGTTTTTGTGGACTTACATGCAAAGTTTGGTGCTCAGCACACCAAAATCCATGGTACTGTATATATAGTACTCTTTTCTCCTGTTAAATTTCAGCAGATGTGATCTTCCGAAATGTACCGAAGGGTGAGGTACTATCACACCAGGTAATTACACGGTGCTGTAAATATCACCCATTTCAGAATACCGACCCCTGCGCAAACTGCTTTTTGCGTAGGGGTGGTATTCAGAATTCTCTGGGCAGAAAACACAAACCAACTTGGAGCCAGGGCCTTAGTGATGTATGCAGCACCCTCCTGGCTGAGGTAAAATAAAAAAACGCCAAGTTGAACACCACAATTCTTCACCTTCTGTGTTGACATATAGGGAACTAACATAAAGATGAGCTTCAAAGCTCCGCAAGTCACATTTGCTTACCAGAATCAGCGGGGCCCAATGTAGCCGGTTTGTTTCTCCCCACTTTTTCTGCCTGCTTTCCCTCCTCCCCAATTATCTCCCTCCATGCTTTTCTTGCTGTTCACTCACTCCTCCTTTCTCCTCGCAGGCTCATTTTCCACCTTATCTTCCTTTCTCTCCTCTCCCCTCTACTTTCTTGGTATGCCATCTCCTCTCCTGTCTGCCCTGCCCTGCCTCTCCACTTTTCATCCTTCCCTTTTGTTCCCCCCCACTATTCTCCTTTCACCTGTCTCCTCTCTGCTCACTTTACTCCTTACTAACTTTCACTTCCCCGTATTGCCCATCTTTTACTCTCTCCTCCATCTTCCCTCTCCTCTTGCTGTCTGCTTTTCTTTCTCTCCCTCTTTTTAGGTCTCGCCTGCGTAGGAAAAAAGACCTTTTGCAATCAATTCACTTTTCACCCTAAAAACGTGTACGCGTTGCATTGCTTTCAATGGCAACGCGTGCACGTTTGGCGATTCCCTTGCGGGAGCGAGCAGCTGGCGCCATATGTTATCAATTATCGCGCCTTGCTGCTCGCTCCCGCAAGGGAATCGCGCAGGCCCCCTCCTTTCTCCCCTTGCTGCCGCGCGAGGCGTGCGCGCGCTTGTGCTTGTTTTAACAGTAGTACCTGATTCTGTTTAATTCACACTCTATTCCTGAAATTTGCCATCGTGCTTAATAGTAATTCGTTTTATGTAGCACTGACCGCCACTGTTTTCCCCCCAAATTTTAAGCGTTCTAAATAAAGCAGGTGCCGTTAGTAGTATGACCATGTTTAATTGTTTGCTTTCAATAGACTAAGGGCTATGAGAGGCGGAATCGGTTCACCGAAATGTTTGTAACCACCGTAGAGACCCAAGGTGACAAACGGATCTCCGCAGCAGGCGCATGGGCAACTCAGCTACCGTAATCACTAGGAAAGAGAGAGAATCCAAAAGCTTGCCCTGCAGTCTCCAGACGTGAGGCAGGAAGAGGTCAACATAGTAATGCGATTGAAACCTTTCGGTTCCGACACTGTGGGAGCAAAATAAATATTGGGATGACCGGACGACTGGAGAAACAAGGGTAAAGACGACGGCATTCTGATCGCACTGTTTATTTAGGAATACATTGTTTTAAAACGTGAAATCAAGATGTCACTTTTTCCCTAAACATGACCAACTATTCTAAATACAGTTGAACACCGAAACATGTAATTCGGTACCACCAAGAGCCAATTATACCAGACTGAATCCTGGGGCAAAGGAGTCCGTTTTCTATCTCCACAAACTCACTAGCACAGCACACCGCAGCATACCACCCTGTGAGCACCCAGTCGTGCTCCAGTGTCTTTAAACCGCCCCTGTAAATGTCGGCTGATCCATCCGTTGCTCTGTCCCTAGTCTTCGGTCCACACACAATAATGCGCGAGATGTGGGTCCTCTCCTCCAGGCGTTCCAGCTCTGCCCAAGAAAGATGCCCTTTTCAGCCCGCCCCTGGGACTCTGCTTCCTAGAACCCCTATCACCGGAAATGACAGGGCGCATCAGCAGCATTATTATTTATTATTACTTTTTTTTTTTCTATTACTGTGACATTCCCTAAACGTTTTCGGTAACTCCCTCAACAAGCTCATCCCCGTGGGGACAGGCAGCAACTTGGGAGTTGATGGAATAAATCCCTGCCTGGTTGTCAGACCAGAATACGATATTAGAGTCGGATGAAGTGAGTGCTTTGGTTAACAATTCTAATACTGTGACGTTTGCAGAAAGCTTCTTCTTGTGCAAGCGTTGCGCCATTTTTGCGCACACCACTCGTCCCCCTGAATGACACCAAAATCTTCGTATGTGTTTTTCTTATATAAAACAAAAACATTTTTGTTTTCCAAGCGACCTGTCTTTGAAACATTCAGGATCCATTGCCTGACTACGATGCATAATGTTTACATACAAATAATATTACTTGTTTGTGTATATTCATGTATTTAAAAAATAAAGGATATAAAGGAAGATAAAGTTACTCTGAGCTGTACATATGTGTATATATATTTTGGAGAAGTGCCAACAGAATTTGAAGTGAAAGGTAGATGGGGGTTGTTGTTTCTACTGTCCTAATTGCTTTCAGAATGTCGGCCAGCAAAGTTAATGTGGCAAAAATTCAGGACCATTATTGGCACTGGAAGAGTAACCTCTCTGGTGGCACGTGGCTTCAACATATTGAATTACAGTATTTTTCAGATTACTTTTCAAAGAGTCGTGCAAGTCTTTCGACCTCCAAATGATGGGGACAGAATCAAAAATTCTAAGACAAAAGGAAACATGCTGAATTCCCTAGAAATGAAGGAAGTTTTAATAAAATCAACAAAAAAGTATTCAACCTATCTCTTTGCAAAATAAGCAAAGTATGTGTAAAACCTTCCTACTGTGGATGGGCATCATCCTTGCTCCTGTCATATCCCCAGGATCCAGGTGGGGTTGGGATAGGTCAGTCAAATTATCTTAATAACATTTCAACCCAAGCGTTAGCAAAGGCAATAGGTTCGGCATTTGGATGTCACGTGGACCGGGTGTGCACATGTACACAAACGTCAAACCTGTTGGCATTGCAAATGCTTGTTTGTCCTATAGTGCTACCCACCCCCTAATTGCGCGAGGCATAGCCAATAGGTCTCGCCTTTGGGACCTTATAAGTGTTTAGCCATGCAACACTTGATGTTGTTGCTCCAAGGATATTGTGCTGCATAACTAAATACTTATAAGGTCCCAAAAGCGAGACCTATTGGCTATGCCAATGCTTGTTTTTCTTGTTCTACCCTCTCCCTTGATTTACTTCCTCCTTCCTCTTCCGGGGCGGCTCCTCCATGTGGGCAGTGGAATGTCGTCCCACTGCTTTCTTGCAGTGCGAGAAGCAGAAACATAAAATGGTAAAGCAGAAGTGTTTGGTTGGGGGCGGGCGGGTGGGCTACTGCTCTAGGGCAGGGGAGGAGTGGCTTGGCCACTGCTGAGGGCGCTGACTGTTTGGTCAGCCCTCTGGGACGGACCAAACCAGTCATGCACACTCTGCCTTTTCTTCATGTAGGCTGCATGCAGCCTACATGGAGAAAATGGCCTCCCCATAGACGCCTGGCTGGTCAGCATCCCGACCAGTCACAACGCTGCCATTGCAGCGTTGTGATTGGCTTAGGGGAGGGGAGGGAGGCTTCCTGCTCCAGGAGAGGAGCAGACACGACGCGGGACCGGGCTGGCGAAGGTAAGTTAACGTTTTATTTTTTTTATTTTACTTTTAAATTAAACCTCCCCCTCCCCTGGCAAGCCCCCGCCCCTCCACCCGCGAGTCATGCCGGCCGCGACTGTTCCTTTTCTCCTCCTCATTCCTTTAATCTTCATCTGCAGCACTGAAGGAGTTTCCTCTTAATAATCCAGGCTGGCTGAATAATTGGTTCACGTACTTTAGCAACAAACTGCTGCGGCATAAGACCGATGACTAAAAACAAAACACGCACAAGTGTTTTTTTTATTTGTTTTTTAAAGCAACTGTGCTTGGAGCAGAAGCAATAGACAGTGGGGGGTGGGCGGTAGAACTGTAAGCAATACAGGGGAGAGAAGGGCAACATACAGGCAACAAGGGGGACAGCGGGGGGGCAGATACAACATGGAGGAGCACACAGGCGAGTGCACCCCGGAAGTGGCGGGGAGAAGCACACGTGGGCAGGCAACAGCTCAAAGGGGGAGAGAAGTACATGAGGCAGCTCGAAAACACATGCATTCTTTGTCAGTACTCACACAAAAAGTAGATCCTGACATGGAGCACAGACACCAAGCAAAAACACATGTGGTAAAGATGCAATGCTTCATGGGAATAATAAACACAACCTGGGACACGAATAAGAAGCAAGCAAATGAGAGTGACAAGGAAAGTCAACCAATGGTAAGCAATGGGCGGGCTTCAAGCCCCTCTATGTTCATGGTAAGTCACAATGTGTCTTGCAACAGAAACCACATTTGTTGTCTAGTGTGCTCAACCCAAAAAATTAAATCCACCCTGTACCGAAAGGACTTCTTGGTCTCTCCATAGTCAACAAGCCCAACGAAACGCCTTTCTGTACTTAAAGGCACTGAGCAAACTTAGTACTGTGCTAATTGAATAATACAAAATACATGTATTTGTCTCTCACTGTTCATTTTTATGATTTTTGAAGCGCACTACTACATAAGACAATTTTCAAAGTAACTATTTTTTAAACATGTTTCCTTACCTGTGGCATCCATATTACTTTCAGTGGCCCTATTGTGTTCTAAATGTATCATAAGCAATGGATTATAATCAGTTAGCCCAGAGCTGTTTGATGGAGGACTTAGACACCTAATTGAGGACTGAGACAGATAACTCTAGAGAGTTCTTAAATTTACTTTTGCAAAGGCCACAGAACTCTGATCACCCGTGGATGTGCTGTGGACTAAAATGGATTCTAAAGCGCCGGACTGTACCCAGCATAACGCGAAGCAGGCCTCTCTCTGAGTCTCAGGCACATGCTGCAGCAAACATACCAATAGTTCCCGCCTCCGGTGGGAGACTCCTGATTTGTGAAGCTAAAAATGGCTTTATTTTGGCTGTTTCCGCCTGAAATTGCCTCTGCTTCAACAGAAGTCGATGGGGGAAATATATTCTCCTGATTCAATGTTTTTAATTCTCCCACTTTCCTCATCTAAAATGTTGGCATTTATGCTGCAGCAAAAGCAGCCAGGACAGTAGTGAGGCTGGGACTCAGGGACGGCGGCTTTCTGAGTGCTTCACGGTGCTCAGAGACAGAGTTGGCCTATGCCAGGATAGTGCCCTGAGCAGAAAGAATGTGGCTGCCCGCCGCCCCCAAAGGGGGCCCCCCTAAAAGGGCGGCCCTTTAGTGCCATTGCGGCACAAGCCTACCCCTCGCCCTAGCTGCAGAGGGCTTCCGCCTGGAGCCCGCGGTTCGGTGGGGGTGTGGGCGTCACTTCCGGTACGCCCAGGGGGGGGGGGAGGGTATGTATACCCTCTAACCCTCCCAGCGGCCTCTTTGCCGCCAGCCTCGCCGTCGAGGAGGTCGTTCGGGTCCCTCCGTGTCGTCGTTGCGCCACGTAGATATTGGTGAGTTTACATCCTCCCCCCAGCCCCCTAGTCACAGGGGGGGGGAGGATAGCTTCTTGAGGGCTCAGGGCAGTGTCGGTAGGATTGCGGGCTGCTGTGCCGTGCAGTGGTCGTGCTGTGGCGGTGCTCGATCCCCCCCCACCTCCCTTTCTGGCACGGTGTGCCAGCGTGGGTTCTCCGGCTTCTCTTCCTGCTCCTCTTTGCGGCCGGCATCGCCGTCTGGAGGGGTCATCGGATGGGGGTTGTGCGACTGGGCCGTGACCTAGCTCACTTGAACAACTTTGCCGCCAGCCTCGCCGTCTCAACGGTCGTATCGCGTCGTGGGTTTGAGGTCGTGCTCTCCCCCGCATGCGCCCCGGTCGGGTCCGCACATCTCCGCAAATGAGGTTAGTGTTAGCCCCCACAGCTGGCCACAGCCCGCGGGTTGCTGAGCAACGCTTCCCGAGCCCCTACTGCCACTCTTACCTGAAAGGGGGGTCGGGCTGCTTGGCCTGGCTATATTTGCGGTTAGCGATTGTCTGGCGGGCTGAGGTGAGGGTGGTGCTTGGGGCCCCCTCTTGTGCTGAGTCAAGCCTGCTTCACTTCGCTGGCGACCACCGTGTCTCCGTTCCCGGTTGGGCGGGTGGCGAGTTAGTCGGAGGTCGCGCCCCCCCGCGCCGTCTGGGCGACTGGTTGTTCCGTAACTTTACCCCTGGGGGAGGCCGCGCTTCAGGTGGTTGGCTCGGGCTCGGAGCTTTCTTGCCGCAGTATTTGCGGTAACAATCTACCCCCCCCCCCCCGAGTGACTCCTTCCCTGCAGGGAGCACTTCTCGACTCGTCAGATGTCCTGTGGTCGAGTGCGGTCTAAATTCGGGGCTTGCGCTTGTGGCCCACATGGGGCGGGATAACCCGGTCGGGGTTTTCGTTCAGGCGGTGGGGCTCGCGGCCGCCCTAGTCCGCGTGGTCCCAGGCGGTCGAGGGCGCTTGCGGGAGCGCACACGTGTGGTAGGTCATCTTTGAACGGGAGGGGGCAGAGTGGACGTGGGCACGGCTGTTGCACGGCCCGGTAGGTGTGTCCCCTGCACCCGCCCGCCCAACCATGATGGTGCCGGTACGGGGATATGTGTGCTGCCTGCTGTCGCTCATTGGTGGTTTCGCACAGGGGCTGCGGCGATATGGCAGCCAGCGGCGCAGAGCACCTTGGAAGCTGGGTGCACGGGCGCGCAGTCGCGAGGTGGCCCGGGTAGTGCTGGGCCGAGGCACGTTTGTACCAGCCTGCCTGCTCAACGATCCCCAGATAGTGGCGGGGCAGCGCTGGGGGGGCTCCACGGCGTGCACTGCATCATTGGCGGCGTATGCTGCCCCCCCGCGCGGCCTGGTGGGAAGGAACACTGCCCCACCGCCACAGCCACAATCTGCGCTACTACCCTCGCGCACATCTGAAAGTTGGAGGCAAGGCGTCATGATGGGAAGCGCCATGCGGGGCGCCCTCGTTTCTGTGGCAATTGAGCGGGCCAGGGACACTCACGCGCGCGCAAGGCTCCGCCGTGCTCCCAAGCCATACAGTTAGGTCGATGCAGAAACGGTATGTCTGGTACCTCGGGTGCCACAGGCCGCACTGGAGGGTGCGAGCCCGTCTAGCGTACAGTGACTTATTGGGGGTAAAATAGTATGATGTGCGCTGGGGAGGGTAGTGAGAGGGGGGCAGTAACGGATGGGAGCCAAGCGGGGCATGGGGACCCTGCAGCAAAAGGGTTGTGAAGGTCCCCAGGTAGTGCTGCCTGTCCATGGTAGCCTCATCGGTGTTGTTTCAAAACATGTGGGTGTATTGTTGCCAGGCATTTCCAGAGGGGGAGTGCTGCCATCAATGTTGCAATTAAATCGTGGCGATGGTGATAAATCCTCCTCTCACCCTTCCTCCCTAACGCCCATGGAGCTGTGAGGCTACATTTAGTGACTTTGCGGTGCCTCACTGTAACATGGTGTCTGGGGAAAAGATATGGGAATTCACTGGTTATCGGGAGGTGTCGCACAGCGGGTTCGGGACCACTCACTTACGCTTGTTTTGTTTCTAAGCAGGTCGGGACCGGACGTTTCAGCTGCTTACGCTGGATTGAGTCTTGGTGCAGAGGCACCTCGCAGGTAGAGTGGGCCCGGACGTCGAGGGGTAGCTTCGCTGGGTCGTGGCCCGGGCAAGGGCGCTGTGCAGGTAATGGGACTCATCCGCAAACCACCCCCCTCGCCCCCCCACCCCGCCGCTAGTTTTCCCCATCCCGCAGTCACCATGCCAATTTACAGCCGACTGCGCGGCAGGAAGGCAAGGGCGACACATCACGGTGGTCGCATGGCCTTGCGTTGGCCTCATCTAAACGAGTTTATTTCCCCATCGCAGCTCATCCGGACATCCACGGTACTCGCAGCCACCCGGGGACCATTGGGACGTGTCCGCAGGACAAGGGTGAAGGCAGCAAACTAGTCCGTTCGATCAGGTCGCTAGGGCAGGAGCTGTGTTGAAGTAAGTACCGGGGAGGCACTAGGCGGTAAACGCGCCGGGGTCGGGGGGCCCATGGGAACGGCTGCTCTGCGGCTGGGAGGTTTCGCTGCTGGCTCAGTGCTGGGACTCACCTTTGTCTTTTGTTTTAGGGCGCGGCTGGGCAGTCGGCCAGACAAAGTACAGCATGAACAGCCAAGGGACCCCCGCCCTCTTATTCTCGCAAGTCAGCTGTGTTGATGAGTCGCAACCGAGCACGTCACAGGATTTAGTGTGGGGGACCTTTATGGCAATGGCAAAAGCCAAGGGAGTGGAATGGGCTCAAGGGATGCTTGACGCCTGTGGGCAGGAGGATTCCGGGGTGTCACCAGACCAACCGTCAGGAAGCCAGGCGGGACCACCCGAGCTGGCGCCTCTCAGATCAAAGCGGTCACGAAGGCCCACCAACAAAGCCTTCCTTGCGGACCCCCCCCCGGCCAAGGCCAGGGTGGTGGCTGCGCAACAGCCTCCAGCGCCGGTGGCTGCTCCTGCTAACCCTCCGCCCCCTGCCACAACGGGCGACGCGAACATTGTAAAAATCGGTAAGGCAATGGACAACATGTTGGCTTTGATGAATACATTTCAGACACGCTTGGACAGATTGGAGGCGCCCCTTTAGTTGTGGACGCAGCGCTGGTGCCCAGGGTGCCACCTTCAATTACTCAGGTTTGGGCGGGCCAGGCCGGTGGGGCATTGCCTGCAAGCGGGGCAGGCAGTATGGTAGCCGCCCCAGAGGCAGGAGTGAGTGTGACGGCACCTAGGCGTAGTGCAGGGCAAGATATGGTTCCCTCCAGCGGGGAGGGACAGCAGAAGACGGCAGCGCCTTCTACCTGCAACGCTCCCGCCTCAGCGGCTCCTCCTGCTCCCTCTCCCGTCCCTGCGCCCGCTTCACCGCTGGTGCAGACCATCTCCCCCCCCCACCTGCCCACAAGTCTGTCCACCGGAAGTTTGTCCCCCCCGACGACTCCAATGGTAACAGTAGCTCCACTAGCGTCAGGGCGTTGTTCTCTGGCGTGGGAGGTGCCTCAGGCCGCCAAGGAAGGCATTTGGAGAAGGCAGTGTGTGGACATCTTGACCTTACTTATGCACAGCAAGGCAGGTTTAGACACCAGGAAGATGGGGGGGAAAGAGGAGGACAAGAAAGTGCCGTACCAACGCTGGCCAGACAAGACAATAGAGAATTGGGTGGAGTCCTTCACGATTCTCTCAGCAGTAGTAATGGAAAGACACCCAGAGCAGGGCCCTGCCCTGATGCAGTATTCCCACACCATCCAACAGGAGGCAAAATTGTCGGGCGGGTTAGGATGGTTTTACTATGATCAGGAGTTCCGTAAGAGGATGTCATTATGTCCGGAACTAGGGTGGGACCAAAAGGAGATCCAACTCTGGATCCAACACATGGGTAGACCAACTACAGAGTGCAGGGAAAAGGGGGCGAAAGCGCAGAAAGGTGGTGATAATCAAGGGGCCTCCAAAAAATCTGGTAAGCGCACCTTCAAACAGCCTTTTCGAACCCAGCAAGGGGGGGGCAGCAACAAGGGAATAAGAGGTTCTCATCCGGCACCTGCCGGTTATACAATGCAGGATCTTGCACCTGGGGCAAAGGATGCAAATTCGCCCACAACTGCAGCAAGTGTGGGGCCGCACATCCGGCCGTGTCATGCAACTCAAAACGGGATAGTCCCACCCCCCCCCTGGTAAACAGAACAGTTAATAACCCAGTCAGGAACACCGCCCCGGCGCCGCCCCCCCCCTGTTGCCAACCAGCCCTGGTCTCCGCTCAACCAAACTTTCCCAACAAAGGGCCTTCCCCCATCATATTGCAGAACCTCCTCCCGCTCCTGCAGCAGTACCGCAACACCAAAGACAGGCTGCTTCTAGCGCAGGGGTTCCTCGAAGGTTTTACGATTCCGTTCCAGGGGCCGCACTGTAGCCGCGATGCTGATAATTTGAGGTCCGCCAAAGAACTGCCAAGAGTCGTAGGGGAAAAAATTCAAAAGGAGGTGGCACTAGGCAGGGTAGCTGGCCCCTTCAACTCACCCCCACTGGAGAACTTTATAGTATCCCCGCTGGGTGTAGTGCCCAAGAAAGAACCTGGGGCCTTTAGGCTGATTCACCACTTGTCATACCCCGAGGGCGATTCAGTGAATCACTGGTTGGAGGAGGGCACTTGTTCAGTTTCTTATTCCTCGCTGGACATGGCCATTGACATGGTGCGGAGGGCTGGCAAAGGGGCATGGTTGGCCAAGGCGGATATAGAATCTGCTTTTCGCCTACTGCCAGTCCACCCGTCCAGCCAGCACCTGTTGGGGTTCAAGTGGCAGGGTCAACTTTACTTTGATTGTTGCATGCCCATGGGCTGTGCGGTGTCTTGCGCGTATTTCGAGGCCTTTAGCTCCTTCTTGCAGTGGGCACTTCACTGGGAACACGGCCAGGAGGGAGTGACCCACTACCTGGATGCTTTTTTGTTCATCGGGAGATTAGGGTCTCAGGAGTGCAGTGAGGGATTGCGGTGCTTCCAGGACTTGGCGGCTCGCCTAGGGGTCCCCCTGGCGCCGGGTAAGACTGAGGGTCCGGCGCAGGTTCTCAGGTTCCTAGGCATTGAGCTGGACACCGTCAAGGGTGAGTCCAGGCTCCCTGCCGGGAAGGTGCAGGAGTTGCGCAGACTTCCAAAGCTTACTGGGCAGAGACAAGGCACCCTTGGGCGAGATCCAGAGTCTCATGGGCAAGCTCAATTTTGCAGCTAGTGTCATCCCGGCTGGGAGGGTGTTCTCAAGGAGACTGGCCAGGGCCACGTCAGGCGTCCGCAGGAAACATCATTTGGTCAGGTTGGAAAAAGGCATTAAGGTAGACCTGGCGACATGGGCGGAATTCATGGTACAATTCAACGGAATTGTGATCTGGAGGGCGCCATGGGCAGGCAGCACTGAGCTGTGCCTTTTCACTGACGCCTCCGGGAGGGAGGGTTTTGGAGCCATCATGGGGGAGGAGTGGTGCGCGCAGAAATGGCCCAACGCTTGGCACCGGCGCAGGATCACAGCCATGATCACAGTACTAGAGCTCTTCCCCATCGTCATCGCCCTGCATTTATGGCCCTCTGCGCTAGCGAACAGGAGGGTGGTCTTCTGGTCGGACAACATGGCGGTTGTACAAGCGATAAATGGTCAGTCAGCTAGGTGCCCACTAGTGCTCTGCCTACTGAGAGAGCTCGTCAGGGCCGGCCTGCGCCACAACATTGAGTTCAGGGCTAGGCACATTGAGGGGGTCAAGAATGTTGCCGCTGACGCTCTCTCTCGTTTTCAGTGGCTCCGATTCCAGGAGGCCTGGCCGCGAGCGAGAGCGGAGATGACCCCCTTTCCAGCGCATCTGTGGCTCATCTTGCAGTGGAGCAACGGCTGAGGGAGATTGGGGAACGGTCCCTGGCTCCAGGAACCAGGAAGAAGTACAAGGCCCACTGTGCAACATTCTGGGGCGGCTCTGATATTCTGGGCACCAGCCCCCTTCCTTTGGAACAGAAGGTGGAGGCTTTTGTGGTATGGGCTAAGGACCAAGGGAGGAGCCACTCTTGGGTGTCCAGCCACCTGGCGGCAGTGTGCCACGATGAGAAACTAAAGGGTGGGACTGATCCGGCCAGGTCTTTTCGGTTACGGGCGGCTCTTAAGGGCTGGGCCAGGGAGGAAGTGAGGGTGCCGGACAACAGGGGGGCCATCGATTTCCCCAGGCTCCAGGGTATGCTTGATGTCCTGCAGCAGGTTGCGCACTCTCCTTACGAGGCCAGCCTACTAGCAGCCGCCTTTTGTTTAGCATTCTTTGGGGCATTCAGGATGAGCGAATTGGTGGCCAGATCCAAGGCGGAAAGGTCTGGGGATGCACTTGGCATGCAAGACGTGAAGCTGGCCGCCCAGCTGGTGCTCCGCATAAGAAGGTCGAAGACTGACCAGGCAGGGCGTGGGGTTGAGGTGATTCTTAACCCGCTAGGGGATCCCAGGTACTGCCTGGTCGCTAGAGTAGGGGACTACGTAGCGGTGCGCCCCGCAACACAGGGTTATTTCCTGGTACATGCAGACCTGACCCCCCTGACTAAGTTTCAAGTGGAGCGGGTTATGGGTGCATGTTTGGCGCGCGCCGGCCTGGCCAGCCCTGACAAAAAGTATTCAAGCCATTCATTCAGAATTGGGGCAGCCACGGCTGCATTCAAAGCAGGCATGGAACCGGCAGGCATTAAAAAAGTGGGGCGGTGGCAGTCGCGCTGTTTTGAACGGTATATTCGCCCTTGACTATGTAAATAATTTTGGAGTGCCGTGTTTTGCAGTGTCGTGTTCAAATATGATTATCTGAGCAATAAACAGTTGATAAAGAATGGCGTTTGTTTCTTTAAGTGTTCGCGTATGGGTGATCGGTCATTCGTACGTGGCCAGGTTGGAAAAGTGGGCCAAGAGCAGGAACTGGATGCGGGGGTTTCACGACACTCAATTTATTTGGATGGGTTTCCCAGGTATGAGATGGAACAGCATCAATAACCGGCTCGAGCAACGCCTGGCCCTGGGGGGAGCCCCGCCCAATGTCTTGGTGATCCATTTGGGGGGCAATGATCTCATGACCATGGGGAGGAGGGGATTACTCAGGGCCATTAAAACGGACTTTGGCGAACTAAGCAGGCGTTTGGGTCACTGCGAACTGTTTTGGTCTGAAATAACCCCCCGCTTGCATTGGCGCGGCGCCAGGTCAAGGGAGGCAGCAGAACATTCGCGCAAGCGGGTCAACAGTGCTATGCGCAAGTTCCTGGGGCAGAGGGGGTTGGGCTTTATCAGGCATGAACTCATCCAGGCAAACGTTAAAGGGTACTTTGAGGAGGACGGGGTCCACTTGTCCCCGGTGGGGATGGACCTGTTTCTCCTGGATTTACAGGAATGTTTGGAAAGGGCAGGTTGCAGGTAATAGGAGGTGCAGTGGTGGGGGCCCTGGCTGCGACGGTGGCCGCCCCCAGGGCTGTGGCGGAGTTACAGGGCGATCTGGAAGCAGTCCGGTACAGTAAGGGTACCACTGCGGCAGACGGGTACAGTAAGGGTACCTCTGCGCGGCACGATAGGGGTGCCAGAGCCAAAGACCAGGATCCTCAGGGCAGGGTCATGGAGAACCGCGACGGCGCCCCGTTAGTCCTTCGGGCGGTTGGGGGCCTGACCAACCGGGGTTTGCCCTGATACGCTCCGCCCTGAAAGGGGCGTGAGTAGATGGTAACAAGGGACACGTGATCCAGTGGTGGATCAACAAAGGTAGCGCTGACCGGGCATACATCCCACAGTGCTGGCTCATCAGGCGGGCAGGGGCAGCATAGGTTGGACGGCTGCCTGCCCATGGATCGCCCGTAAGATAACCCACCTTTTTGCATACTCTTGTATGGAATAAACCTGCAACAGTTTTTCCCATAAACAAAGTGTCTTGTGGTTTATTATGCATGTTCACCTATGGGACAGTGGGGGATGTTGCCGGTATTGGGACTAATTTGGCGCCCATGCTGCTTGTTAATAAAATGAGCCCCTTTTGTATTCAGAGGTTTCTGCCTGGCTGTCTACATCAGAATTGTGACTAGCCTCAGTACCTCTCACTGCTCACCTGAAGCACTCACAGACCAGTTCCTCACCGTAGTGCCAAGTTGTTTGTTGGAGGGGATGGGGTTAATAGTGTGTGGCAGCAGGGAGTGAGAGGGAGATGGGAGGACAAGAAAGGAGGCTGATGGCGTGTTAAAAACAGCGCTTGCAGCAATGGAGACAGGGACTCTGCTGTCTGCATGACCTTAATGCTGGCAGTTCCTTACTCCTCCCTATGAAGACTGGGGCCGGTCGAAACAAAATCTTGAGGAATTTTAAAAATGTAATATAGATTCGGCAACAGACTTCACGGTTTGGGAAGCTCTAAAAGCATTTTTTCACGGCCTAGCAATTGCATTTTCTGCCGCTATCAGACAGAAGGAGGGGGTGCAATTGGAAAATCTGAGAACGGCAGTAGATGATGCTACGGGGGCATATACCGCCGCTCGATCTGAAGCTACGCTGAAAGTAATGAATGAAGCCAAACAGAATCTGAGGGAGTTTTTTTTCCAAAGTTTACGTTAAATCATACCTCATATTTACAGCAAAGATATGAAGAGAGCAAATTTGTTGGTAGGTTTCTGGCTTGCTCTGCAAAATCCAGAAATAATTCGAATTTTATTAAAAGAATAAATGATTCTATGCAGAATACTAAATTTCTTCCCTCAGAAATTGGTCAGATGTTTTATCAGCACTATCTTGAAATTTACACTGGAGGCATTGGGAGCCAACCGGATGTGATAGAGCGATGGCTGGCGGATATACCAGTCCCGACTCTTTCAGAATCCCAGGTGGAATCAATCAATGCAGCCATTTTGCTGGCTGAGGTACAGCAAAGTATTAAATCTCTTCCTAACGGCAAGGCTTGTGGCAGAGATGGCTTGCCGGCCGAATTTTATAAAACATTTTCTCAGCAATTATCACCTTTTTTAGTTTGCTTATTTAATCAAATCTTGCAGAGGGGTAGTGTCCCTAGCTCGTTTTCTGAATTCTATTGTCGTTAGTTTTCTAAAAAAGGGAAAGCCAGAACTGGACCCCAATTCGTATCATCCTATCAGTCTCCTCAACACTGATTATAAACTATTTGCCAGAATTATGGCTAAAAGGGTCGCAGCAGTGGCACAGAATATAGTACATCAGGATCAGAACGGCTTTCTGCCGGGGAGATTGATAACTACTAACACAAATTTCTTAATACAGGCTATTGATTTCTTTTCAATAACGAAAATTCCAGCTATGGCCATTATGTTAGATGCTGAGAAAGCATTCGATTTGGTAGAGTGGGAGGTCCATTATGCAATACTGCGGAAATTTGCTTATCCAGCTAGTTTTTTGTTAATGTTGCGAACTTTATATTCTGGGGCAAAAGCGTCCATATTGATTAATAATATTTCAGTTGGAGACATTAACATTAGTCGCGGTACCCGCCAGGGTTGCCCAATGTCACCCATATTGTTTGCGTTATTTATTGAACCACTGGTGTGTGCTATTCGCTCTGACCAATCTATTGAATCACCTATGAGGGCGGCGCCCAAACTTAAGTTATATGCGGACGATAGAGTTTTGTACTTAAAGGCGGACAAGGATAATGTTCAGCGCGCTTTTAATAAAATCGCCGAGTATACGGCCATAGGGGGATATAAAATAAATCAAGGTAAATCTGAAGCTTTGATTTTTAATAGTTCCCCTGGGATATTACCAGTCGGCATGCAGGCATCTTTCTCAGCCACACGTCCAATTACCTATCTCGGGATTAAGGCAACGATAAATTATAACGATTTATACGCTCTAAATTATACCCCTTTACTAATTAAAGTTCGCTCATTGCTGAATCATTGGAATAAACTCCCTTTTACAATTATCGGCTGTGTATCACTTATAAAAGTTAATCTATTGCCGCTATTTTTATTTGTTTTTGCTAATGTCCCAATTAAGCTTACAAGGGCCTTTTTCCGAGCTTTAGATAGCGAATTTCAGTCGTTTATTTGGCAGTCGAAGTGACTGAGGGCTAAACTGTTAACACTTTCTTTGCCTCAGGAGGAGGGTGGGCTAGCTTTGCCCTCTATAGGAATATACTATTAAGCCACGCTTATAAGCTGGCAGACCCTAGCTTCAAAAAAGATAGCTGCTACTGATAATTACTTCCTTCATATTATGTTAAAAACAGCAAAAATAGACCCGGCCTCTTTTTTCACAATCCCTAGGTTGCCAAAACGCACACGCTATAAGACGCCTCAGATAGTTGTTGATCGTGCTAACTATATTTGGCGAGAATATCAGATTCCATATTTCCATCCCCTGATGAAGCTTGAGGCCTGTGATGGTTTGGGGTTGCGCTTGGGGTGCAACCCCAAACCACACTAACACATTGGGCAAATATTGGATTTCGCACATTGGGCAACTTCTTTCATAATAATGGGTTTGTTACTTGGCAAAAACTTGTTTCCGATCACAGATCTCTGAGTTCAACACTTTTTTTAGTTATGCTCAAATTAAGCATGTGTGTCTATCTAACATCATTGAGCGAACCTTAGGACAGAAAAAGTCGGGCAAGCTTTTTACATTGCTCGGCTTGGGGGGATCGGTAATTGGCACAGACTGCTACATCAACACTCGGGACTTGAAGTAATATCAAAGCATATTATTAGCATAAACAACATTGCGGGCTGTAGCATCACTAAGCCCTACTGGGATTATTACAACAACCTATGTAAAAAATCTATCCGCGCTGCCAATTTTAAGCGTATGAGCTTTTACTGTAAATGGATGCTCTATTATACACCCGCAAAAATTGGCAAGATGTACCCTGCTGCCGACCCTGAATGTATTAGATGTAAATCTCAGGTTGGCGAGTGGCTCCACATGATTTTTAGTTGCCCTAAACTAAATTTATTTTGGACAGGGATTTTTTCTGTATTAAGTAATTGCGTGGGTAGAATAATTTTGCCAGATGCGATGGGTGTTCTCTTCGGGGTTTCGCTGGCTGCTTATGATTTGACTACTGAATTGAAACAGCTGTGTTTTATCGCATCCTTTGTAGCCAAGTCATTGGTGTTAGCAAACTGGAAATCCACCAAAATACCTACCATAAATCATTGGCGTAATAAGATGGATAGGTGTATCAGCATGAATTACTTTATGCAAAAAGAATAGGGGCAATCAAGCATTTTAACAAAATTTGGTCAACCTGGCAGAGGGCAATGGGAGAAACGGAATAGCTTAGGTTAGGTTATATTATAGGGCCAAGGGGGTATATTGCGACTTTTTTGTTATCTATGACTATTTGCTGTCGTTTTAGTATGAACTATAGTAGTGTATTATGTATTATTTAGAAGCAACATTTACATTTGCATGAACTACCAGGTGAAATGATGTCTCGGTGTTTAAGAGAAGTATGTGGTTAAGGAATTTTGGCTTAATTAATTTGTACTAAAATCATGAATTTTCCTTCGGTTTGTGATGAACTTAATGATGCTGCTGAATGATGTTGTTTACTTGTTTTTCTTCCCCCCCGAAAAAAAAGAAGAAGACTGGGGCCCTGGGGCTGGGCCCAGCTCGCCCATGCCAAAACCTGAGCCTGCTCAGAGACAGCTGCTCCTCTTGAGATACAAAGATGAGGGAGCATCTGTGAGAGTAGTGCAGCCTTGGCTCACTCCACTCTGTTGTGCATATGAACAGCGTTAGCTGAACCGAGCAACACAGCAGGCGCAAGTGCTAATAAAACTACTGGGCAGCAGCTTTATCCACCTGTCAAGCCTGGCTGTGGCGTACCGTCGTGGCCTCACGTATTCTCGACCCCAGGCTGAGGATCTTTACGGCAGGTCAATAGGTCACGCTGGCTCTGATATCAGCAAACTGCGAGTGCCTCCAGCAACGAAGCACAGACTGAGAAGCTTATGTGTGGTGATGCGGACACTGGCAATGAAATGCGTTAGACTAACCCTGGATGCGTGGCACTTGGCCGGGCTGCACAAACCAGCTGAAAGCTCAAATTGCTGTGTCTGTCAGACAAAAAGTACCAAAAAAAAGCTATAATGAACATTGATCAAGAAAAGACACGACAAGGATGACTTCGTCGATGTTAAGTCGGCTAGTGCATGATACTAAAATAAGACATATGCACACCCAGTTCGAAACTGCAGCTTTATTTGCCGCATACTCGTCATCACAAACAAATGCCACTTCACAACTGGCGTTCTCGCAGCTAAAGGCAAAAAATCGACACACTGCTCAGCAGATTTTCACCATTCCATATTGTGATATATCACATTTTTCTCTTTAATTCTCTTCCCATCTAGTCCTTAATCTTCTCTTTCTATGTGTACACTTGTCAAGCTATACAGTGACCTCAGCCTCTGGAGAGTAAGAGAAATGGAATGAGACACGAGCAGGACAGAGGGGTAAAAAGAACAGTGTAGGGAGAAAGCTGGAGGAAGGGGCGAAGGATGACAGAAATAAGGTTAAGAGTTGGCTAAGTCAGGGAGAGAGTGTAAAGAGGGAAATTCGAGGTAGCCAATAAGAAAGACACAGAGAGGTAGAAAGAGGAGGAAGTGAGAGGCCAGGAGATGAGTTAGGTTTTTAGGACAAGGCAAAGAAAACTAGAGCTAGGGAAAGCGAGATGTAGATAGAGGGGTGGGGTACCGTGAATGGTGAGGTTGAGTTTGAGAGAGCTGAGGTAGTGGGAGGTGAGTTAGAGCGGATGAGTTGAAATCCAGATGCAAGTACAGAGATGACAGAAAGAAAGAGGCGGCTGTGATAGAGAAAAAGAGGTAGAGGTTGAGCAAAATGTAGCAAGGAAGAAGCAAGGCAGTGAGAGGTAGGAATAGGGAACAGAGGTAGAGAGAGAGAGAGGAGGTGTTTAAGTAAGGTGGGAAACAAACTGAAAAAAATGCAAACATCGTGCTGTGCGAGCGAGAGATGTGAGGTAAAGAAATGAGGGAGTGGAGACGAGGGTAAGAGAGGTGAAGTACACGGACAAGGGAAACAGGGAGGTGAGAAGGAAAGGTATAGAGAGGGGTGAGAAAGAGAGAGGAAAGAGGGATGGGAACAGCGAGGTAAAGATGTACAGATGTTCACAGAGTGGTAGAGGGGAGGTCATCAGAAGAACAAAGAAAGGTATGGAAGATAAAGTGCAAAGGTGAGGCTGACAGAGGTGAGGTAGAGAGACCAGAGAAAGAGACTGGGATAAGTACATGGAGATGTAGAGAGAGGTACAGAGAGAGGGTTAAAGAGAGAGTGGTGAGGTAGAAGACATAAGGTGGGGTAAGGAGAAAGCCATGTGCCATGAGGCAGAAAAAGAGATGATGCAGAGAAAGAGAGGTAGGTAATCGGATTGAGAGGTGACCTATAATTAATCAGAGGAATACATTAAGAAGTGAGGTAGAGAGAAGGATGGGAATCACTTATGAGTGAGGTGGAGAGAGATGAGGTGCAACAAGATGGAGAAGTAGGAAGCAGTGAAGTTGAGAAAGGCGATGTAGAAAGAGAGGGAAGAATTAGAGAGAGATGAATGGTAGACAGAGGAAGATAAGGTTAAGAGATCCAACTCATTTTTATAATAAAAGCGGCCATGGTTTTCCCAGTGGGGAGTGTCAGGGGCTTTCCTGCTCCCGATCCATGGTCATAGGACCTCTATCTCCTATGGATTATCTAATTTGTTGATTGTTTTCCAGATGTTTTACTACATTTTGCATAAGAACAATATAGACAACACTGGTGTAGCAATTTTGTCATCTGCTTGTTCTTGCACTTGGTCAGCAACTGGTGACCAGGGCTGAAGATAAAGGAATGCAACTTAAATGGGAGAAAATAAATCCTAGAGCCAAAAGTATTTTGCTGATTTGACCAACAGGTTTAACTACCGGGTTCGGCATCCTTTATCAGTAAGTAAAGTGACTAAACCTTTCCTGCTAATTCTCAACAGCGCGTATCTGGCTTGGCTTCTCTTGGGGAGTGGGGAGGTGGATCGGGGAGTGGGGGTGTTGGCAAGCCACCTGGCAATCCGCTGCAACTGTACTGCCACATAATAGAGAACCAAATACGGAAGCCCGACCCCACTCTCACCTGAAGGAAGGCAGAGTTTGTGCAAGGCCACTCTCTGTCAAGGACAGCCATATATTAATAATAGTAATATGCTGTTGAAGGTGCAGAACCATTTGTCTGGGAAATTCACAAAAAATACCAAAAGCAAGGTAACACAACCATTTTAACTAGAGCAATTTCCCCATTACTGATATACTAGGCGATCCCAAGAAGGCCCCTGATTCCTTCAATGCATCAGGGGCTTTGCATTCACTGTGAACAGAATAGAACGATAAATGTGTGCCCCAGATATCAAAATGTGGACTTCCCTATCGAATCAACTCACATGTTAGGCGGGGAGGGATATATTAGCCTGAGCTGCTTGGATTGGGTACACACAAAGGGGCAGATTTACAAGCCCCTTGCGCCACTTTTGCGTCACTTTTTCCATGTTAAAAGTGGCGCAAACGTGGCGCAAGGGGCTTGTAAATCTGCCCCAAAATGTTCTCCAAATGACCCGGATGATGGGCACATTACTAAATTATTCTAAGGCAGAGGTCTTCAAACTGGGGGGGCGCCCCCCTGGGGGGCCATGGCAAAGGTCCCAGGGGGGCGCAAATAGCTCTGCAAGAACATGTAAATAAAGATGGCCTGGTAGTGCGGAGGGCGAACACCCATCACAACGCATGCGTTACATCGCATGCGTTTATGTCGCAAGCGTTACAACGCAAGCGACGTTACGACGTGGACCATTACCACGCGTCCCATTACATCGCATGCGCTTTAAAAACGCATGCGCTTTTAAATTGCATGTGGTGTAATGGACGAGAGTCGGACGCGGACAGAGGCGAGCACCGGGACGGACGACGCGAGGAGAGAGAGGTAAGGGGGATTGTGTGTAGAGTGTAGTGTTTAGGGTTTAGGGCAGTGTCTGGTGGTTGTAGTGTAGGGCAGTGTTTTAGGCTTTAGGCAGTGTCTGGTGGTCGTAGTGTAGGGCAGTGTTTTAGGCTTTAGGCGTAAGGGGGATTGTGCTTAGAGTGTAGTGTTTAGGGTTTAGGGCAGTGTCTGGTCGTAGTGTAGGACAGTGTTTTAGGCTTTAGGCGTAAGGGGGATTGTGCTTACAGTTTAGGGTTTAGGGCAGTGTCTGGGGGTCGTAGTGTAGGGCAGTGTTTTAGGCTTTAGGCGTAAGGGGGATTGTGCTTAGAGTGTAGTGTTTAGGGTTTAGGGCAGTGTCTGGTCGTCGTAGTGTAGGACAGTGTGTTAGGCTTTAGGGTTTAGCCTTTAGGGTAGTGTCAGGGGGTCTTACTGTAGGGTATTGTATTAAGCATTAGGGTTTAGAGTTTAGGGTCGGGTCAGGGGGTCGTAGTGTAAGGTAGTAATTAAAGATTTAGGAGTTCGGGTTTAGGGGGACTGGGTTGTAAAGTGTGTGTTATGTAGGGTAGTGTATTAGCTTGCGGTGTTATTTCGGGAGAAAAAATCGCGATGTTAAAGCATGCAGGGTGTTTGTGTGCGTTGTGATTGTGTTTTGTATGCATTTCAATGGGGAAGCGAACTAATGGTTTGCGTTGTGAAAGTGTGCGTTGTGAATGTGTATGCGATGTCAAGACGGCGATGTAAATGTTTGCGATGTAAACGTTTGCGATGTAGCATCATACATCCAGTGCGGAGATGTTTATTTGCCGCATTTCCAGGCTGTCTTCATTTACTCCGAGCCCTTGAAGTGAGTGAGAACTCTGATCAGAGTGCCGAGAGGGCGGGGGGGCGGTGAGTGTGCTGGCAGTCACACAGGCTGCTAAACACACACAATCATTTGCAATGCAATAGGTCTAGCATTTGTGAGTGTTAGAGCTATTGTCATTGTAAATGATGTTTCTTGACGAATTGCTGAAAACAAAAGAAATGTATGTCGTTTTTATTTTGCCCATTTCAATTCCTGACCTATGTGAGGATGGCTCAAGAATGTATTTAACTGATATGCTGCTAACAGCAAGAGTACCAAAATAATTGATTCAAAACCCATTGATTATCATTAACAATTGGCTGTACATTCTGAGATGCATAAACATACATATGTCTTTATTACGGAAATTTCGGTAGTCTCGATTCTGGTGGAGGCTGCTTTTTCTGCTTGAATCATGATTATAAGATATGCGGTAACTACAGAACCACTGTGTGGTTCTGTAATTACTGCATATCTTATAATCATGGTAAATTTAATTGTGTTTTTCCTATGAAGTTTACACGTACACCACACTCTGAGGGACTTGCAGGGCCCTGGGTGGATAGGAAGGTACTGCCCTCTTTACCCAGGGAGATTTGGGAGTGGTAATTGCTTTACAGCACTGAATTCACAACAGAGCCGTTGCTCTAGGGAAGTACTGAGTCTACCAACCCCCCCTGGTACAGGGACAATAGGCATCAGCAGCAGGTTGTGCACTGGGAAAGAGATGCAGATAGAGAAAGAGGTATTAGTCATAGGGATCAAGCTCATCAAAGGGCACTAAGGACAAGTTTATAGAGGTAACAAGGAACAGAACAACGGAAAGTAAGAGGAAAATGGAGAATGAAAGGAAGGCAGGGTTGGTCCAGGGGCAGACAGGCTGGTTCGGTGCAAAGAAACATTGGAGTCAAGAAAAAGGGCTAAAGGGCCTGTTACTAACGGAAGTTGTCAAGTTGAAGTTAAATAAAAAATTGTTAAAGGGGGGTGGGAATTGTTTAGCAGCAGAGGTGATAGTTAATTTTTGTTAGAGTGCTGTGAGGACATATTAGTCTGTGCGGCAATAAGTAGATGGTTGGTTTTATGTACACCGAGCTCAAACGGCCTTATGACAACAGCAACAAGGTGTCCGTGGTGATCCTGTCCCAAAGTAGGTTTGGGTGACTAAATGGCTGCTAAATCCACATTCAACATATTTAAAAAACATGACAGAGGACCACCAAAGAAGTGAATTGTGCAGTAAAATATCCAGCAACATACGTAGAACTAGGTTCACTTAAAAACATAAGTGTGCAACAAGAACGCATGTGTCGATCTAGGGGTGGGGAACATGGCGGCCGCTAGATGAGCTGCCGCTTGCTGCCGGAGGCACCAACGTCCCGCGTTTGATCTATAAGCGACGCTGAGACCCGCTATGCATTTTTCTGCGTTCTTTGTTAGCGGATTTTAGTGGTTTTGTACTTGCCTCTCTTCCTTTTTGTGTAGGGGCCGAGGATTATTCCCTTTTGTCTCCTTGTTAGGGGGATGTGTGTTGGCGCGTCTGCCGACTTGCCGCGTTGGTCTGCTGCAGCCCTGGAGCTGAGGAGGGGCCGCAGAGCAGCGGCTCGCGGGCTCCTCCGGGCTGATACCGGCAGAGGCAGCACAGGACGACTTTCTTCCACGCTGGAGAGGGCTGCTCCTCCGAAGCAGTCGAGCGTGCCCTCGCCTCCGGAGGATAGAGGACTCTGGCCATTCCTCCCGCAGCCGCAACGACAACAACTGCAACAAGAACAGGTGCAGGGGGGGCATGAAGGGGGGAGTCATCCTGAGGTAGTTTCCACCAGCGCTACACTGATTACTGAGGGTGGTAAATTAGTGCTTCTCTCCACACGGCCACAGCAAAAACAATCGAAGCAGGTACTGGAGGGTCAGGACGAGGGAGCGATAGTAGGAGAGGCAAGAGACGTGGTGGCGGGGCACAGGGGTTGGCAAAAGTAAAAAGCATTAAACATCCCCGGGATGGAAAATCTGTCACAAGTGACAGTATAATTCAGGGGAAGGAGAGGAAGGCAAGCGTGACTCCAGCCACAGCCGTGGACAGTAGCTGTTCAACTTTCCAGCATTGCGAGGTTAAGGGTAGGAGTATTAAAGCAGGTAGAGCCAAAAGTAACCCTCTGGACTTGAGAGTTAAGATTACGCCTTCCCTGCGGTCATACTTTAAAGTGCAACCATTAGTGCTGGACGTGGTTAAACAAGGGGAGGCTCTCAGGAAGCGTTCAAAAGGGGAGTTGGAAAAGATGGAGGCAGCTGGTAGCCCCCTCCCGGTTTCACAAACTTCACTTGAAACTGTATCTGCAATTTCTGGACTGGTCCAAATTAAGGCCTCAGACACAAACAGTGTTTCTCTGAGAGAGGTTATCCCAGGCTCTCAACCCACGGCAGATAACGACAGCACAGCACAGAGCGGGGGCAGAGTTTCTGAGGAGCAGGGAATTGGTGGGTCCTCAGCGGCTTCTCTGGAGGCCCTCTTCTCTTCCCTTTCGGTAGATATAAAGAAAGGGTTTTCTGTCTCGGAGGCAAACCAAGGAGAGATCCGGCTTTTTTGTGAGTCGCTGGAGAAGAAAATCGATCTCCTAAACTCTAGGACCGTGGCTTTGGAAAATTCAGTGGGAGAACTTAGGGATGACTTGGGAGCTGCCAGAACAGATATTGCATCGCTCAAGAGAGAGGAGGTGATGCTCCGGGACAGGCTCGAGATGTTAGAAAACAACTCACAGAGAAACAATCTGCGTCTCTTGAACGTTCCGGAAGGGAGGGAGGGGGAAGACCTCAAGTCCTTCATTGTTACTCTCATAAAAGAATCTGTTCAGATTGAAGATTCCGAGGAGGACCTGAAGAAAGACATACAGAGGGTCCATAGGGACCCCTTCAGGAAACATCCTAATCGGACAAAGCCGAGGAAGATTCTTATAAACTTTCTCACGTTCTCCTTGAAGGAAAAGATCCTTAACTGTGCTTTAAAGCAAAAGTCGTTGAAACCCAGAGACTTTGCCTATGAAATTCGTTCTGACCTGGCCCGTGTTACCCTGGACAGACAATGGGAGCTGGGCAGTAAAATGGACGACTTTAAGAAACTTGGCGCGGTTGCCCAATTAAAATTTCCTACACTCTTGAAAGTCATGTACAACAATAAGATGTATAACTTAAAATCAGTGCAAGAGGCAGATGAGCTTTTGGACAGCCTTGGTAAAGCCGCAAAATAGATCAGTTATAGAGTACTACACTTGTCACTTGTACTAGGCTCCCTGGGGGTCTCGGGGGAGGGGTCTAAATTTATCTGAGGCCGTGAGTTCCCTGTGATATCAGACACCTGAGAGATAAGTAATATACACTGGTCTATTAGCTGAACATAAACTTGTAGGGTTATATTTGGAGAAGCAGAGTTGTGGGGAATTGGAGATAGTTTTTCAGGGTCTCAGTTTCTCGTCTTGATGTAGTACTTGAATATGTAGGGACATGGTAGGTTGCCCCGGTGGGCAGAATCTGGACTATAAGTCCAGGCAAATGGGGGTAGGGTTCTCCAGGGGGGGGCTAGGGGTAGGGGGCGTGATAGGGATGGGAGGGGAGCACGGGGTGGGGAGCAGTGGGTTAAAAAACAAAAAATTTCCTCATTCACTTCTATATTTGGTTTTGTCATGTTTGGTCTGGGATCGGTTCTCTGGGAGACTCAGCACACTCAAGGTTTTGGTGTTTAAACCTCCATGAGCACTATCCAGTTTTTATCCTGGAATGTTAATGGCCTTCGAGTGAAAACCAGGAGGGCTAAAATTTAGCAGTATCTAAAAGACTCTCCAGCGCAGATCATTATCCTTCAGGAAACCCATCTTTTAAAAGAGGAACTGTCTGTAATTTTTAAAAATTTAAAATGGGTGGAACATCTTATTAGTTCTAATCAGAGTGCCAACATCAGGGGTGTAGCTATTTTGATTAAAAAGCAAGTTAACGCTTGTATACTAAATTCGTTGGTAGACCCATGTGGCAGGTGGGTCATCACTAAATTGTCTATTCAAGGCTTCCCGCTGACAGTGGTGAGCTATTATGGCCCCAACCAGGATGACCCCTCCTCTCTGAAAACTATCTTCTCAAATCTTTTGGAATTTCCAGACCCAATTATCATGGCTGGTGACTTCAATATAGTTTTTAATCCCAAGCTAGATAAGTCCCCTAGTAGTAGAGCCAATGTGTTGTCCAAGTCTCGGACGTATCTTCAAATGATGATGGCACATACCGGACTTTGTGACATCTGGAGAGATAGGTCGGGCTCTCAGCTAGGAGTCTCTTTTTATAACAACAAGTATGGCCATAAATCAAGGATTGACTATATTCTGGTTAGCCATGACCTTAGGGGCAAAATCAAGGGTATCGGCTATTTGACTCCCCATCTATCAGACCATGCGGCTGTATGGATGGACTTAGTTTTGGTAGGGAAAGCACAATCAAGGGTGTGGACGTTTGATCGTTCCTTACTCCTTGATGAAGCCGAAGATAAGTATCTATGTCACGAAACAGAGTGTTTTCTCAATATGAATATTGGTTCAGCTGAGAGCTCGGTGGTGTGGGATGCATGGAAGGCTTTTTTAAGAGGTATGGTTACAAGCAGGGTGTGCTACAAGAAAAGACATTATAGGGAGGAGGTGGCCCATATGGAGTCCGAGATGAAGGCAGTAGAGCTGAGCCTGAACAATGAGACTGTTCCTGTAAAGCGTCAAGAACATCTGGTGAAATTAGGCAGTCTAAGGGATCAGTTAGATACCATTATTCAGATGAGGATCACAAAAAGATGGGGGGCTAGTAAGCTTGCCCATTTTGAGTATGGAGAGGGGGCTGGTAAACTTTTAGCGTGGAAAGTCAAGTCTGATAGGACGCGAAATTTGATAAAACAAATTGACAGCGAGGATAAGACCACCGTGGTATCCACTGATGAAGAGATTGGGGGTGCTTTTTTCGCCTTCTTCCAGGAGCTATATAAAGAAGACAATGTAGTGGATAGAACTACTGCTGTGGAGTGGTTAAGCGGAAGTAAGCTTGTCTCCCTAAACTCTTCCCAGCGAGAAGATCTGGAGCTAGATATATCCCAGCAAGAGGTCAGGAAGGCTATCTCTGCCTGCAAGGGAGGGAAGGCTGCAGGGCCCGATGGGCTCCCAGCTGAACTGTATAGATGTTTGGGGGAGACAATAATCCCGACCATGACAGCACTTTTTAATAAGATACTATCCGAGGGTGCTAGGCTCCCTGTTTCATGGGGAGAAGCCACCATTTCATTGATCTTGAAAGCAGGGAAAAATCCGGCGAACTGTGGGTCTCATAGACCCATTTCGCTGCTGAATGCAGATTACAAAATCTTTGCAAGGATTCTGGCAGACAGGCTGGGAGCAGTGGCGGGCGGTCTGCTTCATCCCGATCAGAAGGGTTTCGTGAGAGGCAGGAACCTGGCTGATCTTACTTACGATTTTGTCAGTGCAATAGACTTGGCTTCCACCTTTTCACTTCCTCTTGCAGCCATGACATTAGACGCCACCAAGGCCTTTGACAGGGTTAATTGGGTATATCTCTCGGCAGTAATGGAAAAATTTAATTTTGGTGAGAAATTCTGTCGAGCTATATCGCTCATATACCGAGATCCCTCGGCGAGACTTCTGGTAAATGGCAAATTGACCAACCCTTTTAAGATCACCAGGGGAACCAGACAGGGCTGCCCCCTCTCCCCGCTCCTCTTTGACCTGTACATTGAGCCTTTTGCTCAGCGCTTAAGAGAAGAGCCGGGTATTTCATAATTTAAGTTTGGGGCATGGGAGAGGAAGGTAGCTCTGTATGCTGACGACGTTCTGATCCTGTCATCTGATCTGGAGAGGTCTTTTCCTCAGGTTATTAGGCTGGCACAAGACTTTGGGCAGGTCTCTGGGTACGAGGTCAATGCTGAAAAAACGGAAGTCATGTCGTGGAATCTACCAGAGTGCCGGCACCAGACCAAGAGTGACATAAGGTATCTGGGGGTCAGGATTGTTCAGAACATAGACAAGATCTCAGGGACTAACCTGGCAATCGCTTCGAGGGAATGCCAGAAACTAATGAAATCATGGGCCCATCTCCCATTGACTATTCTGGGGAGGATTAATCTGATTAAAATGGTCATACTACCGAAAATTACTTTTCTTTTTAACACTATTCCTTTACATTTCGAAAAACTAGCGATAGATAAGCTTCAGCAAGCAATCAACTCTTTTGTATGGGCTTACAGGGCCACGAGGATAGCCTGGAAGAAGCTAAGGCATAGGAGGGAGAAAGGGGGCTTTACACTCCCCGACTTACAGTACTATGCCTGGGCTTTCCAGTTGTCGCATTCAAGAATGTTGCTGAAAACCCCAGACCACACAGGGGTGGGGGTCATGTTCGCTGCTATGGTAAAGGGTGTGGGCTCTCGCAGGAGGGATTCCTCTTCAAATATGGAGACCAAAAGCTTTTCAAAAAGATCAGGTTGAAAGTTCTGCTGCGGATGGCTCGAGGATGGGCTAGAATTAAACAATGTACTGGCCTAAATTACTTCTCAAGTTGGGCTCCCCTGTGGGATTCGCCTGGGGCTCCTGACTGCCTGAAAGATAAATTAGCCACACCACTTAGAACAGCGGGACTTAAGGTGTGGAGCGATTTGGCGTCTGACGGTTCACTTACACCATGGTCGTCACTCCATAACAGGCTAGAGGTGGGCATGTCTAGGTTTAAGTATCTACAACTGCAGAGTTGGGCCCAGAACTTAAAAAAACCTATAGGCATAGGAAATGCCCTGGAGGAGCAACTAGTCTCAAGGCCAGCGGGAAAGAAAGAGGTCTCCTTCTTTGACTGGTCCATAGAGGAAGCTATTGATGGCGATTTTAAATTAGCAGAAGAACTGTGGGGAGCCTCTATGCCAGATGAACAATGGGAAGACTTGTGGCAAACTTCCTTTAACATCTTGTTTGCAGTGGTAAAACCAGCCTGGCTTAGGAGGAACCATTATTTTACTACCCACAGGGCCTACTTATCTCCATTAAGACTGTCCAAAATATCGAAGGGCCCCCCAGTTTGCTGCAAGAAGTGTGATTTAGTAAATGCCTCGGATATTCATATGTTTAAAGAATGCCCAGTGATAACAGAATACTGGGGAAAAGTAGGGGCAACTATTGCTGATATTTTGGGATTCCCAGTCCAAATGTCTCTCCCCTTGATCATCTTTGGCATAATCAGCGAGATAACGGGCTCTGTTAGGGGGTTCCTCTTTTATGCAATCTTGTTGGCTAGGAGAGAAATTTGTAAGAGATGGGTAGAAGCCACACCCCGCACACATTCGGAATGGCTGTCCTCTCTATATAAAACATCTAAGACTGATTTGGGTAGATTGCAGAACAGCAAGAAAAAAGCACTATGGGACTGTTTATTAAGCTGGTCTCAGCGCTAGTTTTCGGGGGGAGCATCATTTAGGGGTTTGAGTTGTTATGTTTTGCACGTTTAAAATAATTTTGGATCCTATGATTAGGCCTCTTTGAGAACTCTCTGTCTGTGTCGGGCCCTTTCTTCAGCTTCTCAGAAGGCTAACATAAACAGTCTCCGGCTATACTTTACCGGAAGAGAGTTAGACCACCTCCTCCTAAAAAAAGGGGCCAGTGACATTCTTTAGGATTGTTGGACACTGGTAGGAGGGCGCTACTTCCTGGTTCATCTCGATGGCCTACGTCTCCTTAAAACCGAGTAACGGTAACGACATCCTATTTTTTTGTCAACTGGGGTCTGAGGCAAATGAGGATTTAAAAAAAAAACAACAAAAAAACGCATGTGTCTTCCTGTACGGCACAACATAGAAGAATTATCAAACATACCATAATTATGTCCTTCAGAATAGAACGTTTGTAAGTACTAGTTTACAGCACTGAAGAATTGGATATGCATTGCTATGCAGCACATGATGGATTACGTAGCAAATGCGGTAATATAAGTGGCATTTTTACCCCCTTTTTTTCTTTAAAAAGGGCCATTCATTAGTGCAGTAGGTACTGCTGCCAGGTGTGTAAGTGGCCACTGCTGGTTATCATTAATTAACCAGATGGAGTAGGCCTGGGGCCCAGGGGCTTGAGAGGTCTACTGCATCATAATTATGACTGTCTACCTTTAAAAAAGGGGCATGGGTGCGCATTTTCCTTTCTAGCATTAGGACAGAGGGCACCTTTGCAGAAAAAAGGGAGACATCATTTAGGAGCTCTTTTTTTCTGAAAGGGACAGATGACCCTGATTCAAAATTGGAGTGATGGTCAGGTATGGTGGTGAAGAGGTGAAAGATTCAGAGGAGATAGCCTGCTACTCAGGACTGCTGTCATCATTAATGCAGCAGGTGTAGTTGTATTGGGGGTCCAAGAGTGTGAGGGGCTCAGAAAACCATAATTATGGGGAGCAGTATTTTTGGGACCTTACATGTTTTTGTTTGATGCATTTGTTGTTTTATAAGTCTCATATTTAGTGTGTTCTAGAAAAAGTACTCCTGAAATCATCTCATAAGCCCCGCCCCCTGTGCCCAGCCATGTCCCTCCCACTGCCCCAACCCTTGCCATAAAGTTTTGGAGGGTGGCCCGACCTCAAAACATTTTGCTTAGGGGGGGCCCAGAGCGAAAAAGTTTGAAGACCTCTGTTCTAAGGCATCCTGAAACCAGTATTTCTTCTTCAACATTATGCATATATAATAGATCATCCACACAAAGTGATATTGCGTTCCTGCACTTTGATAAAGTGATATCAATAGTAGACTTTTATTGAGCTTTCAAGAGCGTCCCATATCCCCAATACATGTTTGCAGTGCTGAGGAAACGATTTTCAAATGTGTTCATCAGAGGGACAGTACTATTGAACAATTTGTGATGCACTGGCTGTCGCTATACGGTCCACCCTGAAAGCTACTGTCTGGTGCTGTATGGTTTTCTTGTCCTTCTGGCACCAACATCTTTGCTGTCAGCATTTCCCACAGTCAACCATATTTTCCTCATCAGGCACACTGGCCACTTTCGTGCTGTTCCTCCCAATTACAGGTATCTTTAAGATCATTCAACAGGTATGAATTTACTTCCACCATTAATTTTAGTTAGAACAGGGAAATAAATCAGATCCCCATGTCTCTCAGCCTGCACTTTAAGGAAATTGAACCAATGGCCTTGCTCTGCTAATATGGACACAGTATTAGTATGTTGTTCTCGTACAGCAAATGTTTGGCTGCCCTCACCTTTTGAAGCAATAAATCCCGGTCATTGTAGTGCAGGATGCACACCACTGCGCATCTTGGATTGGTGTCAGGCACAGGTGGGTGTGCTGATACCCTATACACCTGTTCCAGTGCCAGGCACAGGTGGTGTGCTGATACCCTATACACCTGTTCCACTGCTTATAGGCTGGGTAGACCCACAGGAGCCATAATTTTCTTTATCCAAGTTCCACTAAGGTCAGCAGGTCGGCGCCCTCAACTGTTTCCGGAAGGCCAACCACTCGAACATTATTTCTGCATGAGCGGCCTTCTGCATCTTTCTACTTATGCTCCAGAAAGTGAATTCACTTCATAACATCTTGTGTTTGTTGTTGAAATAATTCCTGTGGTTCAACGCATCTTAGCAAGTGTGTCTTCAGTACTCTTTACTTTCTCTGCCAATTTCCTTAAGTTGTTTCAAGGCAGACATGCATCCACCACCTCCGAATCCATTTTTTGCTCACATGTATTTCCAGTTTTTCAGCTGCATAGCAGCCTAATCAGACCGCTGACCACACAGCCTTGCCCCTCTCAATGTCTTTGAGAGATTATTCAGGGAGCTTGGTTCCTTTTCTATATGCGGTCCCAGCCTGATCGGGACGTCTGTCTCCACATAAGGAGATGGAGCGCTTTGGATTTTTGCACTAATTAATCTGGGCCAATCACCCAGCCCCTTTCCGAGCATACACCAAAACGTAGCACCCATAGGCCATAGAATTCGTCAGGTGCACTAAATCAACAAAGTGTTTAATAGCAGGACCAGCACACTCTCCACCTCTGGCCCTGAACCACTATTTCAAACTCCCTTCCTTATTAGGCACCAACAACTCCATTTCCCGGATCACCAATTGGCTTCACATAGCAAGACCAACTTTGGTATGCTCGTCGGTATTCAACTTTGAGGGCTGCAGACAGCAGAACCCCAACACTGCCTGCCTCGTTCTGCAAGTCAAGCTGCTATCTTCTGCCGAGCTGAAACACCTCTTCTTGAAGCAGATTAGAGACTTCTTCACTCCAACAGTCTGTCTTCTCCAGGCAATCCCGCTCCAGTCTCCGGCAAGCTAAAGATCACCTCGGTGCCCGGGGACAACCTCTTCTTCCATTTTTTGTGATCAGGGAGCACGTCATGTGGCCAGGACCTAGGCAACTGCCTTACTTACATTCAAAGGCATAAGGGCTCTTGAGCAACCAGCAGTTAAGGGCCCTAGAATTTAAACCGCAGACCACAAACCACTGCATCTAGAACAGGTTTTTCTCCCCGTCAATCCTGGGCACTCAACATGCCCGGTTGGCAGCGTTTTAGGCAGGATATAAAAAGGATTGTATCGGGATCATTAGAGCTCACTAAAAGAATGTATTAGTCGGCCATCTTGTTGGATGCAAGATGTCTCCCTTGGTACTAAACCCACAGTTCTAGTCCAGCTCCAAGATCACAGCAAATTCTATGTGCTAAGTGCGGTGTATTAAGTTATAAGTAGTGACAGGTAAAGAACACAACTTGGTAAAAATCATGGCTCGTAACTGTAAGGGATTTTTCTTTCATATTTCTTACTTTCTTTCTTTAAGTCTTGTCTCCATTTTCTTTACATCTTTCCTTCTTGCCTTAATTTCTCCCTTCTTTCATTGTAGCTTTCTTCTTTACTTTTTCTTTCTTTTCATGTTCCTTCTTTATTCTGATTTCTTTTTCATCCTTCCTTATTTTTCTTTCTTTTTTCCCTTTTCCATCTTTTTTTGTCTCTTCCATTTCATTGTTCTTGAGATTATTCCTTATTTCTTTCTTTCCATTATTTCCTGCTTCCGACATAGCTGCTGTTCCTCTCTTTCTCGTTCACTGTCTAGTCATTTGCCTCTCTCACTTCTGGTTTTCTTTCAGAGTTTACTGATTTCTCCTGCACTGGCTCTCTCTTGTGATGACGGTGTTTAACTTCTGTCGACCCACTAGGCCACTTCTGGCATGTCAGGCAACCGGATTTGTATATGAGCTTCTGCCTGAGATTGTCTCTGAACAAATGCAAAGAAGCCGCTATTAAATGATTTTAATATAATAATCTGATTTTCCGATCATTTTATATTGTGGCATCTTTGAGGTGGGGGCCCTGGACAATGCCTTAAAACGGTTCTGAAAATGAATCCTCTTTTAGGAACCCCCAGAATTTGCAGTTAAGTAAAAAGAGGCATAGTGGGGGGAGTGATTTGTCTAGGATCCAACAATTTGATCAAATGAAGGAGCTGGGATTTAAGCACGGGGTTTCAAGCCACATTCTGCAATTTAGGCACAAAATAATGTCGACTCCAATATCTTCTGAAATAGGAAAGTGCAATTTACTGTGCACAGCTGTTTTCAAGGGCAAAGTTACCACCCTGTATTCAATAAAGCTGCTTTGCAAAATCCCTCAATAAACCAGCCTTGACATTGCCTGGGAAATTATTCTTGAAACCAGTTGGAAAACCAGGCGTTTGCCTATTGTCAACTTTGTTTAAAATAAATGAAGACCCATTCCTTCGTTGAACTGGATACATTTATTAGGCGACAACCCTGTGACAGCTTCAGGGCCAGTCACCTCAGCGGCAACTGACAAGAGCGATCCAAGGAACTCTATGACACAAACACATGGAATTGCATGGCATGGTGAACTTTCCTCCACATACAGTTCCCACACACTGTTAATAACTGTCACTTTCAATGTCGCTTTTACTTGGGCTTTGTCTCACTCACCTCCCAAAATTACCTTTAAAGCTAAAATAGCAAATATCAATTATGTACGCAGATTATTTAAAAGCAAAGATCATATAACTAAGGATAAGGGCATTTAAATGTTGGTTGAAAGGAATCTGATTAGAAAGGGTGTATTTACTGAATATCTTAAATGGGGTCTGCACAAAAAATTCAAAGTCAATAAAGTTAAGGCACCGAACGCTGCTTTATTGTGGTTGCATCGCATATGGGCAGATTCCTACTTGGAAAAGCTCCTTAAGGGATATCAAGATTGCTCCATGTCATACCAGGAGGGAGCCACACAAAACTGCTAAAGTGCACTGATCTGGCAGGATGCTTGTGTGAAGGATCAAGGGTGGTCTATAGCTGATTGAGCCTTGAGAAGGGGCATAATATAACCTGATTGCATATCCTACAAGACCCACTCATTTAAGTTTAACTCTTCTCATATGTGAAGAAAGAGTGGCATCTGCCGCCGCCGAACTGGATGGGGGCATTACATGGGCAGCAAGGGCTAAGAGCGGTTGTGTGGTATGTGAAGTCAGACAAGAAGAAACAAAGAACCTGTCTTTCTCTACCTGCACCTCTACCCTGGTAGGGCAGAATAAACACATGCTGTTGCAGAAAATTAGGTTAAGTGGCTGGAAAAATATTAGTGCCTGGTAACTAAACCTCCAAAACTTCCAGTACTGTTGGTGAAATTTCACTGAGTGGCAGGCTAGTCCCAAGGCCCTGGCCATGACTCTGCTATGTTTAAAATACGCTTAAGATCCGTGGGCCCATCAAAAACTATGTGCAGTAACTGGGTGTGGACATCCCCAAAAAATCCAGAGGCTTGCATCCACCCATGGTGTCTAAATACCACACCGGTGCCATGGAACGAAACTGCATCGAAACCAGTATGCAGGACTCTATTGCCACTTGCAGGTCATCTTACATAAAATAAATTATAAAAAGTAGTCACCCTATATTCCTTGGAGCCTGAGTATGTATAGTTTAAGAAACAATGCCCTTCCCGCCTTAATGAAGACGCACCTAGGTACTACATAGCTGCATCAGAGCGTGTATTTGTTTGCGAAAAGTTTTTCACATTACAGATATGCCACTTGTGACTATCCTTACCACCGAATCTGTTTCATAGCCAGAACTTACTTTTGTTTTTAGAAATCATGTGTTGATCACTTTTTTTATCATTATTGTGGACGTCTTGAGCAAAGTGACACCATGTCACCTTATTTCTTTAGCACCTCATTACTGTTAAACAATGATTTTTATGCAGGTTATCAGAAAAACAAATCTTCTCTGAAACACGTAACTGTGCATTTCAACTTCTTATTGCACATTATGTCTAATTATTTTTTCTGAGTTCTTTTTCACACATCTCTGAAAAGATCCTGTTCCAGTGCCATTGTCCCTGAATTTCGTCTAGTAACCAAGTACAAGTAATCAAACAAATCTGTGGGAACGATTGTTTCTTCTGAGCTACTACCCGAAGGACGTGGGAAAGGCGAGCAAGAAGGAAACAAGTGGTAGTGGTGTCCCTAAGTGCCAAGCTGCCCAAGGAAGAGACCTTTTACCCATTGTGTCCAGTCTGTCCTTTGCCCTGTTAGAAGGTAAAGACAGGAAGGTGCTGGCTTTGAGCTTGGAAGAAAACACTTGAAACACTATGATTATTAACGACAGGTGTACGAAAAAAAATAACTGGTCCAAACTCCATAAAGTCCACCTAAGATAAGGCAGAAGCTGGAAACAGCTTGCCCCAGGACTCTTTGAAGGTGCACAACAGAGTCTCACCGAAGGCTACCATATGCCTGATTTTTGCTTCACTGTAAAGAGGTTTGCCTGCAACTGTTCTGTCTGTAATGGGATTTTCCAGTTTCTCCATAGCCTTTCAGATTTTTTTTTTTTTTTTAAACAAACTTTATTGGGGTTTACAAAAGATTCCAGAAATCAACAATGCATCACAGTTACCATTGTTCAGGAGAGTAAGTAGCTGGACCATAATACATACATCTCAATAGCAATACAATATAAAAGGACACTGGTCCTCGCTGTTCTCATTAGCCCTCCCTCCTCCTTCAACAAACCAAAGAACAGGAGTTATTTGTGACATTTCTTGGACTGTTACAGATATCTTTAATCTCTGAATCAAACTCCCTCCCCTCAACTAACCCCCCTCCCTGCCCTCCCCCCAGGCGTGTCACTTATGTGAAAGCTACTCTTTTGTGTTAATCTTTTGTTTCTAACTTTGTTTCACCATTGTCTAAGCGAACACTTAAGGAACCCTCAGTCAATGAGAGTGGCGATGCGTTGGGGTTGCTATCAAACTCCCTAGGGCTATGAGCTAGGCGGGGGTATATAGTGCTTAGCCCATCTCTACCGGGAGTTCTTCCCTCATTTCCTCATCTTCAGCATCATCTGGGGTTCGGAGTAACACCACTAAGGCTTCCCATGCTCTTGCCGCTTCCAGCGCCTTCTCGCTTACCGTTCGTTTAGCTATTTGCATCCTGATTATACCTTCACATTCTGCCCACTTGATGAGTTCTTTCTTCCATCTGGCTATATTTGGGCCTCCATATCCTTTCAGATGACTGCAGGAAAATGTGGTTCCTCTGAATTCATGGGATGTTCATAAGAAGAAAGTTTGGTTTTTAGCAATGTGTCAAGACTGCTTGCATTCTCCTAATGCATGAGCAGAGTATAGCCTGAGGGGAGCAGCTATAGGAGGCTTTCAGTTTCCTTATAATCATCATCTGTGTCCCTGAGAGGGACAGTCTGGAAGACCGAATGTATCTGAGTTGGTCACCAACAAGCCAGATAACCTCGAAAGGGTTTCATCCATGCAATCTTGGGCATCTGGGGTATCTCAGATGTCTTCAGGTACACTGCTGACCTCTTCCTGGAAGTCTTAGTCATGAGATGAGTCGTCTGCATCAGGACTGTTTTGGATGATACCCATACTTGACATCAGTAGTCGCACCATAGTAGTCGCACCATAGTCGAAGCAACGAGTTTTGATAGCCAGATCTCAAATGGAAGACCATGCCAATCTAGGTGGAGAAATGGGCCAGAGCAGCTGGTGTCGGTACAGAGTGTATAGCGCAGCAGGTCCCTTGGTGACCAAATGAGACACCCCAGGGGAGTTCTGCAAAAGTATTACCAGCATGGCCTACTGCAAGGCTTAAATTTGCTGCTGGGAGGTGCCACAAGGCAGAATGATTTAAGGATTGGGACAAGTTCTAGAAAATCATACCGCTCGCCAGATCTTCTCCAGTTCGTCTTATTGTGGTTTGAGCGATTATATTTTCTTATTGCTCCCATGGTGCCTCTCTGGGGAATGGTTTCGGATTGATATCCTGGAAATAGCCTCCATACTCAGCATCCTTTTCAAAGTGACTAAAGGAAGCTTACCCTCTGAGCCAGAAGAGGTCTTTAGGGGCATCATGAAGCAGAGGTCAAGGGTTGCTCAGTTGTGCGAGGAACAAACACAACACATACAGACCTTGTGAGGGTCTGTAATGGACATCGGCTAGGAACGTATGTTGCAGGGCTTGAAGCGCAAAGACTTTGGTGGTGACAGGAGTGACCAAAGGCATGAAACCAACAAGAAATGTGAAGGAAAAACTATGGCAAACCTCAGGTGTTGTTCCAAATCCAGCTTCTGGTGCGGTGCAGAAAAAAAGAAAATAACGTCACCAGCTCAGCGGAGTTATATATAGACTTGCCAATGTCGCTTTCAGTTCTCCTGAGTCTGCAACCGATGTCCTGCAGATCTTCCTTGCGCTGTGAAGTGGTACTACTGAGAAGGTTTCTGAATCCAGACTGTCGCCTGGAGAAAGGGTTCATACAAGGAATCTCAGGGAGGAACTATCTATTAAAAACAAAAGCGTTTACCTTTACCACATAGGGGCCTACAGTTCTAGCTCTGCATCTGGAGTGAACTTTGCACAGCCAGATTCTCCATTGAGTTCAAGAGTGAATCACGTTATCAGTACAAGAAACCAGACAGATTGTGAATCTCTTTGTTGCAGACATTTGTAATAAAAGCATGCATTTTTACTGTTCAAATCAATTTACAGGCGCAATTTCTTATTTTTTCAAGAAGAATCAGCAGTGTTTTTCTATTGGTTCTCCGCCTACTCAAGATATTCACTTCTTGTCTGCCTTGAAGGAAATTGCCAGAAGGATCTTTGAATATTGAAAGACATTTTTGTGAGACTGAAAGACGAAACCCAACCTTTATTTCAAAGAACACTTCAAAAAAACTCAATGCCTCCATTTTAATATTGTAAACACACAGAGATCGCTGATGAATAATGTAAGGGCAGAACGGGCTAAATGGAGAATCGTTCCATTGCCTTTGTTAAAAATTATTCTAGTGAAATAAAAGGAAGACATGGTGGGGAACAATTAATGAGTGGTATCTGTGGGGGGGCTCGAAAAAATGTATCTCTTTACGTCAGCATTACACTTAAATAGCCACACTCGAAATTGTTCCTTTTGTGATCACAGAAAATAGTGTCACAATGGAGAAAATTAAAAAAAGATCCTTTTAGTTCAATAAAGCAAGTCAAAATTCCTCAGAGGCTATTCATTTTAACATATACAAAATAAATGTCAAAAGTCAAGCTATTAGGTACCTAAATTGATCTTCAAATGTACTTAGTTTGAAATGCTGCAGAGTTGTAATGTACATGTGTTAATAACAGTGACGTCTGCTATGTACCGAGGGTAGTGGGGCGGAATCCCCCCAAAAAAACACTTACCTTAAGGCTCCTCCACCAGTCGTCTCTCTTCTAGCGGGACCAGGAAACTGCACCAAGCAATCCGGGAGCTGCTCTTACAGCATGAGAGCAGCCCAGAATAGGCTACAGCAGGCTCTCTCAGCGCTCCTAAGAGCACTGGAGGGCTGTGCTTTCTCTAACCCAGCTAGGTTAGAGAACTTTAAAATGCGCATGTCTGGCTGGCTGGCCGGCCCAAGACACATGCGCATTTTAAAAGCGCACAGCTCCCTGCTGCTGCCACTCGGCACGGCAGCACTGGCCCCGCCCCGTCCTGTCACTCAGTTCAGGACATGGCGATTGCTGAAAAATAAAATGGTAATAAACACACTTTATTACCATTTTATTTTTCAGCACTCGCCTGTGGGGTGACGCTCTTCCGCTCAAACAGAAAACGTATCCTTCTAATGATCATTATCATGGAAATTAAATAAACTGCAATCGAGCATGTTTATTTCATGCAGAGGATCAATTTGGGGTTTCTGATTAGGGCCCACTGTCTTGCAGTTGTCTGCTTTCCGATTTTTAGAATTCAATAAATACAATTATAATTTGGTTATATCGTTATGGAGTACTTCTAACAAGAACCTCTGCCCTTTGCATTAGAAAGAATGTAGTTGGTTATTCACATCAACACTCGGGTTCACCGAAAAGATTCAATATGACAGAAATTAAAGACATATCTAAAATGTAATAAACTGATGCTTTGTTGCCATGCTGTTCTCAAAGAAACACGAAAAAGACATTTTCCTGCCATTAGCCACTCATTTGTATGACTTCGATTGTTTGTTAACTAATTTGCACAGTCACACTCGAAGACATCAGCTTTAGACTAACACAAGTTAATATTCAGTCAGGTGGCTAGTGTTAGAATGTGTTAGAATGTTACAATCAGATGATGTTTTATAATTCTATATTGTGATTTGCCAGTTCAATAATACATTTGAACACCTTATGTTGACTTTGTGATTTACATTATCTTCAATGGTAAATTTGGTTTCCAAAAGCTGTAAAATCCAGAGCTGAGGCAGCCTTCTGACTCCCCGCTTTGACAGGCAGAACCCTTGTGGCTTCATTTTATGTTTTTGGCTTCGAATATTTTGTCTTCACTTCATGTGTTTACTGCTGCGTCTGATTAAGCATTTTGCTAATTCCCTATACTGATCTAACACGCAATTTTGAATAATTCCTACCTTTTACCTTCTGTATTGCACTTTGAATTATTCAGCAAACCTTCATGATTTACATATTACTTCGGACTGCTGGGAATTTATTTCCTTGAAATCTTAATCTAGTGATCTCGTATTTGGGTGCTGCTTGGGGACACGCTGACTCATACATGCTTGAGGTTTAACACTTTCCGCCGATACTGCGTAGGTACTTTATCTGCCAGGCAGGGCTTAAAGTGGGCCGGGTCCTGCCAGAGCTGAGCACCGGCAGTTCTAAAAAGCAGGTGCTGAGACGGGTCCCTATCGCTCTCTTTATTTTTGCCCTCCCCCTCAGGGTGAAAAACAAATCTTAACTCTGCAGCAGCTCCACCCTTCACTGCCTTTGATGTAACTTCAAAGAGACTCAGTTATAGTTCTTTCACAGTCTCATCATTTCAGAACTGAAGCATTTTCAACGTTATTACAACGAGGCCATAGTTGTTGCTTATTTATCTTATGCAACTAAAAACCACTGACAAAGCCAATAGTCATGCTTGTTGTAGGTGTAATGTTACTTGCTGTATTATACATCTGGATGCAATGACAGAAGCAGCAAAATACCAGTCGGGCGGCACACTATGCTAACCACAGATTTTTAGCTTATGTGTTTTTAAGCCACGCCTTTAATTAAATTGGCCACGCCCCTTTGAGAGACCCCCTAGTTTTTTCATCCCACTTAAAGCCCTGCTGCCAGGAAAGCATCAACTGTTTTGGTGGAGAATGCAGACACTCCAAAAATAGGCTGCACTCCAAAATTGAGCACCCTAGAAATTGGCTACACCGATATTCTGAAATGTGGATTATTTTGTGCTCTTGTTGAACTGGATTGTTTGCAGTGTTCGTGAGCCATCACTGGTACTGCGTAGGCGCTTTATCTGGCAGGACAGCATCACACCATCGTGTGCACAACAGGGCTTCAAAGCCATGTACTTGGCAAAGAATGTCCACATCAATGGTACTGTCACAAAACACAGCAGCATACAGCCCAAAAACACACAGGTGAAACTAGCATAAATACAACATCACCCACTCTTGCAAAATGGCATTACAGGATAATGGCCTGGTACATGACGCACTCATAGCCAATAATATACTTTGACCGAGCAATGGACAGTGACACTCTTGCAAGAAGGCAGAAAAGTCCTTCGTCAAACCCACCCATACTCAAACATCCAAAATATCTTCCTAGATGAATCTCACTTTCTTCTTACATTAGCTCACACAATCTCACGTGAAACTAAACACTGAACACTTTTTTCTTACCAACCATGCTTACACAAAAAGGCTTCCTCAAATTCCACACAAAAGGTTGCCCAGATGTGAAAGCGCTACAGTGCCATACAAGTGCTAATAACATAACATAACATCATGACACCAGTTATTAGCCAAAGGCATTCATTCATTGTCATTACTATTTGAAAAAATTAAGCTAGACTACAATGAAATCTTTTTACAAAAACAATTTAAAATCATGTTTCCACCTGGCTTTCAAGCTGCCAAGTGCATGCTGTTGCCATTGCTCTATTCTGTCTGCACACCATTGAAGCAACTTACAGGTGGTGAATCTTGCCGAAGCAGAGGTCCGCCAAGGGGATTTTTGGCACAGCCAGGCCTTCAAGCAGAGCAGCAGACAGTCACCTAGTCAAGGGATGGTGCAGGAACCTGGCCTTCAGCAAGGGCCAGGGACTGCTGAGAGACCCACCACCACTTTTCATGCGACAAAAGTCAGGAAGTGGGAGAGTCCGTGCATGGCCATTGCCCGAGAGAGTGGGTTGTGCTGGGTGTCTACTGACAGCTGTAAGTAGAGGTGGCAAGTCCTACCTGTGCTATACCAACCTCAACTCCTTTACATCACAGCATAAATGGTGAGGAGCTGTGAGGCCTAGAGTCATAAAAATTAAGGGTAATTGTGTTATCTAACATTTTAGCTGTTCCACATCATTAAGAATCATTTATGGCATTACCAGCTATTGAAACATTAATGCCACATGACGAACATCATTGCCATTTCAATGATCTCGAAGACATCTCTAGCAGTTTTTGGCAGCTATTCTGCATATTACCAAGCAAGCTCTAAATATTTCGAAAATGGCAGCTGGGAACGGTGGGACAGGCTCATCCCCTTACCCCTTCTATACTGGCAAACGTCGTAATGGGAGGCTAATTTGTGTTAGCAACCATTCTGCCAGACTTTGAGAATGCACTCAAGGATGCATACCAATAACCACAATGGCTGGCAGCATGCCTGCCTCTGGCCTATTTCATAACTGGGTGAACCTAAAAGCAAAATGGAGGAGGCATCTTAAAGCCAAAGTCAAAATCAAGGCCTCTGTTACTAGCAAGATATTCTAAATAGAGCCTTGTAGCCTCTAGGTATGAAAGAGAAAACCAACACAGGCCACATTTTGATTTGGAAAATAATATACTTTGTACTGATTACCCATATTGTTTAAAAGAAAATATAGTAGAAAGCTTATCACCCAAAACATGCAGTTTCCATGTCTTGAACGGCAAGATAAAGCAAAAGTTATTTATCTGACCAACGGGACCTCAACAAAAGAGATTCCTTCAAGCAGCTTGAGCAACCACTGTATCTAGAGTCTGTGCCTATACCGAAATGTTTGTTGAAGGTACAGCAAGACTTTCAGTTGGCTGTTCTGCAATATCTTACACTGAGACATTACTCTATCAGACATCTGTAGCAAATTTGCCTATGTGAAATAGATTTTGGGTTTAGTTGTGGATTATTGAAAAGTGAACCATTTCCCCAAAAGACTGGCAAAATGTCAGTGCACAAGCTTCTTTGGTGCACGCTGTGACTAGTAACTGGTTAATCTTTCGTATCCTAGCTTCCTTCCTCTCTACTACAACTGTATTCTGTTGCCTTTCAAACTATTCTTCATTTATTTATGATAAGATATTTATTTTTTGTTTTCAGGAAGCCATATCACAGGCCTTGTCATATTTTGCCCTTTATTCTACCTCTTGTTGACACTGAAAATACTTCTAAAAATCTGTTCCACTCCCCAAATTCAGAGAGGATATACCGACCGTATGCAAATGTAAAAGATCTGTAAATGATTCATATTAATTTTAGTTTCATCACATTTATTTTAATTTGTTTATCAATTATTCCTTACTATGGTTATTTGGAATATAATGTTTTTTCTATTTGGCTTCAAGTGTTTTAGATTATAGGTTACATATCCTATTAAATGCAATTTTAATTAAAAACAATTAATTTATGACTGCAGTTCTCTTAAAGTGTAAGGTGTGAAGGTTCATTAAGTAGTTCTAGGCACTAATACTCAATTGAATTTACCTGTTATTTTTTAGGCTATAATTATTCTTATTACGTGTAACCATAGCTTACTTGCCGCTGAAATCCATAGGTCTCCCAAATTGATCTAAGTATAAAAGAGGTATTTTCACACTGTTGTCTAAGCAACTAAACTATGTTTCTTATCGTAGTTCCCCTTGAAACGTAATGCTGTGAAAGGAGAGCTAATTTTAAATTATTTGAATTAAAATATTTTTAATTAATTTATTTATATATTAATTAAGTGTTACCCTTGTTACAATAATACAATGAAAGAATACATTAGATGTGAATTGACAGGTCACATTTTTGTGAAATAACATATTCACAGTTATTGTTTTCCTTTGACAAGTGTTTTGACTGTACAGATGAAAAATAATTTGACGCAAGCATGGTCTATAGAATTTATGCTTAAAAAATGCTAGCTTATTGTCAATATATTATTGAACAGAAATCTACTTTGGTGTTTTTACAAATAATTGAACATTCTAGAACGGTAATTACGTTTTGAATGCTTCCCCCTATTAAAAGGTACCTTTGGCATAATAATTTCTTAAACTATATAGTCAGACTGGGTGGTACGCAGTCAAAATATTGATTTTTTTTATATCGACCTACACTAATATCGAGTTTTTAATATCGTAGGGACAGAATATCGATGTCAAGAATATCGGTGACCAGAATATCGACCTTAAGGTAAGTAATATCGTTTTTTTATATCGAAGTAAGTAATATCGAAGTAAGTAATATCGAAGTAAGTAATATCGTTAGCAAAAATATTGTTGTTAATAATATCGATATTTATATTAGTGTTATGTATTTTAGTATGTCTTTTATATGTATGTTTAACATTTTTTGTAATGTATTTTTATTATTTTTAAATATGTGTATTAAATGTTTAGAAATTAGTCATTTTTTTAAAGTAAAGTTTGCGTTTTAGTATCAGAGCGGGTTGTGGGTTTATAGGGGAATAGGGTGGGAAGTAATTTAATTATAATTAATTAATTAATATGTTTTTATTTATTATTATTGATTATTAATGTATTGTTAATTAATTATTAATTGGTAATTATTTTTTTTAAATTGATTAATTTATCATTATATTAATTATAATTAATTATTTTTATTTATTGTTAATTAACTTTTTGTTAATTAATTATTAATTGGTAATTAATTTTTAATAATTGATAATTAAATTAATTGTGTGAATTTTTATGTCTAGGAGGTTGTGGGTTTATAGGGGAATAGGGTGGGAAGTAATTTGATTATAATTAAGTAATGAATATTTTTTTATTTATTGTTATTGATAATTTATTGTTAATTAATTATTAATTGGTAATTAATTTTTATTAATTGATTACTTTATAATTATATTAATTATAATTAATTTATTAGTATTTTTTATTTATTGTTATTGTGATTAATTTGTTAATTTATTATTAATTGGTAATTAATTTTTATTAATTGATTAATTGATAATTACATTAATTGTGTCCTTTTTTATGTGTAGCGGGTTGTGTGTTTATGGGGGAATAGGGTGGGAAGTAATGTAATGTTATTTAAGTAAATATTAATTTAATTTTATTGGTATTTATTATTAATTTGTTAGTTAATTAATTATTAGTATGTTAATTTAACCCCTACGCTATCCAACACTTTCCCTACTGTTGCACTCACTGGAGTGGGAATAGTAATTTTTACCCCTACGCTATCCAACACTTTCCCTACTGTTGCACTCACTGAAGTGGGAATAGTAATTTTAACCCCTACGCTATCCAACACTTTCCCTACTGTTGCACTCACTGGAGTGGGAATAGTAATTTTTACCCCTACGCTATCCAACACTTTCCCTACTGTTGCACTCCCTGGAGTGGGAATAGTAATTTTAACCCCTCCGCTATCCAATACTTTCCCTACTGTTGGACTTCCTGGAGTGGGAATAGTAATTTTTACCCCTACGCTATCCAACACTTTCCCTACTGTTGCACTCCCTGGAGTGGGAATAGTAATTTTTACCCCTACGCTATCCAACACTTTCCCTACTGTTGCACTCCCTGGAGTGGGAATAGTAATTTTAACCCCTACGCTATCCAACACTTTCCCTACTGTTGGACTTCCTGGAGTGGGAATAGTAATTTTTACCCCTACGCTATCCAACACTTTCCCTACTGTTGCACTCACTGGAGTGGGAATAGTAATTTTAACCCCTACTCTATCCAACACTTTCCCTACTGTTGCACTCACTGGAGTGGGAATAGTAATTTTTACCCCTACGCTATCCAACACTTTCCCTACTGTTGCACTCCCTGGAGTGGGAATAGTAATTTTAACCCCTACGCTATCCAACATTTTCCCTACTGTTGCACTGTTTGGAGTTGGAATAGTAATTTTATTACCTCCACTATCTAATACTTTTTGTATTATTTTATTAATGTAGTATATAATACATTTTTTGTCAAACATCTCTTTATTTGTTTTGAAGAAAGCAGAGTATGCAAGTATACAAAACAAAAACTTGTAGGGGCTAAGGATCCCAATGCGATTTAGCGGCCGCATCGTGCAGTAGGCTAATTGATCGTATACAGTTTGTAAACGTGAAAGCGGCACCCAGCACGTATTGTCAGTGTCCAACTGACATGTCTCCCCTTACCCCCCCTCCCCCCACCCCCACCTCCCCACAACAATAGAACATGAAAAAAAAAAACATAAACTAAGGTGTCACGGTCGAACAAAAAAAACAGTAAATAGATCTCCACTGGGAATGTTATATCAGAAGGCTGTGAAAGGTACTACGGGGTGTGGGCACCGGGCTTTCCCTACATGCACTCGAAGGGGTTAGTGGGTGCACTAGATGTGAAAGAGGTGAAGGGCGCGCAGTCTTGGACCACATGCAAATAGAGGAAGCCCCTCGGAGAGGTACTCCACCAGTGGCCCCCAAATGTAGTCAAACCCTTTACGGGAGTCTTCCACAATGTCCGCCATTCGTTCCATCGCCAGTGCACGCCATAGTCTGGTGTGCCATTGTGTGAGGGAAGGAGCCTCCGGTTTTTTCCAAGCCGCGGCTACAGCCATCTTGGCCGCCCGAGGCAAAGCCACATCACCGAGCAGTCCCCATGGGTTTGGTGCTTTAATTTAGTGTCTCTGAGCCCCAGTAATGTGTGTTCTAATGTGTTTGAAATTGGATATCCTAGAATCTGTTTAATTTGGGCGAGGATCTCCTTCCAAAACGGCTTAATGTGCGGGCAGTCCCACCAGATATGTCTAAAGTTTCCCAGTTGCCCACAACCCCTCCAGCACCTGTCTGAGGTATTAGGGAATATGGTGTGTAGCCGTTGTGGGTGGAGGTACCAATCGTACACAATTTTGTAGTGTGCCTCTCTGAGGTGCATAGACCGATTGAACTTAGGGATGTCTTTGTAGAGTGAGGCCCATTGCTTTTTCGTTGGTGGGGTATCCAGTATTGCGTCCCACAGGAATTGATGTCGCGGGGTGGTTGTGGACCACGTTGAGCGGAGGAGTGAGTAAAGAAAGGAGATAGTGCCCTTTGAGGAGGATCCCGACTGCGCAAAGGTTTCTATGGGAAGCAGCTCCCGGGTAGCGGCTAGCCGCACCTGTGGCTGCTGAGTCCAGTGTTTAAGTTGCTGATATCGGAATTCTTCGGACCGCTGGAGTTTGAATTCCTTAGCGCATTCCGGAAAGGAGAGCAGTCTCCCCTTTTCGAAAAGGTGGGAAAGCATAAGGCAGCCCCCCTCCCGCCAAGCGTCAAATGGGCCTACCCGTAATGCTGGGGGGAACTCGGGGTTGAAGTGTATGGGCGTGTATGGGGAGGGGAAGGAGGTAAGGGGGGTGGATTTGTTTACCTCGTCCCATACCCTCAGGGTGGTCGCCGTGGGTGTGCTTATATCGGCGTTTCCACAAGAGGTCCCAAATTGTTTTCCCCGTGATTTGTCGGTCTATGTGGAGCCAATGCTTGTTGGACTCTCACAGAGACCACTCAGTAATCACCCTCAGTTGGGCAGCCCTATAGTAGCCCCGAAAGTCTGGTAGAGCCAATCCCCCCTCCTCTCTCGACCTGGTCAGCATGCGATTGGAAAGCCGAGCCCGCTTCCCCTGCCAGATGAACTTTGTGACCACTGATTTCATCGTGGAAAAGAGTGTCCTATCCACCGGGATCGGAAGGCCCTGGAAGAGGTATAATAACCGTGGCAGGGCATTCATTTTTACAGCGTTGATGCGCCCTATCCAAGTGAGGTAGGCCGATCTCCATCTAGCGAAGTCCGCCTGGAGTTGTCGCAACAGTGGGGGGAAGTTTGCCCTGTACAGGTGTTCCAACTTGGGAGTGAGCTTTATACCTAAGTAGGTGATATCTTTCTGCGCTCCTCGGAAGGGGGACGCAGCTTCTATCGCCTGCATAGCCGCTTTGGGTACGGTGAGGTTCAAGAGATAGGACTTCGATAGGTTAACCTTAAACCCGAGGCCTTCTCGTAGAGGACCAGCTCTGACTGGATCACCGGGAGGGATGTTTGTGGGCTCGTGGCAGGAAGGAGACATCATCGGTAAAGAGAGCAATCTTGTGCTCATCCGTGCCAAATGGGTCACCCCTTATGTCCGGGTTAGAGCGGATGCGCTCTGCAAACGGTTCGATGCTTAGCACAAATAGAAGGGGGGATAGGGGGCAGCCCTGACGCGTGCCTCAGGTGAGGGCAAAAGGCGCTGAGGCCGCCCCGTTTACCAGAACCGTGGAGCGCGGCGCATGGTAGTTTGCTTTGATCATTCCAATAAAAGGTTCCTCGAAGCCAAAACAATGCAGAGTGCGGGTTAGGAAGGCCCAGTCCACCCGATCGAAGGCCTTCTCCGCGTCCAGCGCGAGAAGAACCGTGGGAATTGCTTTCCGTTGCGCTTTTTCAATAAGGTGGACTATTCTCCGCAAGTTGTCATGGGTTTGTCTTCCCTTGATGAAGCCCGCTTGGTCGGCCTGAACCAGGAACGGCATAATGTGTTCCAGGCGAGTGGCCAGTATCTTAGAATATAGTTTAGCATCCAGGTTGAGAAGCGCAATCAGCCTATATGAGGCGCATTGGGCGGGGTCTTTCCCCTGCTTGGGGATGACGGAGATTAGGGCTTCTCCCATGGAGGGAGTCACTTGTTGCGTGGAGGCAATATGGTTAAAAAGTGCCGCTAGAAGGGGCACGAGGTCCGGCGCGAAGGTACGGTAGAAGTGGGCATTCAGTCCATCCGGACCGGGTGCCTTTTGAAGCTTGAGCGAGTCGATCGCTTTCTGGACCTCCTCAGTGGAGAAGGGGCTGTTTAGCACGTCATTGGTAGAGGCGGGTACCTGAGGTAGGGTAAGACCCTCGAGGTATTGGTCTTGTGCTCGCAGATCGGATTGATCCGCCGTGTATAACTCGCGATAGAATGCTCCAAAGGCGTTGGCTTTGTCAGCTTCACTCTGGTATGGGGCCCCCCCTCCATCATCCACCCTTTGAATATAGTTCTTCTCTTGCCTGATCCGCAATTGGCGAGCCAGGAGCGCCCCTACTTTGTTGCCCCCCTCGTAGCTGCGTGCCTGTAGGCGCAAAAGTGTCTTTTCGGCCCGTTTGTGTATATTGCTTGGAGTTTCCCCCTAGCTTGGGTCACCTTGCGGAGAGTTTGTACCGAGAAGGAAGTTTTATGGTCCTCTTCAACGGAGCGAAGTTCGCTCTCTAGGAGAAGGCGCTCTCCCGCGCGTTGTCTCTTGAGCGCAGCGTCTAGTGCTATACACTTCCCCCTGATGACTGCCTTGAAGGCGTCCCAATTGTTGGTTATTGAGGTATGGGCTGGATCGTTGAGTTCAAAATAATCCGAGATTGCCTGTCGGAGCTCATCTCGGAAGAGTCTATCTCTAGTCAAATAATTGGGGAAGTACCATCTGGAGTATTTGGAACGGGGAGCGGGCCAATTCAAGGTCAGCTCTAAGGGCGCATGGTCCGAGAGGCATATCGGATGAAACTGTGTTCCCAACACCTTTGAGAGGAGGGACTGGCTCAGAAAGACGTGGTGTATGTGAGAGTACGTCCTGTGTGACTGGGAAAAAAAGGAGTAGTCGCTTGTCGTGGGATGCGCGGTCCTCCAGGCGTCTATTAGACCCAGGCCCCGTAACGTCGCCTGAAGCGATTGGCTCAAGACCCCCCCTGCCGCTCTGTGGCTATGTGTGGTATCTAGAGACGGGTCCCAGATTAAGTTAAAATCTCCCAGTAGTATTATATCGCCACTGGCGAAGCCTCCTAAGGTGGATAGAAAAGCATGAAGGAAGTCATGCTGGCCTGAGTTGGCCGCGTAGAGTGTTGCAAAGGTGTAGGTCCTGCCCCGTAGCTCCCCCTTGACCATCACATATCTCCCTTCCTTATCAGTGAGAGTGGCCTGGTGCCGGAATGGGGTAGAGGAGTGAAAGAGAAGCGCCACCCCATTGTGTTTAGTATGTGCCGAGGAACGAAAGATTTGGGGGAATGCCTTATGTTTCAAGCGGTGATCGTCTTTGCGGGGAAGATGTGTCTCCTGGAGAGCGGCAATTGTGACCTGGTGGTCTCGGAGGAATTTCCAGATCCGTTGCCGCTTGTTGGGAGAGTTCAGCCCCTTAACATTCCACGATAAGCAATTGAAACCTGTCATGTGACATCGGTACCTGGACGGCTAGGCTCATTTCTCCTCTCTCCCCCCCCCACGGGCGGGATACTCCCTCCCCGTTGACTTCGTCGCTTTAGCTCCAAAGTGTGGGTAGTAGCTAGAAAAAAAGACTGTGACACCTGAAAGCAGAAAAAAACAGACAGAAGAAAAATAGAAAAAAGTGAACCAAGTCCAACTCAGTTCAACATCTTGCTCTCGAAGATCCTCGGTCATAGAGGAGGACCTTGTTGCGAGCAATAACTGGGGTGGACCAAATTCCATCGACTTGGCCCATTGAGTGTCTCGTGAGCATAGTAATCAGTGGTAGTCAGGAGGTTGGCAGGTTATTGCATAGAATGGTTGACCGAATGTAGACGAGCCTCTTACCGCCGTAACAGAAGCGCCGGATCAGGCCTGACTGAGTATCACAGCGGATTAGAGTTGTCAACCCTCCGGGGTTTTGCCAGACCTTTGCTGTTGAAGCCAGGGGCCTCCTCCTTTCTTTTTTGATCCCCACCTCTCCTCCGGACGTCTGTCTGATGTCTCGTGCGTTGAGGCAGGCACCTCGATGCCCAGTATAGCTGCCGCCTCGTCTAAGTAAGTACAGTGGTAGTTTTTGTTGTCCCAGGTGAAGGCCAGGCCAAAAGGGTAAGTCCAGCGTGATTGGCCGGAATTGTTGGCGTCTGGCTAATGTGGCTTGGGCCACATCTTGGTAAAGGGAACATTCCGCGTTTTGGAAGGTGATCTTGTCCATTGTCCGTGCCTTCTGGAAGATCCGTTCTTTGGTTTTGAAGGAGCTAAATTTCGCTAACACGTCGCTGGGTTTTCTGGTGTCTCCTGGGCCCCGGGGTCCCACTCTGTGGACCCGCTCAAGGCGTACCTCCGGTTCAGAGTCCCCCAATATCGTTGAGAAGAGCCCCACCATGAAGGCCTCCAGATCAGGTCCCTCGCAACCTTCCTCCAGGCCTCGCACGCGGATGTTCTCCCCCCGGGAGCGATTTTCTAAGTCTTCGCAGCGGAGCAGCGTGGTCTGTAGCTGCGAGCGGAGGTCTGCGGACTGAGCCTCCAGCGGCCGCATGCGCCCTTCCAGGTCTGGGTGTTTGGCTTCAAGGTCGAGGGTGCGGGCTCCGACTGATTCCACATCTGCCCGTAGGGCCACCAGTCGTCCCCCCATTTCCGACTTGAAGGCATCAAGGGAGGCCCCAATGTCCGATTTGATGTCGTCACGCAGCTCCTGCTTGAACTCCCTGAGTGTGGCCAGCAGTTACTCTCTGGAGATCGCCATGGTGCTTTGGGGGGTTTTGGGATCGTCCCTCGATGTCCCCCTAGGTGCTGGGGAGAAGAAGTTGGAGGCCCGGGGCGGCTGGGATTTTTTGGGTGGCATAGGGGCCTTCCCTCGCTGCTTACGAGGGGCCTCGTGAACGCGGCGGGGCCGCCGAGGGCCCGGATCCGCGGTGAAGTGCTAGTCGGCAGGGGTTCGGCTAGATGGCGCCCAGAAGATCCAGTGGGCTGGAAGCTTCCAGGACGGCAGGAACGCTCAGGGAACCAGTTCTCTATGCGGCGCCCGCGTCTCCAAGTCCAACGTGCTGTGCGTAGGTGGGCTCAAGGCCTCGTCTCAGGCGTGGGATCGGCCCGCCAAATATGGTCAGTCTTAGGGTCAACTGCCGCTGTAGACCTCTCCAGGTCGCAAAGGAGCGCAGGTACCTGTTAACTCTGGTTAACCCCTCTCCGGTATAGGCGTGTGTCACCCACAATGGATAGTTCACATGGCTGGTATCAGGGCCCTCCTCGGAGCCCCCACGTTGCTGCAAGGAAGCTCAGGCTCAGCCCCGCGGGAATCTCTATTAGGCCGCAAACTGGAGGTGGCACGCCGCCATCTTAAGGTCAGGCAGGGATGGGCAGGAAATAGAGGACGCAGATCTCGACAGGGGAAGGGAGGCCCCACCACTCCTTACTGGCCTTCCCTGTAGGTTGTGTGGCTGGCTCCGCTCTGTATACCAAGTCGTGCTCTACATTAATTGCAGTGGCATGCCAAAACCTGCTGGCGCTGCATTCGCGCGCTTCTCTTCAGCGCCCGACGGCCGCCATGTTGAAGACAGGCAGGGATGGCGCGCTCCAGGACTACGAACAGCGGGAGGCCCCCCTCTGCAATCCCTGACATCTGCGCTCCCCGGTGGGGGTTCCTCTCCGCCGCGAGACCCCAGGATTTGGCTCTGCTTTCATGTGGGTGCATGAGGAGGCGTCCGCGAGCCTGGTCCACTGGTGTCCGTGCAGGTACGGAACCCCCGGGCAGTAGTTTGTGCAGTTTTGGGGGGGCAGCCCCCTGTCTCCCAGCTCCGCTGCGGTCCCCGACTGCAGCCCCTCGTAATGTAGCATCGGTAGCTATCTTAATGATGATGGTCACCGGGGGCTCCTCTCAGACAACGGAGTGGCGGCCGCCATGATGGTTCCCTCTGCGCCCTGGGGGTGAGTTTTCTCTGGTGCCGTGGGGTGTCCCGGGGGTGTGGATCGCTGGTCGATCGCTGTCCTCAAATCTCCAGTGCTGGGAGAGGGCTCCCGCGCCGAATTCAGGGCATTGAGGTCGCCCGAAACCACTGATTTATCCGGGCCTGGCGAGGAGCTGATCGGATTCACGTCCGATCAGCCATGATGGTTAGCCACGCCCCTATAATTAATTTTTAAAAGATTAAAAATAATTTAAATTTTTTTAATTTGTTATATATATTTATTTAATTTTTATTTATATTGTTTTATGTGTATAGATGTATTTATAATATTATATGATTTTTTTTAAATTATAAGTTATTAAAATAATTATTAAAAATTATTAGTAAGTATATATATTATATATTATATGTATATGTTTAATTTATTTGTACATTACATATATATTACTTATAATTTTTAAACATTTTAAAATATTTTTAACTATGTTTATTTTAATTATATGTATTATTTACTTTATTTTACATTATTTTTTTAATTTAAATAAAAAACGATATTTTTAACAATGATATTTTTGACATCGATTTTTTCCCCCGATATTTTTGTACTTACCATAATGTAGATAGGATGTTGATATTCTTGACTTCGATATTCTTGCGTCGATATTTCTGTAGGTCGATATTCTGACCTTCGATATTTTGTCAGTGATTCAGACTGGGTTACTAAGTGAATAGGCGTTGGGCAAGGCCGTGGGGTTGTTTGCTTTTTTTCTCCAAAAACTCATCCTTTTATAATTGTTATTTTAGTTGGTTTAAAACAGAAGACCAAATAACAACACCTTGTGAACCACTGCATGACACCAAGAGTCATTCTCAGCTAGGACCTTTTGCAACAGTCAGAAAGTCATTATCAAGCCGCTTGTACCAGAAACCAATGCCAGGACTGTTCAGTCATGAGGAAACCAACATACAGTAGCTCAGATAACAGGAATCCTTTTAGGCACCAAACTAGGTGCAATGCTCTTGGCCCCAACAAGTCCAGCTCTATGTCCCTCTTCAGTACCCCAGGCCTTGCAGACTTTGGTCCATCTCTTAACCGCTCTATGTCCTGCTTCAACTTCGGGTGACCAGCGGTGCCTATTCCTTTTATTACTCACTGTTGTGGGCAGAGGGTATACAACTATGTTTCTGTGCTAGCCATGTCTCTTGTACAGATGTCCCTACTCCAATTACCTGTAAAAGGTCCCCAATTGGAATTTATCTTGCAGGATTCAGGAGCTCCATGGCAACTAGGGGATGCAGACTCTGATACAAAGGGAGTTAGGCTTTGAATCATGATGCACAGAGAGTTAACACACAGGAGAACAGCATGGCCGTTTAAAGAATGCTCCTTTTTGAAGCCCACAGACCCTGTGCAAAGGCAACACATGCACCCCAGATGATGTGACATGACTACTAAAGTAGATTCAGAAATGCAAGAACTCTTCACTACTGATTTCCACAATGATGTCCAGTTCATCACCTTAAATGCTTATTTACCTGAGTAGGTTCCATTCTTTCTGGAATTCCTATCTTGTTCACAGAGTCTTATTTGTTTTTCTTTGGTTCTCATTTGTAATGGAGAATGAACTGTCTGTTTTAATCTTTCCTATATTAACCCCAAGGCAGTACAATCCATTAGACATTCCAACAAACAGCATTTCAGGCAAGTCTTGTCTCAGAAATAGGAACTAATGTGGTAAACCTATTGCAATCACGCCATTTGTTTCTTTCAGCTCCTGCGAGTCACTATGTTTTACACCCCTAGCCTCATCAAATATACACATCTACTTAGTGATCTGCTCTCGAGATGTGTGTTGCATCTCTTGAAAGACAGGTGATATATGATACAAAAATATATTTGAACTAAAACGACTGTGCACCTTTAAGCAGATTCAAAACATAGAACACAAGAAACCTGTTAAAGAACCACCACAATCAAACTATGGCAAACAAATTCCACATGCTTCCATGGTTACCAGGATCGCTGACAGAACTGGACAAATGGACTGGGTATTACCTAAGCAAGCAAATACCTCACAAGTCAGAAAATTAACTATAGATCACTGTCATCATAATATCAGTGCACAAAGACATGGCAAATCCACCCGAGAGAGTAGACTGTTCTGTCTACATGTCCAAAGGACATGGAATAAGCGCCTGTTTACCATGATATATGAATCTATATCCAAACTGAGGTGACATGGTGGGCAAAACACCCATGGGTTGGAATGCTACCCGAGCAATTGCTCGTGCTTAGACTTATTGCAAACATTCTTCCCATCACCTTTTGTGTGCTTGATGTACTGTCTTAAGTGGAATGGGTATATATGCCCAGGTGTGGGTCCTCTGCTCACTGGAACTATGTTACACCTGACTGCTGAGCCCCAATCAGGTGAAACTGGTCTTGGGCTGCATGTGTTCCGGGGCAGGGAGGACCTGGCCTGGCAGTTCAGCTGACTGTTCCCACTGGAGCAGGGTCAAGACTGATTTGTGTATGGCTGGGTCCAGACTGAGGTGGAATGGTGGGCAAAAGGACAATGGGTTGAGATGCTACCCCGAACGGTTGCCCGTGGTTAGACTTATTGCAGGCATCCTTCCATCACCTTTTGGTATCTGATGTTCCATTAGACAACAGCACATAACTATGGCCCTTACATATCAATGTATTTCCCCAGAAGCCCAGAACAGGTAAAAACCCTCTGCATGAACAGGCTCCATATTAGGCACAAATTGTGACCATAATTGTATTAAGTATGATCTAATTAAGCAACTGAGGGGCTGCTAAAAGGAAGAAGAGAAAGACGTGCAGGTGTTCTCTGCTCCAACTTTGGACTGTTATAGTAAATATGCAGTTCCACTCTTCAGTTGGAGTTTTGCAGTTTGGGAGTAGCGCCTCTACTTCCTCCACAGGGTATATTGTTTAGTCACTAAATCTACCTGTGCTAGATCCATGATGGGACTGTTAATCAATTTGCCCTTCTGGAAGCAACCTGTATTAGTAAATCCGGCTGGTGATCTCTTCCTCATTGCATCAAAAAAGTAAACTCAAGGATGATCTAAATAACTAGTTCTGGCAACGTGAGTTGGCTGCAAATTACATTTGGGCAGGTTCTCACCTTGTTTTTCTACCTGTTTTACAGATTGATGCTAATAATTGGGAATAATGCATGCAAACAATTTTTTTGGCTGTTTTTGAACTTGTTACAAATGCATTATACATGTTTTGCACCCATTTACCACAATTAAAAGGCTGGTGCCAACACTGAGTAAGTCATAAGAGCAGACTCAATTTGTTCTCAGCAGAAAACGCACATTAGCACTAACTAAGGGACAGAAATACTATTTGTGGCAGTTTTTTCACTGTCCCGCATGCCTAAATAACCCTGTGTGGATGTTATTTTTAAGCATCATTTTGAATGCTTTTTAATGTTGACTGGTGTAGTAGTACACTTGCATGAATCATTCAATCGTCTTTGAAATCCATTACAAGTATTTGCCATTCTCATGGTCGCTACCGATAATGTTGCGTCTGTACTCACATGATCGCCAATCCCAGGAAGACCATCGTGCTCCCCCAGTACATTGGATTGTTCATAACATTAAAAGGAAATCTTGTAACCTTCTCCTCCATCAGAATACCAAAGTAGTCCCCTGGAACAGAAGAAGTATAGAAATAAAATTGAATCTAAAAGAAGAAACAGACATTTTGCATGCGTTATGAAAATACTTATAGTACTTTCCGAACAGATAATATAAAATCTTAACATGGCTGGATCATTGCAAAAGAACAGAAAATATTCAGGTTAAATGAGGATGTAAAACCATTTAAATCTGTCCTAGTAACTGGGCCACATTGATCCTCTGCAAGTTGAATAAGTTCAATTACTCAATACTAATAAGGCCACTTGTAGAGCGCATGGTTACTTCAAACAAAGTGTCCTAGTGCTAGGATGCTGACTACGGAAAGAAAAGATGCACACTGAACTGGGAGGAATTTAGGGCCTGATTTAGTTCTTGGCGGATGGGTTACTCCGTCACAACGGTGACGGCTATCCCGTCCGCTGAAATATAAATCCTATTATATCCTATCTGTCATCGTTGTGATAGAGTAACCCGCTCGCCAAGAACTAAATCAGGCCCTTAGACAGATCTGAAAAGCCAAGTTTTCATCTTTTTCATGAAGATCGCTTCAGAGGGGGCTAGCCGAAGTTCCAAGGGTAACGAGTTACAGATTTTTGTTTTGGGGTCAGCTGACATACTTCAAGAATAACAGTTCTTAAAGTATTTCAGTGCAGCTGGAGGGCATCAGGGATATATTCAACTAATTTAAAAAAGAAAAGAAAATGGCAGCTGCAGAGTCAAATCCATGCCAAGTCAAGAAAGCAGGGACACGGTCAAAGGGAGGGCACAGGTGGCTGAAGAAATTGGGACTTCGAGATTTATGGAGAGAATCCCATCCCCACACGCGTAAATATTCCTTCTTCTCCCACACGCACAAATTATATGCCAGATTAGATTACTTACTTGGCATCAAAGACATAAATACCCTTACCACAGAGACAGAGATTCTCCCAGTGGTGCTTTCCGATCACACAGCAGTAACACTCTCAATGGCATTTTCTCCGATGGATCGCCCCAACCGAACCTGGCGATTGAAAGAGAAAATGCTACACCGCCTCGAAATAGTGACACAGATCCAACAAGCTATAACTAATTATCTCGTGCTCTATGACACTCCTGAGGTCTCCATTGCTACCCTATGGGAAGCCCTCAAAACAGTCATAAGGGGAGAATTCATCACAATATCAGCAGCTGACAATAAATTGTGCAAAGAGACAAGAGATAACCTTTCCACACAAGTGAAAGAATTGAAACGTATATATACACCAGTCACAGGCGTGCTGAGAGTCTGGTGTCAATTGACGGCTCTCTGCTCCCAATTGGCAAGCATAGACCTAGACGGGCGGAATACGCTGCCCTCCGCCACTCATTTTATGTCGGAGGAGACAAATGCGGCCGCCTTCTGGCTAATAAGTTACGTGCGCAGCGGCAGGCCTCGGGAGTGTCTTCTCTGTGCACCTAAGACAAAGAGCATATCACTGATGACAAAGCCATAGCAGACACATTTAAAGATTATTATGCAAAACTCTACTCCGACCAGCGCCTTGACCCCACAAATAGCACCTTATATCTTTAAAATACGCACAAATCCCGAGAGGCAGAGGCACTAGAAGTGATATTCACCTAGAAGAAGTTGTATCAGCCATTTCCCGTTTGAAACTTGCAAAATTCCCGGGCCCAGATGGGTAACCATCTGTTTTCTATAAAACCTTTTGTCACACCATTGCCCCTATTCTCACGAAATTATTTAATTCCTTTGCCACCCCTGGTGCAATCCCTGCCTCGATGATGACCACTTTGGTTGCGGTTATACCTAAGTCTGGAAACAATAAGAAACATTGCAGTTCCTACTGACCAATCTCTCTTTTAAATGTAGATCTCAAACTTTTCACAGGCATCTTGGCCAGTAGACTTAGCCCACATATGCCCTTTATCATAGACCCGGACCAAGCGTGATTCATCCCCCATAGACAAACAAGCGACAACACCAAACGCATTTTACCTACAATAGAGAAAACTGCATGTACACTGGAAGAGCTCATGCTTTTGGCGATTGAATTCGAAAAAGCCTTTTACAGAGTTCATTGGCCTTTTCTGGAACAGGCTCTCGTCCACTTTGTAATGGGTGAAAACTTTCGGACACAGGGCTTGAATTGCTACCACCTGCCCACAGCGACAGTTAGGGTTAACGGCCACACCTCCGCTCCCTTTCCGATTGGCTGGGGCACGCGACAGGGGTGTCCGTTGTCACCCCTGTTAGTTGCTCTGTATATGGAGCCCCTAGCTCAGAGAGTCAGGGACAATCCCCAGATCACTGGACCTGTCTTTGGGGGGGAACACACCATAAGCCTTTACGCTGACGATGTGCTGGTGACCCTGGACAAACCTGCCACAGCACTACCGGCTTTATTAACTGAATTGGAGACCTTTGCCCTGGCCTCGGGCTTTCGGGTTAATGTAGAGAAATCACAAGCGCTTAGTCTTTCACTACTTCTCACACTTGTGAACCAATTAGCGATACAATACCCTATCCAATGGGCGACGGCAGAGATTCCTTATCTAGGGATTAAACTAGCATGCACGCTCCAGTCGACTTCCTCACTCAATTATCAATCTTTAGACAGACAGGTCAGAAGTGACTTAACCTGCTGGAAACCTCACCAGATCTCCTGGCTGGGGAGAATAGCGACGGTCAAGATAACCATCCTCCCAAAGGTTTTATATCTATTTCAAACACTCCCATTGGCCCCACCGAATGGTATGCTCACTAAATTACTGGCAGAATTACTCCGGTTTATCTGGCTTGGGAAGAAACCACACATGAAGAGGGAGTTAAGCTGCCTTCCAACCAAGGCCAGAGGATTGGGCATCCCGGACCTCCATCTATGCCATAAGGCGGCTCAACTGTGCTACCTGGTGGAGTGGAAGCAGGTCAAATCCGAAAAACAATGGCTGTTCCAGGATAGGGTGGTGGTGGGCACTTCGCTTTGGAAGATTCCCTTTCTAAAGAAGACACATCGGCTTAAAAAGTTATACCTATCCCCTGTCACACAGGCGACGATGGAGGACTGGGATCAAACTAGCGTTGAATGTGGCTTGACCTCCTTCCCCTTCCCCATAACCCCACTGCTTCACAACCCGGATTTCTCTCCCTGGATGGGCCCCAGGATGTTTGCGATGTGGGGCATATGATTGACGAGGAGGGAATGATCCCCTTTAATCAACAAAGCATAGACTTCACCCTCCCGAAACCGAACGATTACACTATTTGCAGCTCCGCCATTGGCCTTTGCACCCGAGCAACAGGCCCAGCACTCAGAGGCACCGCACCCTATATGAGAGATGGCTGATTACTAAATCCTCAGATATGCGGCACATGTCTGAGCTCAATGCATTCTTGAATCAACGTAATAGGCACATGCATAAGGCCAGTCGGAGCTGGTGGGAAAAAGACCTAGGAAGGCAGTTAAGTGATAAGGAATGGAGGGAGATATACTACAGAGCAGACACACCGCCTGTAATGCAGCACTCACTGAAACTTTCACTAAAGTGGCCACATATTGGTATTTCACCCCTGTACGCTTACAAAGAACAAGCCCAGAACGTAGTGCAGAATGTTGGAGAAGTTGCAGGGCTCAGGGGACCTTGGTTCATTTACTCTGGGATTGCCCAAAACTCCTTTCTTATTGGACACAGGTAATCGATGATATCGACTGACACCTCAGTACTAAGTTGCCTAGATTCCCTTCCTATACATTGTTGGGCTTACCTAATCCCCTTACTTACCCATTAAAATCCAGGCGGAGTAAACAGATTGGACTAGCTTTGGGGGCTGCTGTGCAGAATATTCTTTCCCATTGGGGATCAGCGCATGTGCCCACTCACCTAGGATGGCTAAACCGGCTGTGGAATATTCTTGGTATGGAGAAGATTTCGCTGATGCTTGCCAACCAAGGTGCATCTTTTGGAGAACTATGGCGCCCTTATATGTCTCTCCTTTTGAAGCACTTTCGGGAATTAACATGCCCCTAATACTTCCGCCTCCTGCGTTTGTTTGAGACTGACTCGAAAGCTTCATCAGGTCATGAGCTTTAAATGTATGACGTAGTTGTTGTCTTACACTCCTTAGAGAACGCTGTAAGACTCCAGGGTGGGGGGAGGGAGAGAAGTTGGGTTGGGACATGTTCGTTCAGATAATTTGATGCCAAGGAATGCATGACTTCATGTTCGGCCTTGAGATGTCTCTTTGTGCCCGTACTACTGTCTCTGGCATTGTTTGGAATAAAGAGATTTGAACTACAAACCTGGACATTAGATGCTTTTGGTAAAAGATCAGGCATCTAACTACATGAAAGGTAGAGCTACAGGGCACACTTCACAGAGATTACTTAATTGTAACTACAATCTCTGTTTATTAGCCATAAAGAGGGAATAAAAAAAAAAGCAGACAAATATTCCAGAGAGTTAAACCGTCTGGCTGACAGCAATATGAGACTGCATGTGAATTAGCAGTATTTATGGTCTTTAGGTATGTACTCTAGTTGCGAGTAAATCAACTTATTAACTTATTGGTGCAAAGCCAACACAAGTTAAGCCCAAGTGCAGCTTTTTCAAGATTAGAACAGTTATTAAAATGAGTGGAAAAAAAGAGAAGTGACAAGAAATTCTTTAGCCCTGTTAGGAGTGTAGATGTGGCACAAGTGATTCTGTTATGTTTCATATAGAGGGCCTAATATAGACATGTTCATATATGCCCTAATATAGACATAATCGTATATGCCCTATTATGGTCATAATCGTATATGCCCTATTATGGTCATGACTCCTATGTCCTTATATAGGCATGATCTTTCACCTACATTAGTTCCCTACAGTACACAACGAACACTGAGGGTTGAACGTTATCTAGTCTGTGGTTTGAACACTGAAGGGTTTTTCCTGAACACAGGCCTACAATGTACTCATAAATTATGCATGAGCATTTACCAGCTACATCTCCTGCATAATGTGTATGTACAAAGTTCACCCCTGACGTCTTCCTCATGTCTAACAAAGACCAATACACACCATGCTGATGGACGAGACACTTTAGGGTATAAATACACCACATCTTGCCACGGTAGGATAGAGGGAACCAAGACTTCCATGCAGACACACTGACCAGAGACGCTGAGGCTCCTGCATGCAGTCGCTCCAGCTGACAGCGGTCTAACACAGCCCTTGCGGGGTGTCCAACTCGAGACCAGGACGGGGTCCCACACTCTCTCTATTCAGGTAATGGGGTTTGACTAAATCCTAGAGGGATTCTTGGCTCTTAGGCTTTTAGACATACACACATGCAAGGTACACTTAGGTACATCTAGTTAGGCATCGTAAGAGTATGCACACTTTTATAATGCATTTTATTTATTCATGTATGTAACCATTATTATTGCAATATGGTAGAACTGTACTATCCTTTCACTTTTATCGTACTGCTGATAATATATCTCTGCTACTGTCTGCTGGTTGTTGCAGCACATATATTCTACACTAGAATAACAACTGTTCAATAAATACTTATTGAAACGCCCAGACTGTTTATTCTGTGTAACTCTCGGAGACAAACCGAACAAGTAAGCACGAGTGACTGAGTGAAAAGTAGTACATTGTTTCCACGATTCTGAGGGATCAGGGTTGTCATGATCTAAGGTTGCCAGAAACTAATCTCTCCCCGATAAGAGGAGATTCTAGTGGCACTGTGAGCTAGCTAATGCAAAACAGGCTAACATACGCGGTGGGGGTGCACAGAGCCAGTCTGCCACCAAGCGCACAGTTTATGTTATCCAAACGCGCAGGTCCTGCATGGGTACTAGAGGAACTACACGACATGGCGCCACCAACGTTGGTTGGGTACTTATTTAACAGTAGAATCTGAGTAGTTCAGTCGTGCTATTCTCAGAGAACCTACTCGCAAAACCCCAGAGATGTCTGGAGTGGGTGGGCACAAAATCCGCCGCAGCTGAGTAGTACAAAAATACTATTTATTGGCTGTTGGTTATTCAAGCTTGAAAGAACATAGTGTTCCTAAAATTGTGCATAACACCTTATCTTAGTTCCTTTGGAACACTTCTTCCTCTAAATATGACTGATGCCGAGGTAAGGGCAAAGAGAGTTGAACTGAATTTTTCAGAAGAAGGAGAAGATCCTACGGATGCAATACAGATTGCACCAAAATTCAGAATGACAGTCACCCTAAGACTATTAGAAAATGGTTTACAAGCTAGGGGTAGCATGGTAGTTTTTGTGATTGAGGCACACGAATCAAACAAAACAGAGGTATTCTATTCATGGGTTACATTCCCAGCAGCAAATGCAACAACAAAGACATTTCACTACTATATAGAAGGAGATGCACCACCGGAATATTGTCCGTTTGAGGACATAGAGATTCCACTCACTTACCAGGAACATTATTACTGGTTTAATGGCGCCCTACCCCACGTACGAAGAAGAGTAAGGTTAGGCCCACTTGGAGGAGAAGGAGCCACATGGCCAATATTAGCGGCCTACACACCACATCCTGACATTACCACAATGCCACCAGGAGACTTACTCGTACAACACACAGATTTAATTAAAATTTACAGAAACCTGACACAATTTGTCATGAGGACTTTAACTATCCAACCTGCATCAGGTGCAGCAAATAGTACTCCAGCTCAGGGTACAGGAAATAAAATTACTCCTCAAACATTACACGCGTTAATGGGCAAAATGCCCGCAAAACGCGAACAAATACCATTCTGGATAGCTCAGAAAATAACTTAGCTTGAGGCAGTATTCCCGAATACTACCACCTGTGATAAACACAGAATACTAACAATCTGCTTGCCCATGGGGATCACACCACAAATAGAGGACTGCACCTCTTGGGGTACAGTCTTTGCTGCCATATATACCAGAACGCATGGTATCCCGTCATTAGCAGTAGTACCTGACGTATTGAGGCAGATACAAAATGAGTACGGAGCAGAGCCTGCCCTTAACTTAGGGATGAAGTTACTAGGTAACTACGAACAGGTATCAGCCATAATACTAGCTAACATTAAGGGGGAAGCAGCTTCAGTGGCGATCCGCCAATGCCTAAGGGAGTTCAGTCCAGTAGATCAACAACACGAACTACCCAAAATAATTGAAACTGCATATGCAGAATTAGGCAGAGACAGTTTCGGTGGGAAAGCATTAAAACCACAACTAGTGGGCAGTTCTGAACAGGACACTACAAAGCAGACACCTACTTCTAAAAAGAAGTGGGAGAATAAAAAGCAACAAAAGTCTAAAGACAGCAGATCTCAATCCCGAGGCAGGTCTCCTCAACAGGAGCCCTCTGAAAGGAGGTATAACCTCAGGAATAAGGATAATATTAGGAAACCTGACAGGTATCAGGATACTGATACACGTTCCTCTCGTTCCTTTCAGGGTTCATCAAAAAACTCCGAGAGGGAAGGACGGTCAGAACAAAGACAAGAGGAGCGTACAAAGTCCAGAGACACGCAACGCGCTGCGGACTACGCACCTAAAAAAGAAGATAAACAAAAAACAAAACCTCAGTTCAAAAAGAAGAAGGTAGCAGGTCTCAAGATCAGACATGCCCAGAATTCTGAGGACACAGCTTCTGAACGGGGAATGGGCTCTGACGATGCTAGACAGCACGGCAGAAGTAACAATAGCTCACCAGAACCTGAAGGAATTTCTGGTGACAGCGGAATTGAGTGAGTATATCACGGTGGAAACACCTGATACTCGGGTAAGCGTCCCACATAAGTTACATTAAATAACACTCCGGATGGAGGGGGCAGACCCAGAAAAATAAAAAGTCTCTTTTGGAAAAATCTGTCATCAGGTTATGACATTCTATTAGCAGAACAAGACTGGCCGCCAGCATTTGTCATGGAGTGCCCCAGGGGAGAAGAGATAATTTTTCCAGCCTTTTCCGACCTTGTTCCTATACATTTAAAACATGCATATGCGCAGGAGTGGGCGGTTGCCCTAGCTCCGGCATTGTACAAAAATCATGCTGGTTGGGATGAGGATTCAACCCACCACATGATCCTGTTAAAAGTTTCACCAAATGCTCAAAGGCAATATCCTATAAAGCAAGAAGCTAAAAAACAGGTCAGGGAGATCTTAGATCAACTTGAATACCAAGGGGTGATAAAAAATTGCACCTCACCAATGAGCAATCCTTTGTTCCCCGTATCAAAACCAGACAATACATATCGTCTAGTTTTAGATTACAGACATTTAAACACTTGCACAAAGACATTCGCTGTCCAAAATGCACACAGTGCCGCATTAATAAATAACATTGTGCGTAAAAAATACAAACCTACACTTGATATCTCAAATGGATTTTTCTGCCAAAATATAGCGCCTGAAAGCAGGTATTTGACCGCATTCTCAGCGCTAGGGCCTCATCGGCAATTCTGTCGACTCCCCCAAGGGTATAAGAATAGCCCGGGGTTGTTTTCAGCAAGGGTAACAGAGTTACTCCAAAATTTGGATGAAGAAGCATTGTCCTATGTGGATGATATTTATCTGACGGACGATGACTTACTAAGGCACTTGATCAGGGTGAGCACCATTATTATGGGATTCGCTTCTGAGGGCTATAAAGTTAATTTCAAAAAATCAAAAATTGCCCATCTCAATGTACTGTTCTTAGGGTATGAGCTGTCAAGTGAAGGGAAAAGCCTAGCAGCTAACTTTTTAGAAAAGTGTTCGCTGCTCCAACCTCCAAAACTGTTAAAGAATTTACAATCAATTCTGGGATTCCTAAATTTTGGTCGAACATACATTTTGGATTACGCAGAAAGAGTAAAACCTTTCTACGACTTAATAAAACCTGATTTTTCAGTCAGACAATGGACACAGGAACATACAAACATCCTACATTCACTACAAGAAGACATGATAGCTTCAAAACACTTACAGACATGCGTAAATGTACGCAACTTAGTGATCCGAGTAATAGCGGGTCAATGCGGGTACACTTACTTAACCTTCAATGAAGGTGAAACGGTACCAATCGCATACAAATCACACCTGTACACAAACGCAGAAATGCGTTTCACTTCAACAGAAAAATCCTGACAGCAGTGCAGACCGCTGTAGCAAGAGAAAGAGCTCTGGCTCAGGGAAAGCGCATAATAGTCGTGACCCCGGTACCTGCCTTAGAGGCTGTTACAAAGGCTAGCATTCCAAATGCGAAAGCCTTACATCCCAGATGGATACAATGGGCTAATTCTCTTACTGCAACGGATGTTGAATACAGATTTGATCCAAGTTTAAAAACACAAGCATTTCTGCAATACGAACAAGAATATCCTCTACCAAATGAGATTTTGCCTCTAGATCAGTATGAATACATTATTTACACTGACGGATCTGCTCAACCGGCCTTAGGGAGTAAGCAAACTTACAGCGCAGCGTGTGCAATCGTTAAAGGTCGCATGCGCGATGGAAAGTTCCATCCAAGTTGCACTAAAACGCAATCTCTAGGAGACTGCACCGCTCAGTTGGCAGAATTAAAAGCACTGATACTGGCACTTGTAAATACGGATCACGAATTCCCCACACTAATTGTGTGTGATTCCTTTTACTGTGTACAGTCATACAATGAATACTTGTATCATTGGGAACAAAACGGGTTTAAAGCTGCAAAAGGTTGCACAATTAAGCATAAAATGCTATGGGAACAGGTAGTGGAGTTGAAAAACGACCTACCGAGGACTCACGTGACACATACACTAAGTCATCAGCGTGATGGCGTTCACGTTGAAGGGAATTCATTGGCTGATGAAGCCGCAAAGGGGGCTGTACGCACAGCGTCCGTAGCTGCAATCACTCGTTCAAAAACGAGGATAGACGGTGAGATTATGGTAGCTGTCTCTGCTTCATGCAAAGGCGGCACAGCAGTACCTAAAAAAATTCCACTCAAATACTCCTACAAGTTAGATGCACACAACATTCCATATGCTCAGATTCCTGGATTGGGGGATAGAGTAATACCAAATATGGATCGTAGGCAAGGTTTAATTCTAGCAGCACATGAGGGTTTGGGCTCTGCGCATACAGGCGTTACAGCGACTATTTCTTTATTGAAACAGAGCTATTGGTGGCCAGGGTTAACAAAACAAACTAAAGACTAAGGGCCATATGTAGGTAGCTAAATACCGGTCGGTAACGGCCAAAATTCGGTAAATCTCCCGTTACCGACCGGTATTTAGGCAATTGAGATGTAGGAGGCCGGATTTAAGGAATCAGTAATTTACCGATTTGTTATTTTAAGGAATCGGTAAATTACCGATTCCTTAAATCCTATGTAGAGAGCACTCAAGTGAGTGCATTTTTGGTTTAAGGATTCATTATTTACCACCAACTACAGGTTGGTGGTAAATACTGAATACCTTTTAAAAAGCAATTTTGTGCTTTTTAAAAGTGCCATGTGGCAGACATACATGCCCTTAGGGCATGTATGTGCGCCACATGTGCACACATGCACGATTCAGGGTGCAACAGGGTGTCAATTTGACACCCTGCCACCCTTGAATATGCTCCTCTATTACCGATTCGGTATTTACCGAATCGGTAATAGTGAATGGCTTCTCATTCATTCCTATGGGCCTCCAGGCCCATAGGAATGAATGGGAAGGTATTCCTTATTACCGATTCGGTAAATACCGAATCGGTAATACCTAATATTACCGAATCGGTAAAATTTACCGAATGTTTACCTACATTCTATTTACCGATTCTTAAATACCGAATCGGTAAAATTCGGTATTTAGGAATCGGTAAATAGAAATTACCTACATATGGCCCTAAGTCTTGAAATGTGACATCTACCAGCAGATGAAAGGCTCCACCGTAGCACGCCCAGCGCAGACACCATTGTTGAAATCAGACAAACTTCTCGCTTGTGTATATTTGGACCACTGCGGCCCCTTACAGTCAGATGGGGCCAAGAAATATATCATGGTTGCAGTGGATTCTTGCTCTAGATTCCTATGGGTCTGGCTCAGCTCTCGACTGACGCTTGAACTGTTATCAAAGATTTGCGAGTCTTTATAGGGACATACGCAATTGGCACGTTACATTCTGACCGTGGCCCGGCTTTTAGCTCTCGGGCTTACAAAGAGGCCATGGAAGGAATGGGTGTAGCATTGCGGTACTCCTCTCCGTACCATCCTGAGGGAAATTTGGTTGTGGAGAGGAAAAACCGTGACTTAAAGCAATCTTTAAAAGCTAGGGTATTAGGCAAGGGCGGTAGTTGGGTCAGTCACCTTTATGGGGTCCAAAGAGCAATTAACAACCAGCTAAGAAGCTCTCTAGGGGGTATCACTCCTTACGAGGTCCTATTTGGGACAAGAATGTGGGTACCTGATCTTGATTGTGAAGGCGCAGTGGTGGATGAAAAACAATTTGATATCCATGATCGTTTGGCTGTTTTACAGGATCTAAATGAATCCAGGACACAACAAAGCAACGTCCACTTAAAACAGACCGCCACTGAGGAAGTCAAGGCAGTAATGGCAAGACCTGTCTGGATCCCAAAAATCGGGGATCTGGTCAGAGAGAAGATTGCAGACAAGAAAGAATTTGGGCCATCTTACAGAACAGCTGTACCGGTCCTAGCAATCCAAGGCACAAGAACTGTACTTCTGCCGCCTCTTGCCGGGAAAAAGGAGAAAAGATTTGTCTCAATCGACTTAATCAAACCACACTATGTGGCCGATGCTAAACAGTAGGCCACGTGGACTCCACAGTAGCAGACGCCCTCCTCTCGCTACAATCCAAGAAGTTCAAACAGAAAGACTCATCACGTTTGAAGAGTCACCTGTACTGAATGAAGGACTAAGCAACAATGCTATGGAACTCGTTCCACTTCAACAAGAAGTTCGACTTCAAAATGAAAATCAACTTAACCACCAAGTTGCAATCAGACCGACAACAGACGTCTACGTCAACATGCCTTGTCAAGAGCAAAATCCGATTTCAACAAATCCCGATGCGATTCCAACAATTGATCGAACTGCTTCTGGCTACTTCATGAACTTTGATACGTTTTCACTGGATCCAAGCGAGCCGGAAATGACGCCAGCCAAAAAATCACACAAACAAAAACTCATTGACTTTCTGAACTTTTAAAAAAAGACTTACCTAGTGTCACTTTGGATAGAACTATGGTATATCACTGGGATTCTATTTTTCATCTTCTGGCTAGGTTTAATTATAACTTTTAGTATGCTTATTAATGGACGATACCATCAACAGAGCTCTACAGCCCAAAAGGTTAATTTAATTTTAAAGCCACACCAATCTTCACATTGTGAACCAAGAGACTTGTCTTCAGTGAATATCACAGCAGTTCCTATACCGGACGGTATAGTATGGGACAAGATTGATTTCGATATATTCGGTCCGACTGACCTTTTAAAGCTTAAACATGTATTTAAAATTTCTTTAAGTGATATCATTACCTCCAATACATTTTTTGATGATTGGGACTCTGAAACTGTGAATAACATAATGTCTGATTTAGAAAAAACTGCAGCATTTCCGAACAATGAAATGTTAGAAGGTACTTCAGACTATGATACATTGTACTGTTACCAGCATTATGGTCATCATTTCTTACACAAATCTATAACACCTAGAAATATATTTGAGTACCACCAGTGGGAACACTGCCCAACACCACCGAAAGGTAGCTCGCAAACCTTTGCACAAAAATTTACATATTTTTCAGGGTTCAACACATCTGACCCAACGTCATTTTATTACAAAGTGGCAAAAACATCAGCTCTGAAAATTATGTTGACAAACACCAAACAGATTTACTCTGCTTCCTTCATGGCCCAGTTGTCTACACAGGGTTTAGACCTATGGAAGGACACAATAGATTTAAAAACAATCTGGGGTTCTAGGGACTGGCAAGTCCAGGGAACAGAAGCGCTTTTTAGAGCATGTCTCATTCCGCAGCAGATGATATTTCTAAATGAAACTGTGCAACAAACATCCTGTCTTGGACTAGCCAAGAACAAGGAACTGAACTCGCCTGGGTTTCCAACACCATCACAGATGGGCGGGCGGCAGAATTCAACTACACATGGAGTAAGACTATATGACATTATCCAGTACAACAGATCAGACCCTGATTGGATGATTGGACAGAATGGCTGATTTGGCCCATTGACACAAACAAATGTCAGCAGAGATTTATGAATACATCCAAAGGGTTTAGTATCCATAGGCCAGATCCACGCTATGTACAAAGACAACACCCAGGGGTAGTGACATCCTATAGTGTTGGGAAGTTGTGCCTTTATTGGCTAGAAACCTCAACACTCACAGAAGTGAAACATCACTTGACCTTACTCACACCTGACATGGATCTTAGGGATTTCTTATTAGGCCCTAGGAAATCACGTCCGAAACGTTTCATACATGCTGGCATTTATGCATATTACAATGAAAACTGGAAAATATCCCAACAAGAGGCCGCAGAGAGGATACGGGAAATAGACCGTATTAACTTAGAAAAGGCATTAGCTGTGGTAGATAATGGGTTAACGACTTTGACCTCCAGGATTTACTCCGTAGGCAACATTGTATCTTCGACAATCGACATATTAGAACAAGATTTGGCCTTGTTACAACACGGGCAATCTCAGTTGCGTTCTATTATGATGTTAAGCTGGACGCTACAATCTTTGTGTGCAGGCTATGTGCCCTGGTGTTTTATAAACACCACGTCCCTGTTTTCAGAATACAATCTAACAGATAAACAGACAGAAATGGCACAAAGGGGAGCCAAATATACAATGCTGCATATTGAGAAACTGGACAGTTTACCATTCACTGTAGCAGAATCGCCATCGACCGAATGGCTAATTCATGGCCAAATTACTCTACGGGTCACTACTTTTCAGTTTCAATATTGCCTTGAGCAAAGGCAGGCAGATATGAAAAGATGGGTAAAGGATACATTAAGGAAACTTGGGAGTTACCATATAGATATCGATGCCAGAGTGGGGATCGAGAACTGCATCTGAGTGGTACAAACTGCAAGAACGATTTAAGCGGTTCTCTCATGTGTCAGGATATTTCTCTGCATGGAGCATGTAGTGGTTCAGTAGCGAACTTATCTTGTCACATGTCAGGGACCCCAGCAGCCATGATCACGCCGGTTTTCCAGCTGCTCTCGAATGGGAGTTACTTGATGCTAAATGATCAAGGTTGCTGCGGGATGTTTCCGGGCGTTGCCTATCTGGTCACCGTTAACTCCAGGGTTACTTGCTGTATGCAAGTATTGTTTCCGCCACTGAACACAGTCAGGGAGGCGCCGCTGTGGCCTTTGTTGAATGTTTCCTTTATGCGATTTGAGACTTTGAGCAGACTGAAAGCCATGCTTTTACAGCAACCTGTGCCCTTAACCTCCGCTCAAGAAACCTTTGAACTTCAAGTTGCAAGGACCTCAACTGAGATACAAGCGCTTATACGTACAAACTGCCCCTTTCATTTAGCAGAAATGGTGGGTCGTATCTTCAATATGTCCGATACGAGCGGTATTGTACACCTATTTAAGACCATAGGGTCAGGACTATTAAACACCTTTCAGACAGTCCTCGGAGTTATCCCAAATTTTATACACTCCATATTGGGAAGCGTCTTTGGAGGTTTCCCGCTTATCCTGTTCCTTATTGCAGGAGTCCTGATTGTAATATTACTGCTACGCAATGGACGGCCCAATTTCCGAGGAAATGGCGAACACGCTCATGGAGCAGAAATACCGTGAACACATGGTACAGCTTCTGGGCATACCTTGCCTAAGAGAATTGAACGCCTCTTGGTTTCTATCATTTAGACCAGTCTGGGTGGACTGCATCTTACCTGTTCTTCGATGCCTGTTTTGCGGAGAAGAATGCGTGTTGGATCTCTGTCTAACGTTTCCATCAGATACGCCTCCGGACATGGATGCTATGCTGGACCCCCTAAAGGCCCATGCTCTGCGTTGTCCCCTGCGTCTTCCAATTCTGTTGAACGCATTCCTTGAGAATCCACAGGTGCCGTTTGCTCCTGCTGGGTTAGGTGACTCCTCCACAGGCACCCAGGTAACAACTGCCGCACGAACTGCCGCAGCAACGACTGTTAGCAGTGCTGAATTCCATCTATGTGCAATTGACGTTCTCTGTGAGGCTTTGGACTCGTCGTCTGCAGTAGCTAACACCGATAATGCTGTATTTTCCAGCCAGGACACTTAATCTCGAATTGGCTCATCGCGTCCTGGAAACGAATTCGACCTCTTCACTCGTTTCATAAATAAACAAACAAAATTTGGAACATTTCCTAAATTGACACTTTCGCTTGAAAAAGCATGGCCTTATTCTGCTTGTAGTGATGCACCTTTTATAAGTGGGACAGAATTGACTTTTTCAAGTGGCGACTATGAATAGCTAATTTCTAACATTTTTTAACATTTTTTTTTAACGATTTTTTAAGACCATGTTTTTGGCTGCTTTTAAAAAAATGTTTTTTAACTTTGTCCAGATTTTAAGTATGGTCATTGTCATCCAATTCGAAAGAGGAGTGGGTGTTATGTTTCATATAGAGGCCCTAATATAGACATGTTCATATATGCCCTAATATAGACATAATTGTATATGCCCTGTTATGGTCATAATCGTATATGCCCTATTATAGTCATGATCTCCTATGTCCTTATATAGGCATGATCTTTCACCTGCATTACTGCATTAGTTCCCTACAGTACACAACGAACACTGAGGGTTGAACGTTATCTAGTCTGTGGTTTGAACACTGAAGGGTTTTTCCTGAACACAGGCCTACAATGTACTCATAAATTATGCATGAGCATTCACCAGCTACATCTCCTGCATAATGTGTATGTACAAAGTTCACCCCTGACGTCTTCCTCATGTCTAACAAAGACCAATACACACCATACTGAGGGACGAGACACTTTAGGGTATAAATACACCACATCTTGCCACGGTAGAATAGAGGGAACCGAGACTTCCATGCCGACACACTGACCAGAGACGCTGAGGCTCCTGCATGCAGTTGCTCCAGCTGACAGCGGTCTAACACAACCCTTGCGGGGTGTCCAACTCGAGACCAGGACGGGGTCCCACACTCTCTTTATTCAGGTAATGGGGTTCGACTAAATCCTAGAGGGATTCTTGGCTCTTAGGCTTTTAGACCTACACACATGCTAGGTACACTTAGGTACATCTAGTTAGGCATCGTAGGAGTATGCACACTTTTATAATGCATTTTATATATTCATGTATGTAACCATTATTATTGCAAAATGGTAGAACTGTACTATCCTTTCACTTTTATCGTACTGCTGATAATATATCTCTGCTACTGTCTGCTGGTTGTTGCAGCACATATATTCTACACTAGAATAACAACTGTTCAATAAATACTTATTGAAACGCCCAGACTGTTTATTCTGTGTAACTCTCTGAGACAAACCGAACAAGTAAGCACGAGTGACTGAGCGAAAAGTAGTACATTGTTTCCACGATTCTGAGGGATCTAAGGTTGCCAGAAACTAATCTCTCCCCCATAAGAGGAGATTCTAGTGGCACTGTGAGCTAGCTAATGCAAAACAGGCTAACATACGCGGTGGGGGTGCACAGAGCCAGTCTGCCACCAAGCCCACAGTTTATGTTATCCAAACGTGCAGGTCCTGCATGGGTACTATAGGAACTACACAACACTTCTCTTTAAACAGGTTTGGCCTTAGCGGGACAAACACTTCACTTTGAAGATAGCAAATACAGCCATAGTCTTGTCAGCATAGCTGGTTACATATAGGGTAAAGACAGCCTACTGTACATTCTAAGACTATTTCAAGTCAATGACGACAGAGACGTTTTAAGGCATGGGCAAAGTGGGCTCTGGCCCAGGGCCCCAGCCTTTCAGGGGGCCCCCTTGATAGAGACAACTCTATTCTGCAGAAAGTCTTGCCCTGATGACCTTGAAACATTCTTAAACAGATTGCTTTAAATGCGTCTTCCTTTAATGTGTTTTTAGTGTGGGTGATGTGTGAGAGTCTATTACAGACAATTTGCAGAGAAATGTGTTTGTTTAATGCAGCATTGATAAACAGTTTCTTGTAGATGACAATAGGACCTCACAGATGAGAAATGGGAGGGTGTCACAGAGATTATTTGCAGTAATATTAGTGAGCCGCTGCTGTGGCACAATTTGAAAACACACGTCGCTATCCCTGAATATTAGATACAAACACATTTAGAATTTAGACCAATGTGCCTGTGCACTGTCAGTGACCTGGCTAAACAGGGAGGATAGAGCTGAAATTGAATCATAAATTGAAAGCTGTTCCGAACAGGGGCACCCAAAATACATTTGGCCCAGAGCCCCCAAAATCCTCAAGATGTCCCTGAATGACGAGTGCCTTTATAAGGTAACAGATTTCCGAGATGACTTGAATTGTCATTCTAACATTATAATGCATAATATAATAGATACATGGTGGCACAGTGCCTTCCAGCCCTTCTTAAAATCCTCGGCTCTTGCACTTTTTTTTAACAAACAATATTGGTTTATTAAGATCTGAAATATTATCCTGATAAGTTCCTGTAGCAATGACAAATGTAAATTTGTACTCCACTGCTAATGCAATGCATCTTCTGGGAGCAACACATTACTACCAAAGGTCTGAAAATCAGCAAGGAGAGGGCTGCATCAGGCAAAAAAGCTATTTTCCCTGGATCACCATAAATCCTTTTACCATTCAGACTTGGAATCGCGTCTTGCACCAAACAGGAGTTTGCACCCTGTTGTTGTAATTAGGACCTATGTTGTTTGCTGTGCGCTTCCCACAATATAGTGTAATTACTAACAAACTCAACTTCGTTGTATAAAAATAATGTACATTCTGTTCCACATGCTATTTGAAATACCCAATACGAGTAAGATGTTGGTGCCCAAAGGCGGTGTGTCTTAAGCAGAAAGCAACCACACCAGGCAAAAACAGCAGAATTGTAACAATGAAATCAGCTCAACGATCCCATTGCACTATAGAGAACTGGTTGGCATGATTGAACTACTGCAGTAAGCACACTGTGTTCGTTTCTATTTAGAAACATGCGCATATCATTTTGAAGAACATCACCCTTTCAGAAGAAACATCTCCAGTGGCAACAGAGGAAAGTCATCAGCAGGAACATTGTCAATTAACTATAAATCAAGCCTTATCTCTCTTGGTTGCTTTTTGTTACATCCTGGGTTAAAGGCAGTTTTGTTGAACTGAACACAGGTAATCCATGTTTGCAGGCCTTGCTAATTTTCTGTGGGCCCAGCAGATTATTGCCCTTGAACTTTTATAATGCTATTTCATCTCTCCCTGAGGTTTGTAATATGTCTCGGCTGGGCACCTTTATGACTAATTTTAACGCTGCCACTCGCCACACTACACATTTTGTATTGGTGGGAGATTTTAACATCCATCTTTGCAGGGACCCACTGTGGGGTATAGGGGGTTCATCATGTCCCCGTCTTTCTGGCACGCACTTTTTAAATAGTGGCCAGGGAAATATCCTAAATACCCTAGTACGTGATTTCGACCTCCTGTCAGCGATGGGTAAACAGGACCCTGACCAGAGGGACATCACTCCCACCTTCAAAGGGCATGGTAGTGATTCCTTTATTCCAACCCCCCTTTTTTACCTAATATCCGACTTTTCTATTAAAGCCAGTATCCATAGCGATCACAACCCGCTATGCCTCAGAGCTAGCTGGCCCGCATTGGGCCTGAAGAAGGCAGGAGGGGGCCCATTGCAGACTATAGATGGGGTAGAAGGCTCAAATGGGCTCAGATCATTCCTGGTTCTTCTCACGAAACCCTCCAAGCCAAATGCCGGAACGAGATCCAGCTCTGTCTGGCCGCACAGCCACAGACTGACAAAATTATTGTCAACGCTTTTGTATCCATCTCCCGCTCTATCGCTGACCTTATGACGGTCCCCGCTTCCAAAAGGCATCGTGATAGGACTCCAAGATGGTTTGATTCAGTATGTTCGCATGCGGCCAGGAAGCTAAAGGAAGCCCTGTACTCCATCCCCCGAGATAGCGCCCAAGTTAGAATCTGCAGAAAGCGGTATAAAGAAGCCCAGAGCAAGCGTAAGGAGGCCTTGAAGGAGGCTGCTTGGAGATAGCTTATGGAAGCCAGCATAATCAAGAGTAGTACTAAGTTCTGGAGTATTGTCAATAGCCCTTTTCCGGGAGTGGATACAGTAAACGCTCTGGATGCCCATATCACAGAGAATGACTGGGTTAGCCATTTTGAGAACATGTTTGGGGGATCTCTGGTTCAGAGCCCTCCCCTTGGCAGGTGCAGAAAGATCAGCCCTGACAGTTTCGGAGGGAGAAGTGAGAGCTGTAATAGTTGGGCTGACGCGCAACAAGGCCCCTTGACCTGATGGAATTCCTCCCGACCTCTACATCTCCAACACGGAGTTGTGGGCTCCTGTGCTAACCTCTGTTATCAACGTGGCCGTTAGGTTGGGTCCTCCGGCCTCATGGGCCACTTCCACCATCGTCCCGGTTTTAAAAGAAGGGAACAGAGATAGCACCCGCTGCTACAGGCCAATTTCCCTGCTGGACTCTGTGGTCAAAGTTGTTGGACGGATCTTATTAGATAGGTTATCCAACTGGGCCTCAGAGAATAACATCCTGTCAGATGTCCAATGGCTTCCGCCCTGGCCGCTCTTACATAGATCAATGTCTGAATATATTCATGATCCTGAACAAGTACACAGTCACCCGCTCTGGCACCATCTTTCTGGCCTTTCTGGATCTTTCCTCCACATTCGACTGTGTGAACAGAAGTAAGTTGTGGCAGACCTTGCTTTCCCCGGGGGTGGATAGGGACATAGTCCTCTTTCTACAAGATCTCCATCGAGACACGAGGGCGGCTGTGCGATATTCGGTTAATCTGAAGGTCTCACGCCTGTTCCCCATCCAGAGAGGGCCCCGGCAGGGTTGCATCTTGGCCCCTTTTTTATTTAACGTTTACATTAACCATTTAGAGAAGATCCTTTTAGAGACTAAGGCGGATTATCCTCAGGTAGGGCGGCGTGGCCTTCCAGTTCTTTTGTATGCAGACGATACCGTCCTGATGGCCAGGACAGAGCGGGGTCTGCAAACGCTTTTAAAATCTTTTGTCAAGTTTATGGGGGACCAGGACTTGACGGTTAATAACTCAAAGTCCTACATCATGCAAATAGGTGCCCGCTCAAGTTGACCCTATATCTTTAAGGTAGAGTCCACTCCGGTCCCAAGGTCGAGCGTTTTCTCATACTTGGGGGTATTGTTAGACGCCAAAATGAAATGGGGGCCCCAACTATCTCGTAAGAAAAATGACCACACCCGGGAGACTGCAGCTATTTTTCACTTTGCCTCCAGATTGGGAAAAAGACCTGCGGGGGCATTATTATAGCTTTACAAGGCCAAGTGCATTTCAAAAGCACTATATGGCAGTGAAATTTGGGGGTATACCACCACAGAAGATCTTCAAATTGCAGAAAGTAAGTTTCTGAGACGGCTATTATCTGTTCCCCTTCCTTCTCTGTTCACGAGGAGCTTGGTCTGACCTATATCTCCGACCTAAAGCATATCGCCCTGTGTCTCTTTGGTTAACAATTTGGGCAGGTAAGGGGACAACGTTAAATAAAATGATCTTAAAAGACTGTTTGGCTCTTGATCACGCCTCCCAAGTGCCGTGGTTTAAATATATTGAGGAGAGTTTAACGAGCATAGGGAGAGGTGATCTTTTTAATAACCCTGACCTGATCAACAAGGCGCACTTGCACCACACAAAGGCGGCGTTCTATACGCAGCAGACCATGGCCAGGGAAGAGAAGGAACTTTTGAAGCCTAGTGTACGCCGCTTCATCATGTTAAGAACTACCCTGATGGTGGAGCCGTACCTACTGGGGTTTGTAAACTCATATGACCGATTTCTTTTGACCAGATTCCGGTTCGACCTCTTCCACCTCCTCCTCGCCCACCCAAGGGGTCAGAGAAAGGGCCTAAGCCTGTTGCCCTGTGGCTGCGATGGAATATCTCCACAGGACATGGTCCATTTTATGATTTTTTGTAGTTTTTATGATACTCCTAGAAAGTCATTTTTAGTTCCAATCCTAAAAAAGGCTAATTTTAGGCAAGTGCGACCCGCTTTTATTTTTTTACAAATGCTCACGGTTAGCACTGTTTTTTAAAATCTGCCATCAGGCTCAGGTCTAGTTGTGACTAATTACCTTGTTTCTCACACACTATTTATGGCACCATGCACTTTGTATCGTTTCGCTTGCCTGTCCGTTCATCAAATGTTTTTATGAGTTGTGATGTATTGTGTTAACTAGAGCGATTCTTGGAGTTTTTGTATCCCTTATTTACTTCTACCTTAGGTTATTATCTAACCTGGCATGTTCCTGTGAGGCTTGTTTTATTATATTTTAATGTGTGCTTTTATGGTTTTAACATTGAAACAGAATAAAGATGATTTGACTTGAATACATCTTGGGTCGTTTCACATGCTGTTCTCACCCAAGAGGGTTTTTTTTAAGTCTGAACTGCCTTCTTTATCAAGGCTACAGCTGAGGCATACTAGATACCTCTTGACATTAGCTAGCACTTACAAAGAGCCCTCTCTATGCACCAAAGTAGAAAGTAGGCAACCTAAACTGATTAACGGGTGTTACCAAATAAAGAATCCAGCTCTCTTCACTCAGTCTGCCCACCAAGGGGGTAGCCAGGAAATTAAAATGCCCCCACTTTGTACTAAAGCTCTGATTGCACTGAGCAAGTGAGCCCAATCCTTCTTAGAGTTCCTTTGTCTCTTTCATCCAAGAATCTGTCCATTCATCCTTTCACACTTTCATCCATCAACTGATATCCGCTATTTCATTCTCACATCCTGTCATCCATTCATAATTTCATCCAACATTCATTCTTTACCCATTCTTTTCCATCCACCTGTACATTCACTCATTCATTCATCCACCAGTCCTTTTAATCCACCATCCTTTCACTTGTCCATCCACCTACCAACTCACTCATCCATCCATTTCTTTACTGTGACATCCTTTCACCTGTCCATCCATTAGTACTTTTCTGAAAAATATTTTCACTATCACCCCTCCCTTAGACCTATGGGACTGGTACATGGGAGTTCCATAGACATGGGTATCTAAGTCTATGCTCTTACATTTTTACTCCAGCAGTCAGAGGCTCCTGCCGTGGCATATTGTTGATCTCCTGAGTCACATACACAGCTACCACCACACCTACTGCTGTACCACATTCCAACGACGTGTTTGGAACACGCTATAAGAACCTCACTAACCAACCTACTGGCCTGGGTACTTGGCAGCTACTTTAACGAATTTGATTCTTTGCTGTCAGACTGTCTGAGGTGGAGGAAGACACAGGGTAGCGCTCAACAAGCTGACGCTCCTGGTGTCAGACGGTAGCTTGAGTGCATTGGCTTTTGAACTTTATACAAATATAGTGGGTGGTCAGATGGATTATTGTGGCACACCTGCAAGAAACTCGAACTGCCCACCAAGGGGGTGGCCAGGAAATCAAAATGTCCCCCACTAAAGCTCTGAATGATCTGATTAAAGAAAGTCGAACATTTAGGATTAGGAGAGATTAAGGCCACACGCCACATTATTCATGGGAGGCAGGGACCCAGATGGGAAATGCTCCATCTCCTTAAGATACCACTGAAGAGTTGGAAGTGGCGTGTCCAACAAACTCAACATATGCCATTGTAAGACCCTGACTTGCTTCTGGTTAGTTTCCCACATCTTTAGGGATTCTCTAGTATGAGAAATATGGAGGCATTGATGAGGGTGAGTCTGATAATAGTGGGGGATGGATTTTTTGGCTGAAGAATTGAAAACCCTGACTTTTATGATGGGGGAGGACGGTCTCTAGTCTCTCTGGAATGTTCGTATACCCTGCAGTCTCTCTGGAATGTTCGTATACCCTGCAGTCTCTAACACGATACAAGGAAAGTGAGGGACTGACTAAGCCGAACTACAATTTCATGAAATGCTACAGCTTCTAATCACAATAGGTGTAGGCTGCAAACTAGTGACCTGGTTCTAGAAGACCCCTCTTCCAATGGCTAACGTTAAACTGAAAGGGTTGAGGACTGAATGGTAGGCCAACCTGGGCAGGCAACTTAATGATGGTGAGTGGAAAATACCCTTAAATATGCCTAAAGGGCCTGCAGACATGCTAGATTTAAGTACGCCCAATTTATAAACTTCATCAGGACATACATGACACCAAAAATAATCTACGGGATGCATGCACTTGCTAACGCAAATTTAGTTATTTACAAAATGCTTATTAAAGTACAAACATGCAGAATCTACACATCTATACATATATGTATATGTTTGTTTAACGCAAAATGTCTAATAGGCCACTATCCTTAGAACTTAAAGGTCTGAAAATATTAGTAAGGCCTGGATTTTCTTGTAAATTGGTATATGTAAAATACCATGTTTTAACCTGAAGGCCCAATAATACTGAAATGCTTATTTTTCACTTTAATTAACAAATTGAGCAAATAATTTTTCTTTTCTTTGCTGCAGAAGTTGCAACTTTGAAAACTACTCTTTATTAGGAATGAATAGATGCTGTTGTATTAGCCGACTGATAGTGAGGCTCACACCACATAACATGTAAACAGAAAGGATGATTCATGGGAAGATGATATTACAAACAAGAAAGGATGTGCAACATTCAAGGACACATGGTTGAAAGACTATTGTATTCCGGTGAGATGGGGAGTAGGCCTGTTCTCAGGAGCGTGCTGAAATTCTATTGGTCAACATGGAGAAGAAAGAACAGAAATATTTCAATTGAGAAATAGTGTGTTTTATATTAGAGCGTGTTCCTAGCTAGAGAGCAAGATGAGGCAGATGAGGCTCATGATGGCAGAATTGATTTTACCACCCTTTGATGCAGAGCAAACTGATTCCCTTTTCCTGACACTCTGAGAGGAGACTCTCTACTGAGCTTTCTGGACATCTCTGTATGAAAAGTCTTAGTTTATTATCTTGATCTGCTATTATTGGAGCTGAGAATACTTTCCAGCTTATTTTGCTAAAGCCTTATGCGTATGCTCGAACCTCTCATCAGAAACTCTTCATGAGTTTCTGGACTGACATCTTTTAACTTTCCTGCATTAAAAAAAATATTTAGCTTAGAATAGGGATGTTTCTTAATGGAACACTTTTGTTACATTTATTGTATTAATTGTTTTTTGTTTTTTTTACTAAATTGACTCATATTACCGAAAATTGATTTATTGATTGTTAAACCTTTATTATTGACCTTTGGTGAACAAAACTTTAATAAAAATAATGAAGAACAGAAAGATATCAAAATAAAACTCTTTAACTCAACCTTAACTCTCTTTATTGACTGAACTAGAGACAGGATAATTGTTAACGATTTATGTTGAGATTTAACTTTGACGTCTCAGCTGACAACAAAGATCTATCGACCTCTGACAGTAAGCACGGAATCTTGGTGATGAGTAAAGTGACTAGCAGAACCCCAGGCTCCAGCACCCTAGATGCAAGCAAATCAATACCAAATTTTTTCATACGATATTGGACTGTCCTGGAATAAATAGTTTGTGGAAAAGGGTTATGGGACACCTAGCAGGCATGAAGGACAAGGTGGGCCTTTACAACTGGAGAGCTGCTTAGTTGGGCTCCTTCCTGATTAGATATAGAAAAAAAGCTGGTACCAGATTCATAGATTTAGCGTTTCTGATAACTACAGGAGCTATAGCAATGAAAAGGAGATCTAAGGAGCATCTTCTTCAGTATATGGTGAAGGAAAGTGGAGAAATGGGCCACTAGTGACAGCCTGGCCCTACATGTGGAAATTTGAGTGTGTTGGTACCCAAAAGCAACTCTATGTGGTGAAATATCGCTATCGTTTGGGACAGAAACGGAGAGATGAGTACAATGCAGTGGATGGAGGCTGGGAAATGGACTACATCAAGACATGAATGATTAAGGGAGAAGGCTTACTAAATGCCTATTCTTGCCTTCATGAACGTATGTTCATCCGGAACCCGCCATAAGGTAACCAGGTAAAGCGCCATAGGCTAGGCTGAATAGGGAATAAAAAATGCACTGAACCCACATGAGATTTATGGTTTATGTTACACTGTTCAAAAGGTGAACTGGATAAGAAAATGAGCAATTTATAATAACACTGCAATCTTTTCACTGTTGCAGGGCCCACGTCCCTATATAACCATACTTGTCTTAATACTGAAGTATACAGACATGTTACACTGTGCCATTGAGACATGAAACTATCAATTGGATTTAAAAGCAAAGAACCAAACTAATAAAATCTTCACACGCCACTAAAGCAGGGGTGTGAATCTGCTGATGACTTCCACAACTTAAGTGTATAAAAAGTGATGGATAGAATGCTTGAATTAAAATCAGTCATTGGTAATTACTCAGGCCGCAAGGACAGGACAAATTATACTTGACCCAAAGCAGGTGAGCATGCACCCTGCAAAGGAATAGAGGGGTGGTTTTATATGGTGCAGAGCTCTAGGGTAGTTCACATATTCAGAGTCTTTCCAAAGTGGAGCATAGGTTTTTAAGGTCTTTTCTGAACCTTCCAGCAAGTACCCCATTGATTCCACTTTAATTAGACTTGGCCCAAAAGATAATCACCCACAAGCTTGAGTGTAGACTCCTCATTTGTTGGCACCGGGAATGGACTACACCTGCCCTAGAGTCTTATCGGGTGGGCATCAAAGACCTTTTGGTTCCGCAGTATGCAAGGAAAATTCCGTGGCTCTGTACCGTTAAGGCCCTACTACAAAGGTAGAACTTGTACACTTACTGGGTCTCTCCTAAATCCATGTGTTCAATTTCTAAAGCTAGCATTAAAGCAATCTTTTAGGAGAGTGTTCCAATTGATAACATTATGTAGTGTAAGGGTTCTTTATCCGTGGTCGTTACTGACCACAAACCAGTGGCTTTTTATGAAAGTACCATTAATGAAATCTTTCCCCCTTTAGCTAGGAAACTCGACCTACAGTTTAGGTATAGATCGCTACCTGTAAAATCATTTACTAGCAAATGGCAACATGATAGTGATACTAATTATGATCTATGTGTAGGTTGCCAAGGGGGTTCTGAATCTCTTACTTATGTTTTTTTTTTTTGCCACCTTTATAAATAGCTCCGTTCAAAGTGGATTCTTCCCCTTTGCAAAAACCTGGGCACTAGGGAATACCAGGAGGCATTCAGATTACTACAATCCGATACTAGCCGGATTTAGGTCTTCTGCCTGGCCAAGGTTTTAATGGCAATTTGGATAAGACGCTTGAAATGTGTACAATCAGCTTTTAATGTGTGAAATGGATTATCTGATGGCTAGGGTGCGCCTCTGTGCTTGAATGTGTTTCCTCTTTGCAGGCCTCAGTCTTTGCTATGCTGCTATTTCTTCTATGTATTACAGTTAGCTATGTCGTGTCTACCCATATTTGGGCTTTTATATCTTTTTTTAATCATATTTTAAACGTGCTTTTGGTACTTCTTAAAAACATATTTATTGGTATTTATAATTGCGTTTTTATGTATATGTGTGATTTTTTTGTCTTGCCCACACTTTAATGATCTAAAGTGATCGAAATAAAGTCTTTGATGATGAGAAATAGAAAAAAGCTGGTAACAGATTCCTAGATTTAGCGTTTCTGATTACTACAGGAGCTATAGCAATGGAAAGGAGATCTGAGGAGCCATCTTCTGCAGTATATGGAGAAGGGAAGTAGAGAAATGGGCCACTAGTGACAGCCTGGCCCTACATGTGGAAATTTGAGTGTGTTGGTACCCAAAAGCCACTCTATGTGGTGAAACATTGCTATAGTTTGGGACATAAATGGAGAAGAGATAAGTACAATGCAGTGGATGGAGGCTTGGAAATGGACTACATCAAGACATGAATGATTAAGGGAGAAGGCTTACTAAATGGCTATCCTTGCCTTCATGAACGCATGCTCATCCGGAACCCGCCATAAGGTAACCAGGTAAAGCGCCATAGGCTAGGCTGAATAGGGAATAAAAAATGCACTGAACCCACACGAGATTTATGGTTTATGTTTTTGTTGAACTGTTCAAAATGCGAACTGGATAAGAAAATGAGCAATCTATAATAACACTGTTACCTTTTCACTGTTGCAGGGCCCATGCCCCTATATAACCATACTTGTCTTAATACTGAAATATAAAGCGCCACTAAAGCAGGAATGTGCATCTGCTGATGACTTCTACAACTTAAGTATATAAAAAGTGAAGAATAGAATGCTTGAAATAAAATCAGCCATTGGGAATTACTCGGGCCGCATGGACAGGACAAATTATACTCGACCCAAAGCAGGTAAGCATACACCCTGCAAAGGAATATATTACTGTTGCTTGCTACAAATACATTTTCAACAAAAGCTGACATTGCCTCCACTCAGTGGAGGTGCATATTCAGGTCTGTGAAACAGGATGGAACATATTTGATATCATATCAAGGTGTGCCTATTTTTTTATACACTTGGCGGTGTCCATCTGAATCGCCGGCACGTGTCATCGCTTAATCCAGGCGACTGATACAAATGTGGATCAGGTACCTGCAATGAATGTATCAGATAATGATTCCTATGCGCCAGAGACATCATTTTATGGGCATTGTGAGGCTTACAAAAGGAGAAGCTTTCAGCAGCTGCCTCATTAACCTGATTAGCGGGTGGGTCGTATACATAACTGGTGGTGGGGACCTCCCCTCCTATCAGTACAGTACTTTATTATCCGTTCGATTAATTAAAATCATTACAGTAAAACAGATACATTTATTCACCCACCTTCCCAACACACAAAAAAATCTTATCTTACGCCCTGCTTTCAAGAGCAGTAAAAAAAATTCTAAAGCAGAAGCTCTGAAGAAGTCTTTGAAATACAACCTGCCACAACTCAGAAAATAGAAAGAAATAACATGTGCATTGGGACAAAGTTCATCCTTTACTCCCCTTCCCTTTACAGCTGCTTCAATGCAATTACCTCAACAACATCCTAACTTTGTCTACACTTGCTGAGCTGTACCATTATTTTACCCAACACAACAGCGCTTTGAGGTTTAACCCAGATCTTTTGACTGGGGGAGAATGCTTGCATTGTCAGCATTCCGTCCATCATTTGTTTGCTGTAACACTTTTCGCCCTAAGTGGGATGGGTATGCCCAGACGTGGGTCCCTTGCTCACTGTGCCACTGGATTCAAGCTAGCCTGGCTGAAGAAGGGTAACATACCCTGAAACCGGTCCCAGGATGCTTGTTTCCGGTCCAGGGAGGACCTGGCCTGGCAGTTCGGTCTGGACTGTTGCCATGGGGCACAGGGTCAAGACTGATTTGCATATGGCTGGGTCCAAACTGGGGTGGCGTAGTGAGCTAAAGAACGATGGATTTAACCCAGATCTTTTGACTGGGGGAGAATGTTTGCATTGTCAGCATTCCGTCCATCATTTGTTTGCTGTAACACTTTTCGCCCTAAGTGGGATGGGTATGCCCAGACGTGGGTCCCTTGCTCACTGTGCCACTGGATTCAAGCTAGCCTGGATGAAGAAGGGTGACATACCCTGAAACCGGCCCCAGGATGCTTGTTTCCGGTCCAGGGAGGACCTGGTCTGGCAGTTCGGTCTGGACTGTTCCCATGGGGCACAGGGTCAAGACTGATTTGCATTTGGCTGGGTCCAAACTGGGGTGGCGTAGTGGGCAAAAGAACAATGGATTTAACCCAGATCTTTTGACTGGGGGAGAATGTTTGCATTGTCAGCATTCCGTCCATCATTTGTTTGCTGTAACACTTTTCGCCCTAAGTGGGATGGGTATGCCCAGACGTGGGTCCCTTGCTCACTGTGCCACTGGATTCAAGCTAGCCTGGCTGAAGAAGGGTGACATACCCTGAAACCGGTCCCAGGATGCTTGTTCCTGGTCCAGGGAGGACCTGGCCTGGCAGTTCGGTCTGGACTGTTCCCATGGGGCACAGGGTCAAGACTGATTTGCATATGGCTGGGTCCAAACTGGGGTGGCGTAGGGGGCAAAAGAACGATGGATTTAACCCAGATCTTTTGACTGGGGGAGAATGTTTGCATTGTCAGCATTCCGTCCATCATTTGTTTGCTGTAACACTTTTCGCCCTAAGTGGGATGGGTATGCCCAGACGTGGGTCCCTTACTCACTGTGCCACTGGATTCAAGCTAGCCTGGCTGAAGAAGGGTGACATACCCTGAAACCGGTCCCAGGATGCTTGTTTCCGGTCCAGGGAGGACCTGGCCTGGCAGTTCGGTCTGGACTGTTCCCATGGGGCACAGGGTCAAGACTGATTTGCATATGGCTGGGTCCAAACTGGGGTGGCGTAGTGGGCAAAAGAACGATGGATTTAACACAGATCTTTTGACTGAGGGAAAATGTTTGCATTGTCAGCATTCCGCTCATAATTTGTTTGCTGTAACACTTTTCGCCCTAAGTGGTATGGGTATGCCCAGACGTGGGTCCCTTGCTCACTGTGCCACTGGATTCAAGCTAGCCTGGCTGAAGAAGGGTGACATACCCTGAAACCGGTCCCAGGATGCTTGTTTCCGGTCCAGGGAGGACCTGGCCTGGCAGTTCGGTCTGGACTGTTCCCATGGGGCACAGGGTCAAGACTGATTTGCATATGGCTGGGTCCAAACTGGGGTGGCGTAGTGGGCAAAAGAACGATGGATTTAACCCAGATCTTTTGACTGGGGGAGAATGTTTGCATTGTCAGCATTCCGTCCATCATTTGTTTGCTGTAACACTGCACGCTTTGAGGTGAGCACAATTTGGCATTAGAGAAAAAGACATCAAGGAATTATTTGTAAATAATTTATAATATTGTCCTTTTGAATTTAGGATTGTGAGTACAGTAATGAAACAAAATTTAACTGAATTAAAATCAAGTAAGGGTTAGGATTAGCGTCAAAATAATGTCACTTGTGAGTTAAATTATATTTAATTATATATAAGTCGATAACTTTTACAGATATGAGTAGGATTAGTAGTAAAGTAATCGACATGTTTCAGCCTATTGATCTATAAAAGTGTCATGGCTTTCTTCAGGATCTCTGTGGTAAGCTACTGGTATGTTAATGAGAAAAAGTGAACGAAAGTGAATGCGTCTGTATGTATATAAGAGATACTCAAACCAGTGATCCGGCAGTTCTGCAGTATCACCGGTTGACCTGCAAAAATCAGGTATACTACTGCATCTATCCCTGGCAGGTTGCCATAGGTACAAAACGCCAATCCAACCGCTTAGTTCAAGCGTCGGGGCCCTAGCGTCAGTCCAGGGGGCAGGAGCTCCTGCCCCCTGGATCCTGAAGAAAGCCATGACACTTTTATAGGTCAATAGGCTGAAACATGTTGATCACTTTCTAGTGCCACAGCCTCTAATGCCGGCATTTGCACTACTCATGATCTGTTTTTAACCCTAGCACCATGTGGCAATAATAAACTGTGTTAGGCTAAACTTGTAACTAGTTTTATTCACTTTTTATTCAGCACTGCACCCTCTCCACCACACACTACACTCACATTGGGTCTTATGACCACTCCTCATTTCAAAAAACATCCCTGAGCTCCTCCCTACCAGCGAGGGGGTTGTAGCCCGCGTCACGACTAGGTTCGTGACGCGAGGAGGTATCCCAATGATGAAACATGACACCTCTGGTGTGTGAGGGAAACCGTCCTTAAAAAGGGACTCCCCCACCCCCTTTCTCCTCCTAGCAGAGTCTGTTCTAAACACCACTCGTCTTACGCGACTCTGGACCCGAGGCCTTTTGTGTGTTTCATAGTTATAGAAAGGGGAGTTTGTCCTCGCTGGTCCTTAAATCTCCTCAGGCCCCCCTCTTTTGTGTTTTTCTGACCAACGATCAACCCTGAAGATAATGTCCTGGAATATTAGGGGGATGGGTTCAGCCCCAAAGAGACATGGAATTCATAGGTACCTCTGTCTGAGGGGAGTGCAGGTCGCCATGCTCCAAGAGACCCACCTCACACGGACTAGGATAGATTGGTTGCGGCGCAGATGGCTAGGCCAGCTCTATGCCACTTCCTATTCGGCTTACACCAGTTTTATTTTAATATGGGTAAGGGCTGGGGTGCCTTTTGAGTTCACCGATTCCACTATAGATAAGGAAGGGAGGCTTGTTTTTGTGGTGGGGAGATTCTTCGGAAAAGAGATCACATTGGGGTGCGTCTATGCACCAAACCAGGACCAGATTACCTTCCTCCACTCACTCACCACTCATATGGTTGGCCTCCTGATCGATAATCTTCTGATAGGTGGCGATTTTAACTGTGTGATGGATGTGATGTTAGACCGCTCAACACCACCACTGATGGGCACTGGGGCGGGTAAGCTGGTGAAGGGATTGTGAGACTGGGTTGAGCACTGGGAGATGGAAGATATATGGAGGATTTAGCACAGGGAGGAGTAAGAATTCTCATATTTCTCTCATATCCATAATCTGCATACCCGGATTGATAGATTTGTGTGCACTCAGAAACGTACCCAACAAATTGTGCACTCAGAATATTTGGGTCGCACCTTATCTGACCACAGTATCGTGTTCCTAGGATTTCAGCTATAGGGGGAACGCCCACCTATACCTTTGTGGCGACTTAGCCCAACCTCTCTGGAGGATTATTATTACACTCATTTGTATGGCGCACGAATCATCCCCAAGGGGATCTCTCGGCGCCCGGGAGAAGGTCTGGTGGAACAAACTCACTTAAAATAGCCATGTCTTAAGCATCTTCTTAAATTGTGGCAGGTTGGTGCAGGACCGTATTTGTTCAGGAAGCTCATTCCAGTGTTTGGGGGCCAGATAAGAAAAGGCGCAGCCGCCCATTTTGACTTTCCTGATTCTCTGGCTGCGCAGCAGGCAGCGGTTACTGGACCTAAGACACCGTCCAGGTTGATAGCGTCCTATTTTGTTCGTCAGGTAAACTGGACCCTGACCATGTAGGGATTTGAAAGCCATGCACAGCAGCTTGAAAAGGGCTCGTTTCCTAACCGGGAGCCAGTGGAGTTGGCGTAGGAGAGGCAGGGAAGGAGTTAATGATGGCTTATTGACGGCAAGCCGCGCTGCTGTATTCTGTACTACCTGCAATCTAGATAGCAGGTCTTCCCTAATTCCCACCAACAAAGCGTTTCCATAGTCCAGACGACTAATTAGAAGTGACTGGATGAGGGCCTTTCTAGCGTTTAGCGGGATCCAGGGAAAGATCTTTCTCAACATCCGCATGATCCCAAAACAGGTGCCTGTAAGAGTTTTCACCTGTTCTTCCATGGAAAGCTTGTTGTCGATTCTTACTCCTATGTTCTTGGCCCATCCTTTAGGGGAGGGTGCTTCTCCTAATTCTGGTGGCCACCAGTCCGTGGTCCACAATTTTTCTGCCTTGCCGAACAGGAGTATCTCGGTTTTGGAAGAATTCAATTGTAGGAAGTTCTTCATCATCCAGCTTGCAATGTCCGTCATGCAGTTTAGGAACCTAGCTTTTGTCACTTCAGGGTCGTTTTCTAAGTGTATGATCAACTGCATGTCGTCAGCATAGGATAAGGTTTCAAACCCATGATTTCTGACGATAGAGGCTAGGGGGGCTAGGGGGGCGTGTTAACGCAGAGGTGATCTCAGATTATTTTGCTCAGAACCAGGGCTCTGTGTCCTCAAGTGTAGTGGAGTGGGAGGCTTTTAAGGTGGTGGTCTGTAGCCGGTCTATTGGGTTGACGTTAGGCACCCAGAGGGATCTTGACAGGGAAGTCCAAACAGTAGAAGACACATTTCATGTCTTGGATGGTTCCCTAGGCACCCAGTCAGGAGTACTGGAGGAAATACAGGAGACATGAGAACAACACAGGGCCATATTAGAGAAAATATGCCGTCATGATTATAAGCAATACATTACTAAAACACATGAAGAAGAGGGCAAAGCGGGATGGTTGTTAGCGTGGCTCATCCGGCCGGAGTCTCGGTGGGGGGGGTAAGGGCTTATCACGCATATCCGACAGAGAGATGGTCACTCTTTACATTCACCCGAAGCTATCAATGGCGAGTTTCATGACTATTATAATGGCCTGCACACCGCTCCCGTGCCCCTTCAGGCGGCAGACCTATCAGACTTTTTAGCAGCCATTTCCCCTGACCTCCATCTCCGAGGAATGCAGTAGAGATCTGGGAGGACCTATAACAGCACAGGAGATTCGAGTGGCTATTAAAGATATGGGTAGGGGTAAGACACCAGGTCCTGACGGCCTACCGATCGAGTTCTACGGGACTTATGCTGGGACCCTGACCCCTAGGTTGGTACAGTTGTACGCTGACTCATGGCGACTTGGTGGACTCCTGAAGTCTAGTAAGGAGGCCGTGGTCATTCCGCTTCCCAAAACCAAGGTGCATGGAGTCCGGGTTACGGAGTTCCGTCCTCTTTCTATGTTGAACATAGACTTTAAAATACTTAGTAAGGTATTGGCCCTCCTCTTGCTCCTCCATTTGCAACCTCTCATTCATGAAAATCAAAGTGGCTTCATCCCCACCCACAACACTTCTCAAAATCTTAGGCGACTTTACCACATGATGCATCACTCTGAGGCCCTGGCAAACCGGGATGCAGTGCTGGTGTCGGTGGACCTCGAAAATGCGTTTGACACAGTGCGCTGGGACCATCTTTTCAAAGTGATGTACAAAATGGGCTTGGGTGAGAACGGGGTCATTGGGTCAAATTACTATACACTGCTCCGACAGCCCGGGTGAAGACGGGCTCCACGATATCCCCAAAATATGTGGTTTGTAGAGGCATGAGGCAGGGATGCCCTTTGTCCCTGCTGTTGGTCGCTCTGGCCATCTAACCCCTCGCAGTGCTTTTTAGACAGGAATGTCGGGGCTCAGGTGCAACAGTTGAAGGACGGGAACATATCGTCTCCCTCTATGCAGATGATATTCTCCTTAATCTGAGGGACGGAGTGCAGGACATTACGCATACTATGTATTGTTTGCGGAGGTTTGAACTGGTGTATGGGCTGAGAGTCAATAAGACCAAGACACATATCTTCCCTATCTCTCTGGGTGCGGCACAGCCGCAGGGCCTCCCTCAGGATTTGATGTGGTCGCCCGCCTCCTTCCGATATTTGGGGATCCAAATTTTTCATCACTTGGATGATCTTCGGGAGGCCAATTTGGGGAATGCCCTTCGCTCACTGAAAACCTGTATTCCCTTTTGGAGATCCCTCAACTTGCCCATAATGGCTAGGATTATGCTTACTAAGATGGTCATGCTCCCAAGACTCCTCTATTTCTTTGTAAACCTACCAGTGCGAATACCAGTATCCTGGTTTAAACGGCTGGATACCCTGGTACGGGACTTGATATGGGATGGAGGTTGCCATAGGGTGTCGCTGGCCATTCTTCAGCGCCCCTTGGAGGAGGGAGGCCTGGGAGTTCCAGATTTTGGCTGCCCTACTCCGGGGGTGCTACTTACTGTAGCTTTGAAATGCTGGCGTAGATGCGTAGTGAGGACGACGGAGATGCCATTATATGCGCCGGTGCTGCCCTTGGTGGGCCTCCCTCATGGTGACCCCGTATCTCACTTTACTGCTGGGCAAATGGCGACCTGGACAGACACTGGGATTGTTACTGTGGGTGATTGTTACCATCAAGGTACCCTACTACCATTGGATGAGTTGCTGGAGCAGTATGGCTTGCCGCCAGGACAATTCCTCACGTATGAGGCACCCACACGGACATTGCGAGACCTGTGGGCGGGGGATCGGGATGAACCTGTGACTCATGCCGCACTGTAGTTATTGGCCTCCCTGGGATCAACAAGACACCTGGTGACCTGGTTTTATCGCTCCCTTGCGGCAATGGTGCCCCTTCCCTTACTGGCTTTGTGGGGCAGATGGGAAAAAGTTCTAGAATGGGAACTATCAGACTCGGAATGTCAAAAAATGTTGGCCTCCCCCAGAAAGATCTCGAGGAATACCAGGCTGAAATATACCCTGTTTAACTTTATACACATGACATACATGACTCCACACAAACACCAGGTGATATACGGAGGCGAGCACCGCCCCTGGTGGTCACTTGGACGCTGACTTTGCTCACATGATATGGCATTGCCCCACAATACATACCTATTGGGCGCACGACACTTGGCCGTTCCTCTCCATGCTCTCTGGAGGCATGTGTTCAGTGCCTGTTCCCAAGAACGACCCTGCGAAAAGTGGGTACACGGTTTATAGATTTGGCATTAGTGCTGGCTAAAAGACGAATAGCTATGACCTGGAAATCGGCTGGGGGCCCTCGGGTCCAAACTTGGAGGGAGGATGTTACCCAATGGGTAAGGGCCGAGGAAAGGTTACTAGCCAGAGAAGAGGCCAGGGGGGTACGGGTTTGTCCTATAGTAGACCTATGGACCACAGTGTTGGTGGCATGGGGGCATCCAGAGATAGGCCAGGGGGTGGACCTTGGGGAAAGTAGTGACCCACTAGAAGACGATGTGGATGGGGAGCTGGGAGACTAGGGAATGTGAATGTCTTTGGGAAGATTCGGGATCCACCTATAGTGCCCTAGGTGTATTGTACTGTGCGGACAAGGCGATGATTAAAGCCTGAATTCCCAGGCAAGCCCTACCTAACAGAAGGTGTGATTCAGGGCATACGTGAAGGGCGTTATACTGCTAGGAGGGAACCTCCCAGCCTTTGTCCCCCAGACTCACAACCATGCTAATTGGTGGCCAATGCCCACTGAAGTTCAGGGCTGGCGATTCGAAGCCGACTGTCTTAATTCACTGTGCAAGGTCAATCTGTTTATTTGTATTTTTGTGTGTTGAATCTATTATTCTTTTTGATTCCCTGTTACATATCTGGCATTTCAATTTCCCTTGAATGTGCATTCATTGTACTGTTGTGATGTTCACATACCCCCCCTTTAAGTTCAAGTTCAAAAACACTTTATTCGGATACCGTCATATCCATAAAAGCACAACAAGCATAACAATTTAAAAATACACAGATAGGGAATCGCAATAAAATCCATTGGTAATATACATAAGTGCACATAATAAAAATATGTCAGGTTTATACAAAAACTCATGTGCAGACAGCATAAGATCTCAGGGATTGGACATCATCTGGCGTGCTCGCACGGCAATTCTCAAAAAGTTGCCTGTGCGGAAATCCAGCTCTCCGTCAGCCAGGGTAAGTAACCTTGTATAAGCATTTTCCAGACTAATGGGTGTGAATTTTTTTAAAAACGGAATTAAAAGCCACTTGGTATACTTTAAATAATATTTACAAAAAAACAAAAAATGTAAAACAGTTTGACCACTCTGACCGTTGCACGGACAAGGTGAGTAGTCAAGATTTGCATGGTAGCCAAGGGGAAAGCACAATGCGAATTTTACAGTGCCTGCCCTGAGGCGAAAGAGAAGACTCCTCTCCCAATGACTCATAGGCAGGATAAGATAGCTGGCCAAGGGATGCACAATCTGTTCGATGGTCATATATCTAAGGACGGAGGATTTCTTAGATTCCCTTTCAATCCTTCCGTGCTATAAAGTGAATAAAGTGCATTCCTAAGAGCATTTTTATGCAGAGTCTCAGCTGTGCTAGGATTTAAGAAAAGGCTTCCTTTGTTAACACTACATAAGCTTCGGTACACTCCTGACAGCCATGGGATATCCTTCCCTTTCTCACACCCAATACAATCATCTATGATCTCTCTCGTTAGAGATGCAGCCGGGTTTTTCCATAGAGACAGCCAGAAAAGGGCAGGGCGAGCCCTGATAAAATCCTCTATGAAATTTAAATTAAGTTCCTTGTGGCAAATGTATTGAGCTGTGGAAATTGGTACGCCTAATAGCTTCCTGCAGAATCTATTCTCTTCTTGTTGAATACAGTGGCTATTGGCGATACCCCAGACCTCAGCACCATACGTGGCTGTTGGTACACACTGTGATTTAAAATGGCTAAAATAGCACCTGTTCTCTTCGGGCGGGGGAGACTGAGGATCGAGTTAGAGGCCTTTGAGAACTTGCTCCTGGTGTGAACCATATGTTCAGTCCAGGAGCCGTTCGCAGCAAAGACCAACCCGAGGTAGGGAAAAGTACTAGTGCTTGTCAATTTCTGGTCTCCCACGGATATAAAATTAAGGTGACGTTTCCTGGGTCCACACGACATTATAAAAGATTTTTTTAAATTAGTTCTTAGATCCAGGCTATCCATATAGTCAACAAAACCCTGCACCAAGATGCATAAGGAATTAGGGGTGCGGCTCATGAGGACCGCGTCATCCGCGTAAAGTAGTACAGGGAGTATTTTACCATTTACTTTAGGGACGTCATAAGTCAATGATTTGAGTGCTTTGTGCAGTCCATTGACATAGATAATGAAGAGGAGGGGAGCTAGAACACAACCCTGTCTAACCCCCCTACCTACTTTAATTGCTTAGGTGACCTTGCCCCCACTGCTGATCCTAACCTGGGCCTTAAGATCTTTGTGGAGGTGCGCTAAAAAATGCACCAGGGGCTCATCCAATCCATAGGCCAGAAGGATAGACCAAAGCTTTGACCTATTAACAAGGTCAAAGGCAGAGGTCAAATCCATAAATGCCAGATAGATTGGTGAAGCCCGCGCTATAGTGTATTTGCCCATAATTAGATTAAGGTTTAGGCATTTTTCGTTGGTGCCTACTTTACTTCGGAAGCTCAATTGACAGGGCTCTAAAATGCCGCTTTCCTCAGACCACTCTAATATCTTATTGTATAAGACTCTGCCCAAAATTTTTAGAGTGTTGTCTATTAAGGAGATAGGCCTATAGCAATTGGGTTGGGAGCAGTCACCCTTTTTAAAAATTGGAACAATAATACTTGTGGACCAAGTGCTAGGGAGCGGGGCATGCGATAAATTGTTAAAAACATTTAAAAGAAGGGGCGCCCAAAAGTCTGGTTTACACTTAATAAGGTCAATAGGTAGCCCATCTGGGCCCGGAGCTTTGTTGCCCACGCTCTGTTGAATGGCTTCCTCCACCTCAGACAGAGTTATCTGTATTCTAGTTAGTGGCCCAGGCTCAGGATAGTCTGCCTCTTGTGCAGGAGCAGCATAAATCTTTGCAAAGTGGTTTTCCCATAACTCGCTCGTAATGGTGCAGCTGATGGGGGTTAATAGCTGCCCTATGGCTCTCAGGTCCTTCACAGCTGTCCAAAATGTATTACCCTTTTTTATACTAGCGGCTTTGGATAGTGCTTCCCAACGGTCTTTTAGGATTTCCCCTTTCCTGCTAGTGGTCGCAGTTTTATACCTCTGCCTGGCCAGTTTCACATCTGAATTGCACCTTGGGTTGGATGACAAGGCTCTACGCAATTGTCTATTTGCCTCAGAGCACTCGTGGTCAAACCATCTAGGTCCACGTTTCACATGGGGGATTGGCTTTGATAGTAGTGTTTTAATTTCTAGGCAAAGTTTGGTGAAATCATGGACAGCCTCAGGGTGTGGATCCTGGGCTGATAAACATGAGTTTATAAGGTGCATATTGGTCTTTACCAATGTCTGAAACAATTCGTTATTGTTGATACCCCGCCAAAACAATCTTAAATTATCGGTGGAGGGCGTCAAATTCCTGGCCCCACATTCAGAGATAAACGAGGGCCGGGGGGCTAATCTCAACACTGTTTTAATTGGGTTATGATCCCCATGACTCCTAGCGATGACTTCCGCTCTTAATAGATAATCTACAAGAAGAGGGGAGGGGAAGACAAAATCTATAGTGGAAGAACATCCCCTCCCTCTAAATGTAGGCTCAGGATGATTTTTAGTGTGTGTTACTCCCACAGTTTCCATGACATTGGTGAGGTTGTGTGTGTTCAAAAATGCGGCCAACTCTGTGCCCCTGCGGCAAGCTGGGCCAAAATTGCGGAGCCCTGTACTATGTTGTATGTCTGTTCGTTTCGCATTAAAATCACCACCCAAAAAGATACCAATAGTTTTAACTGATTCTTGCTGGCAATCTAGGTTACAAATAAAATCAAAAAGCTTAATAAAATTCCCATTGGTAATTGAATGAAAATCATTATTATAAAAATTGATCAGGTAAAAAGAAACGCTCCTTTTATAGAGTAAGGCTTGGAAGTTACAACTGTAGGTTGGTAGGACCTTGATACTACCGCCAGCGGCTATGTTGATCCAAATAGATAGGCCCCCCGAAGGGCGACCAAACTTAGGGGTGGGAGCTACAAAATTATAACATTGGAACCCATTGATGTGCAGTTCCTGGGTAGCCCAGGTCTCTTGGAACATGACTATGTCCTGTTCATTTACTAAGCGTAACCAATCTGGATCCCCCAGCCTCGACTGAAGGCCTGCCACATTCCAACTCAGAATACTTAACTCTCTGTCGGCCTGGGCCTTGATTAATACCTGCTGATAATCTAGCTTATCAACGAGGGGGGGGGGGGATACGGAGACCTGGAAGTTGTCTGGAAGATATGGTTGATATTCCAACGGAGGTGGTTGTCAGTCCTGGGTATCTAATTCCGATAGGACCTGAAACCTGTTGGATAAAGAGGGGAGGGCAAACTCATTCGCGATGGGTCTAAATATTGGTTTGTAAAAATAACCCAGAGGTAGCGCACTGATGCTAGTGCTTTGGTTAGATGTTTGCTCGCAAGGTCTCAATAGGCAACGTACCATGTGGGGCTTACGGAAGTTAATTACGATACAGTAGCCATCTATATCCTTAGGGGACGGGCCAACCCACCCAACTCTACGGGCCATGATGATCTCATTCATGTTGGATGGGTGAAACCTTTTATACTTACTTAGCCAATCCACACTCTTGTTGCGTAAGTCAGCCCAAGACTCCCTCTAGTCCCCTGTAAGGGTGGGGACACCGGCCAAAACTAATAAATATGGACAGGTGGCCGGGGGCAAATTCAAAACATCTGTATTAGATCTCAGATGGTTATTCCTTAGGCTATCTGTTGCACTCCTACTCGGGTTACTTTGCGTGGTACCGATGTGTAAGCGTTCGGGGTAGGTACTACATAATCCTGGGACCTCCATATTGGGCTCCCGGGATGCATCCCGTGTATTACCCTGCTCAGAGCCAGATTTCGGGATGAAGAGTTCCTTTGCTTTACCGCATGTAGCGCATGGGTTAACGGGAAAAGGCTCTTTATGCAAAGCGGGAGTTGGAATTGGTGGGTTAAGACTCGGATTGACACCTGTTAGGATTGGCAACCCCTCCCCTACAATAGCATCCACAATATCATCAGATTGAGAAGTCACATTTCTACCATTCAAATTAACCATTACAGTGTCCAGGTGTTCAAACCGTTCCCAAAGAAGGATAAAGTTCTTGTCTATTGACTCTTTAATGAGGGCTAATGCGATTTCCAAGACAGACTCCACGGCAGTGACAAGAGCGGCGTCCCCTGTGATGCCATGATTTACGGTAGAAAATACAGCATCAGTCTGCGTGCTAACAGAGTTAGTTTGTGTTGCTTCAGAGTTAGCAAATTGGAGCCCCTTTGTAACTTCAGATTTTTGAGTGCCAGCACCCCTCCTTCGCTTCACTGGTGGCTCTCTCACCTTATTCTCAGTTAGAGGTTTGGAGACCCGCGCCCTTGTAGCTGTACTTGGCCCATTAGGAGCAACCAGAGAGAGAGCGTCCTAGGTTGGTGCGGGGGGGTCGAAGACAAACTTTGGGGCGTGGTAGATTGGCACATTTGAGGGGCATCACCCAGATTGGAGATACCTAATGACGAGCGTCTCTGTGATATTAAAGGATCTAATGAGAGTCGCCGCTCCGTCATTTCGATCTCGTGGCTGAGCAGTGACTCAGCCCTAACGATGAATGCATCTAGAGTGCCCGCTACTCCTTTACGTTTACTCATTGTGGGACCAAATGCCGAAAACAATCAATAGCCCGAACACAGTGGTGTGATGCTGATAAACAAAAATAGGATTAGACGCAACAGTACCTGAGGGCTGGGAAGCGTGATCAAAGTCCATTAGCCAGGTGTCAGAGGGGGGGCCAAGCCCAGCCTCTTCCGGGCTCCGACGGGCCCGCCCTTGGCCCTTGCGGGAGCCCTGGCCGCTACTTGAGCGCCTCCTGGCGCGAGATACTACGATTCAAAGCTGACTGTCTTAATTCACTGTGCAAGGTCAATCTGTTTATTTGTATTTTTGTTTGTTGAATGTATTATTCTTTTTGATTCCCTGTTACATATCTGGCATTTCAATTTCCCTTGAATGTGCATTCATTGTACTGTTGTGATGTTCACAGACCCCCCTTCATAAAAGCAAGGGGTTATTTCACATGCTCTATGACGATGCATAATGTTAATAACACCTGGACCTGTCTAGACATGGCGATGGGTATTGAAAATAAGAGTGTGTACAACTTACTCCATGTACGATACGCTATGGTGTCGTGTTAATATGATCAAAATGCCAATCAAAAATACTTTTTAAAAAAGATCAGTCATTTACTGTCCCACTATGCATTTCACTATTGCTGCTTGGTTTATTTTACTTTATTATGATGATGCCAGCTCTTGTGAATTCTATATCAGGACCAAAGGCTCTGATTAAGCTTTACTTTCTTTGATGAACTTTAATAGCAGCTATCAAAAACGAATAATTCCATGAGTATGTTAAAATATAACAACACAACTTCACAACCAATAATAATTTCCTTAACATTATATATAGGCCTGTTATCCTCTCATTGTCCTCTTTCCTTATTGCTCGCAGCAGCCTCCGATAAGCGCTCTTCATGTTACAAAGCATTATCGTCTTTGTAGAGGATTTTTGTAAGATATATGATTGTAGCTTGGTGATCGTGGGCCCGAGTAAATGTATGTAATCTCAAGGTTTTGGCTGAGAGAGCCCCTCCGGCTCCTCAGCACTGCTTATAAGACACGCTCAGGGAATTTTTTCTTTGTGACCCCCACCCGCTCCCGGCACTGAAAGAGTTTTGCACTGAGAGAGATTGCAGGCGGGGGTGACTGTCGTCATCGGGCAGCCATTCATATTGAAGCTATAGAGCAATCGGATTTGATCTAACCCTGGGCAAAGCACTACGCTACGCTCGCGTAGTTTGCGCTACTTCGCACTACGCGAATTGCACGTAGCACAGTGCGAACACGCGTAGCGTAGTGCAGCGGTCATTTTTTGCTTGCTCGCGGTCCTCAACGTCAAGTTGGCGACCGCGAGCAAGCAAAATGACATCCCGGCGAGACTTTTTCCTCGTTCGCGATCAGCAACATCAAGTTGCCGATCGCGAGCGTGGAAAATAAACCTCCCGGCGAGATTCTCAACGCGGGGAGGTCAGGTTTCTCATTGCGAGTGGTCGCGTATGTTCGCGACCGCTCGCGATGAGAAACTACCAGTCCGCGTTGAGAAAGCTGCCGCTCGACTAAAAATCTACTCGAGCGGCAGTAAAAGAAAGCTCGCACTGTGCAAGATGCCATTTTCAATGATTGCACAGTGCGGACAAGCATCCGGCACTGTGCAATCATCGCGAACAGCGCCCTACGCAGTTCGCGTAGTGCTACGTGTAGCTCGCGAAGTGCACTTCGCGTAGCTTCGCGTAGCGCTACTTCCCGAACTACGCCCAGGGTTAGTTTGATCGTTCACACAAATTAGAGTTGCGCCGGCCATTTTGGACATTAGCTGGCACTTCCTTGGCAGGAGTGCTGTCAGGCGAGTCACATCCTCACATGGTGCTCTTTTAACCAGTCAACTTTGAAGCAGAGCCCTTGCTAATTAAGGAGATTAATCCCCTTGCATTACTGGGGGTGTAGTTAGATAGCATTGTGCACGCTATAGTGTTGCTATAGTTACAGCTTTCTACAAACTGGGTTACTGTTATTAGTGTTATAATGGCTGATAACCATGGCTATGCAAGGCAGGAGGAGGTCACATTTTCTTATGATTTGGATCAGAAGCTGGTCTCAATGACAGAACTGGCTGTTTCCAAGTCGGAGGAGATAGCAATTTCAATGACATTGCAAAGATGGCAGAACCCTTCTGCCAAGACCTCCAAGGGTCCTTCAGTGGTTCTGTCACAAACACACTGCGCTGATGCAGGTGGGGTCCCCATCAGTGTATCGGATGCTAAAAAGCTCAAGGAATTGGCAGAATCTTTAGGGAAACTGTGTCAGCTCCTACAAACAACCCAGGTGAACCTCTTCCAGGAGAGTGCAGGCTGTTGTGGTCTTTTCCCCTTAGATTCAAGCCCAAATGAAGAGCAGAGGTCTGACCAAGAAAATGGGGCTAGTGTTTCACCTTCCTCCAATGACTTAAACAAGTAGACTAAAAGATCCAGGGACTGGCATACCCAGGGGTTGCAAGGGGTTCATAAAGAAATAAAGAGCAAATCAGCCAAACACACCAATGATCAGGACCATTACAAATACTTATTTGATGCCGACAATACAAGCACCCCCGCTCCTCGGAGTGGGAGCCTTCCTCAAAGGTGGTGTAGTACCTCAAGCAAAGAGGAGGCAGCCTTATGATTAGGAGATACACAACAAACTTTGGGCGGAATGTCCGAGACCCTCCATTGATGGTAGGTCACAGTCACACCGAACTTGACACCACTATAGTGAAGTTTATGGGCAAACTGATAAAGGACCCCCAAGAGGGGTATTGATAAGTCTTGGCGGTTGTGCCAAGATAAACTCTTGGATATTACTGGTCCACTGACCAAGATCACTGGAATTGGCAGAGGACGCACTGGGAACACTTCTGACCCATACATCCCTTTGGGGTGAGCCAAGAGACCAATCTGCATGATGGGCAATGCAAACTGCCCTATCTACAGAGCGTAGTCACTTGTTACTCTTAAGATAGGACCCAAAAGTAGAGGCCAATTGGGAGTATTGGTCTCTACTGAGGCTGGACCCAAGGCGAAAGGAAACCTTTTTGGAGATGCATTTGTTAAGGACCTCACAAAATTTGTGCAAGCCTTCACAGCTTTAGAAAAAGCTCAGTCACAGGGCGCTTATCTGTTCGCTTTTTCAGTCAAGGTTCCAGGGGGAACTAATGCCCCAAATGTTCAGACTGAATAGATTCAAGGGGGTACTCCCCCTTCTTTCCCTCCAGGAATAGGTTACATAGACGGCGCGCAAGTAGATGGCAGCAGAGGAATTCCTTTAGGTAAGAATAAGGTATTTTTCCCTGGTAACTAGGGGGCAGTATAGCAGAATGCCTGAGCAAATGGGAGAAAATATCCTCGGATGAATGGTACACCAAACTGTACAAGGGTGCTGTACAAGGGTGTTGAATATAGTTTCGGGGTACTCCGAGAGAGCAGGTAAGATCACATCCACCTACTTTCTCTGACAGAATCTGGGGTATTATAGATCAAGAGGTGCTAGAGTTAGAGAACAAGGGTGGTATAGAAAGATCTTTTCTATATCCAAAAGGTTTCTTTACTATTATTTCTGTAGTAAAAAAAGAAGGGCAAACGAGTGTGCCGTGTCATTAACTTGAAGGAGTTCAATGGTTGGTATTCTACAGGGAATTCAAGATGGAGGGCATCCATCATTTGAAGGATCTACTCAATTGGGGGTACTGGATGATCAGGTTAGACCTGGAGGAAGCGTATCTTACAATCCCAATCTTTCCTCCACACCAAAGGTACCTTCAGTTTCTCCGGAGAGACCTAGAGGCAGATTTACAAGCCCCTTGCGCCACTTTTGCGTCACTTTTAACATAGGAAAAGTGACGCAAAAGTGGCGCAAGGGGCTTGTAAATCTGCCCCCAAGTTTGGGAGTTCAAGGTTCTTCCCTGTGGACTTTCTTCCACCCAGTGGTGTTTCACAAAACTACTGAAACCAGTGGTGGCTTGGTTACAGACACGGGGGTAAGGGTTAATCATCTATGTGGACGGGATGATACTCAAGGTACAGAACATGGCACATTGATGAATCAAGCTCAGTCGACCATTTCCGTGGAAGATCTGGGATTTGTGATCAATCAGTCCAAATTAGATCTGACATTGAAACACAGGATGGAATTTCTCCATTTTATGATCAATACGCTCAAAGCTACTCTGGAGATATCCACTAACAAAATTAACATAATCAAAGGGGAGTTGAGGAAGCTGATACCGTCAGATCGAATTTCTTTATCAACGATCTTCAATTCAGGTAATATTTCCAGGGCCACTACACTACAGGGTCCTGCAAATTCTAAAGATGAATCATCTGTAGTAAGGGCTCTCCTATGTGGAAAGAATTGCACAGAAGGAAGATGTCAGGCTGGAGATGAGCTGATGGCTGAACTGCAATGCAGTGTGGAATGGCTGAGCAATTTTCAGATCCATCCCAGATGTTATCATAGATTTGGCCATGGGGCTGGGCAGCCAGATGTTGGGAGACATCCACCGGAGGGAGATAGTGCCAGGAGGAACTAGTACTCCATATAAACTGTATACGGTTACAAAAGGGGTAATTCGCAATCTGCAGCCTGATATGGATCAGAGTGGAATGTTGCATATACCTGAAAATGGATAACGTCTTGGTGGTGCAATAAGTCAACAAATTAGGAGGAGTGAGATCCAAGGCACTGGCGGAGATCGCCAAGGATTTCTGGAATTACTGCCTGGAAAGTAGGATTTCAGTATCAGCAATCCTTCTGCCAGCGAGTTCCAAAACCATTGCAGATTGGAATTCACTGTTCCAGAAATTAGAGGCTAGACCCTCAAGTGTTCCAGCTGCTGTGCCAGAGAAGGAGGAAACAGTCTGCAGATGTATTTGCATCCCAGCTAAAAGCTCAAGTTCCATGCTTTTACACCAGGAGACCAGATCTGGAAGCCACAAAAGTGGGTGTGTTTCTTCAACTCTGGGCAGAAGGATTGAATTATGCCTTTCCCCCTTCTCATCATGATAATCAAAGTAGCAACACAAGTCAGGTGACAATGAATGGAGATGATTCTGGTGACTTCACTCTAAAGGACTCAGCCTTGGTTTCCACTGCTTCGGCATGTGACTATCCAGTGATGGTTCCAACATTTCAGTACATCCTTTGAGGTCCAGGAGGAGAATTCTATCTGATGAGTCGGGACAGCCTTTTGAATCTCAATGCCAAGCAGATATCAAGTGAAGATGGAAGATGTCAGGACTGTCACAGTGAGCAATATCTTACATGGAACAAGCATGGGCAGCAGAGACCCATAAGAGATACAAATCTGCCTACTCAACTTGGTCCACATGGATCCTGTGGGGAACGACATTGTATTCATTCTTCAATTTCTATCACACGTGGCTGAGGTAGGTAGAGCATACTCCACTGATAATTTATTCAGATTATCCATCTCAGCAGGTCACTTACCGATTGTGGGTAATCCAGTAGGCTCTCATCCATTAGTATGGAAACTGATGAGAGGTATCAGGCTATCTAATCCACCAAGACCCAAATATACACACACTTGGGATGTTAACAGAGTCCTACGTCAAATTAATGGATGGCTGAACAATTACGACCTTCGTACGAAACAGCTTTTTGCAAAGCTAATTATACCTACCTATAGAAACCCGACTGCTAAAAAAGGAACTGGTGTTTACGAAAAAATTTAAAACTTGGCTTTTTCCCCGATAACTGACTGCACCTTCTCCTCAGCGCTGGGAAGCCCTCGGGCAGCCATGCGCTTTATAAATCCATAAACATAAACATATTACTTTGGCTCATTTCAAGTAAGAGAGCATTAGATGTATGGGCGCTAGACTTATTAGGATGGTTGTTTACCCTGGACAGGGTAATGTTTACCACCACACAAAGGACAGAGTCTAAAACACAGTTTCTTATCCAGCATTTCCAGACAATTTCAAATTGTGCGTGGTAAGATGTTTGTAAGAGTATGAGTGCATCTCATGAATTCAGACCAGGTAGAGCTAATTTATTGTTAATACCTCTTAGTAAACCCCATAAAGCAGTCTCCAAATCCACTATAGCTTGATGGATTAGATGGAGATGCAGGATGTGGGCACTGACATTTAAGTTCTTGGCGCTCACTCAACCATGGGCGCCATGTCTTCTAAGGCCTTCCTTTTAGAAGCTAGAACAGCAGATTGGTCATCAGAATCCACTTTTAAGGAATTCTTTTTCAAGCCAATGACACAGTTGGTTTCGTTGTTGCAAAGTAAACTTTAAAAGAGCATAATCAGAGCCTCAGTTCCTGACACAGAATGAAAAGTTTTTTATGTGTTGTGAAGAAAATGTTCAGTTCTATTAAGGACACAGAGGCGAAGATTATTCCACTCAATTTTTGTACTACGTAGAACCCTCCAGAATCAACAAGAGGACAAGAGCCTACATTGTGTATAAATATTTTGGAATTACTAATAAGAGTAAGATGTTCTTTTGTGTAGTTATACAAATCTGATCATTAGCAATGATGATTTGCGTTGTTTATTATGACATAACATGTTACTTAAGAATAAGATCTAATTATGCTATTTTCAATTCTAGTTACCCAAGAGAAACAATGAAGACCAACAAGAAGCACGGGAGAAGTTTGTGAAGCTGTCCTTCAAGCAAAGAAAGAAAACAATGAGAGGATGACAGACCTAAATATCCTGTTACGGTCATTTAAAAAAAAAAATTTTTTTGAGTTTTATATAGCACGAACTAGACCCGAGACATCGGGTATCAGAGCGCTTTACATGAGCACCAGTTTCGTTACAGATGGACACATCCCAGTGCTTTCCGGTGCTGAGCACCGGCACTTAATTGGCTTCCGGTGCTCAGCACCGGCACCTAATTGTCAACACCACACTTAGGGCAGTGTGCCACAAGGTGGCGCTGCTCATGTAATTTAGAGATGAGCAGTATAACAGTTGTTTAGGAAAACAATATACATTAAAAAATTGCTAATACCTGCCTCCCCAGCCATTCCTTTAGCTTTGGGGACCTGGAATAATCTGAACTGTCACATTTACATGCAAGAGAGATGGTTAGTAGTTGTTTTGGCAGCAATGACAAGGGCGATGGGTGGTGCAAGCTGCAGTGACCTCCTGGTCAGAGCCCTGGCACTTAATATTTTACAAATTAAGCAGTGACACATTCATTTTTGTTAGGCATTACTATTGGTCAGTACTATTGGATGTTGAAGTCATGCGTTGTTATGGCATGTTATCATATTCATGGGAGTTGTAGTTATTTAATGGCTGCTCTGAAAGTTGAATAAAGAAAGTAAATCATAATCTATGCCTCACTATACTTAATAGGACTGAAATCTTCCTCCACTACAGCTAAGAAATGTTGCATTCCTCCAGCATCATGATTATAAAAAATGGACCACCATTACAAAAGTACCCTGCTCAATGACGTAATGGAAGGATGTCAGGCATGTTACCATACAAAGTGCTGGTAGTCCTTCTACTATATCAGTTGCCTGTGTATCTCTTTTAATGGTAGTCTGTTGTTTGTTCATGGCACTGGCTCATAGTGCATACAGTGGATAGGAAAGGTCCCTCGCATGTCTCCTCGCTTGAAAAGTGCTGACAGATCAAGTATGGGCTCTGTCTACAGCACTACTGTGTATGGTAAGTGAACACAGCTGCTTAAACTGAGCATTATCTCCCTCACCAGATAGTGCAGGGCAGCTCCTATCTCTGTAATTTAATGTGAATGCCTCTACTATAGACACCAGCATAACTGTTCCAGGTGTAACAACATTCATAAGATGAAGACAGAGTTAAATGTCATTTGCAGGATCGATAACCTCCATGTCCCAAACATCCCATTTGAGGATGCATATATACTGATCCCAAGCATTGCCAATGCCTTGTAGAAACACCTTAATTCAACCTGATTTGGCTATTGACAAATGAAAAATCATCATCAGAAATAGGATGGGCACTTACAAGGAGCCTAGTCTAAACGTGCCAAAATGGAAACCCTAAAAATATCTTTCAATTTAAGGATCTCCAGCACTCAGTGATTTATAAGGAAATAGAGAAGTCCTGATAATCCCTTTCCAGAGTACCTGTTTGCTTCTGAGAAGTGCAGTCACTTTCCCATTAAATGCATTGTAGCAGTTCTTAGAAGTGCTGGTACTTTCCGTTTAATATTAAAGAAGTGCAGGTAATCAGTCCAAGACATGCCTCTGCCTGCATGCATGAGCACATGTTTGCTGTGCTTTTAGTACAGTAACTTCCTTAACCCTTTAGTAGTAGGTATTCACCATTTTCCAGCCATTGCCCTCTGTCACTCCCAGAGTTACTACTAAAACATATACTTACATGTGCGGAGAGGTCTGCAGTCGAGGCAGAGATTGTCACACTTAAAAGATAGGAGAGGTGGAGACATGGACCTTCACATGTAGGCAATGGAATAGCAGGTTGTAATACATTAGTAGAACTACTAAACATAGTACAAAATGCAGTTTGTGAATAGGCTCCATTAAGAACAGATTTTGGTGCTTTGAAAAAGCAGAAAAATTCCAAGAAACAAAAGAATGAAATGGACAAACTAAAGTACAGAGACGAAAGGACAAAAGTAGAGGTGTCAAACAGAAGGTAAGGCAGAGAAGCTATACCCAAGCTCGCATTTTTCAACAGGACATAAGTTATGTTATTCGTGTTTATATAGCGCGCATACTGATATTGGAATGGCCTCATTGCGCTAACAGAGCCCGGTATATTCTAGCCCTGGTTTCCAGGATTGCATCGCAGACCAATACGGTCTAAACATAAAAGAATCACACATGCTGCAGACTTATTTAAAAGCCCTAACATTAATTTGCTACAAGCTATAATAGACCTCAACCTCGATAGTGCATCACTGCAGGGTATACTGATGATACCACGGCAACAGGCTTCTGCGGCAGACCGTAAACAGGTAAATTCCCATAACTCATTTCAAGCCGGTCCTAATAACCTTGATTGCTGCAATCATGTTCCGATTGGCCATTTCATGGAATAACAGACAGTCCAAGGGCACTCAGTGGCCTGTGAGTCTGATCACGTACCGGTCACTAAGGGCGCGAGTTATCCTCCTCCCAATGATCATAGCTCTCTACTAGCGAAAAGAAAGCGAACATCGAGTGCCTTCGCTTTCCTTGGTTTTGCAAGTGGTGGCCAAACCATCCTCGTGTATTTATTTTCCAGCAGTACTCATGACCTTGCGAAACCGTAACACCTCCCTGTCCTTTCAACCCATCAAAGGACTCGAATCTGCACCTCACTCTGACCTACACCAGTGCTTCTTGAAGGTGATGGTTATTTTCTACTCCCCTTATCCAAAGGTCAAGCTCCACATACCGAGAAGACCCGTCAGGTCCTGAGCAAAGTAAAAAAAAAGTCTGTATTTTTTCTAGGTGAGGGTGAATAAGAAGGCGAGAGTTACTTGCAAAGACCTTTGAGCAATGTTGCACTTTGGTGTGAATTCTGAGAAAGAGAAAACGTGAGGATTGGTGTGTCGCCAATGGTGAAAGGCTGCCATGAACATGGATGACTCAGGGGCCCCCATTCTTCTGGACAGGCTGATTCATGTTTGCTCATAACACTAGCACTAACATGTCTCTGTGAAATAGCCTTGGATCGTTTTCCTTGATCAAATTTCTCAAACCAGTGCAGAATTTGGACAGTGGTCATGCATCCGTAACGGAGCTTGCTACAACGAAAACACTGCGGCCACTGCAGCTAGAAGAAGATTCCCGTATGACTGCATGCAACCTGAATAAGAGTATATAGGAGAATCAGAGAATGTCCAGAGAAAATCCTGATGAATTGAGGAGGCTACCAACAGTGAGATAAGGAAATGCAAAAAAAGAGAGAAACGACAACTAGGTGGTGTGTGCCGCTATACAACCGCGCCCTAAAATAATATCATCTGTATTCAAGAAAAACATATCAGGCAAGCTAAAAATAATAAACACATTAGAAACTACAAGCGGGAATAGGGAAGCACCCACATAAGAGACATAAAAAGCAATAGGGTTGTACAAGTCAGAGATATACAGATACCAATCCAGCATCACAAGCCAGGCAGGTGTCAAGGTGTTTGACGCAGGCTGCATTCTGAAAAAAGTGGTCAGTTTAATAAACATGCAGTTTTGCAAAAAGCCCTGGATTCTGACTCCTTTGCATCCCATTCAGAGAGAGCCCTATGCACAAAAGCATTTTGGAGTAGGCAAAGTAGTACTCCTGTAGTACTCTTTTAGATACTCTTACATGTCTTTGTGAGTTATCCCCCATAACCTCGAAAATAATATGATAATATTTGTTGAATATTCATATACACTTAGTGCAAATAGAGGACTGTGCCCTGCTTTCACTCCGGAGCTGGACGTTATGGGGCTGATTCACAAGGATATGTAAATGTATGTAAAATACTACTCCTGTAGTAATAGTTTGCATACTTAAATCGACCTTTGCGAATCGGCCCCAAAGTCTGATGTTTATTTAAGTCAGCACATTGTACAATGGATGCTTTCACTTGAACAATATGTCTGCCCAGTGGCGGCCGGCACGGCTTACGGGTGGTGAAGGTTTGGGATGGGGGCAAGGGTCGCAATGTACAAAAAAAACAACAAAAAAAACACTATCTTTGCTGCCGGGTCTCGCGTCTCTCATTTTATTTTTTCCTTTCCTTTACTGCTGCAGAGTAGTGGGGCGACGCTCCTCCGCCTTAGCGGAGGAGCCGCCACTGTGTCTGCCCTATCGCCTCCTGTCTACACGCAGCTCTCTACTTACAAGGGGAAGTGTTTCAATTGAACAGCCATTCTTATAGCTACTGCACAGGTGAACTGGGAATAAAAAAGGCTTCTTGAGATTATATGCAACAGAGTCTTGAAAATCAAACTGAATAGAAACACAGAGGCACCTATTCTGTGTCCCTTCTTCACACATAGATACTTGAAAGTACTGGATGAGCCAATATTACCTGCGTTTATAGTGGATTAAGCAACAGTACGTCGGGAAGCACATTCTAGGACATTAAAACATTTTAATTACGGTTGGCAATGCTTATTGGCAACAGAGTGAAAGTCTGAGAAATTGTAGTCCAACATCTAGATGAGCACCTCTGCTGCTGATCAGCACTGGTGCATAATAAAGTGATAGACTTACTAAGGGAAAGAGCCAAAAGCCGTGGACATATTGAGCAGCATGGTTTCACGTAGGAAAAGTCACAGGGGACAACCAACGAAGGTGAAATCTAGGACAAATGACAGAATATTAGCAGACAGAGCAATGGATGTGATCTATCTAAACCTCAGTAAAGCTTACACTATAACTCCACATAGAAGATCTGTAAACACACTAAAGAGAATTAGGAAGGCAGCCATGTTGCCAAATTGAATGGATTCTGTCCTGGTGCTGTTTAATGTACTTATGGGTTATGCTACAGACAGGCTGGACAGTTACAGGGGTTGTATGATGGAACCACGCAAGCTTTTACCACACATGCCTTAACAACGCATTAATCTTTACCACAAGCATTTTTACCAAAAATATACGTTTACCACGCATGCCTTTATAATGCAAATGTATGTATTTTGCAGGTAAGTATAAAGCCTTTTTTTAAATATATATATAATATATTTATATTTGTGTGGGTGTGTATATTTATATACACACGCATACACATATATGTGTGTACATTTATCTATTTGTACATATATATATATATAATACATACATACATATATGTGTATATATATATATATATATATATATATATATATATATATATATATATATATATATATATATATATATCTACTGGCGGTCGCCAGTAGATAGTTATAGTTAGGACCTTTATCCATAGGAAATCCGCAACATTCTATTTGAAATAACTCTTGCGCCGGTTGACGAATCTTCGCGAAAGCTTCCAACTTGTTGGGCGCTTCCGCTCCGCTCCTACCCTGAAAGTCTCGGGTTGATTCGTCGAGCGGGGGCCGAGAAAAAGGGGGTCCCAAAACGCGTTTTCTCCGTTTTCTCCATGTTAATTCCCATAGGAAATTTTAGCCACGGCTACAGCCCGAACTGCTGAACGGAATTACACCAAATTTTGCAAAAGGTAGCGCTTGGTTCAGAAAGCGACCTTTTTTTAAATGGTGTAAATCCGTTCAGTAGTTGCGGAGAAATTCAAAAGATAAGAGTGAAAAAATCGATTTCCCATAGGAAACTTTATGCAAGGCTACAGCAAAAACTGCTGAACGGAATTACACCAAATTTGGCAAAAAGGTAGTGATTGGTTCAGAAAGCACCCTTTTTAAAAATGGTGTAAATCCGTTCAGTAGTTGCTGAGAAAATCCAAAATAAATGTTTCGATATTTAGAGGCACGGAGGATCCGCGCACCCTCCCGACCACGAGCTGCATGCTAATTGGCTGTCAACACTCCAAATCAGGAACTGTTGGCAGCCATCTTGTTCCTCGGTAGAACCCGGGGCTGTGCAATTCAAGGGAGGGGGGCCGCGCGGCCCCCCTCCTGGAGCCCTTGATGGCCCTGGGGACCGCCACCCTCCAGGGCCGGCTCCTCGCGGCTCCCGTCCTGCCATAGCAAACTGCTTTGGATATTGGAAGCGAGAGCAGGGAAACCTGCTCTCGCTTCCAATATCCAAGCAACTAGCTTTCCACATGGGGAGCTGCATCTTAGCAGCTCCCCATGTGGAAAAGCAATGCCGGCTCCCAAGGGACGCGGGAGCCGGCGGGACTATGGGGGATTGGGGACCCCCACAGTCCCCAACGGAGAGGGCCAGCCCCGGGGGATGGGGTCCCCGGGGCAAGTAGTGGCCCGGGAGGGGGGCCACGCGGCCCCCTTCCCCAAAATTAAAAAAAAACAAAGGCCGGCCCCGGGGGATGGGGTCCCCGGGGCCATAAGTGGCCTGAGGAGGGGGGCAACGCAGCCCCCCTCCAAAACAATAAAAAAATTAAAAAGGCCATGCCCGGGGGATGGGGTCCCCGGGGCCGATTAAGGCCTCGGGAGGGGGCCACGCGGCCCCCTTCCAAATTGTTTTTTTATTTTTTAAATAAATAGGGGGCAGGCCCTGGGGGATGGGGTCCCCAGGACCAATAAATTAGAAAAGAAGGGGGCCACACAGCCCCCTTCTTAAAAAGAGAAAAACACCGGCATCGCGCCGGAGGCCACGCCCCTTCTTTCACCACTCTGCAAACGCGCCCCTGGCGCGTTTGCAGATGGGGAACGATCCCCTTGAATACTGGGGTTCCTGGGGCCAACTAGCCCACCAGGAACCTCCAGTATGCGCCAGGGGCTGCGTTGCAGAGAGGTGTTCTGAGGCCACGCCCCTTTTACACCTCTCTGCAACGCAGCTCTGTGGCGCATAATGGAGGGAGCTGGTGGGCTAGTTGCACCCCAGGGACCCTCAGGATTGAAGGGGAGTTAATCCCTGACTTAAAACGCGCCACGGGGCGCGTTTGCACAGTGGTGAAGGGAGGGGGCGGGGCTTGAGATGACATGTGTGCAAACAGGCCCCGTGGCGTGTTTTAAGATGGGGAATTAAATCCCCTTCAATCCTGAGGGTCCCTGGGGACAACTAGCCCACCAGGTACGTCCAGAAAGCACCACAGAGCTGCGTTGCAGAGAGGTGCAAAGGGGCGTGGCCTCTGAACACCTCTCTGCAACGCAGCTCTCTGGCGCATACTGGAGGTACCTGGTGGGCTAGTTGGCCCCTAGGGACCCTCGGGATTGAGGTCGAATTAATTCTCCAACTTAAAACGCGCCACATGGCGTGTTTGCAGACATGTCACCTCAGGCCCCGCCCCCTTCCTTCACCATTGTGCAAATATTCCTCTAAAATCAGCCGAACTACGAATTCCGATTTACTCACCTGTTATCAGGAGAGAACCCAGTGCTGCATCTTTTAGCCCAGCACTGACCCTGAAAAGTAATTCTAACCGTACTTACCAGTAACTTGAATTTCCTTCCATAGGCTAACATTGACTGGTTTCACTTGGAAATTCTTCTAAGTGTGGAGTTTTGGAACTTTATAATATTCCTCTAAAATCAGCCGAACTACAAATTCCGATTTACTCACCTGTTATCAGGAGAGAACCCAGTGCTGCATCTTTTAGCCCAGCATTGACCCTGAAAAGTAATTCTAACCGTACTTACCAGTAACTTGAATTTCCTTCCATAGGAATCCATTGTCTGGTTTTCAGCAGAAAAGTTTCAGTGTCGATTTTCACAAACTACAAATATTCCTTAAAAATCGCCTGTATGACTTAAACGCATTCTTTCAACTGTTTACAGGAGATGCACCAGTGCTGGATCCAGGATCCACCACTGAGTAAGAAAAAGTAACGATAACACTACTTACCTGCTAAGTGAATTTCCTGCCATAGGATAACATTGGTAATTCTATGTGAAAAAGTTTCTAAGTGTCAACTTTTAAAATACAATAATATTCCTTAAAAATCAGTACTGTAACCAAAACGCTTTTACTCAACTGTTTACAGGAGATGTCCCAGGACTGAATCTAGGATCCAGTCCTGTGGTTAGAAAAGTAATCCATAAAGGAACTAATTGTATTTAACTAGAAATTCACATTGAGCTCAATGTTGCATTGTCTTTGAAATTGTGTTGCCCATTGCAACAACTGTAACTACTGTACTTAAAAGTCTATTGCCTATTTGCAAAGAATTTAAACTAAAGTAATTCATTCTGAGAAAGTATATTTTGTAATGTAATGTATAATGTAATTACAATGTAATTTAAAAAATAAATAGTTTAAAAAAATGTAGTAAATCAGTATCAAAAAATAAAGATAACAATTAATACATTTAAAAATTGTCATTTACAAAACCTTGGAAATTCACTGAAAAAAACCATAGGTTTCAGACATGTTATAGTTAGGAATTAGCATTTAAAAAACCTTTGAAATTCACTGAAAAACCATAGGTTTCAGGCACGTTATAGTTAGAAATTAGCATTTAAAAAACCTTTGAAATTCACTGAAAAAACCATAGGTTTCAGGCACGTTATAGTTAGAAATTAGCATTTAAAAAACCTTTGAAATTCACTGAAAAAAACATAGGTTTCAGACACGTTATAGTTAGAAATTAGCACTTAAAAAACCTTTGAATTTCACTGAAAAAACCATAGGTTTCAGGCACGTTATAGTTAGAAATTAGCATTTAAAAAACCTTTGAAATTCACTGAAAAAACCATAGGTTTCAGACACGTTATAGTTAGAAATTTGCATTTAAAAAACCTTTGAAATTCACTGAAAAAACCATAGGTTTTAGGGACAGTTATAGTTAGTTGGACATTGCACTCGTACAAAACCCGTGAAATTCCCCCGTTATAGTTAGTTCAGCTAACTATAACTCGCGCCCCGCAATGCACTGCTGATGACGTCACATATTACATCACTCATGACATGGTCAGTGACATCACTGATGACATCACTGATGACATCTCAAATGACATCACTGATGACATCATCCATGTGATAATTTCATGCATCTTCTCACACCTTAATATAACTTTTGATACACCCACTGTAAATTACAGACTGCCATTCTCAAAACCATAGACACTCCAACACCAATAACTACATACCCACTCACTGATTCTTAGGTCTACACACACATCCACTCACTCACCCGTACAGTCACTCATACTTACGGTCACTCAGTACAGGACTATCATATGCACTCATACACCTACATAGACACTCACACACCGCCACTCATCCATAGAGGTACTCACACACCTAGTCAGTCATGCAAATAATTAATCACACTGCCATTTACTCACCTATACAGTTATACACACACCAGCTCACTTACTCATACAAATACTAGCACATTCTTACGCTCTTATACAATCACTGATACAAGCAAACACTCATCCATACAGTCACTCTCACAATCACAATCACACACTCTCGCTTATAGCTATTTATATACTCCAACACACATATATACTGCCTTTCACATATGTAGTTACTCACACATGTACCACTGAGATATACATTCACTCACTAACACACCCATACACACACTCCCCCACCCATACAGTCCATCACAGATGCACTCTTGAAACCATGCACCCAGTGAATCACCCACTGATACATCTATGTGCATTCACACACACCCCATCCACACAAACACTCAGGCACCCATACAGATACTCAGACAACCAATCAATAACTCATAGACACTCATGTAGCTATTTACAAACCCATGCAGCCACTTACACACCAACAGACAGTCGGATAAAGACATTCACACAGTTTAGTCACTAACCCATGCATTTAGTAAGATACGTTTAATCACTCACTTATAGAGTCAGTCACGCACCTACTAAATCATCCATCCAGACACTTATACACCCACTCATTATTCAATACACCTTGGCATATATATTAAACATATTTAAACTTTATAGAAACACACAGTCACTGCATGATGTCATCAGTGATGTCATTTGAGATGTCATCAGTGATGTCATCAGTGATGTCACTGACCATGTCATGAGTGATGTAATATGTGACGTCATCAGCAGTGCATTGCGGGGGCGCGAGTTATAGTTAGCTGAACTAACTATAACAGGGGAATTTCACGGGTTTTGTACGAGTGCAATGTCCAACTAACTATAACTGTCCCTAAAACCTATGGTTTTTTCAGTGAATATATATATATACATAAATATATATATTGCCTTATCAACCCCAACCCCTTAATTCTACCCACCCTAAACCCTAAAAATACCCTTGCCACCCCAATAACCCCTACCCACACTAAACCCTAAATATCCCCTTGCCACCCAAATACCCCTACCCACCCTAAACCCTACAGATACCCTTACCACTTAAATACCATTACCCACCCTAAACCCTAAAAATACCCTTGCCACCCAAATACCCTTACCCACCCTAAACCCTAAAAACCTTAAAAATACCCATACCACCCAAATACCCCCGCTCACACCGTAAACCATAAAAATCCCCTTGCCACCCAAATACCCCTACGCATCCATAACCCTACAAAATGCACTTGTGTTATATATAAAAAAGGCTTTATACTTACCGGCGAAATACTTACATTTGTGTTGTAAAGGTATGCATGATAAAGGTATATGTGTGGTAAACGTTTGAGAGGTAAAGACATGTGGTAAAGTCTTATGTGTTATTAAGGATGCATTGCAAAGGAAATGCGTTAATAGCTGCGTTGTAAAGGCTGTTTCCCGTTACAGGTGTCGATCAGCAGAAGATGATGCAAACATCTGCCACAAGTTAATGCAGGAGGACGGCGAACACCTTACTCAAGGTTATCATGGTCACTGTCTCTTGTTCTTGGCTTTACACTCACAAATAATTGGCATGCGTCATGTTAGTTTAATTAACTAAATAAAAGCAAAGTAAGACTACAGCATCAGAGAGCATCAGGTCGCACCATTACAGCCCATAAATGGAAACAGCGTTCGTGATGATTCAGAGGGAGGTGGCCATCACATCCAGGAGATTAAGCAGCAAAGAAAATGTGGTTTAGAAAAGGTGGGAGAAGTCAGACAAAAGGTTTCTGCACTAAGGACACTGAAATCCTAGGGAGAATTTCAGGATGAAAGGAAGGCTTAAATATCATCAAACAGGAGAGGAGCCTTGTGTTTGCCGTATCAGATGTTCCCAGGTCTTTAAACAATGTGATGTAGCTGCTAGGAGAGCAGGAGTAGTGATAGAAGATATAAGGAGAGTTAAATCAGCAGTACACATCACGAGGAAGGCACACTCTGCAGTATCATACCCATTTATGGAGGCTTCACCTCCATTTTTTTTTTTTTGATCTGTTTATTGTCATTTTTTTTAAACAGAGATATATAATATAACAATGATTGCTGCCAGGTACATGGAACACATGCCAGGGACAACAAAGGCTAGGAACCTCCAAAGAATACATTCCAGCAATTGGTACTGTGTATTAAACTCACATTTCTTCATATTCTCACCAAATTTGCATTATCTTCTGCTCTTCTCACATCTTGCCGAGGGGTCTTTACATTTCTACAAATTATTTTTTTAGATCAATATATGCATTATATTAACAACTTAAACATTCTCAGGTTACAGCAAAGCTCAAGATCTCCCCCCATTGATAATCATTATGTGGACACATAAAAGCATGTACTTTATACCTCCCTGGCCAGGACCTTATCTCGTACGAGTGGTCTGTCACCAGAGTCCCTGCGGCCATCCCAGCATACCAACGGCAGTTTCCCATCCCTAAGTTTGCACAGCCTCCGGCTCATTTTGTTGTGAGGCTGATATGTTTAATTGTGTACCAACTATCCGAAAGTGGAAACTTCCGTAAACCCAGTGTGTCCTCCCTCCTGAGGGACGCGCCCTCAGCAGACGCCCAATTTAGCATAGAACGGGCCCAGGCCAGGAACACAGGGGGATCCCCTGACTTCCAACGTCTTGTAATGAGTCTTTTTGCCACTGCAAAGCCCAGATCTATAAACCTACTCGTGGCCATGTGTGCCCTGCCCCTTGGAATTAGGCTCAATAAACAAGATTCCCAAGAGTGTGGGAGTTGTCTATCTGTGCACTCCACTAGGTGATCATTCACCTTATCCCAAAACTGCTGACGCTTGTGGCAAGTCCATAGCATATGTACGATGTTCGCGTCTAAGAGGGTGCAGCGGGGACAGTGCGAATCCGACCTATGGAAATACCGATTGCTTTCTCCGGGGTAAGGTATGCACGATGCACTATGTAATATTGTATCAATTGAAACCTTGCGTTTTGTGGAACTTGTGTGGGACTCATTAGTACCATGTTCCATTCTGCATCTGTATATGAGCGGCCCATATCGCACTCCCATTTTGCACGCAGTGGAGTCGGGTCCACTGCTGTATGATGACGAAGGGCGTCTACAAACCAACGAATCAAATGACTACCATTCCCAATTACATGAATATTTTGAATGACCAAGTTTGTTTGTAGTTCTTGCGTGATATCTCCCCATTTGCTTTGTAATAGACTGATCCAAGAAGTGTGTAAAAGAAAGTGTCCCGGGTGCATACCCTCCTCTTGTACCAATACTTTGAACTGCACCAGTCTCTCGTCATTATATAAATCGCCAAGTGTATGTATTCCCACAGTATGCCAGTCCACCAAATCAGTAGGAGTGGTGTGACCAGGCCCCAATGGAGGCTGCACCTCCATAAGAATGAAGTCGAACTGGAGATGGTTCAGGCGTTGTGTCACAAAGATGCTGAATGTAGTGCAGAAGAGGGATAAGTCCTGAGGGCATACAAAGCATTTACTAAGCTACCCTCTGTTTTGATGCTCTGATGGACTACTACATAATTATACACCTCGGAATCCCAGTTTTAGCATACTATGCACATATATGTAACGAATGTTGTTGGTTTTTTTTCTCTCTTTTCCCCCTACCACTGTATCCTACCTACCCTGATTGTGAAGCGCTCTGATACCCGCTTGGGTCTTGTTCGCGCTATACAAAATTTTATAAATAAGTAAAATAAATAAATAAATACATTTCCCTGAATCATCACCTCCAAAGAGTACATTCTTCTCGCGTGGAAGGGAAGAGCATGATCGAGCCAGCGGCCAGCGGCCAGCGACATCTCTGGTAAGGGAATACAACCTCCCCATATCCCTTGCCAAGGATCATTAACCCCTCATGTGCCCCATACTCATCACATCCAAGATAGCCAAGCTGCTGTACCAAATGGAGGAGCCTCCCTACGACCCTTGCACCACACTCATTCCATGGGCATGCCGGCGTATGCCATGTACACCACACTATGAATGATTCTGGGGATTCAACCCACTCCCCTTCATCTTTTCAACTTTGGAGCACTTACAATGCAAAATGGGAAAAGAACAAAATCTAACATTAGAAATATGCATTGAAAAAGCCACTAGCACCAATTTGTCTAAATACAGGGGCATTAAGACAGACAGTAACCTAGCTGTTTTTTCTATATAATATATTTAAGTGTGTATGCTTAAAGAGGCTTCGAAGAGGCTTGTGTATTCATTTGTAAAATGATGAATGTGTTTAGAAAAGAATATGCTTCATTAAAATGCACAGATTGCTAAGCAACAGCATAATAATCCCATACAAACTCTTTTATGAACCCATACACACTCCACCAACTCCTCGGCAGTTTTTTGCAATGTCATCTGCTGCTGAATTAAATGTAATCATCATTACAGAAAAAAAATGAATGCCGGCCACGTAGACATCAAATGAAAAACAATATCTCCATCTGCCTGCGCGGCCAGAAAAAGCTTTCAGAAGCAGAAAAAACACTGCAATCGCCCTATGTTAAAGAGTAATATAGCACTCACCGCATCCGGGCTCCAATGATGCCAGCAGCGGGCACAATAGACTACATGGGGGACAGCTCTCGACCGCCACCGCGATGCGTTTCACAATGTTTCTTTTTTACCTTACATCACCCCACAATCGAGGTATTACTGCCTGAACCTCCATGTCCTTTCTGATATCATTCCGATATTAGCAGCTTCCATCAAACTGGTGCCGCATTTTTGATCGTGTACAATTTCTGTCTGAAGTGCAGGATTCTCAGAAAAAGTAACAATTCTACTGAGAAAGTATGAAAGTCGGATCCATGTTTTCATTACTTTGAATCAAAACTTGGGGAAAAAAGGCTTCAAAGTACCCATTCTGTTGAGACCACTTTGCAAGAAATATCTGGCATAGTCCATGCACCTAAGAGACTGGCAACAAACTGTCTTGTTGCGTCCCTGAAGGTAAAAAAGAATCAACTGCAAGACCTTCTAAATTGTTATTAATAAAACTTTCCAAGACCTCCTTACAGACTAATGCAATTTGCTATGGCATCAAATTCAGATTTCTTCTTTTTCTCATACTTCTGTTTCTCACATCATTGAAAACGTGATGTTACTTATCAAAAATCGCATAAAAACCATTAAAAACAATAATCCAAGCCAATAACTACCAACAAATTCATAGAATGGAAAAAAGGGGTCTTTAAATTAAGTCGAGACGCTGGGGGCTTCTAGGCAAATCCATGTTTTCTACCTCCTTCCATGGGATTCCATACTGATGTTTCATATAGGATTTAACCAATGGAGAGGGTATGACACTTGCTTCCCCAGCAGCACCCTTAGGCAGAGCACATATTAAGGTTTATTTCTGAAGCATTTAATCTGAGCAATAACATTTCCAAGCACTTCTGCAGCATTCATAAACTTGCACTCTTCTTAAGTGGTTGTTATAAAAGATCCCAAAACACACAAGGTCAACTGCTAAAATCATAGAGAACCAGAAAGGATCAGCTGCTGAATTTATATCTTCAAGAGTGGAACAGGGATTTGGATACAGTTCGTAGCTGCATTACTACCACGATCTTAGCCACGGAGCTCCACACCATTATTGTCAGTAAAAATAAAATAAATTACTACCTTATCAACTTCTGTAAAAAATCCAACAGGGAACATTTCTTAAAAATGTTCAACAATGAAACAGTCGACAGACAGTAGCGGCTGCTACCGGACCCGAGTGGTGAGGCGGTGGAGGGAGGGGGGAGGGGGGGGGGGGGGGGGAGTCACTGAAAACGAAACTGATAATAAGGATACGTTATTATCATTTTAGTTTTCCTTTTGAGTAGTGGGGCGACGCTCTTCTGCCTTACCGGAGGAGCCGCCACTGTCGACAGATTTGAATAAACATAAATCCTGGTATACTATTCCGTGGGCTGAGGATGGTCACCTGAATTCCAAGACATCTGGACTACCTCTGTATAGTATACAGTCACATGATATTGCATTTTAGAGCTATGCCTAGACCTTAACCCTAAATCCCAGTTCATAACTTGCAAGGGTGAACCAGTAGGTCCAGAGAGTATATCAATGTATCAGAGGTGTCCATTCCATTTGAAAATTTCAATTCGTAAAAGCCACTTATTAGATAAGGGATCCAAAAGGTTTACTTGGTCACTTATAGTCCCACTGAAGTGGAGCGTACACATGTCGTAGCTGTAATTGTTTCCCTATCAATTGTGTCCCCTGCCTCTGTTACCGACCACCTGACCTTGACACTAAGTCCGACTATGGCACCCTAAAGCCTTCATTCTTCTGTTGATCACCATCTCAGTTCAGTTTTCGGTGCTGTTTTTTTTTGTTTGTGTACAACAATTTTGGACTTTCAGATATTTTGGTAGATTCTTAGTAGACTGGGGCCAAACCTGTAGCATTGTTCCCTCTTGCACTGAGGGCTACTGAAAAACTAGAACAAAGGGCAAACCTAGCCCAAAGTCAGTCCTGTAGTCTATCCGTTTGACCCTTTACACTACCACATTGAATGACTGTTCAGATGAATGACTAAAGGCAGATGGTTGAGTCAAGTACTGCACTGATGGGCGCCAGTGAGGATTACAGGACTGCATTTCCAGAGTCTACACAAGAAGGAATCAGTGCAGTGCATGTGTTGTGGTTTTTAGATGGGTTGAGAAGAGGAGTTTTCTGTCATTTTTTAGGTAGAGCAGATGGAATCTAGACGCTATAGTGATTCTGTTTATGTGTGGTATGAACCACAGAGAGGATTAATGTGGGCATTATATCGATTTAGTGAACTAGCCACTCACAGATCAAAGCTATCTTCCTTGAGTTTGTAATCATATTTCGGTTGAATCTGTTTCACTATGCCGAACTTATTTGCTTTTTCCAAAGCCCCGCTTAAAAAAAAGTATAAACACAATATCTTTGTAAATATCCCACAGCTTATGTTGTAATATATTTTGTTTCTCTGTGATGTGATTTGTCCATGCCTATGTCGTCATAATTAAACCTCATGTTTCATTCACTAATGCAATGTGTAAACACCTACCCTGTAAACTAACTATATTAGGTCTTTTTTCTATGTACATCCATTCCACTTAAGGGACTTCGAATCTCAACAAATGGAGATAAAAAATATACATCATTGCATATTGTATATATCTGTAACATTGAATCGGTCACTTGGATTCCGCTGTGTTACTTCTAGCATAACTTGATAACACGTAATTGTGATAAATATGTTTTAGGTCATATCTTTGACTTGGATGGTGCTAGAATATTTAGATTTTTTAGATGTTGCTCATTATTTAAATTTTCTGAATTTCACATATTCAAATACAGACATATTTATCTAGATATTTTGAGAGCGAATAATATTTCTGCATTTTAAACCTACTACACGTCTTGGTTGCCGGTCGATTTATCAACCCTGGGAGAGTCAACTATACGAAAGGAGTAACTTTCTTATCTAACTATCCTGCGGTACTGCCGGAGGGCCTTGAACTACAGTGGTAAACTATTTTGCCCACCGTCGATACTGTCCAGAAATCACTGATTGTCCAAAGGAGGTAGGAAAAAAGACCTCATATTGGTGGCGAGTGTTGTGGAGTGTTGCAGTGCTTTGGTCCAAGACTTAGGAAACATGCAATGCCACCCAATAAGGTCATGTGCATTTACAGTAGGAGCCAGTTAAAATCTGACAGACAACACGCAGATAGAGGAGTGAGTGTGAAGTCCCAGTCAGTAAACAAGCTCAGCAGTAATAACAATACTTAAATAAGCATTCTGAAAGATAAGCCTAACCCTACTCTCACTGATCATGCTGCAAGTGTCATGTGTCGTATATCACTCAATATTCTAGTTGTCTTATATGCCTCAACTCCTGCATTAAAGAAGCTAAGGTTAAGATACAGAAGGTCTGAAAGCGTTTGAGAGGGGACTTTTCAGAGTGCACCAACACAAAGAAGAGAAGAAAAAAGGATTGTACTTACAGAAGTGGATTTACTGAGTTTCATATTTTTTTTTAGGCCTGTCGTGAACCAAAACCTATTAATTGTAATAAAATTATGCGTATTATATACCTACTTCCAGCCAGCCTTCTTCATCCATTGGTTTGTTATAATGTTATTCACTTTTCTCTTCCACCCGCTAAAGCATACAGCATGAGGCAATGGGTCAGCGTACTTCAGCCATTGGCTATCTTTACTGTAAGAAATGGCATTTTGCCTATTCACAAGCAGAACCTCCAAGTAATTGATTTTTCTGCCAGGGACCACTATAGCATTGTGTGCCTTTTGAGACCAAAAAATATTTTTGCTTATAACCAATTGTTTTCTTCAGATTCACGAGGACCCATCAAAAATGCTGGTAGCCAACAAAAGAACTAGTAGCTTTGCCAATGCTAGTTTCTTTTAATGCTTTATGGTTGGGATTTGGTTATTATTTTTATTTCTTTAATTATTTCTTCAGAAATAGTTTTTCTATATTCAATTCAAAAGTACATATTTCTGTATTATATATTTTTTTCAAATTGAGGTTTGTTTTATTCATTTATTTGAAATTTTAGTGTTTGTCATACATTAGTTTTAGTAACTTATTTTTTAATGTACTTTGTATTGGTTTGATAATTCTATAGTTTCTATGTTTTTTAAAATAATTAATAATAATTATACATATTATATTGTTTTATTATATATGTATTACTATTATTTTTTATTTTATTATGTTTTTTTCTTGTATTCCATATTTTAATTTGTAATTCAAATGTAAAATGTATTTATAAAATTCACTATGTTATTTTAATGGTATTTGCAATTTATGAATGCAAATGCTTCAACAGTTTATAGAATAATTTCTACATTTGTTTTACATTATATGTGTGTGTATATATATATATATATATATATATATATATATATAGTTTTTTTTAAATGTTATATAACTTTTTGGGGAGTTACAATAATGGTAAATACATCAAGATACATATGTGTACTTATGCAATGTCAATATTTTGGTCCACAATATTTTTGTACTCCAAATTCTTTGTATGTAAAGTTGATTTTTTTCACAATATGTTTGTATCACTATACTACTGAGATCAATATTCTTTCATAAGACCATTATAAGTGCTATTAGGAGAAAGGTTGTTAAACAGTGACTGCTCATATTTAAGCTTGTAACTTTAAGCAGAGGGACCACACAAAGGGTACTTTCAGTGTCATTGCAAGTGGAAAGGGAAACAGAGGCCATAAAGGAAAGAACCAAGGGATATGATTCAACAAAGTGAAAGTATCACCTCAGGTTATAGAGTCAGAGTTCAAGGAAGCAGCCTGGACGGAGCTGGGTCAGATAACTTACTCTAAGGGTGGAGAGGCATTCTTGTCGACACAGTGCATGGGTTTATGGATGCGGATACCATTAAGTTTTTCCAATAACGCATGCTCAGCACAATACACGATAACACACTGTAATACTTTGAAAATGCAACACTCTAGGAACTTAAGCTCTGAAGGACATCTCAAAAATGTTAATACAGTTTGATTGAATATTAAAAGTTGAAATACTAGCCAATAAGCCCCACTCTCCAACACTCAGGATCTAAATTAATCCATGAATCTGCCTCCTATTCAGACCGAGTGTGTGTGAAAATTACATTTCAGGCTCAAAATTTTAAAAACTGACAAACATCGAACTTTGCCTTTAGCAAAATAAATTTTGGTAAAACATGTGAAAGTTTCATGATTTTTTTTTTGCTGGAGGCTTCTCCCACTAAAACCAGATGTTGTGAAATCCTGCAAATCCTTCACTTGCAAGATTTTTTTCCACTATTTAAAAAAAAAAAAAAGAATCCATCATGAAGTCTGCAGAGTAAAAACTTTGTATACCTCTAATGCTGACCTGTGCTAACAGAAAATATAGAATTATTGCTCATTCACAAATGAACAGCCATCAGAGCCATCAAATATTTAGGGTTTCACCATATACTAATGGAGCTACTGACGTCTTGACAAGGATTAATTCTGCAATTTGGAATTACCTTCCAACTTAAAGTCACTGAGTTGGTGCCCTTTATAGCTGAATACAGTATTAAGTGATGTAATCTCTGTTTCTCCTGCACCAATAGCAATTGTTTTAGGGTGTGGAATCCCTGCACAGACTGCAAGGGCTTACAATTATTTTGTGGGTCTTACCTACTAGCTGTTAAATGCCTAAATCCAACAACTGTGCCAAAGAGTGTTGGTTCAGTAAAAGCTGCGGGCTGGTGAACAAGAGTCAGTTGGCCCTTGTGAAAAATCCAAACAGCAGAAACAGGACTGTCCTCAGAGAAACAAACGGGCAGGAACCTGGTGAAATAAGGACATCAAAGGAATGAGTCTGAGGACATTTTCGCCAAGCAGGAATCATATCTGTTTAACAAGTTGTTTTATTGGTTTGATCATGCTTGATATATCACTGAATCAATGCAAACCATCAGCGCCTGGGGGAAACAGTACACTGTTCTGCTTTTATCAATAAGCAGATGAAGGTAAATTGGCAATGGTTTGGCAAGACGTAAAGGCAGCAACTTAGGTCTCAGGACATGCCTTGCCCCCGTTATTTCCAGTTGCTACTGCTGATGATGATGGTTAATCACTTACAGAGGGCATGGAGGAGAAATGCAGTTTTCCGAGTCCTATAACAGGAGAGACAGAAGAACGTTGGTTGTACTGTGAAACAATAATGTTTTGAGCGTCTTCCAAAAAATTGAAGTTCCAAGTGAAGAGTGTTCTATGGGAGACAAAGCAGGGAGTAAGAATTAGCAACCACCCACATAAGCTCTGTTGAGCCCGGCAATCTGATTGTTACAGAAAGAAGGCAGCATGCAGGAACAGAGAAAACTTTACTTTTTTGGAACAGAGATCCTGGCCCTAATTGTTCTTCGACAATACAAAGAATTTTAAACGGCTGTCAGGAGAAAGCCACATTAAATTGATCATCAATGGCAATAAATGAGTACATCCCTGGACGTCATATACCAAAAGGGCAGCCGAATTCTGTACTAAATTAAGCATATGCACCAACATGTTATTAAAAACAAGGAACAGGGAATTTTTATTATCCATTCACAAGCATCTCATGAAGAATGATGCCCATCAGTGGCAAACAAAGGAAGAATCACTAGTCAATAGAAAAGACACAAGTAGGACATTGATTTCCTTGAAGCCTGAAGTGCGAGGTGTATACCAAATCTAAAGCTGAGTTTGGGCTCTAACCCAGCGTGATGGTAAGCCTCCAAGATTGCCACCACATTAATGAGATTATCTGCGCTGGAATTAAACTTCAGCCACGGTCCTCTAATCCGGCCTGGGACATCTCTCATACTCCTGGCCCCCAGAGGTGTAGGGGGACCCTTTGTGCCATCGGCACACACAGAAAACAGGAGGCCATTGGGTTGGATGGGAAGGATCAGTGGCTCAAAATCAACATAAAGAAACCAGGAGACAGTGCGGCCCTCATAGCACACCAGAAGAAATAGCGCAGTAAGAAGCAAATGGTGGGGAAAAACACCCTTTCCTATTGACGCCCAGTTCTATTCATTGCCAGAAATCCCAGTCTCGTCATGGTGGGCTTGCTTGACTGCATGGTTGATGGTGCCAAATGCTCCCCACAGACTCACAAGAATTATGGCCGGCCATCATGCTGCCTGCCAACCACTCTAATTTCACCCAAAATTGAAACAAGGAGACGCAAGGAACAGAAATCAGTATGAAAGACGCCAAAGGTTTCTTTATTTTCCAGGAATACTTAAAACTGAAGAGCCACAATGTTCTACAGGATTTAGCCAGTGCGTACTGCAAAGAAGTACGGTAAAGGTTTACAAGGCCTGCTGGATCGAGTCAGGTTTTAAAGCAAGTGAGAAACAGTGAGCCCATTGTAAGACACAGCAACCAGGTTGGTACAGAAAGAACAATAAATCAGCTGGTAATAAGACTGGAACTCAAGTTGGGCAATAGATTGGCAGCCATCTGAGCAGATAAAAACCCTTGGAACAAGTTATCACTAAAGAAGCAATTATTGAGTGACTGACAGTGAATAGAGGGGAGAATTGATTGGACAGTGTTATAAAAATGTTTAAAAAAATATACCATCAATAATATAACTCCAAAGAATCACATTTAAAATGGAAATAGTATTACGTAACTCTTGAGAACTCGCCGACTGCTTTTTAATAATATGTAGCCTTAATCACACAAAGCTCTTGCTTGTTTTTGTGAAATTGCTCTTTATTAACAGTTCTTAAACAGGAAGCACACCACTTGGCCTTCCATCACCTCACCTGTAGTTTGGCACTTTCCTAGATCAAGAAAATGAAATAATGCTTAGAGTAAATGCAAAGTTTCCTACAACTAAAACAAACCAAGAGTGACCAACCCACTCCAGAATTTTCGCAGGATCAGAAACATGGTGGTCTAAAGAAAGAGTTTTGAAATTTTTAATCAATTATGGCGTTTCTGTTGTAGTCTATATATCTAAGTTGTGTCATGTCATATTCCTATTGCAAGTATTAATAGGTAGAGTGGGAGAAGTCTAGCTTGGGCTAAACTGTAGAGTTCCTGTGAGTGATCCTTGCTAGTTCTGTGAGGCTGGTGGCTGTAATTAACAATGACTTCTCAATGACCCATGCTGCTGTCATCTTTACAATGGCAATGGGTTGCTGCATCCTACAATCAGGGTCGTAGCCAGTGGTGTAATAAAGGCCCCGGCAGCCCCCGCAGTGCGGGGGCGAGCTCCAGGGGGCCCCTTCAGCATAGTACCCTTGCCCTGAGAGCTCGTGAGTGAGGTGGGAGGGGGTACCCCCTCCATGTACTTTGCAGGGGGGGGTGGGCCCTGAAGTTACGTTACGCCACTGGGCGCAGCTTAGTCAGTAAGATTAAAGGGGTGTGAGCTTCAGATTTCCCAACAATCACGCTGGCACATAATGTTAAAATACATTATACGACAAGCAGGGTGCACGAGAAGGGGCTTAAGGAGAAGCGGAAATGGAAAGGAATGCAGGCAGGAGGACTAAGTTAGAGAAAGCACATTATTTAGTGAAATAACAAACATTTTTTTAAGTATTTTCAAACAGAGGGAGAGGGTGTGTGCGCATTTTTGTCAGTGTTTGAAAAAATTCCTAGTGAAATCCGACAGACACTGCACCATACCCGACTTGAAGCCCTTGTACCCAACCATTTATCACAAAATACATTTATTAGGGGGGGGTGTAACACCCCAAACACCCCCCCCCCCCGAAACTACGCCCCTGCCTACAATTAACATCGTGCAGTACTATGGCCTTGTATTTTTGCCAGATGCATTCAAGTTCTGACTGAAGAGGGAGATTGGCTGCAGGCTGCTTCCGACTGGGTTTCTGTGGGTTTCAGATCAGATTCATTTCCACAACAAACTCCAATGATAAGTCTATCGGGGTCAGTGGAATGATGAAAGTGCAGGCTGGCATGTGTCTGGCTTGCACACTGTAGTCGGGCAATGCGTAACAGAATTATACGCGGCGTTGCGGCCTTCTTGAGAGAACTTGGGAATTTCACCACATATTAGGGTTGGTCCATTTGCATGCTGTATGTCTGTCAGCCAAATCAGTCAGTGATGTTACGTTTTAGGTCGAGCCTAGCAGCGAGCATGCGCTGCCCTGTGAGGCTTCTTGTGGCTTCTCCGTGTGGGTCTGACTCCTCCCACACATTGGATTGGCTTTTGCGTGTGTCTTTCAATAATGAAAGCACGCAAATGGCTAAAGGCGGGTGCATGTCCCACCTCTTTTCTAATGCTCACTCCCACTGTGTTTTGCTCTCGGGAGCGAGCAGCGGCGCGCAGGGTGGCAGCTGCATTCTTCGTGGGTCAGGTTACTATTTCCACACAACGCGCCGTGCTTTCGCTTGTTTTTATTTTTACTACTCTTTACTTATTTTGTATGCTTTTCTATTAAAACCAGAATGTAAATTAAAAGACCGTCTGTATCACTTGATGGAGGCCTTTCGAATGAGTTCACAGATTGTGCGGACACTGATTTGCAAGTTAACTTTCCCTACAGTGCAAGGAATGAGGCCCTCTGACTGGCAGGTTTCACCCACTAGTGGTTTCCATGAAGCACTATTCACAAGCGCGCCTCATATTCACTGGAGTGCCTAGAGGTGATTGCTTTAGTGCACATTGTGCTTAAGGGGTAAATGCCGGATAGAATTTGTATAGCGCTTCATACACATGCTGAGGTCCTGAGCGCTTTTCAGGCGGCGATAGAGGCTGCGTGTTTGTTGTGCTTGGCTGGTAGAGTTGGCGCTTATAGTTGCCTGTGTGGTAGTTGTTGGTTGTGTAGTACGTGAGGCTCACTCTGATGTTCTGATGAACTTTTAGCCGCACTTAAGCGTGACGTGATGCGGAAGTGTAAGAAAACAGACACACTTGCAGAAACATACAACCTGGCCTCTGTCTGAGCGGGGCATGTGTTTGGGAGCTGCCAGCCCTTTACTGCCCTCCCTTACATCAGCTAATAAGTTAGCTCAGCGGGTTGAGCACCTGCTTCAACGCAAACATCAAACAATAATCACGTTTGTGCTTTATTCAGGGTTAATGTAATTCTCAGCGTGACATGAGCTGCGAAAGCCTTAACCTGACTTGAAAGCATGTCTTCACCAGTTAATGACTTCACTCTGTGCTAAATTAGATTTGAGAGCTCTGGAGTCATTTTCTTGGTCTCTTCGGAACAGTTATTTTGTAGTTATCTAGGCTGCTGACTCATCTCCAATCTGGACCTTATCGGAGCATGTGATTGCCGTATCTTTACAAGAACTCTGCACGGACCGTAACAGCAAGATAGGAAACGGAGGTAAGCCTGGGCTGGGGGCAGGGCTTGGCTACTAGTGCAGCCAGAGCTTGTGTTCGTGGGCGGAGCCTGCTCTTTACTGGGGTGGGGGAGTGTGTGAGGAGATTGTAATTGTATTTGCATTTATATAGCGCTTACTACCCCTGAGGAGGTGATGGAAGATAAGTCGCCCTTCAAGTGTCTTTTCTTTATAATTTACCAATTAGCGTATTTTTTACTGTAGTTTGTATAGTGTGTGTGTGTCACCCGTTGACGTTTTGACAATTACAGTTATTTTTTAGGTCGAGTTTAGCAGCGCGCATGCGCTGCTCTGGGAGGTTTGGTGTAGTATCGGAGCACTTTACACCAGCACCAGTTGTGTTACAGACGGACCCATTAATTTTAGGCATGGGGGTTAAGTGATTTACCCAAAATCACAGGATGTTCTAGCCTCCCTCCAGACTCGAACCTGGTTCCCCAGCATCAAAGTCGGCCGTCCTAGCTATTAAGCCACACCCTCTACATTCATTGTCAATCATCCATTTGATCTGCTTGGGTGTGCGGAAGAAAACCCCTGCTCTAGTTTCAGGTAAGAGCTTGTCTCGACTCTCGTGTGTGGGGTTTGCTGTAAATGCGCCCGATGACGACCCCTTCTTCCTAAGGAGAGCGGCCCAGTAATCAGATTTGGTATTTTAGTAGGGTTTATGTAGCATCTAACTGCCCCTTTCCTCCCAGGGGGCTTCCAGGCTCCCGAACTCCCTCTCTGAACTCCACAGCTGACAAGGTGTGGACGCTGTTGGTATGCATTTACAATGCGCACCTCGCATTCACGGGGCACGTCCCCTCTTTCAATCTTCTCCCCTCCGTTGTATCTTTCTTCCTTCTTTACGGATTTGCACTTCCTGCTTTAAGGAATCCAAAACGTAAGCGAGTTGCATGAACCAGCACTTACCGCTAGGACCTTTGTACTTAGCCCGACGCTGCTGACACCTTCTGTGGCCTGCGTACCTTTAAGTGAACATTATTGCAATGTCCCAGCAGGCCCTCTGTACTTTCCCGGGGTATGGTCCAGTTCCAGCTCTCCCCAGTAGTTATTGACATCATGCTAACGGAGCACCACTGGTCATTCTCCCTAGGGATGCTATATTTCACTTTGGTTTGTGTCAGTAGCTCCTCAGAGCTAACAAGCAGGGCCTTACGGGTTGAAAAAAAGTGGCGAGGGGGAAGGCGGTTTCTAAGATGTGCGGGCCTATGTATTTAAGGGGGTGGCTTGAACAGGTAAAGTAAACCTCTGAGTTCCTTAGTGTGACGCTCAACCGTAGGTTGGTGCATCTGAGCTTTCTATTCACTGACTGTCAATTATTGTTAGCTCTTTAAGATGAAGCGCTATTCAAGAGTAACATGCGACACGAAAAACTACAACAACAAAAAACATACTGTAAATACCTAACACTCTTATAAGGTCCCAAAGGCGAGACCTATTGGCTATGCCAATGCTTGTTCTCATCCTGGCCCCATCCAAGACGAAGGTGGAATACCTGGGGCACTCAATTTCATCTGAGAAAATCAAGCCCTGGCCTAGTTTTTTTGACAGAAACAAAGCAAAGCTTGTTTTCTCTGGTGCTATGCAAGATCTATGCTACACGCCTGCCAAATTTTGAAACATTTTCTTAAGCATTCACGAGGCAGCCTTGAAAGGGAGGGTGTATTGATTAGAGGACTTCTTTTACCAGTGCTTAATTTGAGCGGGTGGTTTTCAGTGCTCGGAACTGGCACTTATTTGGCAGCACTGGCACTTATGACAGCTGCCACATGGCGGTGCTGTTGGTGTAAATTTGAGATGAGCAGAACAACAGTTGCTTATTCATTCAATATGCATTAAAAACAACTATTACCTGTTGCTCAAGCCATTCTTATAGCTTTGGGGGCCTCGAACAGCCTGCATTGTCACACTTGTAGCTGTGTGCTGGTTAGTAGTTGTGTAGATATAGTCATTGGCCGCAGCAATGGGCGGTGCAAGCTGCGGTGACCTTCTGACGAGGGCCCTGGCACTTATTTTTATACAAATTTAGCACTGTAATTTAAACTAGTCAAGAAAGCATTGTTAACTTCCCCATCTTGCAACTATTTGTTCTGGATACGTCTATTTACTTTACAATTGGTGCAAGTGATGACCCCACGTACTCCGCACACCCTGACAACACGGGGAAGGTAGTATTTCATGACGGGGAAGGTAGTATTTCATGACGGGGAAATGAATTCTCGCTTGCATTCGGCAGCAGAAAGAATACCTAGGGCAGGTCACAAGCCCTTGATATACGTTTTGGAACTCCAGTCGGTCTACTGGTTGATTCGCCACTTTGGGCACAAAAATCCTCGAGTATGACTTTTTCGTTGAACACCACCTGGGTGCTTTGAATAATTAAACTGATTCTCTTTCTAGTTTACCTGTTCAAGACAACGAAAAAAGTTGAAAAGAAAGTTGATCTGGAGGAAGCCATGAGGTGTCTTGGTGCAAAAATCTGTTTTGAAAATAAATATTACATGAAATGACAGAGTAAATAGTGGAAAGCTTCACAGAAAATGGGTGTATTATTGAAAGTCAGGCACTCTTAAAATTTGGGTGGTGCAAAGAAAGGAATTTGGCAAGTGAGGTCCCAAGGCAGCTCCGATGGAATTTTTATGAAAGGGGAGGAATTTGTGCCGCCTTTGCACTTGAAACAATGTTGATGGATTTTGTACACGTTTGCCGTTTTAGTATGACGTTAACCAAAAAGAGCCTGTGAGAGACATTCATGCGTGACCACGGACAGAGAAGTATATTTTAAAGTTGATAGCTGTGGGATCTGCAAAATAGCAAATAAGAACTTGAATAGCCAGATAATAGCCTCTGTCCTATGCCGCTACCAAAGGGATCTTGGTAGAAGGTTGTCTTTGATTTTTCATGATCTTCCCCAAGAACTCTGCGTTGCGATATTCTTTTTTTTCTTTCTTTTTTTCTTCTAAATATATTTTTATTTTGAAAGCAATGCAAATGGAGATAATGAGCACATGTTACAACAGAGCTGGAAACCAATTCCATTGATTGCATGATTAAAGTGCAAACCATAAACCATATTCCAGCCCCACCTCCTCCCAAGACACCAGTCTGCATCCAATTCTCTACAGGGCTCCACACCACAGTTTGGATGACTATGCAGCATTTTGCGACTTTCCCCTTCATTCTCAGGGTGGATCCAGTTTTGCTCACACACTGTTCTTTAAGAGCTCCAGGGAGTAATATTGGAGCCATTTACCACACACCTTGCAGAATTTTCTGCCCTATCCCCTGGAGGCGCAAGTGTTTTCCTCTTCTCCCTTACATCTTAAACAGTGTGGGGTCTGTGCCCTCCCCATTGAATGCAGGCGGTGTCTGTCATAATACACTCTGTGTAATATTTTAAATTGGACTAAGCGCAGTCGGGCCTTAATTGCTACCTCGGGTGGGTGCATCAGGGCTGCCTCCCAGTCAATATCCTCCAGCACTCCCACTTCTTCCTCCCATTTTCCCCGTAGTTTACGTAGGGTATCCGGCATGTTGTTATTGAGGGTTTTGTAAGCTAGAGAAATCGCTTCCATTTCTATCTCTTCAGTCAGGAACCGTCCTTCTAGTGGGGCGTATTCCGGAATACCCTCTCTGGGCAGCCTCTCTGCTCTCCATGCCTGTCGTATTTGTGCGTATTTTAGGAACTGGTTGGCACTCAACTCATAGTCCCGTTGGAGTGAGGAGAATGGCATGATGTCCCCCACCCCCCCATGTAGGTCTCCCACCTTGGATATTCCGATCAGGTCCCACGCCTCGAATCCTCGTAGTTTTCACATCTCAGGGAGCCACTTCACCTTCCATAGGGGTGTTTCTTTAGTAGGATTCCCGCGCCACCCTATAATTTTCATCGCCTTGTCCCAGGCTGTTACTGTAGCCTGTGTGGCTGGGAGGAGACACACAATCCATTCACCCCCATACAAATAGTGGAGACAAGACCTATCCCCCCATTGAGCCTGTTCCAGCCACAAATGGAGTGATCCAAGGGGGTAATTAGACAGTCATTAATGTTGATACGGTGTGTGGCCCAGTAGTAGGCCTGTATGTCTGGCAGCGCAATCCCACCATTATATTGATTAAGTTGTAAGGTTTTCAAGGCAATTCTAGGGTTTTTACCATCACATAGCAGGGTTCACATGTCACTGTCTATCAGCTGGAAGGTCTCAGGTGGAATCTTGTAATAGGTGTTCTGTAGGGCATAAAGCAATTTAGGCAGGTGAATCATTTTAAACATGGCTGCCCTTCCCATCAGTGTAAGGAGCAACCTTCTCCATCGTTCTATTTCCTCTCGACATGATCGTATCACCCACCTAAGGTTGCATGTTTCCCTTTCTAAGGTAATGAATATTCCCAGATATTTGAACACAAGGATAGTGAGTGTCAAGGGGCGCGGGAGTGGAGGCAATTCCAGGCCACTCTGTGATCTCCAGATCTGCAGTCTTAGTCTTCTTAAGACTCACTGCTTCTCCAGTCTTCGAGTCCGGGGGGACCTCCAGAATTCATCCAGGGCCTCTCTGCCTCCACGGCGTAGTATCATTTCTCCTTCGCAAGCAGAGCGCTCTCCTCCGGCCTCAAGATCCATCTCTGGATCTGTTTCCCTTTTTCCCACTGGAGCCCTGATCAGGGTTCTGCCCTGCACTCCACCGCAGCCTGGGCTGCTCCTCCAGCCTTTCCTAGGCTTCTTCTGGGGTTTGGAGAAACAGTGATTCCTCCTGGTAAATGACCTTTAGCTTAGCAGGAAATAAAAGCATGTATTGCAGTTGGAGACTTCGCAGTTTGGCTTTCACGGAGTCAAATGTGCGCCGCTGGTGATGACCTCCCTGGTGTAATCTGGGAATATCATGATTTTAGAATTTTTGTGACGCACCTACTCCAGCTTCAGTGAGAATCGTGTCTCTTGGAAGTTTTTTCTTTTTATAAACATATTTTATTGCGTCAAGTGTCACGTACATTGCAGAGCTCTGTAACCCAGAAGCTATCTGCTACAGTTTAAAGTACAACAGAATGGCATTGACATTTGTAATATATAGTTTTCCCCCCTAGAAAGAAAAAGAAAATAATCAAACGTAACCAATATAACTCCCCCCCCCATTGCACTGTCTCAGCACTACATCTTAAGCACCACTTCCACTCCCACCACCTAAGTAACAATTCCCCCTTAACCACTGGTCTACTGTACCTCAGTCCTGTGCAATCGCCCCGAAACTGTAGCGTCCCCTGAGGAGATGGGCTCATGGTATAGGCCTCTATGGTCCGCCCATCGCTTCCAGATCTTTGGATGCTTTTGCGGGCAACCCCGTGCTTTAAAGATAGGAATCTCCAACCCCATATTAAAATCTAGACCATTTTTCCATGCGGACAAGGAAGGCGGGACCTCTGCCTTCCACTTTCGTGCAATATCTCGCTTCGCTAGTGTAAATCCCAAAAGCAGCAGATGGCGCTTATAGATATTACCTCCAACCCCCTCCATAATATGCAGAAGCACCAATTTAGGCGAGAAGGGGAGCTCCCACCCCAGCACCTCCGCAAGACAAACCAACACCCCCCGCCAGAACTTTGCGAGCGATGTGCATTGCCACACCGTGTGAAGCAAAGTGCCCTCCGCCTGCCCGCATCGCAAACACGTTGGGGACGCCACAAGGCCAGCCCTCCACAACCTGACCCTAGTATAGTACACCCGGTGTAGGTAATTGAATTGAACTAGCCGGAGCCGCATTGCAATCGCAGCCCCCCGAGGAGACTCCAACGCCTCATTCCAATCATCTCCATCCAATGGGCCGAGGTCTCCCTCCCACGCCGTCCTAAGTTTATCCAGTGTAGTAGGACAGTTCGTTACGGTCTCTTGGAAGTTTAAAAAGAGTGCTATCATGGGCCTCAGAGGGGCCCTGGATGGCGGCCTGCCCCCCAACGCCCGGTGAGCCCGGTCAATGACAAAACAGGGAGAGCTTATCTTGAGGAAGTATATGTCGCAGCCATCCCTCTTAAGAATCATTGCATGTTTGAACCCTCAACCCCTCCGGAAACCCAACGAACCTGAGGTTGTTTCTTTAGGCCTGGTTTTCAGTATATTCCAGCCACCACACCACTTCCTTGGGTGTGGCCCGTGTCTCCTCAACGTCCTTTTGGAGACTCTGAACCATATCTTCCAGCTCAGAGATCCTGGACTCAGCTGTGGTGACCCTCTCTGCTACATTGCAGAGATCCCTGCGCAGGAGAGAAACCTCTGAGTGCACCTCTCCCACCCCTCTTTCCAAAGCAACCTCTCTGGAAGATTGGACAGCAAGAAGGAGGGCCGCATTATCAGGTTCCGCTGATGGGGCTCCCTCTGTCATAGGTGGCATCACTTTGGTGTAACAATAAATTTGGCACTGATGGGGAGGTTTTGGCTCTCTATCAATAGCCATGACTTGAAGGGTGAAGTTCTGCCCAGTCCCAGATCTACTCCTGACAGGAAGATCCGTGCAAGTCAAAGTCCATCAGAGGAGGAGCCCCCCTTGAGACTCTATCCGCTGCATAGCGGAGCATGGTGGGGTGAGATTCCGATTCCACACCTAGTTTGTTCCCTAGGTCCAGGGTCTTATGGGCAGGCCCCTCTGTTGGATCTGGGCCAGTCTGAATGATTACCACCACTAGGGGTGCAAGGGGGGAGAGGAACACTTGCGTATCAGAAAAGAGGCACCAATGCAATATAATGTTACAGTCTCCTTCAGTATGTCCTGGAGGCCAGGAGACTGGAGGGAGGCCCCCAGCACATCAGCAGTCCAAAAAAGGAGTTCCGTCTCAGTGGGCACCAAGCAGGGGAGTCCTCTCTTCTCTGTCACCCCGGCGCGATCCTGGGGCCCCGGACCCCCCCCCCGCAAAGCCTCTGCCCTCTGTCCACCAACCTCACATGGCAGGCACTTCACCCTCACTCCAGGCCTGTATCCATCTGCCAGCAGGACCCAATTCACAGATCGGATGCAGCACCCAGGCCTCTGGCACAGTCCCACCTGTGAGGCTTCCTCAGGGCCACCAGAGTCAGCGCAGGCCCACCGGACGTCTCCACTGTCACTGCACAGGCCTCTCACGACGCAGTTCAGGCCAGATCAGCCACCTTTTCCCTCTCTTCCACAGTTCGGACCTCTAAGGCCTCTGTAAGATCACCCACCCGCCCCCCCCCCCTATGAGGGAGCGCATCCGGGTGTGTCGCAGGGCACTGAGCCAGGCCCTCAGGCGAGCCTCTCCCGAGGCTGCACCGCAGCCACCGCCACGACCACGCCGGTGAACACGAGCCCAAGGGCTTCGGGGCGACACCCAGCGTGCCGACCATGGCAGGCGCCGGAAGGTCAGGGAGTCCCCGGGGTGCGCCCCACCCGCAGGACTCCAACGCACCGATTCCACCTGCAAGCAGGAGACAGAGGGGTCTCCCAGTCAGGCTCACTGATTCTTAGGAAGGGAGGGGGCACCTCCTCCTCCGGGCTTCGCCTCCATGAACACCTCTCCAAGGGGGCCGCAAGGACATGAGGTCCATCCCCGCCTACCCGGGTCGCAGTTGCCAAGAAGTGTTGTGCCTCCGCCGCTCTCTGCGGTTGGGGGGTGACAGGGGGGTCAGCGGAATGCAGAAATAACGGGTTAAGGCAGGATATTTGGAGGATTAAAGAAGAGCCCGATGCGGAGCGCATTCAAAGAGCGTCCGACATAGCCGCAATCTTAGCCACACCCCTGCGTTGCGATATTCTTAACTAATTACTACTCAAAAGGTATTGAAGTAACATCATCATAATAACTTTATTTCGGTGTTGAGACCATAAAAGTGCAAGTGTGCATAATAAATGATGCCTACAATTTGCCACAGATCATCGAAATCAGCCATAAGATATACAATACATATTACAAAAGTTTAAATATTAAAAGGAGACTAAACTTTACATTTGCACAGGATCATATAAAATCAGCAAAAGCCTCAAAAAGCCATGGAGGGCGATAGTGCCGCTATGCTGTCTAAGAAGTCCTGTGTGTAGCGAATACGCAGTAGAGGAAATTCCTACAATAAAAGTAACATTATTAAAACAAGTTAGCACACTGGGATTGGTAAAACAGTTTATCACAATGGGAAGTGTGGCTTGTAGAAATTCCTTGTAGTACCCCACATGCGACTCAAGAATTTAGAGAGCGAACAACCAAACAATGGACTTGTGTCAGATCTAAGAATACGCAAGGCTTCGCTATTCTCTCGGGTACCCAATTGTTTGCACAAAGGCGTGAGCCACCTTGCTCTTGGAGATGTATTAACCGGGCAGGCGAATAAGACATGTGCAATTGATTCTATAGGTGAGAAGCAGCAGGGACATGACTGGGGATGTGTTTGATTGCAAAGCCATGAACTGGTCAAGGAGTTTAAGGGAAGTGTTCCGAACCTGAACTGCATGTAAAGTTTCCTGTCTTTGTGGCTATGGGTGACTGGATAATGTCCAGATATCCTTCAAGTGATCTGGTCAATTTGAAGTCAACAAATTCCGCTGTTAACATACGCCTCGAGGAATTATTGAGTTCAGACAGATGTACCCAGTCCCAGTAAATGGCTTTCAGTTTATGTTTGCTGAAAGGTAGCAGGCAATTATTGTTGTCCCAAAGGTCCTTTACCCCAAGAGATTTCAGTAAACATCTCATGTTTTTTAGCCAACTTTTCTTGTTAAAAACATCAAGAGTGCTAACTTCCTCCAATGCAATGGCAATGGAATGCAGTTCGGGGGTAGATCTGATCCTCAGCCAAAAAAGCAACGGGCATAGTTTCGCAATATCAGAAATGGATTTGTGGGCCAAGTCCAGTTTTAAAGGGATTAGAGGGGTACTCTGTGGTAGTGACATCAAGTTCCTAAGAAACTTATTTTCTGTTAGAGTGAGATCAGGCAGCCTTTCGAAACCCCGCAATTTGGCTCCATATAAAGCACAGCTTACAGCTTTGGAGTCATAAATTTGGAGAGCCGCTGCGGCTGGTTAGCTAAAAGAGGTACAGGTTTCCTTCTTTAGAGCCCCTGTTATTTCCTTAAACCTCAGGGTCACCTTAGCTATATGTGGATTCCATGACATGTCGTCCGATATTCAAATTCCTAGAGAGTCAAAATTACTAGCCCTCTCTAGCAGAACACCTTTTAGGGTCAAACGCCCCTTGTAGGTTTTGTGGGGATTTATCATCATTTACTTTGTTTTTAGTGAATTGATTTCAAGGCCACGCATATCGCAGAACACTTTGAACTGATTTAAAGGTTTTTGTAGACCTCCAGGAATTTTGGACACTAACAAGGTGTCGTCCACAAATAAAAGGGTCACAATATTTTCTTTTCCCAGTGTTTGTGCGTCTGCTGGAATCTGTGATAGAAACTCTACTACTTGGTTGATAAAGAGGGAATCGAGGGTTGGCGCCAAAACACAGCCTTGGCAAATGCCCCTATTGACTTGGATGGGGTCAGTAAGCTGCCCTTGATTGCCTCAGTGCACAGTGGCGTAGTTTGCCTCGTGGAGGCAAATGATTAAGGACAAGCCCGGCATGTGGACTGGTGCTACACTCCAGTTTCCTGAAGAATACAAATATCATAGGAGTCGATAAACTCGAGCCTCCTAACCCCTGCCACATTCCACGAGACCAGCTTGAGCTTGGTATTGCCTTCGGGCGATGAATGAAATAGAGGGTTAGGATCTACCAGTGGGTCTTCAGCTAGCATATCTATATGATGGAAAATAATAGGAGGTTCTCCAATAGGGAACTCTGCTTTGAAGCCTAAGTGACCCCTGTTAAAAGGATTACTTCGTAAATTCCCTGCTGGATTAAAATCTGATACTTGGGGACCACCCGCCTTTAGGATTACGTGGTTTGAAGTAGACAAGAGAGCTGGGGGCTCTTTGTCTGGATGTACTACTTCTGTCAGGAGTCAGTCTATCTCAGGCGATGGGGAAGATTGATTAAGGAAGGGCCCGATGCGGAGCGCGTTCAAAGAGCATCCACCAAAGCTGCCATCTTAGCCACACCCCTGCGGTGCGATATTCTTAACTAATTACTACTCAAAACGTATTGAAGTAACATTTGCAAAGAAACCAGATACTAAGGTTGTCAAAGAGTTTCTTATGGGCATGAATTCAAGTGGAGGAATAACAAGTGGTAATTTAGGACAATGTTATGCCTAACTATTGTTCATTCTTTGGTTGTATATTTTAGTTCTCTTTTCTGAATGAGATGAAGTTTTTACTCAGTGTTTTGTTTATAGTACATGTTTGTGTGACGGAGGGGCTGGGGAAGCGACCAACATAACCTTTAGTATTGACCCCGGGGGTATGAAAGAAAAGCTATGCAGCGTACTAGTGGTTGGTCAGGACACGCTCCTTGCTGTGATCAAGCCCGCTTATAGGAGGCCTGAAGAGAGGAAGGGTGTGCGCAGCAGGCGAGTCAGTGCAGAAGCAGCCCCGGAGGAAGGAGAGCGGAGTGGAGTAGAGAAGTGTGAGGGGAGCAACGGACTATGTTGCCTTGCCAAGGAGACGGAGCAAGGAATCCTGGACCAGGCTGCATGAGGAAGCGACATGACCTGCAGCAAAGAGTGAAGAGGCACCACGGAGCGAGGTGACGGCAACAAGCCTGAGGACTGAGTGAACCCAATCCTGGGTAGAGGTGCTAGGTGGCTATGGCCAGGCCACAGTAATTGCAGATAATCAGCAGGCTCAGGGCACTGCTATCTTAAGATTGACTGATGTCATAGGCAGTGAAAAAGTACACTCGAATGTCCCCAGCCAGTACTACAAAAATATCAAGTGGGGGAGGGCCCAGACTTCTTTTTCATTAACTTTGAGAGGGTAGCTACCACGGATGCATGGCCCCCTGAATGGTGGGGCCAGTATGTCGCACTCCTCTTATCAGGGGGCTTACATATGGCTTACCAACCAGCTAACCCAGCAGGAATCACCCCCTACCAAGACATTTAAAGGATTATACTGGAGTGGGTGGGTTATGATACCAAATGTTTCAGAGTGAAATTTCGAAAAGAGAAGTGGAACCCTCATGATAACCCCCGGGCACTCTTCTACAGAATACAGGACTTGGGGAATCGATGGCTAAAGCCCTCCAGCATGTCATTGGAAGAAGTGCTGGAAAAAGTATATATGGAACAGTTCCTGGAAGCCCTACCAGGACCCACTCGGGCCGGGATATGTCAGCATCTCACTGTTACTGTCCCTGCCGCAATAGACTTGGCCTGCACGTATCATAGGTCCCCCGGCTTTAGGGTTAGCCAGCCGACAGCAACTTCCTATTCACCTCAAAACTGGAGATATCCCCCTAAGACCATTCCCCAAAACCCAGTGGATATCAAGAACATTCCCTGCAACCTAGGGAAGGAATCAGGACAGGGACTGCATGCTTCCAGGGTGCGGAGCGGGGTCACACTGCACGCAACTGTCCACTCAAGGCCCCACACCCGAACTGATGGATGGGGTATTCAAGGGGGTGGGTCCCATGGGTAGGTGGTAGCCCTGACAGGTACCGAAGGATGTTTGAAGAATGGTAGTCCTGCAGTGGCTTTAATAGATTCGGGATACCATTGGTCAGTTGTCAGCCAGTAACGAATAAAACACCAACAGCTGCGTTGTGGAGAGAAAGTGCCTATCACTTGCGTCCACAGGGATAGTAAACTCTATCCCATGGCTAAAGTGATCATAAACTGGAGAGAGCCTGTGGAGACTGTGAGGGTGGGTGTTATACCTCACCTGGTTGAGGAAGTGATTATCGGAACTGATTATAAGGATTTTCCCCTCCTTTTATCGAAACCCGGGGAAGGAAACACTGAGACAGAGTGGTTGAAAGAGGCACCACAGGGTAAAACCCTAGTTGGGGGTAATACTAAGCAGAAACTGTCCCGTAGGGAGAAGCATACCAAGAACAAGTTATATGTGTTAACTGGAGAGTCTAATAGTGCTTCTGTTTTTTCATCTACAGCTGAACCATGGGGAGGACAGCATAGTTTCCGAACCGCCCAGAGGGATGACACCAACTTAGCATAGGCACAGGGCCATGCAGTGGCGGAAGAGAGGGGTCAGGTAGGCCCTTACTTTTGTGTGGAAAAAGTCTGTTGTACAAAAGAACAAAGAAGGAGGATGAGTTGGTGTCTCAAGTGGTCGCACCTCTCCCCTTTAAAAACCACGTACTCTATTTGACCCACTGTCAGGTTGGGGGTAGGCACTATGGGTGGGAGGAAACAGAAGAGTATCTCTTAAGAAGGTTCTACTGGCCGGGGGTTTTCTCTGACATACGCCAGTTCTGCGGTTTCTGCGACAGGTGTCAGGTGGTTAATACCCCCCACGCTGCTAAAGCCCCATCAAAACTGCTACCCATAATCGATGTCCCTTTTAAGAGAGTAGGAGTAGATTTGGTTGGCACGCTAGTGGCCTCGATCCCGGGCTACCAATACATCTTAGTTCTGGCGGATTACGCTGCAAGATATCCTGAGGCTATATCTTTGTCCAGCATGACCACAACCTCAGTCGCCCAGGCTATGATCGAATTCTTCACCCAAGTGGGTTTTCCCAAAGAGCTCCTCACTGATCAAGGGACTCCATTCAAGTCAAAGCGAAGGGCTCAGGTGTGTGGATACTGGAGATTAAGCAGACCCAGACAGATGGCCTTGTTGAGACTCCGATCAAGACCATCCAAAAGAAACTGGTCTCAGACACAGGGAGGGACTGGGACAAAAAGCTGTTTGCCATACGCAGTCATGCCCAGTCCTCCACTAGCTATAGTCGCTTTGAGTCGGTGTTTGGCTGACAACCCAGGGCATTGCTAGATACGGCAGCTGAGCGGTGGGAAGAAAAGAAAGATGAGAGGCTAGTGTTGCAGGAGTATGTGGCCAGTTTAAAGACAAAGGTCCATAATGTGTTGGAGGAAGTCAGACTAAATATAGAAAAGGCCCAGAAAAAACGAAAGGCAGGTTATGGCCAGAACACTAAGCTTAGGGAACTACGGGTGGATGATAAGGCACAGGTACTATTGCTGTCCTCAGATAAGCTGTTAGACAAGTGGCAAGAACCCTGGCAGTTGTGTCCCTGGTCACCCCGGTGACCTATAAGCTGGCGGTACCCCATTGTGCTGATAAAAGACAGAAACACCTCATCAACCTCCTTAAGAAGTGGGAAGATGACAGCGAGCAGGACAATAGGCACCAAACAGCTATGTTTGTGGCAAATTCTCAACCCCAAGAAATCTCTTTTGTTCCTAGGGAACCGGCCACCGGGGCAGGGATGGTCCAGCTAGGCCCCTGTCTGATTCCACCCAGAAAGACCAAATATGTGAGCTGATAGAAAGGTACGAATACGTGTTGTCCGCAAAACCTATCAGGACTACCCTGGCACAGCATAATATCATCCCAGAAGGTAACCGGTTGAGACCATATAGGATACCCGGTGAAAGGCGAAGTGGCCAGTGTGTTAACGGAGGGGATTATTGAGCCTTACAACAGTTCCTGGTGTTCACCCGTAGTACTTGTCCCGTAACCTAATGGGTCCATCAGGTTTTGTATTGACTTCCACCAGCTTAAAAGCAAGTCCAAATACGACACCTATTCTACACCCCAGGTGGATGAACTGATAAAAAACTTGGGTAATGCCACCTATCTCACCACCTTTGACCTTACTAAGGGCTATTGGCAAATCCCCTTGAACTAAAGTGTCAGAGAAAAGACCGTGTTTTCCACCCCATCAGGCGTATACCAGTTCAGGGTCTCACCATTTAGCCTCCATGGCACCCCTGCTACCTTTCAAAGGCTAATGGACCTAATCTTGTGACCCCACCACAGTTATGCTGTGGCCTAGCTGGATGACATAGTCATCTACAGTCCCTCCTGGAGGCTATCTTTTCGGCCGTCCGTAAGGCTGGCTTTACGGCAAACACATAGAAATGTACCCTAGCTACCAACTCAATCCGCACCTCGGATATCACACCCAAGAGGGAAAGATAGCCCCAGGTCAACAAACTGAATGCAATACAGGACTTACCACGACCTGCAAATTAAAAGGGAGTCAGATTATTTCTGGGACTGGTAGGGTACTACCGGCGATTAATTTCCCAGTTTTCAGAAATGTCTGCACCTTTGACTGACTTGCTGTTGAAGAAACAGGCTAATCGGATTACTGAGTAGACTCAAATCCAACAACAAAACTTCAAACACTTGTGGGCCCCAGGGAAACCACGCAGAGCTGCTCGTTTTATGACTCTACCTCGGGATAGAGGTGGGTGGTCGGTCCCTGATTTCGCTCTCTATTATTATGCGTGTATTTTGTCGAATATACGCATTTTATTGACCGGAGAGGAAGTGAATAACTCAGCCGAGGCCCCTTCAATATATCAGATGGTTTTGGGCTCTGAGGTTAATAACTGCCTGTTTAAAAGAATTGATGGTAGTTACTATAAAAGAACCCGCTTTAAAGTTTTGGGAGCAGTTTTTAAAGTTTGGAATACAGTTCGAAAAAACTTGCAGATTCCAGGGCTATCATTCTATACACCCACCGCCGCAGCAGGGATACTTCCATCGATCTTTTGGGATCATGTGGCAGCTAACTGGAGATCGAAAGGAATTACCCTAATTGGGGACTTTTATCAGGCTGGGGGGGTATGCTCTTCTTTTTCATGTTTGGCGGATAAATACCATTTTCCTAAAACTCAATTCTTCAAATTTCTACAAGTACAGGATTTCTTAGTTAAACACACAACCACCATGACACCGTATAAGATAGTAGAAGCTATTAGGCGTCAGGAAAAAATTGGGTCTCTTTACAAAATACTGTTGGTAGCAAGGTTGGATGACTTAGAGAAGTATCATTCTAAATGGGGAAATTGGCTTGGAGACCAGTCGGTCTCTTTAGAGAAGTCGATTGATTTCGCAGGGAAAATTCTCCTGGCAGCTAACTTAAAAACCCAACATTATAAAACGTTATTCAACCTGTACCCCTGTACCCCTGCGAAGATACTGAAATGGGGGGGGGGGTGAAAATGATGGGAAATGCTTTCGGTGTGGTGTAGACGGTGCTGATATCCTTCATATATTTTATTTGTGTTCCAATTTGACCCCTTTGTTAGGACACATAGAAAGGTTTTTATTAGAGGTTACTGGAGTGTCTATAAAAATCTCGGCCTCCATGATGTTGTTAGGGATTTCGTTATTTAATCTTTATTGCCACGGCAGTGGCACGGATATGCTTAGCATCCGTTTGGCTGCAACAGGAGGCTCCATCTTTTGAAATGTGGCGGGCTAAGTTTTATAACACCTTTAATTTGGAGTTTAGTCTGTATTCTGTTAAAGGGCCCAGAAAACGAAAAGTTGGTCTTTATGTGTGGGGGGCAATGATTGACTATATGACGGGCTGACACTAGCATGTATCTAAGGAATTTTGAAATGCTGTTGTGTTTTTTGTTTTCTTTGGTGTAGGACCTGGGTTGATGTACTGATGCCTGACACTTTTGGTTATATCAAATGTCTCTATCATCGACTGATATCAATGTTTACACAGGGGAATGAATTGAATTACTACTGTGTCTTGATTTAAGATATACGCTTATATGTATTTTGATACTGTGGATTTCTAATTAAAAAAATTTTTTTTTAAACTTCAAACACTTTGTGTGGGGATCCTGTGTTGGAATGGTCCACCAGACAGATGCCTCTGACACGGGGCTCGTGCTGTTTTGTCTCAGCCAGACCACTCCAAATGTGCATGCCTTTTTAATACAATATAAATTTCACAAGCTAATAGGCTTTTCACTACAATTAGCAGGGTAAACGAAGGTCCTGAAGGAAGCCAAATGACCTTTCGAGGCAGTTTTATTGGCTGAAACATGTCGACCTAATAGACACCTGGGATCATCAAATCCTAAGAGTGTCGTCAATCTTATTTTTAATCTAGCCCCTAAACCTACACCATTAAAAACATTTGAATTAGGATTTGGAGGTTATTTTAACACACCCACACTCCCTGCCTTCACTCACACTTACCATAGTACTCCGCTTACAAACGCGTCAAGTCCACTCACACATTTCATATGTGTGAGTGAGGGTCAAATGATGAAGCATGCCACGGGTGGTACCTGTGGGTGAGGACCCTAATAATATATATATATATATACATTTGTATATGTATTCATAAAAACTATTTCTACATCCAAATACAGATAGGTTACATATATAGGTCTGAGATAAATGTAAGGTGAGCACCGATTTACTTGGGTGCCGTTACTTAATGGTCTCGAACACACTATACACATGCACTTTATTAGACTCGAGGTATCTCCTCTCTTAGTTTGTTCAAGCATAGTATTTGGGAAGATGAGGGTATACCTATCAGAAAGACTTCTCACTCCTTCTTTAGTCGAGGCATGGCCATCAAATGGGCCATGGAAGACCTTCAATATTATTTGTTGGGATGTTCCTTCATTTTGCTAATGGATCTTGCGCCCCTCGTCTGGTTGGCCCAAAATAAAGATACCAACACAAAAGGTACTTCGATGGTTCTTAGCCCTCCAACCATTCTCATTCCAGACCCATCACCGTGCTGTAAAATTGCAGGGCAACGCCAACTTCCTGTCCCATTCAGCGGTTTCATTATGGCCAGATCGGCCATTCCTGGATGGGAGGTACTGTGACCGAGTGGCCGGGGAAGCGACTAACATAACCTTTGGCGTTGACCCCGGGGGTACGTAAGAAATGCTATGCAGCGCACTTGTGGTTGGGCAGGACAAGCCCCTTGCTGTTACCGAGCCTGCTTATAGGAGGAGGGCTGAAGAGATGAATGGTGTGCACAGCAGGAGAGTTATGGCGGAAGCAGCACCGGAGGAAGGAGAGCAGACAGGAGTAGAGAAGCGTGAGGAGAGCAACAGATTACACCGCTTTGCCAACGAGACACAGCAAGGAATCTAGGAGGACGGCAGTGGGACCAGGCAGCACGAGGAAGCAACGCAACCCGCAGCGACGAGCAAAGAGTCACTGCGGAGCGAGGTGCTGGCAACAAACCTGAAGAGCCATTCCCAGCAGAGGGGAGTCACGTGGAAAGAGAAGAAGGCGTCAGTCGAGGGAGAGGACAAAGTGAGCCCAACCCCAGGGAGAGGCACGACGGGCCAGGCGGCCGCGGCTCTATCACAGAGCCGTAGCCTCATGCATGCAACAGGAAGGAAGGGGCACGCAAGCTACTATCTGGTAGGCAGTAGCACTGGGTTACCTGGTCAGGTTGTAAGGTACAATACTTTGATCACTTGTTGTGTGTTTTAACAAATGGCAAGATGGTATTGTTTACACCAGGGTGCAGGAATAAGTGGTGAAAGAGAATGAATATGAAGAAACAAATCACTGAATAACATAAGGGAAAACTCAACCCAGAGAGAGAGGCTCTTCCCTCTCCTTTTACTCTCACGACATATTTTACCCTTTTACTTGGCACACGGGTGCAGGTGATGGGATCCATACAATCACCCAGGTGTAGGTCACGGGATACATATAATAGGTTTGTCCCGATTACTAAGGCCTTCTTTTGACTTCCCCAAGGGTTTACTGTGCTATCGAGGTGAAGACAAACCTGGGAAGACGTCACAGAGGATTTCCCTACAGAAGTCAAGATAACACCTAGAAGAGAGTTATTGGGATTGAGATACATCTCTTGTGTTATATACAATAAAAATCCCTACATACCACCACGCCGTTTCTGAGTCATATCTGACATCTTGTTACAGTCTGTTTTTTATTTCTACTATTGTTTGTTCATTTTAGTCTGGTGTGTTTGTTTCTTTTGTGTTTCTGTATATTAATCACAGGTTGGTTTTATGCCCAGCAGAGGAGGAGAGTCGGAGAGTGAGCATAAGCAGGTATTGGATTCCAGCAAAAGTAGGTGCCAAAAATAGGAATGGAAGCTGGAAAAATAACAACTTGCCCATCCCAGCTCATTTGAACTTTGAGGCATGATACTTGGGAAATAGGTTTCGCCTGTCAATGGCGCTAGCAAACCTTTTGACTTTGGCAATGCTTTCTGCTCTTACACATAGGCAAAAAGCAAAAAAATACTTGTCTGCCGATGTGAACCAGCACTGGCAAAAAAACAAAAACAAAAAAACAGCGCAATAACGCACATAAGTTTATGTGTCATCACACAACAGTAGCTCAAGCATCACCAAAAATGTGTCACAGTGAACCAACCGCGATTTGTTTCTTTTTAAGAAGGGAGCGGCTTTGCAGCTGCAATTTGCTTCTGCAGGGCCTTCCACAAATGTAAAAAAAAACTTGTTTTCATTTTGAAAAAGAATGAGGCGAAATGAGGTCGGAGGAATAGTGGAGCGGGTAGGGGGTTGACTGGTGCTGATGAGTGGCGGGGGGGAACAAGGAGGAACTGTTTGGGGGATTGCAAGCATTTACAAACAAGCATTCGCAAAGCCAATAGGTCACGCCTTTGGAACCTACTGGCTTTGTGAATGGGATGTAGCCATGCTGCACAGTTAATTCTTGATGCTGTGCCGCATGACTAAAGATTTTTTTCAACAAAAAAAACGGGCAGTATGGCTGCATCATATTACAGGCGCGTGCACCATGGTATGCACTTTCGAATTTTTGTTGTTGTTACTGATCAGAGTTGGAAAAAGAACCGACGGAGAAGTGCGCGGAGGCAAAATGAGGAACTCGAGAGGGGGAGCAAAACTGGGGATATGGGTAGGGTGGGAAATAACATGGGGCAGAAACAACACAGAAGGGGCAGAGAAGCATGCATCAAGACAAAGTAACACGGCTGTAGCACAGAAACACAAGGCTAGACAGAGCAACACAGAGATGGGGAAGTAACACAAAGGACGGAAAAACACAGGATGGGCAGTCGCAGAGGAGGAGAACATTGCGAGATAGAGCAACACAGAGACTCGTGGAGCAGCAAAGGGTAGCGCAGAAGCACAGGGTGAGACAGAGCAACATGGAGACCAGGGGGTTGACAGCACACAGCGAAAAGAGCAACACCTAGACAAGAACCAGAGAAACACATGCAGGAAATAGCTGGAAAACACAGGCACTCTCGTAGAGTGCTTAACTAAAAAGAAAGAAGTAGCACAAAAAAAATCAAGCAGTGTAAGGACACAGGGGAGGGCCAAACTCACGACGGCGAAGTAAAGTCCACACAAGCCATCAAAGGAGAAGCAAGTAAATGAGTGATAATGAGGCCAACCAATGGTAAACAATGGGTGGCCTCTTAGCCCACTGTAAGCTAACAAAATATCTTGCAACAGATAGCACATGCACGGTCTTAGGTGAGGCCTAAAAAGACAGACAAAACCCAGGGAGAGTTGGGGGGGAGAATCAACAAACAAGCTGGTAGCAACATAGAGAAAAAGTAGTTCACAGGGTGTAATTATACAAGTTATCTAGTCAAAAGATGGTATAGAAACTATGTTCCTGGGGAGACAAACACAATCAGAAGATGGAAAGCCATCTAATAAGTAGGACACAAATGAGAATGATAAGAAAGCTAAACAATGGTAAGCAGTGGGATGATCCATAGCCCACTGTAGGTATTGATATTGGGCAAAATAGTTCTTCGACAACAGACAGCTAAAAGCTAACTATAGTAAAGGCCTTAATATAAGTTATAAAACCTGACACAATGTAACATTTCAAACAGAAGCCATGCAAAGGATTTTTCACCTGACCCCTTTTTATAGCTCTGGATTTACACCAGGCAAATGATGAAGTAAGGCCCTTTTTTTGGCTACAACATGTAATGCCGTTGTTAACTTAGATACCATTCCAGAATGATGAAACAGTGCTAACATTGAAGCCTTGTAAGAGAGGGGCTAATGGCAGGAACCACATAAAAAGACTACCAGCAACACACGGCCTACTCCTGCAGGGAGGCAGAGTCCATCACCCAGAATCCAACAGCCTGAACCTAAAAGCTTGGCTCCTGAGAACACAGATTTCAGTCACCTACATCTCCCAAAGCGATCTATGGATAGCCTAAAGGAAGAGCGAAGGCCAGGCACAAGAAAATGTTACACAGCACAATGGAGGAGATATGTCCTGTGGTGCAGAGAGAGGGATCTGTTCCACAACCGGTCACAAGAAACCACAGTGATCAGGTACCTCACATACGTACAAGACAAAAGTGTAATCTGTGCTTCAGTTAAAGTCTACTTGACAGCAACAGTACACAGGAGGGCATAAAGAGAGACGTTTCTTCACAGCCCTTGGGATCAAAAGGGTCCTAGAAGGAGCAAGGAGAGTAGCTCCACCCAATTGGCACCAAAACCCATGTGAAACTGCAACCTGGTGCTGATACAGATGATGAAGGAGCCTTTTGAACCACTCCACAAGAGAGAGCTGAGGTTTTTAACCTTGAAGATCCCCTTCCTAAATGCTATCACATCGGTAAGTGAGCAACAAGCGCTAACCACCAAGGAACCGTACCTGCAAATGAAACAAACCTGAAGATGAACACCAGAATCTCTTTCTCAATGTGTACATTATTTTTCATGCATCTTCTCGACATATGCATCCAGCCATTATTTTTTTTACTTTCAACCCTTGAGCTGATCAACTGATCTGGCTGGATCGGTGGTCTAGCAGTAAGCTAGCTGCGGAGAGATGTTTACCTGATTCTAGCACAAATCACAAATTCCTAATATAGCACAACATTCACAAGTAAATAATGTTGTTACTTTTTACATTCTTGTATCCCTAAACTGCATGCTGTCTCAAAAATATTCTCTACATTCCTTAAATCCAGCATTAAAAACGGTCCTTTAATTAAAACTTCTGTTTGTCACCTCTCCTTTTTTCTTCTTTCAAATGTCCTTTTCCTTCCCATTGATCCTCTACATGCCTCCTCTCTCTGAGCACAACCTAGTCTAACACAAGCATGCTTACCTATTCTCTATTATTGTATTTCTGCAAATTGCCCACAACTCATCTACAAGATCACAATCTCGCCTCCTTTCTCTGAGAGTCATACCTATGCACTCTAACAATACATAATCTACTCTAACTCATCTATTAATCCCACCAACCATGTGCATGAGCTCATCTACCCCCCAACTAATTATCAGAACCATCCATTATTAATTTAGTCTACCATATATAAACTGAAATTACTGCATGGAATGGTTTGCTTAGAGCGCACAAGCTGACTCCCAATAACTAACAGTAACCAATAACACTGGACTAACCACTAACCATGGGTGAAGACAGAGGACAGCTGTGTAGTGTACAGGAAGAACACATCAGACACATGAGGATCAGATTAAGCTCCCATTGGGGCATCACAAAGTGGGTTGAATGGGACAAGTGTTGTAAACCTTTCAGGAAATGATTCACAACTAGTGACTTGATCAGGGAAGGTTTGTTCGGCAACCGCAGGAAAGCCAAAATGGCTAACAGTGCCCAGGGCAAGGCCTTGTCAGACTAAAGATAAAACAAACAGCAACACTTCTGCTAGTGTTGCAGAGTGGGGGATCCAATGAGCTCCAGGCCACAAACTTATCCCAATGGCAGGTGCATACCGTTTTAATGGAGGGAGACCTGTCTGCCAGGATAGCGTCACAGACCTTTGCAGGAAGATCAAAAACCCTTAACTGTCTCCGCTCAATCTCCATGCATGAAGGTGGATTGTGCGCAGGTTTGGATGCAGGACCATGCCCTTCTGCTGCAACAGGAGGCCCTCTCGGAGGACCCATGCTCATGCTCAGGAGTTCGGAATATCATACTTTCCGTGCCCAATCCGGATCCGCTAGGATGACTTAAGCCCGGTCTGGCCTGATCTTCTTGAGAACTCTGGACAGGAGTGGTATCAGAGGAAAAGCATACAAGAGTCCTAAGTTCCACTTGAGGCGGAACGCTTCTCTGAGCAAGATCCGCTTTGTAAACTCCAATGCGCAGATGTGCTGACATTGCGCATTCTCGGCAGTGGCGAACAGATTAAGCCAAGGTTCTCCCCATTCTTGGAAGAGACCTCATGACACCTCCAGGAATAGTTGCCATTTGTGATCCACAAGGCACTGATTGCTGAGTTCATCCACCCTGGCATTCCACAAGTTTGCCAGGTGTACCAGAAAGATATCCAGGTGCTCCAGCGAATCCGGAGGCGCAGGGCCTCCTGGCAGAGAGGCCACAACCCCACCCTGCCCTGTTTCTTGTAATACCACAAGGTAGTGGTGAAGTCCGTGAACACCTGAACCAGCCTCTCTTTGATGGCTGGATGGAAGGAAGGCTTTCAATGCCAAGCAGATTGCTCATGGCTCCAGAAGATTGATATGAAACTAAGATTCCACTGGGAGACCAGAGTCCTCGGATTCCCATCTCTCCCGTATGGCCGCTCCAAACAGAAACAATGCATCGATCACTACCGTCAACTCTGGGTGAAAAAGGAAAGGGGTCTCCCACTGACCCAAACACAATTCATCAGCCATCACTCCAGGTCTTTCGCAATCTCCTTCGAAATGCTAGGCCAAGTCGGTGAGGTTCTCCTGCTGTTTCACCCACTGGGACTTCAGATCCCCACTGCACAGCCTGCATGTGCCAGCTGGCGTGTTGTACCAGCAGGATACAGGCGGCCATGAGGCCCAGCAGCCTCAGAGTCAGTCACACTAAAATCCAGAACTGAGGCTGAAAAAAAGGATCATAGACTGAATATCATGGACTCTCCACTGCAGAGGGAAGGCATAGAACTGCACTTTATCTAGAAAGACTCAGATCAAAGGGGTCATCTGAGAAGGAGTCAGGTGTGACTTTGGCACGTTGCTAATGAACCCCAGCGAGTGCAAAAGGTTTGTCGTAGCTTAAAGGTGGGTGGTGACTGCCTGGGATGAGCTTATCTTCAGCAGCCAGTCGTCGAAGTAGGGTAAGACTGGAAACTCCGAACATGAGCTGTACCCACCGCCATCACTTTCATGAACATCCGAGGGCAAAGGTGAGGCCCAAAGTGGGCACAGCAAACTGAAAGTGCTCTTTGCCCATCATGAACCACAGGTAATGCCTGTGGGCTCGTAGGATGGGGATGTGAAAATAAACATCCTGCAAGTCCAACAATACTATCCAGTCTCCATGGTCTAGGTCGGACAAGACCTGAGCCAAGGGGAGCATTTGAATTTCTCTTTCTGTAGAAAGGCATTGAGAGGGTGCAGATCTAGGATAAGACGAAGTCTCTCATCCTTTTTTGGCACCAGAAAATAGTGGGAATAGCAACCACAACCTTCTTCTGGCGCAGCCACCTCTTGATGGCTTATTTGGCCAAAATAGCCTGCACTTTTTGATGGAGCAAGGAGAGGTGGTACACCTTCACCTGTTTTGGGGATGGTGGCACAGGCGGAGGGGTTTCAACTAATGGAAAGGCGTGCCCCTTCCGCACAATCTAAAACACTCACTTGTTGGAAGTAATAGTAGACGGGAAGATTGTATGGGATAGAGGGTATATTATAGAGGCTGCGGCTGCCTGAGGGGTGGGGGACTGGATAGCTCACTGGGCCAGGTTCTTGCATCCTTTATGGGATCCACGGCCCGCTCACAAAAGGACTGGGCAAGTTGTTGCAACAGCAGAAATGGCTAGTACAACAGATGCTTATATGTGCCCTGGCCATGGTAGCGGGAGGGGCGAAAGGACGGCTGCTGAGGCCGGACAGACAGGAAAAGCCAGAGAGATCTGGCAGTGACTTGGTTCTCTTGAAAGCACTTGAGTGCAGTGTCAGGCTAATTGTCAAAGATACAGGAGCCGTTAAAGGGCCTGTCAATCAGTGAAACCTGGACATCCCTCGAAAACTCATGACAACAACCAGGCATGACCACACAGTGCCACTGTGAAGGCCGTGGCTCTGCCAGGGAGTCAGTTGTGTCCTGCCTGCACCTAGTGGCAAACTTTTCTCATCCCAACCATCCAGGAGGGGTTAGTTGAGGATTGAGGATGGCATTGCCCTCCTCGAAAAGGGAAGCATCTGTTAGAGCAACGGTCCAAGAGGCATGTGGTGTTCACCACCCACAAAGCCTAGCTGGTGGAAGAAAAGCTTTGTTTCCCTAAGGTGTCCAACCTCTTAGATTCCCTGTCCAAGGGATTGGACGGGAACGCATCTGGGTTGACCTTAGATGCTGAGGCCTGCACCACCAGGCTCTCAGGTTAGAGGTGCTGGGAGATGTAGTCTGGGTCCCCTGGGGCGGGACAATGGCGTCAGGCAATCATGCGGTGCTGGACCACTGGTGGAGTGCGGGAGCAGGGCATAGAAGCAAGTCAAAGGGCAAAGTCGAAGTACGCCTCAACTTCTTTTTCTTGTGCTTCTTTGATCTACCCGACTTTGTGAATGAGGTTTTCAAGTGCAAAGAAGACCGTCTGCGTGTACGGCTCGAAGAGCAGCCCCGAGAATGGTGCAGCTTCTTCCTCTGCAATGTCAGCAGGAGCTTCATCTCTTGCTCACGAATCACCTTGGGGTACATAGACTTGCACTTGGAGCAGGCCTTGGACTCATGACTCGACCCCAGGCACCTGAGTCAGACCAAGTGGGGATCAGACACGGGCATCTTTCTGTGACATTCCCTACAAGGCTCAAAACCAGTAGGTTTAGAAGGGGGCATGTCCCTATCACACTGGGAGTAATAGTTCCAAAAAGGGTTGATAAAAAGTTTAAAGATTTTCCGGATTCATCTGAAGCTCTGGGGAATATTCTACAGTGAGGGATCTGTGGTTAGAAGTCTCTATCAGAATACTGCAGTTAAATCCAGTAGGATGAGAAGGCAGGGATGACAGTCATCAAATGTGCATAGGATATCACTGGCCACCATGAATGTTGGAAATTCCATACTTTGACCCGTCTTGAAGTCAGATTGGAACATGCCCTGAAGGTAATTCCCCTACCTGTCGAGAAAAGAGTAACCTTCAAGATACTCACCCACACCTACAAATGCCTTCACAACACCGGACCCCAATATCTCAACAACAGAATCTCCTTCCACGTACCCAAGAGGAACCTCCGATCCGCCGACCTCGCCCTCGCTGAACCCCTGCGCATCCGCAGAGCAAGAACGGGGGAAAGAACCTTCTTCTACATCGCGGCCAAGACCTGGAACGAGCTGCTGATCAACATCAGACACGCCCCCACCCTGCACATCTTCAGGAAGACCCTCAAGACCTGGCTCTTCGACTGACCGGAGCTGCTCCCCACCCCCACCCCAGCGCCTTGAGACCCTTACGGGTGAGTAGCGCGCTTTAAACTTCCCTGAATGATTGAATTTCCCCGCATTGGGATAATCAATTGGGAACTGATTCGTTTTTTGATAATCTGGGCAAGAGATGAAGAGGTAAGTTCTCAACATTTAAGGGATGATGGTTAAGGGTTTTGAGGAGAGGCCTGATGTGTGCAGCTTTAATGCAGCTCGACACAACACAACGTTTTAGCAAAGTATCATGTGACATGGCTTCAACATATTAATTATAATACGTGTTACGTGCCAGACAGGTCTGATTGCATGTACACATGATTGCATTTAATACTAAAGAATGTGTATAATAAGAGTGCTCAATGCCATATTTTTGTCCAGAAACTCCTTGATACCGTTCACACTAACAGGGCAGAGAAGGAAAATGTTTGAGCACTCTGGTGCACGTTATAACTGGCTGCAAGGGAGGTGAACCTGTGGAGCTCCGCCTTAGATAGAAGAAGAGACAAGTAGCGTTTGGTTCCGTATGCTTCTGCGAAGGAGCATTGTTTGAAAGTTTTTGTAGCAAAACAGGAGCTAAGCACAAGGGATCTCTCCTCGCTCCAAAAGACATAATTAGTAATAAAGATATATAAGGTAGTGGCGCAGAGTTGGGGTTAGACACAGATGCTGAAGGGAGATGCTGAAAGACTGAATTTGGTTTCTGACATAATGACAGCATAAGGTATGCTGGAAAACTATACATGACTGGGCATAATTAAGGCCTAGTAAACTAATACAGCCATACTCGTGAGATGGCTGAACAGTTTAGACATATTAGGTAACGAATAAACAGGTAGGCTAAGGATGTGTGATGACTTATTAGCTCAGCAAACGTGCGACCTTACCGCAGCCCTATCTCTATGGCCAAGAATTACCCTGACCTCCTCTGATACTGTGACCAGCGCAGTTTCGGTACTGTGGGCTTTTCTGAAGCCAAACTGGGAATTATTTAGAATCCCATTCTGGTCCAAAAAGATAGAGAGGGAGATGTTAATATGTCTTTCTAGTACTCGCTAGAAATGGAAGTCTCGATGTCAAGCAGTAATACTTTTCTTCCGCCGGGTCAAGAGTTTGCTTTTTTAGAAGTGGCCGAATTGTGCCCTTTTTCTATTCAGTAGGGAAACAGACGATGTTTTAAATATTGTTAAGCAGCGAGGACAGCGAGGGTGTAATAAAGTCGGCTATATTGTGCAACACTCTAGTGGGGCATGGGCCCGAAGGAGCTCCAGGCTTGGTTATTTTCATAAGTTCAATCATACGTTCCGAGGAAATGGCTGGAAACTCACAGCGAGCTGGATGGTGTTGATCTGAAAGAGTGATAGCTGGGGTTGGATAATCACTCCCTTTGTTGAGGATATGGTCATTATAGACCCTTGTTTCTGAAGAAAGTTGCTAAGTTGTCACAGAGCTGTGGAGTGGGGAAGTGTTGTGGGGGAGACAGAGAGAATAGAAAGGCTATGTACCGTTTGGAATAATTCCGGGATGAGTTGGTAGCGGACCTGATTTTCTCAGTGAAAAAAAATAAAAAAATTCTCAGACATTATCAGGCTCTTATATTCCTGGATCAGTCGTTTATATTTCAGTTTTTCCTCTGGGGCATAGTTATTTCTCCAGGTCCCTTCCTGACGATGACAAGTTTTCTTTAGTTCCCTTAATTTGGAGGAATACCAGGGGGCTGATGGGCACAATCTATGATTGATGGCTTTCTTAAGCAGGCCGATTTATTTGCTGCTTCTTGTAGCTAATTAAAGTAACAGGAAGCTGGAGTGTTAGGGACATCCATAAGGAAAGGTTGGGTGGTCTTGAGGTTCCTAATTAGATCCGATCTGTTGACTTTGTTCCACGACCTGACCAGTTCAGCCTGGTTGGTTGGGTTTGCAGTTACTTTAGTTTGGTTAACGCTAAAGCTGAACTGTACCGCCATGTGGTTAGACCATGTAACCGGGAGGATGTCAATTAGTTGCAACTCAGGAAGGTTTGTGAAAATACCATCAAGAAGAGTGTCCAGCACGGTGAGTTGTGGCGTGGACCATTTGTTTCAGATCAAAACACAACAGATTGTCAATAAAAGTATTAATCTCAGTGTTTCCAGAGTCATCTAAATGGAAGTTAAAGTCCCCTAATACTGTGTAGTTGCCAAATTGCACACTCCTCTCAAGGAAGTCGCTGAGGGCTACTAAGAAGTTGGTCCTAGGACCAGGAGGTCTACAGACCAAGAGTCCATAAAGCTTAACGTGATTGCTTACTTTGCAGCTAAAAGAGAGGGCTTCACAGTCAGCGATTGTAACTGGGTAGTGCGATATGTCTAAAGAGTTTTTGTAAATTAAGTCTAACCCTCCGCCCTGTTTGCCTTCGCATTCTAGTCGGATGATCAGGTAGCCTGCAGGTAAGGCAGCGATAATGTCTGGGGCAGCAGACATATCAATCCATGTTTCTGTGAGAAAAGTGATATCAGGGCTGTAAGACTCTAAATATTCAAATAGCTCATACTTATGCTTTAACATTGAGCGTGCATTCAGTAACGTACATTTTACTGTTTGCGATTGTGTGACAGAAGCGGTTTTATGAGCACTTTTGGTAAGATTACATGAGAAGTGGCACTTATGACACATATAAGACTTGCATAATATAAAAGAAGTGTGATAGAAAAAGGGATACCATATTACCTTTGGCTGGAGGCTCAAAGCAGTCAGTGACCATAATGCCATTTTGCACCGTCAGAAGATTCAGGACCACATCTGTTATTGATCATGTCCCACTGCACTGCCTCGTTTTCACAATGTCTGCAATGTGACCTGGCCAATTCTATGCACTGTGGCAGCTGTATCATTCTCACACAGTGCATGTTAAGTTTGGTGAAATTCCTGACTCATTAATATTCATGAGGCTGGATTTATTCTGACAATCCGACCAGATGTAAGTGCAGAGAGACCTCCATTTCTTGGTTTGCAACGTCCCGGTATTACAACACCCGTTCCTTAAAAAGGCTGGGGCTGCACTTACAAAAGAAAGGTGTGCACTGCATGAAAAGAGTGGGGACATCCAGTGGTACGTCAGACTGCTGTCTGCTCCCCCAAACCCCGCAGCTAGCATCTCCTTAGTATAATCTGTCCCTCACGGACAGCTTCAATCGTGCATATGGTAACAGTCTCGCCATTCAGTGCTTTGTGAATGTTACATTTTCATGCCAATCGCTATGAAGGTGGAATGCCTAAAGTTGACAATGCAAGTCACTAAGACAATTGGAAGCGGTTTTATTTGTGTTTTTTCAAGGATGTGAGTAATTTCATACACTACGCCCGTGATCAGCGGTTCAGTAAATTTTGAAAATGTTATATGCTTAAAAGTAGCAATCTAGGCACTAAAAATACTGCATTTACTCAAAGTGCAAATAAGTCTCTTGATTTTGTGACAGTTACCTGAATGTCAATGTTAACAGAACTGTCTTCAATGCAATGTTCAAATGTGCTATTTTACTTGCTTCTTTTGGCAATTTCTGTTTGCATATTAATAATTTAAGTTAGATACTTTGTGAAATGACTTTGCATATCCCGATCACGGCAGAGTAGAAATTATGCATGCTCGTGTACGGGAAAGACAGACTTGCTGGTTTATAGAAACTAATCTTTGTTTGTCTGAGTTTATTCAATAAAACTTAAATCTAAATATATTACCTTCCTTATACAGATATAACTTACTTGCACTTATGTATCTTTATATTTATCACTTTACTACTAATTCAGCATCTCCGACACACTACCCTATATCTCTCCCTATACCTCTCTAAATATATCCTCCACATGTATACCTTCCATGTGCTTATGTATCTTTATATTTATTACTTTACTCCTAATTCAGCATCTCCACTGCACTATCCTATATCTCACCCTATACCTCTCTCAATATATCCTCTACCACCACTCTCTGACTCATCCCAAACCTCATTCTACTACTCTCTCCAATGCACTACACTATTTCTCACCCTATACCTCTCTCAAACTATCCTCAACCTCCACTCTCTGACTCATCCAAAACCCCATTCTACTACTATGACCCCCAAAATAACCCCTTCTAGACTCTTCCCTCATCTACTGCTCCTTGCATCATCTCAAACCTCTTTTTCTATTCTGAACTCCCAAACAAGCCTTTCTAAACCCTTCCCTCATGTATCCCTCTCAGACTCATCCTATACATCGTTTTTCTCCCTAATCCACTTCTAGAGACTCTTCCCCCGTCCATCTCTCCTTTTCCCATCTCAAACCTCCTCCTACTGCTATGATCTCCAAATAAACATTTTCTAGACCCTTCCCTCTTCTATCCTTCCATTATCATTTTCAATCCAACTAACAGACTCACATGTCCACCGCTCAAATTAATTTCATATTTCCCTAAACGAATTCACCAATAATGATTTGAGTCCTGGAGTAGCGTGCTACTTACCCGAAAAGTGCTTTGAAGCCTCGCCAGGGGTAGTAAGCGCTATATAAATGCAATCACAATTACAATTAATCTCCGATAATTTTCAGCATTTCAAGTAAAACTTGTTACACGCAATGCCCAAAATGATGCCATAATGCCTAGCTGCTGAATTAGGCTAGTGTTTGTGGAAAAATCCTCATGCAGGTGCACTGGAACAATGTGAATAAACAGAAGGTGAGCTGCTGCTATTCCGGTTATGTGTGATTTAGCGCTATTTTGTTTTTTAGAGACGCGAGGATACATTTGCTCTAAAATATAGCACAAAATGTCGAATTTCATCTCTGGCTCACTTTCACGTAATTTCCCCAAAATTTTATTCAAGCATGCAAGAGGAAATTATGCAAATTTCGCACACCCCTAGTCAACAACCCACAGAATCCAGAGATTAACACAAAATAAAGCTAATGAAAATAGGGCAGTCTCTAGCGCAGGAAGAAGGGAAATGTTACCTACCCCATCTTTTGGCAATGCGACCACATTTGTAACATGCAACAATACTATGTTGCCTCAGCTGCTAGTACTACCTCACTACCTCACACTATTATCCAGCCCCAGGCTAATGTTTTATAACTCAAGCTCAGAGTGAAATCCATGGCAGACAACAGAACTCGTCCTTGGTAAACACAGCCCTCTTGGATTTTGATGCCTCCTATGGAAGCTTGTCCATTTAATGTCTTGTAAGGTGGATTGGTAGAGCTCTGCTGGTTGCCCGTGAGGGTATCCAGGTGCTGAGTAGGTGAGTGTAGGCGTGTGGTGAGGCTGGGCTTGGATACAGTGGTCCTGAAAGGGTACAAGTTGCATATAGAGGGGATACATCTGAGCATGTCCAGATTGTAGTTCTTCCTTTGTAAAGGCAGTAAAGTCATGAAGCGTGTATTGGGGTCTTTAACAGCACAACTCAAGCTCCTCTCATCCCAGCACTAAGTAGAAGAGGACTTCCAGGACGTTTGCGAACAAGGCCACTGGTGTTTAAAGCTAGGTACTGGACATATCCCAAGATTACTTTATCACAGGACCATCACTATGTGTAGTGTTCATAAGACATGTGATGAAGATTCAGGGATTTCATTTCTCACCTCTGCTTTATCCTACTAAGCCAAATTTGGCAAGGCTCATCTTTGTTGGGTGTCATACACACCTTGCGCAATCAACTCAATTTTGGGACAGGGTGCAAAATTCGCATTTTCTATTGTAGGAGGTCAAGCAGAATGATTTAGACTTGGGGTCATGTAATGCTATTCTTAATCTGTAGAGCATTTGACTCAATCAGGGAGATATCCTGGCACTGAAAGCAGGTGTAGCCTGGGCCAAGCTAGGGCCTCGACTGAGATAAGCCATGTATTGAGTTTCTTGCAAAATTCAAGAACTGAGGAGGCAACTCTGATGTGCATGGGGAGGTCATTCCAGGCTGTAGGAACTAGGTAGCAGAATGCAAAATCCCCAGATCCGGTCCTGCATATGCAAGGGGAGCGTGCGAGTAGAGGTCTGGATGACCGGCGGTGTCTGGTTCATTTTGGAAGTTTATATGGTTGTTGAGGTATTAGATTAGGGGCCATGGTTTGGTCAAAGTTTTGTATGTGCACATTAGGAGTTCTAACAGTGCTTGTTTGTGGACTGGAAGCTGGTGTATTTCTTTGAGATGCGGGGTAATGGGTGTGCACGGTGGTGGGTTTGGCTGAGGGTGAATCAGGCAGTTGAGTTTTGTATGATCTGGTGGTATCTTTTGGTCAGTTGAGCCTTGATTCCAGCGTAGAGTGCTTTGCCGTAGTCCACCTTGCTGGTGACGAGGGCTTGGGTGATGGTTCTGTGTGTATTGGTGGGGAGCCATTTGAATATACTTTGGAGCATCTTGAGTGTATGGAAGGAGGAGGGGGACTCTACGTTCAATTGACATGTCATGATGAACTGGTTGTTATTTATTAATCCTAGGCTTTTTACATGTGTTGACGGTTATGTTGTCTGGATACACAGTCCTATTTAATTTATAGGAACCGCATGACAATAGTGTGGACTATTAGATGGCAGCCGAAGTGAACAAAGGCCAAGATACATTAGTGGCAGAACTAAGAAGGTGCCAGCCCTAACCATAAATGTTGTATTTGACCTCAATGCCACTTTTCAAAAATTATCTATGCTCACTATGTGAATTTGAATGTCATGCCGTTTGACTGAAATATTGGTAACACTGAGTAGGTAATATGTTATTTTGACCACAACTCAATAGTATTTTGACTGTTTATTTTTTGAGTATCACCAAACAGTAAAAGCCCATGAGCCTTTTGGTGTAAAATAAGAGACTCATATCAAATTTCTTGTGTCTTATTCTGAGACTATAGAATTGGGTAATACAACGGCAGAGGAGGGGACCTGGTGTCAATATGTTGGTCTGTTAGGCTGTAGTCTGTCTGTCTATCTATCTACTTACCTATCTATACCCACGTTACCATCACTAGGAGACAATGCAGTTGGATACTATATACTACACCCATGGTAAATGGTAAATCTCAAACGACTTCAGAACGGTCTTCTTGTGAATGTGCTAAAAGTCGAGTTATGTTTAATCAAAGGATATGTTCGCCTGAACAACTAGTAATGAACTAGGAAATAGCCAAATAACAAAACAGAAGATTGTCAACTTCCAAGGGAATGTCAAGGCAGTCAATTAAAAGGTTATGAAAGCAATGATATTTCACAAACACTGGCAGGCGAGGGTAAAAAGTCCAGGGACAGCCAGAAGGAGAAACAAAGACATTAGCATTCATTATTCTTTGCTCCAAAATGACATGTCGGCAGCTAAATTAGCGACAGAACAAAATGTGCAGACTTGAAAATATGACTACATTATACTGATTTATGCAGTTTTAAGAAAATAAAGTTTTCAGAACAACTGTGTTACTCAGCAACCCAAAGTAACCTATCTAAGCCATCATCTTGAACTTTGTGTTGATGTTGTACAATACACAATCAGCTCATGGTCTCCGTTGGATCGAAGTTTAACAGACACCTGTGTCAGGTGGTATTTCAATTGATGGGCTCTGTTACTCTTCCTAAACCTGTTTAAGTTAACAGGAAGGCAAAAATGTCATGGGTATTTCAAGGAGTAGCAGGCAAGCTAAACACCTGGGATTTCTGACCACTGGTGTCTTTAGAAGGGGGTTAGATGGAGCCATATTTGTCCTGCCTCTCTCTTAGGTGCCATCATCACCTCTGTTGAATGTGCCAAAAGGTGGCAGAGAAAAACAAACAGACACTGCACCTTGCCACACATATTAATTTGTACAAATACCTTTCACTGCAAAGCTGTGTTGTTTGCCTAAAATGTTTAAATCTGAGTTTGCATGTATGTGTGTGTATGTAGGGGTGACATGTGCTCTGGCTGGGTGCACTTACAAGTTCAGGCCGAAATTTGGGAAGGGGTGTTCTTACGTCTGTACCTTGCTGAAGACCACCTCTGGGGACATCATCTCGGCACGTGCAGAGTGTAGGCATAACCCCGGCGGGCACCTGTGGAAGGCTCCACCCACACGCAGTGGGTGAGTGGTGGTGTTTGTAGGGGTTAATTTTGGAGGGGGGAGGGCGCCGCTCAGCGGTCACGGCCGATCAAGCTTGTGCTCGGCTCTTTTCCAGTCTCTGGCATCCAAGGTTAACGAGCTGGCAGTAGTGAAAGTTTCCGCTCCCCAGTGAGCTCCTCGTGCTTGGACAAGGGGGTGCTGAAATCACGACTTTACACTCAAAATGTACTCTAGCACCCGCAACCCGCGTCTTTGGCGAGTCTGAGGTGCTGCAGCGACACGACACCATAGTTCATGCGCCTCACTGTACAGCCACTCGCGCTTCGGCCCTCTGGCTGCAATCCTCTCAAAGAGATGCAGAGCGCATAGACAGTACAGGCATGCGCTGCCTGTATGTGAGCAGACGCTGTGTGTCACTCCGTTCTGCCTCCAGCGCAGGGCGGGTGGGTAGCTACTGCTCTACGATTACTTCCACCCTTTACGTGGTGACCTTGTTCAGGAGCAGCCTGATATCCAACTCATCGTCACCTGAGGATCGGCATGCACGGAGTTCACTCAGGGGCTAATGCGGCGCAGAGGGAGGACCACCCTTAAGGGAGCCCTCATCCAGACTAGTGCTCATGTATGTGGATATTTTTTACTTTATGGGAGCCGTGGGCCCCTTACAGCACGCGGCAGGATGCCCACATCAATGTCTATTGGACATTGACTTCATTGACGGGCGGGTTGGGCGAAGGTAGCATATGAGGCCTTTCCTCTCCATTTGTCTGAGAGCGAGATTTGTCTTTGATGACTACAATTGTTTGAAACTTGCGGGTGTGTAGTTCGCCATGTGGCGGTTGCTGCACCTGACTCACTAATTCACCGTCCATCTTCACACTGCAGTTCAAGCACTTTATACCTGTGCAGTGGCCGTCACGAGAGAGGCTGTGTTTATATGGGCCACTGTTCACGTCTTCTGCCCGACGCAAAGGGATTGACATAGTTTGTGCTGTAAACAATCACTGCACGTAAGCCGTAGTCCTGAGACACAAAGCCCATTCCTGGAACAGTTCTTGGCGAGAGCAAAGCATAGTTTGTGGAAGCAGCTTGTTTACACCTCAGCGTGAACCTGTGTGCACGAATGTGGGACTTCCCGTCTGTTCGGCAGAACATCTGAGGGGAAGAGGCCTACCAGCCCCTGACCTTTGAACTGCAGCGATCGATACTCTACTATTGATCAGGTTCTTTTTGTTTCGAACTTTATCAGAGAGCCCCTTTTGTGGAAACAGTGTGCCCAGTGCCCCAAAATACTTAAGATGACACTGCATGCACCGCAGCTCAAGGTGCTGCTCCTGTGATGAGGTGAATGCACGCCAGAGATCTAGGTCGTACTCAAGCCCTGGCTAGGTGGTCTCTCGTTGCTTCAGTGTAGGCAGTCACACACCGAACTCAAGACCTGACTAGGTCCCTGAAATATTTAAATAGAAGACAACAGAAAGGTCGGATTTTTATAACCATTTAGCAAACAAATTGCAATCGGTGAAAACTCCTTCTGCCTGGGAAATGTGACATATTTTCCCAGAATCTCCTGGTCTCAGACGCCACTGCTCAGGGTGGGATTTGGATTGGAAATAGGCCTCAGCATCCAAAAAAGTGTCCCTGACTCACAGAATGTAATGCTTCGCAAGACATTTGGATCGGATCATGGCGCTAATGTTGGGAACATTTGTGATAATTAAAGGGTTTTACAGCTTGTAGGGCCAGTAACTTTAGTCAAGACTGGAACCACAATTTTTCACATGCATATAACCCACAGACCTCCTGACACTCATCTTCAGGGCTATAAATTTCTTTCTCACCCTCAGGTCCCAGAATCTGCAGCTCACCCTTAAGCCTCTTGCCAATACTCACTCTCAGATCTCTGAACTGCCTTCAGCCCCTAAAGTTCCTGTTCATCCAGAGGTGCGCTTATTTCCCAGTTCCGGCAGGTCTCCAGAGGATCATACCTAAAGTTCTGGAGAATTCTGTCCCCCCTAAGGGACCAGTGGCCCCTGCTCACACCAAATCAGCAACAAGACGCCCTTTGAGGTGGAGGGTCCAATACAAATGCTGTCACTCATTCATGCCACTCATCGAGGCTCTTGTTCATCGTCAGTTGTTTCCTAAAATATCCGAACCCTTCAGCTCATGTCCATTCTTGTGTCCCCTGAGACTCTTGCTCAGTATGAGATCCCTAGCACTACTGCTCACTCTCGGGTGTCCTTGCAGTCCTTCTCACCCTCCGGTCCCCTGATAGCCCTATTCACCCTTTGGCCTTGTAGATCTTGCTTATTCTGACCTGGAAGATCCTTCTCCCCCTTAGTCATTGGGATCATGTTTACCATGTCTTTCTATGAGGCTTCTGTTTACCCTAAGCTCCACGGGCATTCAACTCACCCTAAGGCCCTGAGACACCCGCTCATCAGCAGAACTTCAAAGCTCCTCCTCAACCCAAGCACTATGGGCTTAAGAGAGGCAAACTGCATTTTAGCTGCGGTTCAGTTTAGTGGAAGATTTGGAATTTTCCCAACTCCCTCCATAAAAATGATGGAGAAATAGTGCTAGAACTGTCATTTGTAAAGAGTGTTTTCTCAAATCCATCAACTAAAACTGATTATGTTTGAAAGGCCTCTCAAGAGGGTATGATCTTAATACCCAAATAATGTTTGATTGGTATGCATCACTGTTAACTTCAACAGGGATGTCAATGAGCAGTCAGGCCGAAATTTGGCACAATTGGAGGAGACAGGCTTTTTTTGTAAGAACAATTACATAACAAATTTATTTTAAACCGCACCTAGTTAAATGTTATGGATGGGGGAGGCGTGAGTACACATCTAACATGTGACACACCTTCTGCCATCCCCAAAGGCTTTTTTGGAGGAATTTTTCTGTCAGTAAATCTTTGCACTTCATCTTGCCTTTTGTTCATTGTATAGCTGGGCATATCATTCATTTAATTTCCCCAAATAAGAAATTAAATATATACCTTCATACAGATAAAAAACTTATATTGACAAAATAGTAATATGGCTATGTACCTGGATTGTTGAAGAAACATTGGAAATGAACATGCCAAGGGAAAAAAATATTCTGAAAGCTCAAAATTAAAAAAATCTAGCATTAACTCACTTTTCATTGCTGCCTTATCGATATGTTTGCTGCAAATTGTTTGGTTAATTTCTACTGGAAATCAGGACATTGCGCATACTTAGGCTGTCTTTTGCACTTACACTAGACTTTTAAGATGTTCATAGTATTTGTTACATTAATTAGAAAGAGGCCCTCCCCTGTTCAGAGACTGATGAAGGGTACTGTTGTTTTATGTTTGCTTACTGTTGGTACTATTTTAAGTTCAAACAGAGGGAAAGATGCTAGTTTGGAAATGAAAAAGTAAAATGGTGTCAATCTGATTCATTTTTCCCTGGGTAGGCTTCCAGGATGGTGTAAACCAGAGGATATAGGCCCGTGCCAGTGCGATAATTTTTCATCACAGGATACATTGCATTTTATCATGTTTTGTGATTTTTATAATGACATACGGAGGAGGTTTACAGTCCCCCTAAAGGGTTTCTTACAGGCAAGACCTGCTTTAATGTATCTTCAACTGTTAGATGACACCTGGAACATTTTTAATATTGCTAGTTTTCTTGTTGCTGCTGTTCGCCTTAGGAAAAGGAGATTTCCTATGACTAATGATGTATGAATTTTTAATTTATCTTATCGTAACTGTTTTATTTGATAACCTTCAAGCTCTGATGAATTATAGATTTTTTGTAGGAATTAAAAAAAAAAAATGTATATCGCCCATCTGAATTGAATGATATTATTGTTGTTTTATGTTTTGTGTATTGTACTTTTATGATTTTAATTAATCGAATAAAGTGGATTGACTGACTGACACACGTTTAATCACTCACTTATACAGTCAGTCATGCACCTACTAAATCATCCATTCAGACAGTCATACACCCACTCATTCTTCAATACACCTTGGCCTATATATATATATATATAAAACATATTTAAACTTTACAGAAACACACAGTCACTGGATGATGTCATCAGTGATGTCATCAGTGATGTCATTTGAGATGTCATCAGTGATGTCATCAGTGATGTCACTGACCATGTCATGAGTGATGTAATATGTGATGTCATCAGCAGTGCATTGCGGGGGCGCGAGTTATACTTAGCTCAACTAACTATAACGGCCGAATTTCTCTGGTTTTGTATGAGAGAAATGTCCAACTAACTATAACGTCCCTGAAACCTGTGGTTTTTTCAGTGAATATAGATATATTTAGATATATTTCGAAATGCTCCACCATACCTGATCCACAGCGAGGATTACTGCAGCATAATATGGCAAGGAAGCAAAGCGGCACTACAGGGCTTCTGTTTTTATATATTGTTTATTTCATATCACCAGTGCATACAGGGGACAGTCTACGTGTTTTGACGCTTGCCTTCCACAGGACCATATATATATATATATATATATATATATATATATACACACACACACACACACACGTTACACCAGCGGCAATAGCATCTCTGTAGTTATGGTTATGTCAAACTTTCTACTGAAGGGGCATTCAAATTTTTTTTTTAATAACTTTGGTGCTGTTCCACAAATATGCACAAAATATGATAGGTTTCTTTGCTTCTTGATACAGAAAAACCAGCTGAACTGAATTTCACTAAACGTGTCATTAAATAAAACCTTCACTTGGGTTGGTTAAATCCGTTTAGGAGTTTTCAAGTAATTAGCGTTTAAAAGGTGTTCCAATATGAGCATGAAGAGGTTACATTTCAGAGATATCTGGATCATTAATTTGCTGATCCTACCTGATGGCCAATCTAAATTTAAAAAATACAGGCATAGCACTGGAATAGGGAGCTATATCTCCTGCATTCTCGAATACTGTAAAAACGAAAGAAAAAAATTGGAACATTTTTATTTAGTACATTTCTGCTGCAATTGGCCATAGCCACATAAAGGTTTGGTTGCGTGTGGAGGTTTGGGACATGACAACCCTTGATGTGCACAGCCGAAGAAGGTGTGTGCCAACAGCAGAGGCTGCGGCCATGGGTTGGCCTAAGAGTTAGACACCTGTGGAGAGTTACGTGTAGGGCATGGATGTAGGAAGCTGGCTCTGTATATACTATACCAAAGTGAGGTATAGTGTGCACAGAGTCCAGTGGAACCCCAAAAGTAGTCAGAGGTAAAGTTAGATAGCACCTCACTCTCTATTTGTGGTAGTGTGGTCGAGCAGTAAGGCAGTATCAGAGGACAGTGTTAAGCATTTGTTGTACACACTCAGTCAGCAAATGAATTCACACACTCAAAGACTGAACTTCAGACCAGTTGTTTTTGTATGAAAATATTCTTTTAGTTATTTTATTTTCTAGAACCAAGCAAGCCTGGCACAGGTAAGCAATAAATACTTTACAGTAGTAATGCAGTTTGTAAACAGTTTGAATTGAAATTGTATATGCACTTTGTTTTGACTTACAGTATGGTTTCAGAGAAATGCAATACTTTGTAAATACAGTACATAGACTTGAATGGGCTTTTCAGTAAAATTACAGGTAAGTTACTTTTGAGATACTTTTCTTACTCAGAGTAGTATACTTGGATACTACTCTGGGACATGTCCTGCAAACAGGTAAGTAAAATCGTTTTTGTTAGTTAGTGCAATTTTAAAGAATTTCTTAAAGTTTTCAAACTCCACACTTTTCCAAGAAAAACAGTCAATGTTATCCTATGGAGGAAAATAGGGTTATCGGTTTTGAGGTAAGTATTTGGTAGTGGGAGTTGAGGTTCTGGGGGTAGACTCAGGGGTCCCCCAGGGTCAAGGATGCACTCTAGTTACACCCTCAGCGGCACTAGGGCGGCCGGGTGCAGAGTGCTGAGGCCCAATGTTATCCAAAGGGGGATAGGGGGCCTCCGGTTGGTGGCTGCTGGCAAGCAGGCCACTTGGTTGTGGGAGCAAAGCTCCTGGACTTTAGCTCAGGGCAAATGGGGAAACAAAGTAGCACCAAAGGTGCACCCTCAGCGGCACTAGGGCGGCCGGGTGCAGGGTGCTGTTTCGACTTCGGGCGCCCTGTTGGTTTCAATGGGGAACCTCCGGTTTGCAAAGGCACTGCAGGCTTGGGGACGAAGGTCTTCTGGGTGCGACCCCACTTCGAGAGGTAAGTTGGGAAGTTAGGGGTTGGTTAGGCACCATCGGTTTGGGCACCCAAGGCCATGGGGCGTCGGGTGCAGGGGTGCCTTTTGGGGTCGGATCTTCTTACCAGCTCCTAGTCGCGGTTGGGGGGACCTTCCGGATTTAGGCTGCAGGCGTCGGCTGGAGGCTTGAGGCAGGTCAGGGGTCACCGGATCTCGGGTCAGGATCGCCGGGGTGACCTCCTCGTGGTGTTTGCCTACTCGAGCTCGGGCCGTGGACGGCGGGTGCAGAGTGGGGCGGATTTGCGGTGTCCGGCCGGAGCCAGAGGTTGCAGATGAACAAATCCGGTGTTCACGGGAGACAAAGTCTTTGTTCTTGAAGGCAGGCAGGTCCTTCAGGGTTTTCGAGGTTGCTGGCTGCAGGACACACTGGGATTTCGCAGGAGCATGTTCGAGGGGGACACAGGCCGGTAGGGCTGGGGCCAAGTCAGGGGGCGTCTTCCTCTTGTTAGCTGCTGCACAGCTGTTCAGTCCTTCTTCTTCTTGTAGTTTCTTCTTGTCTGAGGAAGCAAGGTTCAGGGGTGCCCCTAAATACTAGATTTAGGGGCGTTACAGGTAGGTAAAAGGTAGGGACCAATGGGTCCCTTCCCTGGGGTGGGCACACCCCCTATTATGCCACCCTCCAGTGGGAGGGGGGCAAGAGCCTGTCCCTGGTTGGCTGAGTCCCCCCATCTTCAAGATGGCGTGGACAGAGTTGTGCTTCACCTCGCCTCCCCCACCTGAGGGGTGGAGTTGGCAGAGGTGGGCACACCTCTCTTCCTCACTTGTTTTTCCCGCTGGTTCTACCGCCCAAATTGGGGGTCAGAACCAGTGGGGACCAGTTGCTGAGAGTAGCAAGTGGCCTGAGGAAGCTCACAAAGGCGGCAAGCCTTTGAAGCTTCCCCTTCGTGAACCCTGCCCATCCTGGGGGAGGAGGCTTGGCACCTCGTCCCAGGATGTGCATTGTTTCAGGCCCCAGAGAGCAGCAGGCTTTCGACCCTGGGGTCCAGAAACATGTCTGGTGGTGACAGATGAAAGCAGCCACTCAGCCTGGACACTAGTGGTAGGTTAGTTTTCAGGGGGCATCTCTAAGATGCCCTCTGTGTGCATTTTTCATGAAATCCCACACTGGCATCAGTGTGGGTTTAATGTGCTGAGAAGTTTGATACCAAACTTCTCAGTTTTCAGTGTAGCCATTCTGGTTTTGTGGAGTTTGTAATGACAAACTCCCAGCACAATATACTCTTAATGGCAGCACTGCACTTACAATGTCTAAGAATGGACTTAGACACTGTAGGGGTACAGGGCTCATGCACCTGTACCCTCACCACTGGTATAGTGCACCCAGCTAGAGGGGTGACTGACCTATGCCAGGGCAGTGGGTTGCAGGCATGGCACAAAGAGATGTGTGCCATGTTGACTCTTCACTTTGTTCTGCACCAAAACACGCAGCCTGCAAAGGCAGTGTGTGAGTGTAATGGTACAGGACCTCTAAGGGTGGCACAATAAGTGCTGCAGCCCTTAGAGGCATTCTCTGGTCACAGTGCTGTGGGTACCTGTGGTACCATTTACCAGGGGCTGACCTGTGGCCAGAGATGCCAATTGGGTTTAGGCTTCAATGCAGTTTTAGGGAAAGAACATAGGCCCTGGGTACCTGATTAGCATGAGCCCAGGGCACACTCAGTCAAAGTACATCAGCAATTCAACAAAAGGTGGGGGCAACCATGTAGAAAGAGGGCACTTTCTCACAATGGAGGACATGCCCTGTGGTCAAACTCACTGCGCAGGGCCTACCGGAGATCAGGAGCTGCTGCCAACCACAGGCTGTGCATGGCCGATGACTGTATGAAGAGGATGGTTGGTTGCCTATGATGGATTGGGCACAAGGTCTGGCGTAACACAAAATGCAATGCTTATGACCCACAATATTTATACCAATAAATAACAACATATAAACATGAAATGTAATTAAACATTAAGACATAATCAAACCAGTGAACAATACTACCTTCATAGTTGCCCCTGTCAAAATTGTAAAGTTAATGTGATATGTAATCTCATCTGTAAGATGATTTACAACATTCGTAATTACATCTGTTTGATTAAAAGTGAGGCCATGAGTATTCCATTTGTTGTGCAAGTGATAGTTTGCACAGCTGTAGTGCTAGTTGAGGATTGTGCTCCTAACCGTAACTTGAAAATTTCAGTGGTTTTTCCATTTTATTTAGTAACCATAATGCCACTGCATATGTATATGTATACATAGATTCATTTTAATTTACAGATAACTAAATTGTTTCAAGATTTACAAACTACCATTGGAAATGCATAGACCTTACATGAGGACCTTAAAGATCAAGATCAGAACACACACAAAAAGCTCCAAGATGCAGTCACAGGACTAGTGAAAATGTACTAATTCTTCTCAAGCCTCTGAATGCAGTGCAAATCTAACCACGATTGTCTCACCAGCACACTCCTTAAAACCAAGGAGCACTGTTGTGTGACGATTTAAGAAGGTACTTTTGCTTAGAGAGGAATATGCACTTGGAAATCAAAATCTTGTTTTTGAAGCCTGTGGGATTAAGTGCAAAATCCCTGCTCAAAGCTTATGAAAACATCAATATACAACATGCACTATGAAAATCAAAGGAAAAAGATCCATTTCTAAAGAAGAGTGGAGTACTCTTTTCCCTGTATTCCACTGTATGGGATTCATAAATGTTAGGTAGGGGGTTGGCTCTGAAGAACCTGGTACTTTCATTACAGTGGTGTGGCGAAACGGAAACCTCCAACTAAATGTATGTACAATGGGCCCCTGCCAGAGCAAGACAAACCTGCACATCTTACTGTAGACATAGAGTAGCTATGGAACTTATTGTTTCATACAAGCAGGGTAGTGGCTGACCACTACTAGTTTATGTAGCCTGCCCTCCTGCTGATTCCCATATAAAATACAAGAGTGGCCCTGCACAATCCCCAAGTAAAAGAGAGGGACAGCAGAGGTTAACCTTTTTTTTTGCTTCATATTACACGAACAGCCACCACATCATGGAGATGTTGAAAAGGGAGTCAGAAGTCATAGACAACTTTGCGGCACTGGCCGGTTAGAAGGTAAACTGGGACAAAAGTGAGACCCTCCCACTGTCGACCTGCACCACAAAGGTGGCAATCCATGGATACCCGCTCCACTGGAAAGCTTCTCGGCATAAGTACCTGGGGATCTTGGTCAACAGGGGCCTAACCGAGATGGTCACGGACAACCTGACTCCCCTCATCACGCAGATGAAACAGGACTTTGACAAATGGTCCCTGCTGGGTTTCTCTACCTGGGGTATGGTGCAGGCGGAGCGGATGGTCACGCTGCTGCGCCTTACCTACACGCATCGGCATGCTCCCCGTTACGGTGCCCCTGGCAACGCTCCGTCTCATAGACTCCCGGATCCGAGCCTTCGTGTGGGGATCCACCCGACCCAGACTAGCTGCAGCCAAACTTATGGTGCATCACTCCTGTGGCGGCCTGGGCTTACCGTCGGTGGAACACTACTCTCTGGCCCTACATCTTTCTCAAATCGCCTACTTATTACCGGGTACTCCGGACCCTCCGCAATGGGTTCACACTGTACGATCGCTCCTCACTCGTGACGATGGGCTCGGCCTTCACTATGGGGTCTATGCCCCACAACCATCACACCAACACCCTGTGTTGCGGGCCAGGTCCAAAGCCTGGCACTGGCCCACCGCTTCTTCAGAGAGGATCACCAACTACATAACAGGGTGCCTGTGGGCCAATGACAGCCTCCGCATTGACTGCCGGATCCTTCGCTGGCCGCGCTGGGTGGAAGCGGGCATATGCACCTTGGACCAGGTACTACTGGACGGCGATCTGAAACCTTTCAACCGCTTGAAGGAGGAATTTGGCCTTCACCCACGACAGGCCTGGCAATACCTACAACTGCAACACTGCCTGCGGCATTGCCTGGGTCCACGCTCATGGTCGTTACAACCCTTGCCGGTGGTGGAATACTTGTTCACATGGGGCCAGCATCGGGCGTGATGTTGGGGCTCTACAACACACTCACGAACCACCTCTTCTCTCAACCCCTCTCCCGCAGCCTCCACACCAAGTGGCAGGACCACCTTCAGATTACCATTGAGGAAGAGACTGGGCTGAAGTTCTGGAAGCCCTGGACAGATGTACTCGGGAAGCTCGATTTAAATTCTGCTTGCTCAAGACGCTCCATGAGTGGTATTGGACTCCGCAAAAGCTGCAAATGGCTGGCCTCCTACCCAACTCAAACTGCTGGAGGTGTTCGACTACCCAATGCGACCTCACCCATATCCTATGCGATTGCCCTTCTATCAAGTCCTTTTGGGCTTATGTAGGGGACACCAGGGGGCATCTACGCCTCTCCATCTACCCTTTAGTCTCTCCGTTATCCTCCTACATGATCTCAGAGGCTCCCCGGACCTATCCCGACTGCAGCGTCGCCTCCTGCACATGGCGCTGTCCACAGCCAAGCTCTGCGTCCTTCTCAGGAAGCCTGGATGGTGGCAATGATACAGACAGCGTTCCATGAATGCGTCATCTATGGTATGCAGGACCAGGCCGAGGTGTTCACTCAGACATGGGTGCCCTTCCTCCAAGGTGCACCCTGAGATTGATCGCACCGACACTGCCTACCTTCCCCCCTCCCATTCCTGATGAGCGCAGAAGGCAACCTGACCCCCGACGCAGTGGTATAGGTCCCTCCCTTCCTCCCTTGGTTGGGATCCCAGCCCCCACCCCTGCCACAGCCTCCCTTACTTACCCCTCCCTCCTCCCTCCCCCCTCCCACCCCCCCTCCTCACCGCTCTGGGCCGTTTTCCCCTCACTCCCTCTCAGTGTCCCCTCCTCCATCCCTATACCTCTGCCTCCCCCTTCTCCTCCCTTCGTCCCCCTGCTGGGCACACTGACGTACGGATCCTCCCCCTCGGCAGGATCCCCGACATCGTACATCTGCGCCCTCATGTACTCCCCCCCCCTTTTTCAATAACACTGTATGCACCAACAAACCGGTGGCCTAGGACCCCCCTGGACCTTCCTGAGCCCCCCCCCCGCCACCCCTTTCTCCCCCCCCCCCCCCCGTTGCAGCATTTTCTTCATGGTTTGGGCCGGCGGTCCACCCCACCTTGTGGCATAGACGACAGCCTTCCCCCTCCCCGGCCTGCCCTCTCCTCCCCAAACCTGCCCCACGTGGAGACCCCTGGACACCCACTCCTTTCTCCCTCTCCCCCACCTCCAGAGACATCACAGCACACAGGCCTCAATGCTGATTGTAATGGGAGATGCCCACTACACTGCAGCCATCGCCCGGGGTCCGGCACACAGCAATAGGGCGATAAGCCAGTCCACTCTACTCTATGCCACTCCACTCACCGTCACTCCACTTCAATGTATGCCACGCCATTCTATGCCACTCCGCTCCACTCTGCTGTACAACGTGGTTAAAAGACATTGGCAAAGCCAATGGCTCTAGCATAGGCGAAACCTATTGACTTGGCCAATGCTTGTTTAATCTGCCCGTTCTGCTTTGTTCTACTTTGATATTGCTACATTTGGATTGAAATCAGCTATATATTGCTGAATATGTGAATAACAATGGACGGGTAGAATGCTCTAGTGCATTACAATTCTCCAAAGGGGTTTGGGAATTATCATGATATGTTCAAAAGTAACCTGATGACAGTGTTTCCAGCAAGAGACTGGTCATAACCCTCAGATGCTGCACGTCTCACTGCGTTCGTAGGCATATTAATATCCATGTCCCGTCCCCGCGGGTATTTTGTTGAACTTTGAACGACTCCTACGTTCAATGTTGAAAATGTGAGCATTTAAATAAAAAAATAATTCTTTAAAGAAAACTTGACAGTCATTACTCAGACGAATGAACACACTTATGAAAGGGTAAGTGAATGCTCATCCTAACAAAAAAAATTATTAATCTGATTTGTGACTCTTATGTGATTCAGTCCATAACCTCATGGAAGAAAACTTGAAATGGTAAAAAGTATGTAATATTCTCAAGAGGACTACAACACTCAGTGCCTCATCTGTGTACTAACAATGGGCCACAACACTGTATATTTAACATTCTATATTTAGCACTCTTCGATACTGGTTCACTGTCTCTGATGCACATATGAAAATTGGGAATTGAAGCATGAAGTGGCTTTTACCGAACCCCTCCTGACAAGCTTTGCTAACAGATTTTTTTCAAGGGAAATTCTCAAACTCTACATTTACTGCCTAGAGGATAAACGTATAGTTTGATATATATTTCTCAGTGCTGTGTGAACTTATTGTCACTTATTTGGCACTGCACACAATTGTTACTTGTTTCTATTGTGATATTCAAATGGAAAAGGTGTATTGTTTTGTAGGACATGACTAAATCAGTGACATGGAGTTGTATGAACAAGAACTGTTGGAGGTCGGGACACATAATGGATTAAGCCGATGGAATTGTAGTAATTCTGGTGCTAATTACGTTATCCATATGGTGCGTCCTCATCTGCCCGCTAACGAGTATGCAGTACATAGTCCAAGACACATACTACAATTCAGTGACTGACTGCCCAGGATTCAACTTTACTCAAGGAACAGAAATAAACCACATCTATAGAAAAAATGATTACAGGACAGGCATGCACCAGTACAGTCAGAGCAAGATCATATCCATATATTGTCATGCCCCTTTAATTATGATTGCATCACTCTTGCCAAAGGGCATTAAAAAAAAAATTACCAACAAACCGAAAGTTATTAAAATGCCGTCAAACTCTTGGATATAGAAAATAACATTTCTAAAATTGTTCTCCATTGAGACCCATCACATGCAAAAATACAGACTAGTGCATGAATATCATACATCCAACCATGGCATAGTGAAATGGATCTCCTGTTTTATACAACACACAAATCCTCATCATGAATTTTGTATTGGTCTCAAAACACTCTAAAATACCATATGGTAAAAAATTTACTTCTAGTGGTATCAAAACCAGGACTATGAGCTACACAGCAATCTGTATACTAATGTAATGGTCATAATTTAATCCTTAGACAAAAACCTTCATATCTTTATTGTTGCCTCCAGCACCCATAAAACCCTCATAACCACTAATTCTACACCCTTTGGCAACAAGATGTGTCATACCATTAAACTGTATGATAACCCCCATCTTATTATAAACATTATACCGCATGCACAGGTTTACGTTAACCACTGGATAGCAAAAAGCTACAAATATGGCATTGTTAAGTGTGGTTTTGTCAAATGCGATCCAAATTTAAGAAGGTGCGTGCTTGCCGATTCGCAAGAAAGATGCCTCTATTTTTTTTAAAAGTCTCTCCGGATATTTTGGGATGTGAGAATCCTTTTGGTCCTGACAATTAAGTCAATCCATTATGCCTTAGGAAATGCTTCTATAATTCAAAAATGACAAAAGTGAATAGGAAAAACCCCATACAAGGAACACAAAGTCGCACTATGTTCTCTTGTTCCACCACTAAAACGTATACAAGACATGGATAGATTTCCCGACTATATCAACCATTAGCGGGCAGGAAGCCCAAACACTTAGGGGCCGATTCCGATCTCGCTCGGAAGCGCTCCTGATGGCATCCGTCAGTAGCGAGTCCGAGTCGTACGCGTGATTTCCGTGCGACTCGTACAGCTGTACGAGCAAGCAAGTACGATGCGATAATCGCCTCGCGCTCCGAGCGGCTCGTACGTGTCAGCGATCCCCTCAGGACGACTCCGCCATGGCCAACACGCACAGCGCAACGGTGCGGATTCCCGGACGACCAAGTACGATGTGCGCGCCGAGCAGCTGGATTGAGTCGGAGCCTCTGACTTGAAAAAGCACCGGGAAGCGGACTTCGGGGGTCCGTAGCGGGCCCTCCTTAACTTGTGCCCCTACGACTCGATCACTGGGGGGGGCCCAAGAATCCCCCCTACACATGCATGCACGATGCGGGCGGGACCGAGACGTCCCGGCGACACGGGCGCCCTCGTCCGAGACGTGCGTTTATTGTCTTTGGGGGCCTATGTGCGCAACGTACACCAGGCTCCCATAGACTTCAATGGGGCTCCGAGCGACCCGAGTCCGTCAGCGCTGCAGCGCATTGTACTCTGTCGCTCGGAGCCCAGGAGCACGAGTCGCTCGGAAAGCTCTACGAGCGCAAGTCTGCCGTAGGGCTTCCCGAGCGAGATCTGAATCGGCCCATTAGACTTAAAGATGGCACAATTTGTCACCTTCCAAAGCTTAATGCCTCCTAACGTATACTAGGAGAGGAGCTAAGTTGGAATACTACAGTTTTTCTCAATATATCCCTTCACCGATGATTCACACTCAATAGCCCCAAAGTGTATTCATGTGACACCAGTAATAATAATAATAATAATAATAATATCTTTTATTTCGGCAACCAAGCCATAAAAAGATTACATAAATAAAATCCAGTAGCAGCATTTATTGTACATACAAAATTATTGCACATGCAAAGATACAGATAAAACGATTTAAAAAATAAAAGATGGGCGCAACTAGCAGGTCGTTATTAATATTGCCAATTATGGCCATATCTATCACTGCTATATAGTAGTTTTTAATCAACATCTTAGATGAGAAGAAAGAGGACACTAAGCAGCCTGTTTGAACTTACTCTGGCAATTTAACTGTCATGGTTAGGAGTTATCTAAGGCCTTCTTCCTTTGTTTCCAAGCACAGTGCAGGTACCGAAATTCCGCAAAAGCTAATTGTTCGCTGGTGTCACTCTTGAAGAGTCTCGCGACTTCCCAATAATGTCTCAAACCCATGAGTTTGCATACCGCTAAGAGCCATTTCTTTCGTGCTTGCTTATATAAAGGGCAGAAAAACATAAAATGGTCCTCCGATTCTTCAATATTAGGGCAATATGGACAAAATCTAGAGTGAGAAGGAAAATTAGCCCATTTCGAGGTATAGATTCTCAGGGGTAGTAGCCCACATCTGAATTACACATATAAGCATTTGACTGAAATGGATACATTCTGTCCATATAGTGTTCAAAGCTTGGAACACACTTGTGATTCAGAAACTGGCCTATCAGGCTGGTATCCTGATAAGCTTGCCACGTTTGCAACAGGACTGCCTCCCAGTATAGCTGTTTAACTTTTTGTGCATCTTCCTTAACAATCGACTCAGGGGATGTCCATAATTCATCCATAACTATTCTGTGTGATGTTTCTTTAATGTTCTTCAACCATGGAGTGCACAGTGACCTGTCGAGACCTAAGAGGTCTTTAACACAATCTCTATATATTCCTAGTTCTTGCGTAGACCATAATCTAATCCAATATAACAGAGGTTGGGGGGAGTTTAAATAAGGCCTTAATGAACTTATTTTCGATCTTAGTTAAAGAATCTGATGAAGCATAGCCCCATATCTCTGCTCCGTATATCGCAGATGTTACCGATACTGCTCTATATACGGTAAGGACTGGGGACACATTACCTCCCAAAGCGGCCCTGTATTTTCTCCCTGTTGCAGAGGCTTTCTGTTGGAGAATGACTTTGCTTTTTTCCAACTGTGGTCCCCATGTTTGGCTATCACTTAGCCTCACACCTAGATAGTCAAACTGTGAGACTTTTTCAAGAGGGAGTCCCTCGATAGTTACTTTGCCTCTGTACTTTTTATGGGGATTTATAATCATGACTTTAGATTTGGATGGATTTAATTCTAGTCCTCCTTCCTTACAGAAAGTAATCTGTCACCTTCCAAAGCTTAATGCCTCCTAACATATACTAGGAGAGGAGCTAAGTTGGAATACTACAGTTTTTCTCAATTTATCCCTTCAACGATGATTCACACTCAATATTCCTAAAGTGTATTCATGTGACACCAGTAATTAAACATTGTTATTGTCATAAGGTAATCAACAGAGAGTCCTGTTTTCTACCTATAGGATTTACATTATATTATTAACTTTTAAATCTTGTTCATTGAGCTATGTGTATGACTTTGGTGTATAAGGGTTAATACAAAACTGCATTGCCCACTGCTTATGCATCTTGGCTACTACACACGCAAAATATATGTGCTATAGGTTACTGTAGTGTTATGCCACTTAGGTAAATTCTACTATAAGATACATGTTTTCAATAGATCTTAAATTGTAAGATGTAAAAAACTTTTCACACTTTAAATATTTTTATAAAGGTTCAAAATGTTTCACCTAACTTACAGGCTCTTACTCATGCACTGATTTTTCAATTTAACAAAGACAAATGAAGATTGGTTGATATGTATTCTGTATTTCTTACCAGAATACAGCCCAGAAATCGTATTTCTAGACCCTCTGTTACTAAGGACTTAGTCAATGTACCAACCTGAGCCAGAAAATGCAGTGGACTGCAACCACCACGCAACACACTGAGCATTACTTGAGTGAGATGCATTCTAGGTAACGATTAGTACTGTTAGATTTCACAGGGAAAATTAGTGGAACTCAAATCCTACTTTGTAATGAAAAGGCACACTCACGAACACTGGAAAGCAGGAATATATTAATAATATTTATTTAACATCATGATCCTATCCTAGTGCATACAATATGAATAGTATCTACTATAAAAACAAACAAAAAAAAATTCCAGGAAGGTGACTAATACAAAATATAGGAACATTATCAGTCTCGAATCCCTGGTACGAAGTCCTTCTTTATCTCATAACGTTCTGTTCTAATTTACATATTATGTCTGAACAATGGTGAACGTTTTTAAAATAAACAATAACTAGTAAGGCCTTGTAACCTTTAACTTACTTACATTCTGTGAAACCTTGCATTTTATTAAAAACAATAACTGAGAAGTTGAGATGTCAGTTTCCATGAAACTTTGTTCTTTGTTTAAAAGCAAATCAATGGAAAGGCTATTTTAAAACAATATAGCAAAAACAACAATATACATTCATGAAGACCAAGTTATCACATTGCAATGAATACCAACATCAATAAATGTGCATATATATATATATATCGAAAACCACAATCCTGATGTAACATCCTCATCAAACGGGAAATCAGGTACGGACCACCGAGTAAATTAAAAATTGCTGTGCTTTATTGTGGATGTCAGCAGCATAACGCGTTTCGACCGAGTTTCCCCGGTCTTGATCACATGACATGTCAGGACCCAATAACGTTTATATACAGATGCACCATGAGAGCAGTCCCTCCCATACCTTTCATAGAGCTAGACAACAGACTACTTTATCATCATGATCAAGTGGCTACATAAATCAGGGCAGTATTGTATCAATTCATGTGTAAATACAAATAAATAATTAATTGCTTTCTCTGCTACTAGTAGATACAAATAGTTGCACATTTCCACTACCAAAATTAGGTGAATACAGAATTACTGTATATACGAAATATAGGGCCAGTGCCCAATAGTATGGTAGTTTCAAGTAACCAAAATTCAACATGACACTCATTGTAGCTTACATCTGTTGATCAACTAAAGTGCATAGTGCAAAATTCGTGCCAAAAAAAATGCAAATAGTGCTTAACAACTATACTTGTGATAAAAGTAAATATGAGCCAACTATTAAGTCATAGTTGATTCACTTACTAAAATAATAAAATATCATAGGATGGCTGGACATAAGCTCAAAACCTTAATATCATGAGTATAAAGTGCTAATGCAAAACACAATAAATATACACATCAATGTGTTATGCCTGATACCTGAGACCTTATATTGCATTAATTTCAATAGCAATTTTAACTTTTCACTTAAATGTGCAAAAAACAGCAGTGCAAATACGCATATTGGAGATAACCAAAGTTAAGACCTCTTATTCCAATATTTTACATTTCACCCAAATAGAACAACAATCATTAATACAACTCTATAACTTAACCAATAATCGCCAGACCATAAACCTCACAGACACCGAATAAAAACCAGTAAAACCAGTAAAACCAGCTAAAACACAGTATAAATAAGGCCAAAATCCACCTAAAACGCAGTCAAGCTAAAAAGATGTATAATTAATATAACCTCATTTCATATATATATAGCAGCAATAGAAAACAAGAAATAGATGCAGGTCTTTGATCGGGGGATCTCCACATAGCTAATACATATTTGGTAAAGGCTCATTAATGAATAGCGATGTTATAAACAATGTTATAAAAAGTTATAGAGATCCTCTCCAGTATTCAGGCCATTTGGCATCTTTGTATCAAGTTGTAAAATATATTGACTCTCCAGTTGCCGCAACTTTCTTTCCCTGTTGCCCCCTCTTAATGACCTGGGGACTACATCAATTACAAAATAACAAAGATCATTTAAGTTATTTTGATGAACAAGTTTAAAATGGCGAGCAACCGGATAGCTGGGATCTGAATTTACAATCGCACGCAGGTGTTGTAAAATGCGATTAAAAACCTGAAGCTTGGTGCTACCTACGTACTGGAGATGACATGTACATTCCAGTACGTATACCGCATGGTCAGTTTTACAAGTAAAAAGCCCATTAATTTTACATGGGGTGTGTACAAAAGCATCCAAGTACTCCTGTTTATTGATCCCAAACTTGCATGCCCTGCAGGAGCTGCATTTGTAGAATCCTGTCCTAGTAGAAAGCCAATGTCTCGTGTTGCATACTTCCGGACTAGTTTTAACAAGAGCATCCCTCATAGAGGGTGCCCTTCTGAAAAAGTAATGGCTGGCCTTTCATCCAGTAATGGGGCGAGAGTAATGTCAGTTTTCAATATAGGCCAATTTTTATTTATAATATTTCTAACTTGTTTCTCGTGGCAACTATATGTAGTTATTAAACGTACCGCACTATCCTCCCTGTGCGTTTTACTTACTCTCCCTGTTATTACTTTGCCAGTTCTATTTGGCAGGACAGTTTCACTCCCTGTATTGTGTACTTTAGTTAACCCCTTGGCCGCGGCGGTAATTCCGCCGCGGCGCTGGGGGGGTGGGGGGTGAGGGCGGCGCCGCCATGCTTATGACGGAACCACGCCGTCATGAGCCACGGGCGGCGTGTGCTCATGACGGCGTGGTTCTGCCACGGCCCCGCCCGCTCATTAATTCGCCCGCACAGGCGGGGAATTAATGCCGCGTGGGAGGAGCGGCAGCCGCATGACGGAACCACGCCGTCATGAGCACACGGCGCCCGTGGCTCATGACGGCGTGGTTCCGTCATAAGCATGGAAAGGGTTAAAGCTGTTTGCAGATCCCTCGTATCATATCCGCGAGCCTGAAACCTTTGTACAGAGTCAGCTAGGCACTGTGTAAGGTCAGTATTATTGCTGCATATTCTTTTGATTCTTTAAAACTCCCCATACGGGATGCTCTTAATGAGGTGTCTGGGGTGGGAGCTATCCAAAGATACCGTTTCTCTCCTCCAAGTTTTTATGACAAAAACGGATACAGACCACGAAGTTAAGTGCTGAATTATTCTTTAATGGTGCAAGTCGCCATGACGCGTTTCAGCCCCTCCTCGGGCCTTGATCACATGACACAGCTTGGCATTGTCATAGGCTTTTTAAAGTGACTAGTGCAGGCGTAATGATAGACACATGATACTTTTGTGCGATAGACATGAAAGAAAGATTTTAAATACACGTATATTTCATCTTTAAATATTATGTCACCTTAATGGTATTAAAATATCAATCAAAAACCCAGATAGTTAAAATTACATTGTTCTGTCATTGAAAATGTATATTAATACTGGTGTCATCGTCAAGATCAAATCAGTTCACGTTGTTTGTCAAATACATTGCGCTGAAAGAAATTTAATTGTGCAAAATAGTGCTAAAGTGCAAAAGTGAGTGCATATTAAAATTTACATTAATACAAATCAAACCAGCATACTAACTATTTATGTTTTCAGTACAGTCTGATACAACGAACTATCAATACTCAGTTAAATCATGGTACTGGAGCCCCAGTTACCAGCTCTGAGTTATTGAGTTGAATGGTGGTCCCCATTATATTCTTTTGTTATTCTCGTTTTTTATTTTTTATTTTTTATGTATATCTTTTATCATTTCGGTGTAAATACCAGATATGACCCAAGTTTTGGTTTGGAGTTCAGTGGATAGTTGATATTCAAGATTATATGTGGTTCACATGGCATCTCTGATATAGTTAATGACATTTCCCAAAGCATACACATATACACCTGAACATACATTACAATCTACATCATATGAGCAATATAATATAATCCATAATAGATTAAATTTGCTTGTATATAAATGTATGCATATATAAATATATATAAATATAAATATGATGCTAAAATGTCAATAAATATTTGATAAATACCATTTAAAACCCATAATTATAATAACAGATAAAAAATTTTGAAAATTGCAAAATGCCTGTCACACACGTGGGGTGTGAGTGACATGTGTCCATGCGACATATGGTATGTCGGAAGCACCAAACATATGGCCAAGAAACGCGTCTTGGAACACATGCGAGCAATAGGTAATAAAGACCAACACTATCCTATTGCGAGACATTTTGAAGCTTTTCACTTTTCCGACAGCTCCAAACTAAAGTACTTCATTAAAGAACAAGTGCTTGCTAATCCACGAGGGGGCAATAGAGAACTTACGCTAAGGAAAAGAGAGTCAAGACACATAATTGACCTTGGTACTCGCTACCCAGGGGGACACAACATCGATGAAGAGATGGCTATTCACCTACACAATGAATGATGTCTTTCTGTCCCAGTGGCACAACATATCGTTACATACCATCACATTATAGATCTTCAGCACAATTCACTAATCTCCATTTTTCACTTCCCTCCTACATGTTATTGTAATCACATGTGACTCACACCCCACGTGTGCGACAGGCATTTTGCAATTTTCAAATGCACTTTGCAGTTTTGCATTGTTATGTACATGTAGATTATAATTTTGTGAATTGTTTGTGAATCATGCTCCATTCTCTCTTTGTTTCAGGAGGAAAGGAAGGGACCACCAGACACGATTTTCAGCTTTTTGGGCTCCCTACCCTTTTCTTCACATTGCATTAATCCTTGGATTTAGATCTCATCTACCCCAGATAAGAACTGTTCTATATATATCATTTTTGCACTTTTTATGCACCTTTGTTTTGTTTTCTTCATACAGCTTTTGATTGGATACATTCATTTGATCATTATGTGGGTACTACTTTGCTCTGGATTGTGATTCCATTCTGATAACCTTTTACATGGACTCATGTTTGAGCTATCAACTCGCCCACTTGGGGAATGCATACAATTATCGTTGAAATTCATTTGGATTTGAATAACTACCATCATTGATATCATTGACATTTTTGCATATATTAACTGCAATAGTGCATCGAGACGGTGTCATCTATTACACCATGGACTATTATGATTTGCCCACTTGGGTACTGCATCTATTGTGAATCGTTAAATCATATACAATATGTATACAACTGCAAGCATTGTATTTACATGATATCCATGGATTGTGTTATTATGCTTATTTAATGTGCACTTTATGTCTCCATTCCAATATGGCCGACACAGTTCCCAACAGCATTGTAGCTTGTGACATTCAAGTCCTTCAGCACTGTTTACTTTACGATACTTGCATAAAAGTACTCCATGAAATCGCTTTTACTTATGTGACCAAGGCCGCATGACGGCCGAAACGCGTCGTGGATTTATGAGGAAATAAATCCTTTTTCCTTTCTTTACTGGTGTTACTGAGAGCGCGCTTTATTTGAACTCTGTAACGATATATATATATATATATATATATATATCAAAGCTCCAAGGTTCCCACCAGTTTGAGACACACTCTGACATCCACTACAGCAACCTTCATGAGGTAAAAGCCGGATCGGCGGGCGGATCCAGTTTACAGCATGCCTGTCGATTCACGCCTGACGCGTTTCGTGCTCATTGTACTCTTCAGAGGCGCGACAGTCAATTTGGCATAAAGGCCACACCTCCCACTTATGATATGAGCCCTCCAATGGGCGACTCAAATGAGTCTGCGTTGGTTTGTGGGTCTTATAGTGTGTGCCTTAGTTATGTGCCGCTGTCTGAAACATTCCAAGCCCACCAATGGGCCTCCACTCGCTCCTCCAGCTTGTCAATCCTCAATGGATGCCTCCACATTAAGACTCCGTGATTCGGAGCCCCGTGGCCCCAAATTTCCGGGTGGTGCGTCTCCCGCGGCTGGGAGGCCGCGTTGTAAACCAAAGCTCCAAGGTTCCCACCAGTTTGAGACGCACCCAAGATCGCATTTTTGGTCTGATGCCTGACGCATTTCGTGCTCATTGCACTCTTCAGAGGCGCGACAGTCAATATGGCATAAAGGCCACACCTCCCACTTATGATATGAGCCCTCCAATGGGCGACTCAAATGAGTCTGCATTGGTTTGTGGGTCTTATAGTGTGTGCCCATTGGAGGGCTCATATCATAAGTGGGAGGTGTGGCCTTTATGCCAAATTGACTGTCGCGCCTCTGAAGAGTGCAATGAGCACGAAACGCGTCAGGCGTGAATCGACAGGCATGCTGTAAACTGGATCCGCCCGCCGATCCGGCTTTTACCTCATGAAGGTTGCTGTAGTGGATGTCAGAGTGCGTCTCAAACTGGTGGGAACCTTGGAGCTTTGATATATATATATATATATACACATACATACATATATATATATTAATTTTATGTTTTTTTTTTTTTTTTTAAACATACACCTGAATAAATGGGCACATATAATTCTAAATCGGCAATACCTAGAAATAAAAATATTTAATCATTATAACACAGTCAAGTTGCCAGGGGTGCACACAAAGTTTATAGTGTATAGTCATATCATAGATTACAGTTACCATATGACTCCGTGTCATCAAAGATACCATATCCCAGTCCATTTTCTCCTACAAAGCATTATCATTTAGAACAGGGGTTCCAGTGGGTGAACTAGGACTAAAGCTCCAATAATGCAGTAAGTTGTGAAAGTCTAGTGCCAGAATATGTGGCCCATGTTGACATGGATTTATCTTGTATGTTCATCGTAGAAATAAGTCCCTCATGATAAATCCCTGCATTTCACCCCCTCACTGGCAATATGTAGCAGCAGACCAAAAATGCGATCTTGGGCTTTTCTGTACGGGGGACCACAAGTTATAGCACTGAAGAATACTCAAAAGTATCTGGTGCATTATGATCAACTCTAAAAAGTTTACACCAATCATATATTTGACCTGAAACTACATTCTGCCTTACCTAGATACGTGCCCATGAATCCAAGCGCACAAAAGCTGCTGACAACGAATAAGCCTCCCACTCCTATGAAAGCTACGCCTGCATAATAGATTGCTTGGCAAAGCATGCCTTCCACCTTTGGCTGAGTCTTCATGGCTTCAGAAAAGCTGTGGAAACAAAAGGTAATTGTTTAGAATAAAGCTTGATTAAAAATGGCATCAACATAGATTTCTCCCTATACATCAATAATGTAGATCCCCACACTAGCTTTGCAAATCCCAGTCTCAGTGCTAAAGACGGTAGTGGCAGGAACAGAAGGGAAACAAGGCTCTACGGACCTGATGTACAAAGCCCTTTAGCAGTTGCAATCCCTACAACTAGCAAAATCAGTAAGTGAGGGGTGGGCCCAGATTTCACGGGGCAGCAAATTTCAGTCATAGTTACCTAAAAGGTAGCGATATCGGAATCAGGATGGTGCACAAGATGGTTTCAGTGTGATTAGCAATTTCTGGTTGGCAGATCTTAAATTACAGATCGTGAGTAGCATTTCCGCATGTAGGTAAGGTAATCTGGCCAGGCACTGTGGATCCCTTTGCTCATAATTGTCAACTATTTATAGACTACCCTGTTTTTTGTTGTTGTTGAAAGCCACGCGGACTTTTGATGAAAGAGAGTGGTTTGTGCTTCTTTGCAGGTTGCAACAGGTACTGGAAGCAAAGTTGAGAACTTTTTCGATTGGCGAAAAGAAATATTAAGTAAGAGAGCACCGCAAGCAGGTTGTTACAATAATCTAATTTTGTGCATTAATTAGTGCCTCTACAGTGTGGAATGGGAGTCAGAAGCATATTTGTCCTATATTCAATAATTGGTCCGATGCTGCCATGGCAATGATAAATGATTCCAACTGCATTGAAGGGCTGAAGAGTACCTAGAGCAGGCTTTTCCAACGAGTAGCTCATGAGCTAATGGTAGCTCTCGAGGTACCTTTAAGTAGCTCTCCTGTGTGTATCCCAGCAGGGACATCTTAAGGATTTTGGGGGCCCTGGGCCAAATGTATTTAGGGGGCCCCTGTTCTGAACACTTTGAATTTATGATCCAGTTTCAGCTCTTTCATGCCCTCTTTGGCCAGGTCACTGGCAGTGCACAGGCACACTCGTCCAGATTCTAAATGTGTTTACATATAATATTCAAGGGTAGTGACAGGTGTTTTCAATATTGTAACAGAGCTGGAGCTCATTATTATTACTGCAAATCTCTGTGACATCCTCACATTTCTCATATGTGAGGTCCTGTTTTGATCTAAAAGAAACTTTATTATGAATATTACATGAAACATAAAAACAACATTCCTCTGCATAATGTCTGTGATAGACTCTCAGACATCAACCACATAAAAAATAAATGAAATGAATCAGTATTTAAAACAATCTGTTTAGGAATTATTCAAGGTCATCAGGGCAGACTCTGCAGAACAGAGCTGGGTCTATCAGGGGCCCCCCTGAAAGCCTGGGGCCCTGGGCCAGAGCCCACTTTGCCCATGCCTTAAAACGTCTCTGTATCCCAGCCTACTAAGCTAGAAGTTTTTGCTTGGCTAAATAAATATATGTATGCCAAAATTGAAAAGTGTGTATTTGAGATTAAAAAAATGTGTGTATTTTTAGAACTCCTAAGCTGATGTTGGAGAAAAATAATTGAATTTCTAAAATAGGCTTAAAGCTGATATTTGAGTGATAAATCATTTGGTGTTTGAAAGACTTATTACTAATATTATTACCTTCGTGCCGGGGATGTTGCAGCATTGACTGTTATGCATTACTCAGGTAGAGACATTGTAAATTGACAATTACTTTTTTACGTTACTGCGTACAACCTTGCTTGATGCACTGAGGTGATCACTGGTGCTAATCTTGCGAAGAGGGCCACTAGAGTAATATTGTCTGACGTGTCTCTATTAAAATACTACACTACTAATAGCATTAGAAGCTCAGGATGATTTTCATTGAACATAAGTAGCTCTTATTAAAGAACGTTTTAGAGACCCCTTAACTAGAGGAAGAGAACAGAGTCAAAGTGTCAGGCGGAAAGTGTATGGAAGAATGCAGAGGAATGGGAGCCAAGGGTGTAAAGTATATGACCTCTGCTTTAGATGAGTTCAGCTTAAGAGAACCGAGGGTGGTTATTGATTTGCTCTGATTTTATATTGTCTGGAGGTTTTGTGTAAGACCTGTCATCTCTTCTTGGAGCTAATGAGTTCACCAGCTGCCCTCATCCCCCTGGTATTCTCAGTTTTATATACAGTAATCAAAATTGCAATAAATATTCTTGACAGTGTTGCAGATAAAACAACTAAGGCGAGCATCTGCGTTCATCAGGGGCTGCAGCAGTAACACAATCAGAAACATGTGACTAAAGGTAAGAGAAGAAGGAGAGAAAGGAGAACAAGATTTGTTATTTGTCTGTTTACAAGTGGCAGGAGAAGCCAAAGGAGGAAATGATGTCAGAGTGGAGGAAGCGCATGCGGATACTAGGAGTGGCCTAGGACTGACCATCGAAGTACCTCAACTCCTTGAGCCCCATACCGCTGATAAAGAATGTATGACAGATTGGAGAACCATGGTGCTACAGCGTTAATGCATGTCAACGATACCTAGCATTTTGGGGAATGCGAGTACGTACGTAGGAAGGAAAGTGACATCAAGAACTTTAATTGAGGAGCTTCCACACCGCAGATTGCCTCTGTGGGTCTGCATATGCGATGTTTGGTTTCCCACCTATTTGTATGCATTTTGAATGCATGGCTTATGGCTGTTCACTTTACAATGTAAGCCTCTATTACTGCAGTTCACTTTTTCTTTTTTTATGTGCAGTAAGGATTGAGTACCGGGTGTGCTTGCCTTTTTATTGCTAGTATCATGTCGAAAACCCCATCCATTTTACATTGCCACCTTTCCTTAAGTCCCTTTGGTGGACTCACCCACTGGATTCAACTAAATAAGAGTCGATCCCTTACACAGAACTGTTCTCGTGTCAGCATTCACTCATTGGTCACCCGATCACTTTCAATATACCCCCTCCTGCAGAGGTCACCAGGATAGGGTTTCGTCGTGAGCCCCAAGTTGCACGAAAATAGAACAAATGTAACCATTATAGCAGTGCCCCAAATGCATACTGAGCTTATAGGCGAGCTACTCATTCTCTAGGCAATATAGAGATCAAGAACCTCACCAGTAGATTGTAAAGCAAACTCTCTTCTCCCTTCTTAACACAGCACAACGCAGTCTGAAGCAAGGTGGATGAGCTTATGACCCATTATCTGTGCAGAGTCAAACGAACTCCTAAACCAGACAGTGATGCGTGCAAGCTCAGATGGGCAACCACAGCACAAATGCTGTGCACCTGAATTACAAACACTCCTACCACACAGGAACCAAACTCAGGGGTCCAATGTAAAGTTAAACGCACACCAACTCAAATATCGGTTAAGGCAACACTGCAAAGAAATTAACCATATGGCTAAACCTTCTAAGTTGGCATTATTTCCCATTGCAAGCCCATCCTCTCACACAGTCTAACCTTACAAATACTACAGAGACAAAGATGGGGTGGAGAGGAACATCATGTGGAACTTTCTCTGTATGGTCAGCTTGACATTGCTTTTTTTCTCTGTCTTTTCACTCTCCTGTCTCTCGCCCTGTCTCTGCATCCCTCTCCCTTTCTGCACAGTCCCATTGCCATTGTCCTACTGGCCAAGTTCACTTCTCTGCGTTCTGCTTGTGCTTCAACACTTTTTCTCACCCCGACCTATCATTGTGTCCATCCACACCCCATCCCTCTTCTCTGTGTCCCCTAACAATCTGTGTCTTCCATTCGGTCGGTCTTCCTCACACGCAAAGGGTTGAACACATCCAGTGGACGCATGTCTATAAGGATCCACCTATTCCATTCAAGGTCAATTCATGATCAGCAGAGTGCCACAGACATCCTACCTGCCAGCACAGGTGACAGTGCAGCATGGTCCTAGGGAAGACAGGCACAACAGCAAAAGTTGAGATGATGGGCTGCTACAAAACTCACAGGAGCCAGTGAATCACTACCTCTACCACAACCACAACAAAGCAAAGTTTAAGAAATCCTTGAGTGGGGACACAGAATTGTCACCTACATGCCTCTGAGATGGCAATCACATAACACGGAGGGTGGAAAGCAAACACAAACCCAAGAATAATGATCCTTGGTCATACGTTCTTGGCAAATGTTATCGGCAGAAGCAGCCTGTGGAGTTTTGTCGGATACACCATTCGGACTACACTAAGATTAGCTCTTTGTAGCCTTTATCTATCCATTACCATTGCTCACTCTTTGTATTTATGGTGCTCCAAAAAAAACTAATAATGGCATGTTTTTGCCATATAAGACTTCTAAGCAAAATATACTTGCTGGTAGTGGACTATATTTCCTTTATGTATTTGCATTGTTTCCATCTTGTCAGGCCGTTTTGAGTAAGACTTGTCATCTGTTGCTGGGGCCATGGAGCTCGCCAGCAGCCCTCATCCCCTCGGTATTCTTGGTTTTATATACGGTAATTAATCAATCAGCGATGAAATAACCACAGAGAGTATGTGCATTCATCAGGGGTTGCCAAGTCTCAAAATTGTCACAGGACCTACAGGACCAATAAATTGATAAAGTTAAGTGAGCTAAAAATTGATTGATGACAGGACTCAATTAACCTAACGACATGGCTTCAAACATTATACAACATCCTCCTTGCCTGCCAGGATGGTCAGTATAACTGCATAACTTGGTATCCCTCACACCATTCCTAACACGTCCACACCTATGCGCTGTGACACTAATACCTTCCATCTTACCTTAGCCCAGGGCTGGCATTAGAGCAGTGCGACCAGTGCGGCCGCACTGGGCGATGACATGTGAAGGGGGGCGCTGACCTCAGGGGGGGCGCTGTGTTTAGCAATATTTTATGATTGGAGAGATGAGAGGCACTTTTGTCCAGTGGCAGTGAGAGAATCCGAGGAGGCGGTGATGGGGGTGCCACAAGTGATTATCGCACCCGGTGCCACCAGTGCTAAAGCCGGCCCTGTGTCGGCCATCTCTATTAGATGTGCAGGCGCATGAAAGTGCGCGTATGTTGGGGTGGATAAGCATCAGGTTGCTGGATGGTGCACGCCACCCCTGGTGCAGTGCATGCGCCTGTCCTTAAAATATCCACAAGCCTCTGCCACGTGACGTGCAACGAGGCCAGCTAAGTTCCTCCCGCCCTTATTACCTTGCTCGCCCCCAAACAATGACAGATTTAGTTCATGCTCGACTTCAAGGGCAAACATTGGCCAGGTTGATGAGGGCAATCTACAGCCTTGTTAGTTTGCATTCTGCTTCGGCGGTCCAGCTCCAAATGCCATAATGGCGGTCTTTGCCTGCTCCAGCATTTTTACATCTTATAAAATGGAATTCATGTTTACATTGTAAATGATGATAGCAGGAGTTTTCTGGGTTAGCAAATAAGACTTCACAAAATGTCAGCGCCTAAGAGCATGAACCGCCAAGGTCATCTAGGCCATAGTTTTTAGTTTACTAACAATCTACCTTTTTCCATTGGGAATGGCATGGTGGCTATGTACAATATTCTTGAGTCTCCCTATCTGCATCACATGAGGCGCATTGCTTTTCCCATAATTACTTCCTGGGTTGAATACCACATTTCAAGTTAAATTGATCCCTCGAACACATGTTCCAAAACACTGTCACTTCTTTCATTTAATATGATACCAGTGGTTTACGTGCTCTTCCGGTCCAGCATGCTCAAATGAAAGAATCTTGCAGATAGTTTACTCTCTTATATCTAGAAGGATTTATGCGAAACTTCAACTTAATTAGCCGTGCTTATGTTGACGCAGCAGCAGGAAGTTACGTGATACGAAACGTCAGTCGCTGGACGGATAGTCTCCGATCCCAGAGCCAGCTCACTTTGACAAGCCGCCATGTTATCGATCCCTCGTTTTCCTCTTCGACAGCACACTCTCTGCTGCTCCTAGGCGTGCTCTGTGTTATTTTTTTTTCTCTGAACAGCTCGGTAAAAGTTTAAGTTGCATTTGGATTTAACATGGAATCCTCAAAATGCCGGAGTAGTGGAAGTGACATCATGCACCCTTTGACCCATAATGACATCACAGTGCTAGCCTTTTATCCCGCCTCTTAGGTCTACAGAACCCTTCTAGGGAGAGGGCAAGGAGTGGAAAACAATGAAAATGAAGCTGGGTCCTAAAGCTCTGCTCACTTTATGTTCTTATCTTTCTGCTGCCTTCATTACCCTGAGTCCAAGGGAAGTAAGGGCACAACACAATTACCATGGCCCCTTCTGAATGAAACCCGTAACTCTACCTGAAGTGCATCTAGAGATCCAGGCAAAATGAAGGATCCGACTTCACAATATCAACCTACGATCAATCGGTCACAGCAATCTTGAAGTCATCAACATGACCAAAAAGCTGCCCAATCTGCCAGAACCCCCAGAATTAAAACATGCCTTAATAAACTGCTGATCTGCAACTGCAAACACTGCCACTCTCTCAATTTTACTGCTGATCCAGCGCTATCAATAACATTTCTTCTCCTCTAGGCATTGACATCCACGTTCGAAAAACATTCTTCTTCACATCTATACCAATATGACGGTGGGGCCCATTAACACCGCATAAACATTCACTCTCTCATATATTCCCTGGAACTCATCCGCCTTTACTTAGGAGAAAAAGTTAATGACTTGCTGGAAGGAGTCGGGATACCCTTTTTAAATCAACATGATAATTCTCAAATTTCTAAGGTATTCCGCTCATTGGTCGATGGACCAACTAGTAGGAATCAGTTGATGGTGATTAAGACCAGCTCAATCACTATAACTCATTTTAAACATTTACATTTATTATTGAGCTAAAGAACCACAGACTCGTAGTTTTAATTATAATATAGTTTATCTAAATTTTATAAGCATGAATAAAATCAGTTTTATTAATCAAATCAATACATTTATTATCATTATAAGGAATACATTGAAATTGCAATGCATACCCTTTTAGATGGAAAAATAAAGTTCGTCACAGCTGTTAAATTCAGATCCCAGCATAGAACTCCCAAAACTGACTGACTGTCCTGCTAAACCAGGCCTCCTCGACAGACCACCTATACAGGTTTTCCGCCACAATCTCGTTCTTTCTCAATCAAATTTAAGAGTAAAAGATTAATCGTATTAAAAATATAAAGGCCTATAGAAAAATAGCAGTGGCTTCTCCAGCGTCAGCGTCCAGTGCTCAATAAAAAATATGTAAAAAACAGCGCTCCTCCTACTTAAGAGTAGGTCCTCTTATACCCTAATACTAGCTTACTAAACAGAAATGTTACATTTTGGGGGCGAGATTCACTCTAATTGGTCCATTTGAGGGGTGGCATACATCTCATTATTACCCTCCTTGCTCAAACCAGTTCCAAAGAATGTTCATAACTTTGTCCTTTCTCACGGGTTCAGGACATTACCAATCCAATTGACAGTCTTTATTTGTATTTTCTTTCCGATACTTTATTTTAAACAGTTCATTGTCCATTCACGAATGCACTGCTGGTTCTCACACTCGTTCGCTAAGTCCCCCTTTGGCACACGCTCGGGTAATAAGGTCATCACAACCTTGATCCCTCTTCCATCCTAGGCTTTGGAAATAACCACGTGATGCATTCGTTCACAGCTTTTTCTTCCGCTTGGAAGCCATCTTGCGCAAGCGCATTCTAGCTTGTTTGCCTCAGCAGCCATTTTTACAGCACGGCCTAGCAGGCCTGAGCGAACTATCATAGAAATAAACAGAAAATAGTTAAGAATAAAGAAAATAAGCCTTTTCGTTTCCCTCCCGTCATTCTACGTACCCCAGTTAGGTGTTACCTAGCAAAAGCGACATATAAAGCTATTTCTTACTTACCAACCACTTTCTTTTGCCACCATACAATTTACTACGTAGCACAAATCATGCAATATTATTCTAATTAATACGCATATCTTTATGTTATCGTTATTTACATTAACAATTGTAAGTAGATTAGTTTGCACAGATACTGCATGTTACCAAAAACACTTATAAGGAAAACATACGTTGTTGGTTATTTCACTGAAACGAACAATTGCATTAATTATTATTGTTAATATTAGGGAGTTCAAAATTTTCTCATTTACCTTGCTCCATCACTGCATAATAGAGATGCTGACCTTCTTGCTCTCACCAAGGCTTAATTCAATCCAGACACCAACCAACCAACTACAGAAACCTGGCCCAACGCCATCTCCGCACCCGACATCGCCACTGCCATTCCAGACGGATACAAGATCCTGAGAAAGGACTGACCCACCCGCCCAGGAGGAGGCATCGCCATCGTCCACAAAAGCACCCTCCACGTGACGACCACCACCCTGGACGACACAACGACCCTCATGGAGAACCTCCACTTCCAGATCCAGACAAACTGTCAAACGACTCTCCGCGGAACCCTCATCTACAGGCCGCCCGGCCCCCACGCTCCTTTCACCAATGCCATCACCGACCTCATCGCACCCCACGCCCTAACCTGCATAGACTACATCCTGCTCAGAGACCTAAACTTTCACCTGGACAACCACAACGACCTAAACACCGCCTCCCTCCTAGAGAACCTCGCCAACATACGACTCAAACAACTAGTCACCACACCCACGCACACAGCGGGGACACACTCGACCAAGTCCTCACCGAAGAAAACTGCATCTCCTACAGTCACACCATGGAACTCCTCTGGACAGATCACAACTGCATCCACTTCTCCTTCAAAAAACCCACCATACACAAGCACGCCCACCGCCTCCCCATAGAAGCTGGAACAAACTCACTGAAGAAAAGCTCACCTCCGCCCTCATCAGCACCCCACCTCCGACTACACCAGACGCCAACACCACAGCATGCAACCTCCACCGCTGGATCACAAACTGCGCCGACACACTCGCCCCCCTCAAGAAAGCCACAGGAAGACACATCAAGAAAGCAAGTTAAACACCCCTGCGCTCCAAGAATCCAAACGCTCCTGCCGGTGACTCGAAAAGACATGGAGGAATAACAAAACCCCAGAAACACGTGCCGCCTACAAACCAGCCACCACCGCACACCACCATCTCATCAAATCCACAAGGAAGAAATCCATCCAAGGCAGAATCCTCACCAACGCTCACAATACCAAAGAACTCTTCTCTATCACCAAGGAATTCGCAAAACCCTGCAGTGAAACAACAGACGTCCCACCCTCCCAAGACCTCTGCAACAGACTCAGCACCTTCTTCCACCTTAAGATCAAGATGATCTACGACAACTTCGAAAACCATGACCTCCACACCGCTCCCTCTCCAAGCGACGCCACCCGACTAACCCTGCTCAATTGGACCCCACTCACAGCAGAAGACACCTTGAACACCAAGAAAAGCATCTACTCTGGGGCACCCTCAGACCCCTGCCCACCCCACATCTTCCACAAAGCCGCCCCGGTCATCGTACCCAAACTACGTCAGACGATCAACTGCTCCCTCAAAACGGCCACCTTCCACGATGACTGGAAACACACCGAGGTCAACCCCCTCCTGAAGAAACCCTCCACCAACCCGACAAACCTCAAAAACTTCAGGCCCATCTCCCTGCTTCCATTCACAGCCAAAGTCATCGAAAAGGCCGTCAACACCCAGCTAGCAAACTTCATCGATGCTAACAATGTCCTGGACATCTCCAAATCCGTATTCTGTAGCAACCACAGCAGCAAACCGCCCTGCTCGCCACCACTGACGACATCCACTCCGTCTTCGACCGGGGCGAAAAGAAAGCCCTCATCCACCTGGACCTCTCGGCTGCTTTCGACACCGTCTCACACCGCACCCTAGCCACAAGACTCCACGACGCCGGCATCCGCGACAAGGAGGGCCACTGGATATGCTCATTCCTCACCGGCAGAACCCAGCAAGTCAGACTCCCGCCCTACCTCTCAGGACAAACAGAGACCAACTGTGGAGTGCCCCAGAGCTCCTCACTCAGCCCCACCCTCTTCAACATCTACATGGACCCCCTCGCAACCATCGTCAGGAACCACGGGCTCAACATCGTCACTCACGCCGACGACACCCAGCTTATCCTCTCCCTCACCAACGAACCCAACATCACCAAACACAACTTCCAAGAAGGGATGAAAGCTGTCGCCACCTGGATGAAGAACAGCTGCCTGAAACTCAACTCAGAGAAAACAGAAGTCCTCATCCTGGGCTCCACCCCCTCCGCATGGGACTCCTGGTTGCCCCCACCCTAGGAAATCCCCCCACCCCGACAGACCATCCACGAAACCTCGGCATCATACTGGACTCATCACTCACAATCAACCGCCAGATCAACGCCGTATCCTCGACCTGCTTCAACACCCTTCGCATACTTCGAAAGACGTTCAGATGGATTCCATCCGAATCCAGAAAAAACTTTGCGCATGCCCTCATCAGTATCAGGCTAGACTACGGCAACGCGCTCTACGGTGGAATCAACAAGAAACTCCTTCGCAAACTCCAGACCGTACAGAACGCCGCAGCCAGACTGATCCTCGACATCCACCGTCGCAGCCACATCACCCAACACCTCCGCGATCTCCACTGGCTCCCACTCGAAAGAAGAATTTCCTTCAAGCTCCTCAGCCACGCATACAAGGCCCTTCACAACACCGGACCAACATACTTGAACAACTGCCTCTCCTTCCAAGCACCCAAAAGACACCTCCGATCGGCCGACCTCTCTCTAGCCACCGTCCCATGCATCTACAGGACCAGAACAGGAGGAAAGCCCTTCTCCTACCTCGCAGCCAAGGCCTGGAACAGCCTCCCCCTCCGACCTCCGGCAAGCCCCCACACAGTCCCAGTTCAGGAAGGACCTCAAGACCTGGCTCTTCGGATGACCCCAGCACTCAAGGGAGCCGCCCCCCCCCCCTCCCCAGCGCCTTGAGACCCTCACGGCGAGTAGTTGCGCTTTACCAACCCTGATTGATCTATTAATTCAAGTGTCACTTAAACCAGTGTTTTGTGTGACTACACTTCATCATGGCAACCCAGGCTCAAAAAGAAAGAAGACCACAATCTATAAACAGATGCTTTCTAATTTATGAGACTTACCTTTCTGTGAAAACCATGTACATAAAATATAAAGGTCATGGAAGTGCTTTGAGCCAACAGGATTAATAGATGGAGTAAAATCTTGAGAAATAATGCCACTTGTGTGACACATCAGTGTTTGTTGATTCTTCACAAGTGACATCAATCGCTAAAGATCATACAAATTATCACACCTTTTCACTGGAAACCTGCACAGGTGGTCCATCTGTGATGTATTCTTATATGAAATTCAAGTTCAGCACCATAAACGAGAAGATGATAGGAGGGTGAGCAATGAAATCGTACAACATATGAGGATCAGATGGCATACAATTAAACAGGACTTCAAAAACAAAAAGATTTGTTCACCAATAAAAGGATGAAAAATGCTCAATTATCTTATGGGATGACTGAGTTACTGCGGATGTTTTGATATTGATTATATCTTGCCGAATATAACATCGGAAAAAACTATTATGAATTGAGCTGTCTACAGGCATTAGTCAGTAAAACTATGCGGAACAAGCACTGGCAAAGCCAATAGGTTAGATATTTGTGCAGTGTGTGGTTTGGGTGTGCACACACTGTCACCTATTGTACTAAAGTGCAGACAAAAGCATCTGAAATGTTGGTGCCACAGAAAAAAAGGTTGCTTTATTTTCTATGGCATCTGTTTTTTGGATGCTTTGTTAATGCTCGCCCCCTAGTGCTGTAGGGCTGCTTGCCAAATGATTTCAGACGGAAAACAGTCCCATATGTATTTCAATAGAGGCGGAAGGACACACCCAAACAGCCATTAGAAACAAGGTGAGACTAAAATACTTCTGTGGGATGATCCACAAATTTATAGATAATGTCTTAAGCCAATGGCCGATGGTTCATGAGCCATAGAAGTCAGTGGCTGAAGGACGTAAACTAAAGCTGCTTTGATTACGTAGAAAATACGTGTTTGCCATGAATGTCACGAACAACATTACATGTCAAAAGTAATAAGGTCACAGCATGGCTGGGTTTCAAACGGCCACAGCAGACGTTTTCTATTCCTGTGAAGTTTCACCATTTGTCTTTTACATATATGCATGCTCATATTGCACTATATGTGTTGTTACCCGCTACTGAAAAGAAGTGAGGCCACTGATGACAGAAGTTGTATTATCATCAGTCTTCCACAGGAGCAATGATGGCCATAATAATCCAGAACCATCCCCGCAGACTGCCTTACCAGGTGTCATAAAATGAGTACTGGCTTTACCCTACTGGGACAAAAATAGAACCCTACTATGTACACGCGGGCCTTTCTAATTTATGTGACTGCTTTTTCTGTGTAAACCATACACATGAACGGTAAAGGTAATATACGCACTTCTAAGCAACCAAATTAATAAATGGCAGAGAAATAATCAGTGGCAGCCTGTGCAGGTAAGCGCTGTGGGGCGATGGGGCAGGGCTGGGGTGGGGTGAAAGTGACAAACGACGGTGGGGCGAGCGCAAGGTAAGTGGGTTTATTTATTTATTTATTTTATCTTACCTATTCCGTCGTTTCTCACTTTCACCCCAGGCCGCCACTTGAAATAATGCCATCAGCATGTATCACTGGTACTTGATGTTCTTCACAGGTGTCATCAATCACCAAAGTTCACACGCATTATCTATTCTTTTCACTAGAAAACTGCGCAGACGGTCCATCTGTGGTACCTAGTCATGTGAAATTCAAGTTCAATACCATAGTTCACAAGATGATAGGAGGGTGACCAATAAACTCCTATTGACATGAAACCAGATGGAATCAAGTTGCTCATGGTTCCAAAAACAGGAATTTATCCAACAGAAAGGAGAGCGGCTTAATTGTTTTATGGGATGATTGTGTTATCGATGATGTTTTGCTATTGATAGTAAAGGTTTGATGGATACAACATATGAGTAAACTATTATAAATTGAGCTGCCTACAGCCATTAGTGAGTACAACTAAAAGAAACAAGTATTGGCAAAGCCATTTGGTTTGGCATTTGCATGGTGTGCGGCTCAGGTGTGAGCACACTGTACAAACGTCAAATCTATTGTATTAAAGCTCAGACAAAAGCATCTGTTATATGGATACCACATAAAAAGTATAGTTGCTTTATTTTGTATGGCATCTGCTTTTCAGATGTTTATTATGGAAATCGTCAATTGGATTTCAGATGGAAAATAGTCCCTCATGCATTCGTATAGAAGTGGAAGGAAACACTCACACAAACAGCGAATGGGAAGAAGGTGAGACAAAAATACTCCTGTGGGCTGATCCAAGAAGTGCCAAATAAGGTCTTAAGCCAATGACCAAAGTTTTCCCAATCAAAGAAGACAATAGCTGAAGTAGATGAACCAAAGTCCCTTACATTATGTATAGAATTGGTGTGCAAAGGAATGACAAGTGCCATTACAAATCAAACATAATAAGGGCACATCATGGTTAGGTTTAAAGTGGCTTCAGCGATGGCCATTGTTGGAGTTTCATTCACTCTTTTCTTCCATCACTTTGCGCTTTGCTGCAGAAGATAACCTAAATGCAAAGGTAAGATCAGGCATTGGTCTTGTGCTCACTATGCCACAGGATTCAAGTTCTACCTTAATGATAAGGCCAAGTAGGCCGAACATGGTCTGCGGGCTCCCCACTCCTTCCATCTGGAGGGGGCCAAGACGGACAGCTGGGGCTGGACTGTCCTATTGGAACAGGAACCAAGATTAGTTTGCAGATGGCTGGTCTCTATTTGGAAAGACATGGTGGGTGAAAAACAATGGACAGGAATGTAGCGCTGAGTGATCGCATTGTTATCTATTCCCATCAACACAACCGAAAATCCCTCTTCTTTTGAGGTATTAAATTCCAGTGTCAGGGTAACCAGGAAAAAGCACATAGTAAAGGATTGCAGATTGCCCTTCCTTCATAAGGCTCCTCCCCTCTTACTCGGAAGTGTGATTGTAAGCATGTGAGGAGTTATCCTTACACTGGCCCAGCTGAGGACTGCATAATGCAGCACTGAATCCCAGGATGTATTGTTTAGAGGAAAAGGCCTCCGGTCTGAGCCATAAACCAACGAGGGAGAAGGGCTTGTGACGTAAACCTCTACTCAAAGTTTCAACTTAGCTGACTACCGGAGTAACCCACCAATGGAGAATAGACTCCTGGGAACCCATATTACCAGGAAAGCCACGTCCCTGACACATAGAAAGATAGAAAACAATTCTCCAACACTATATTTCAGGTGAGGACCAAATAGGAAGGAGATGTGTGGATCCTTGAAGATGAGGAATGGGAAGAGGCACTGAGAAGCCCGAGTGACACGGCTATAAAATCTGGATTCCAACTGGTACAGCTTAGAATACTGCACTGCTCTTACTACTGTAGAACAGAACTTCAGCGAATGGGAAGGGCCTCGTCCAGCCTATGTAAACAAGGTTGCAGACAAGAGGGTACATTCTTCCATATACTATGGGGCTGACCACTAATTCCAGGGTACTCACAAGAAATTACAGACAACCTGAGTCAGGCAGGCGGTGTTGGCTTGAATGGGGATGTGAAACAATGCATTCTGAATGTATGGGGCAATGGGGAGGCCCCGCGATACCAGAAGATTTGGACGGTGTTGGGACTGAGTGTAGAAAAAAGCAGTATTGCTCGATGTTGGGAGGATGGAAAAATCCTGGAGGTTGAAGTCTGGAAAAAAGATTTGGACTGGTATATGCTTGCTTAAAAAGTGGTGACATGGAAGATGACGACGTTAGGAGTGGGGAGGGATAGGAACTGTGGGTTCTCAAACATGATATGGATATTGCAAATAAAATGTAAGGCAGTGGAGGAATATGCCCATTGTTACTTGTTTCTTCAAATAAAAAGATGTACAAAAAGATTTCTACTTAGCTGAAGCATGTGAAATCTGTGCATTTTAACAACTGACTTTTTTTCTGGTCAGGTTACCAAACTCGATTGCTTTTCCTCTTCCATCCTCGCTCATGTGCTGTATTTGGACAGCAGTACGTAGTTTTCCTACCTTTAAAATAGGGCATGGCTACTGCTCATGTCATTAACTCCCACTCTTGTCCATTTGCCATTATTTTACGTATTCAGCTGCATCTCTGCCTTGCATGTGTTGACAAGTGGATTACTGCGCCTTCTCTCATTGGCCCTCCCTACTGTTTTGGGGTGTACAAACACATGTGCCACAATGCCTCTCTGGTATGCTGGTGCTGTGTAGCTTCCTATATCTTTTAATATAGCCTTAGAGCCCGACCTAGCGGGCTCTACCGGCCATTAAAGGCCCGCTCCATCGTTAAAGGCCCGAGCCGAAGGCGAGGCCCTTTAACAAGGGAGCGGGCCTTTAATGGCCGGTAGAGCCCGCTAGGAGGGCTCTAAGGCTATTAGAACATTCCGCCCCAGAGGGCAGAATGTTCTAATTGGTAAAAACAAAAACAAAGGCCTCTCGGAGCCTGAGGGGATTTAAATCCCCTCAGGCCCCGAGATGCCTTTTTTCACAGCAGCAGCATTGAATGAAAATCGACATTAGAATGTTGTTCTGCAGGCTTCTACGGGCCCGGGAAGCCCAGAGCACTCCATTGTCTGCAATGGAGTGCTCAACATTCTAATGTTCTAATCCTAATTACAGTTTTTATTTGTGTGCCTATCTATCACACCTCCTCCTCCAACGCTCAGCCAGGACAAGATATGAGCACCCCTCTGGTGTGAGGCATACACACAAACACACTCACCCTGCCCTAGGTTACCTGATCTCACACTCCTCCATTGTGCACTAATGTTTCTTCACCCTGTTAACCACTACACCAACGGGCAAAGATAAAGGATATTCTCAGATTTTGCAGATTTTCATGTGCAGCTGGTATTCAGGGATTCAATGGGGATCTCTGTGTCCCTCTTTCTATGGGCCTACGTTCTCATTATGCTCACCCTGTCCCTGCTTCTGAATAGTTTAACTGGACTTTGCTGAAGAGGAAGGCTACCACAAAGCTCATTAGGGTCCACCATATGCCTTTTGCTTCTGCTAAGGATTTGCTTGTTCCAGCTGCTAATTGATGATCTATTTGGTGCACAAGAGGGATGAGATAGAGAAGTTAGAAGAATACTTGATGGTGGATAATAAGTTATAGCACTGTTCCCTTCTGAGGGGCTTCTGAAGAAGTCTGCAGTAATCATGGAGGCAAAAATAATCCACATTCCGTTTAAAAGCCCAGCTGAGGCACACGTTTCCGGGTGAAATATTACTTTGTAAGCTACTATTTATGGTACCTTGGAACTAACTTGCTTGGGGATTCCTTTAATAACTATGGGACTTGAACTGGGGAGGAAGTTCCAAGGGTCAGTTGACTTTGCTGTGGATGAGGTGCCTTCAAATAAACCCACCACTGAACTAGTGTTTACATCTTGAGTGTACCTTGTGCTCAGGAGCTAGAGTTTTTCAATTTCACACTGGCGATGAGTGTGTGAATAAGAAGAGGCATCTCAACACAGGAAATAGCGTCTAACGTCTGAAATGAGTACAACGAAGAAGGAAGGTCACAAGGGATGTTATGTTAGATCCACTTAGTAATGCGCAACGAATCACACCCGGAGGTGCATCTCGGTGCTCGACCTACACATAACCAGCATCTAGCACCTAGAGCAGCAAGGTCTTCAACAGTTTTTTGGATTTGGCAAAATCAGAGCAGCGGCGGAGATGGAACGGAAGTTGATTTCATGCCGTGAGTGCACTGTAGGAGGGCCTCCATATCTCGAGGCACGAATGCAGGGAGCGTTCAGTAGCGCCTTGTTGCTGGATCTTAGTGTGCGAAGAGGATAATGATAACACAGTTTGTCTTTTAGGGACAAAGGAGCTTTACCCATCAAAGCTTTGTGGGTAAAGCAGCATATTTTACAAACAGTGCGCTTTCTGACCGGAAGCCAGTGAAGAGCTCTGAGAATGGGTGCAGAGGGAGAGCCTTTCGGGATGTTACAAACTAGGCGGGGAGCTGTATTTTGCACCACCTAGAGTTTGGACAGTAGGGGGTCATTCACAGCCATAAACAATGCATTGCTGTAATCAACGTAGTTGATGACCAGGGCCTGAACCAGTGTTTTCCTTGCCGATGGTGGTAGCCAAGGGAAGACTTTCCTCAATAGCCGCATAGTAGCAAAGCACGTCCCGCTAATTGCGGTAATATGACTTTTCATAGACAGCTCCTGGTCTAATTTAACACCCAGATTTTTTGTGGATTGCCTTGGAAAGGGGACTAATCATAATTCAGGAGGCCACCAGTCAGGGGACCAGATGTGTTGAGCTTTGCAGAACAGCAGAATTTCAGTTTTCTCGCAGTTCAGCTGAAGACAATTCTTCAACATCCAAGTCGTAAGTAACGTTCTCGGCAGCAACTTTCAAATTCTGAGGAATCTGAGAGAGCGCTACTTGAAAGGCAAAAGGCCATACCCCAATAGGAGGGGAAAAGCAGAGAAGAGCGAAGGGCGATGTGGAATACCTACGTAATGGCGCTGTATTACAAAGAAAGGGCAGCGTAACACTGGAGCTTCTACACTGCACTCCACCTTAGCATTGCAAGCTAGACCATAGGAAGCCCATAGAGCGTCCAAAGGAGGAATGCAGAGAAGAAAAAAACATGTGGCGCGCTGAGTGGCACATGCTCACATAGGGCCATTTCAGGGTGTCGTCACACGGCATATGGTACAGGACTATACAGGAGCATGTGGATTTCAAAGAGGAATGCTAACAAAGGTAAAACAGGAGCGATTTGCCTTGAGGTGAGTAGCCGTATGCATTCAACGGCAAAATGCCTTCTGCCTGTTCATCAAACCGTTGGAAAGACGGGAAGATAGTAACAGTCATCCTCTGGTGACACTCAATTGTTTTTTTCGTCATATTCCTAACTGCTATTTGGACCCAGAGTGGATTGCTGGCCCATTAGGCCCGTGCATTTGACAATAAATAAGACATTATTTCAGTAGCTGTAGTTGTTGTGACTACCTGTCGGTGACAGGCATACCGCATACTCACAGGAACATTCTTCTAATTGTTGGGGGCGACAGCGCTTGCGTAAGATTATCAATTTAAAGAAACTGACTTGAGGGCTGTGATCCAGCGCGATATTAGCAAACAGCATTCATACACTAGATACTCACTTGGGCCCATACATTCATACTACGCTAATACTTACGCTGGGTTTTATCAGTTGTTACTCTCTATCAAAATCCCTGCTACCAATTACCTTCTGATTGAAGAGTAATGACTTACCAATGAATCCTTTGCTAATTGGGAAGTTTAAAATGAGTGACATTCATTATAGTACATAATCCTGAAATAACCACTGAGTCAGGAAGTTTTAAAATGTTTATCTAAAGATTTAGCAGAGTAAAATACAGAGCCACATGGTACTTAATCGCAATACCCAAGATTAAGCATAGAAATGATTATTGCTAATCAATGACGGTGTTTAAAGAAAAGGAGAAGATAGAGACAGCAGCGCAACTAAAGGTTGCATTATATTTACCTAAGTGCGAGAACCAAACCCCTTGGCCAAGGAGTTGGAAAGAATAGGACCCAAGAAGGATGAAGAGCAAAGACTTCTTCCAGGATCAGGACAGGACCGGTGACCTCTCTACAACGACGCCTGCATCGTTCCCCTCTCTGATACTCGGCTTCTCCTCGATTCTCCTGTGCCTTCCTTCTAATGGACTCTGCCGCCCCCTCCTCAGGACCTCTCTCTGGACAGCAATTCGGTCTGCAATCGATCAGCTTGGCAGTCTGGAGCTAAGAGCGCTCTGGCAGCATGGACGCCTATTCTTCATGAACGCATGCTCCCACTAATTAACTAATGCTATATTCTATTATACCCTTCTACGCCCCTGTACCTCCCCTTAATGGTACTAAAATATGGGGCCACTACTTCTGATTGGACAGGGGGTGGATTCTCGCACCATATCGATTTGGCCTAAATTGTAAAGCCTATTGTCTTTACATTCCCACCCCTTCAAATTAATACATTCGCTTTATTTCTCACCCGTCTCATGACAAATGTAAACCAATTTTCATAGACAATGTGTCAATATGCAACAGGAAAGCCAAAGTACAGCATCTTCGGCCATCGGGTCGCGGCCTTGGACGACGTCCAGATTGACTTCATTTGGCAGGCACACAGGACACATGCGCAGAACCATTTGTCTCTCGAGTTTCAGATCACCAACCCAGGCCCAAGTTTACGAACTAATAAAAGTGCAAGAAGAAAATATTAAAATCACAAATAAAATGTTTCACTGTATGCCCACTTTTTCTATTCTATTCCCATTTAATTATATATTCTAACCCGCGTTATTAGCGTTAGGAAACGACAATTTAGTAATGACATGAGAGCAAGCTGAAGCATGTGAAAACATTAAACAGCCATTTTAATGCACACTCCGCAGAAGCAGAAGTTTCCCACCAAGCAAAGAAAGACGTCACACCATGTGATATGGTTGCGACATGCGCATTGAGTTTTCCCGCGCATAGCGGCCATTTTAGATTACAAACAAGCGTTATTCATTAGTAAAACACATAGGCAAGCTTCCTTTTCTGTCGTGGCGTGAATGCAAAGGTTAGTATTAACAATACAAGTTTAATAAATTAATACTGTGAGGAGGATTGAATACAAGCAAGTTTCATTTATGAAACCTTGCTCCATCAATCCCCTCTCTGATGGCGTTTCTGAGCCATCAAAACACTACCCTCAATCAGATGCCAACTTCTAGCAAATTACTTCATTCTCATCTATACACTTTCCATTTTTACAATCTCCTTTTAATTTCTTGTATAATTCACTTCTACATTCTTCAAGTTCGATTTCATCTACCTTTCGTTTCTTTCCTCTTCCTGTCACCTTATATGTTCCATTCTTTTTACAGCATTTGCACCATATTGTTACTACCAATATTATTATTGCTATCCCTGCTAAGGGTACTAATATTTGACCTATAAGTCCTTTCCTATATTAGCAAACCAGGTTCCAATTGACGAGATACTATTTGTCAATCTTTCCCATACACTATCAACTTCCAGTGGTTTAAGTTCTTTCTCAAGTTTAGTTATATTCTGTATGTACGTTCCAATTTCTGCACTTTTATCAGGAATATAAGTGCAACAATGTTTCGTCTTCAATAATTTACAAACTCCGCCCTCTTTTGCCAATATAATATCAAGAGCAAGTCGATTTTGCATCACCATAGATCTAATCGCAACCATTTCCGCATTAATCATTAGAAAACCTCCAGCAGTATCCGTTGATAAACGAACAACCACTGTAGACAATTTACATATTTTCCTTGAGTTCAGAATTATTCCTACTGAAGGTATCAATGCACCAAATATATCACCTGCAATTTCTGAAAAACTAGCTCTTTTACTACGTATTAATTCGCTATTGTTTTCATTGCTCTCAGTGTTTCTTTTTACGTGGTATATCTTTGGAAATACTATTCCAAAATAACAACTTCCATACCACCGTGCAGGAAGCCTAAAGTAAGCCTTATTCCACACACATAATAGATTCCAGGAAAAACTGAATCTGTTCCTCCTTTGAGTCCCCAACCTCCAAGAATTAAAAAATTGTGTTCGCATTCACTGGTACCGATGAAAACATTGTTATAATCAGTCCTTAATCTATGTAGACAAATTTTCCCCGTTTTTACAAAATCCAGAGTCATAGCAGCTTGAGCCTTGCCAGGTGTGTAACTCCCTTCTTTCTCAGCCCAAGGTGGTAAATGAGCCTTATGCTCAGAAGCTTTCTTTTGAAAATCGTGTCTTCTATCTTCTACTAAATTCAAAAATATCTTTTCTTCTTCAAGTAAAGAACATGTTAGATTGTGTCTATGTGCATGTGTTATGTCTATTGATTTCTTTGTTAAGAAAAATTCTCCCATAAACTGTGCGTCTTGACTACTAAGCACTGGGTTCATACTCTTACGAATCGGAACCTCAGAAAATATCACATCTAAGTTTGAATAATAATACTGCAGTCTCCCTGTTCTATAAAATAAACTAGACAAAACACTACATGATATGCCATATGTCAGTGGTAAGTGATGATATGTTAATCCTTCTGCTACTGATTCAGGTAACTTCATACAGACATAACAATTACTAACTTCCATTGTGTCTATATATTGAAACAATAACTTTGTGAAAACATTTAAACTAGTGTCGTTGTCAGCTACTTCATGATGAATTTCTGGTTCATTCTTTGCCATTAGTTCTACCCTATTGCCCTTCATGTTTGCTGTCCTCTCCTTAGTTTCATTATTAATCTTTTTATCTATTATCATAAGGTAAGGAACTGCTACAATCAGGGCTAACCATACTATAAGCACCATTACTAGACTACATATGCATATTGCACAGCCTCTTCTACAACATTTCTGTTTTGGTCTCCCAGTAACTCTATCGTCAGGCATTTTTCGACAAGGAAGATTGCTCTTCTTATCTTTTCGTCTTTTCTTTAGCTTATTCTTTTGCTTAGTCAGGGTGGTCTTGTTTCTTCTTCGTACGTCAATTCTGCACTTGTTCCTTCGCCACCACTGTCACTTGACTCTGAGCTTTCAAAATCTTCAAGGATGATATAAGTCCAATCAGGACCCTTGAATTTATTATTCACAAGTTTCAGTCTTTTGCTTCTTCTTTTCGTAGTTTTATTTTCTTGTTCAGTTTGACTTGTTACTTCATTCACTTGATCTGGATCTTCACTTCTGGTTGTTATGTGGTACTTTACTCTTTTAATGACACTCGGCCAATGATCTCCTTTTCTTGTTTTCTTTGTTGGCACTGTTTCTTTGTTTTCGTCTTCAGAGATCTCGTTAATTTCACTGCTTAGTACTGCTTCGTCTTCTTTGATTACCTTTTCTTCTGCTTTGTCTTTTTCAGGTCTGATTGGTTTCTCTGTAACAGCTCCGCTGTGAGTTTTCAGAACCTTGTTCTTTATTTATTTCTTCAAGTTCATGTTTTTCAAGGTTTTCTTCTGTGCACTCTTCTTGATCTAACTTGTTCTGATCAGGGCTTATTGCACTGTGAACTTCTGCAGCCTGACCGGATTCTTCTAGACCTCTCTGTCCCTGTTCAAAGTCTATTAGGTCTTTACTGTTTTGAGTCCAGTTTTCTTTCCCTATCTGACCTTGTTCAGGATTTCTTAATGTCTTTTCTTCTTTTTCCTGAACTGCTTCTTCTTCACCTATCTGATCTTCTTCAATTTCTTCCAATTTCGCTTGACTTCTTGTTCTGTGGTATACTTCAGGAACTTCTACCACTGGTATCCAATCCTGACTTGTGCTCGGTTGTTCTTCTTCAGCTTCTCTGGAATCTCGAACTTGAGATCCTACAGCTGGGCAACCTTTAGCTTCTTCAGTGATTGGCGTTGTCCGAGGATTCTCTTCCTCGGGATCTGGTACTCTCTTGGTGTGACTTACATGAATCCAATTAGGACATCCGGCACACTTCACTGCTGTATTCGTTGTCAGTATGACTTGACACGGTCTGCCCCATCTAGGTGACAGACACGTTTCTCTGGTGTGATTCTTCACTACCACCCAGTCACCAGGATTCAGATCATGTTCTTGCTCGGGCTGCCTGGAAACTGCGTCTTCTCCAACCTGATGAGAGACAGAACGCACTAGGTCAGCCAATCCTTTGCAATAGTCCAGAACCATATCATCAGATATATTCACCAGTTTGTTTGTGGGAACATGTGTTTGTCTCATTGCTCTTCCCATCATTATTTCATGTGGGCTCAATCCTGTAGTTCTGTCAGGTATACTTCTGAGTCCCATTAAAACGAGTGGTAATGCATCTGGCCACTCTAATGATGTTGATGCACACATTTTTCCCAGTCTTGACTTTATAGTGCCATTCAATTGTTCAACCACTCCAGAAGCTTCTGGACGATATGCACAGTGCAGTTTCTGTTTTATTTGAAATGCTTCACAGATTATTTGGATCACTTCACTGTTAAAATGTTTTCCTCTATCTGATTCCAAAGTTACTGGAAAACCAAACCTAGGAATGAGCTCTCGTAGCAACAGTTTTGCAACTGTAATGCTGTCATTTCTCCTAGTAGGGTAAGCCTCCACCCATTTTGAAAACAGGCACACTATGACTAGTACATATTTCAGCCCTCTACATGGTGGTAACTGTATAAAATCAAACTGAAGTCTCATAAATGGACCCTCTGCCTTTCCAATTTTCCCAAATCCAATTACTGTCTTCCTCCCCGGATTATGCATCTGGCAAGTTAGACATCTCTGGCAAAGACTCTCTGCAACAGCCCTGAATTTAGGATTATACCAATTTTGTCTGAACAGCCTAATCATTGCATCTCTCCCTATGTGTGTGTCTCCATGATACATCCTAGCCATTTGTGAGAGTAAACAGTCTGGCATGACTGGTCTGCCATCAGCACTGATCCACACTTCATCATCTCCTCTTTGGGAACAACCCACTTTGATCCACAAATTCTTCTCACTTTCATCAACCTCATCTTGCAATTTCTTAACGTCATTCCAAGTTTCAGGTGGCATATACAGCATAAGTTGGCAGCTGATTCCCATTCTTTCCACCCTCTTATTGACTGACATTCTGGTTTTGGCACAATGTTGAGCCACCAGATCTGCATATCTGTTGCCGACTACCACCCAGTCATCTCCTGACTGATGTGCGGCACATTTCACCACAGCCAATTCTTTTGGTGATTGTATTGCTTCTAGCAATTCCCTTACAAATTGTTAATTTTTAATGGGGGATCCTGAAGAAGTCATGAAATCCCTCTGCATCCATAGTTGGCCAAAATCATGCACAACCCCGTAACCATATTGGCTATCTGTAAATATGGTTACTCTCTGATTCCTCCCAATTTTGCATGCTTTTATCAACGCAATCAATTCAGCTACTTGTGCAGATTTGACTCCTGGTAAATAAGATGCTTCAACTATTCCAGTTAATTCACATACCGTATAGGCAGCAGTTAGTTTACCATCTTCATGTCTTTGACATGAACCATCAACAAATAGCTCCCTGTCTGGCTTTTTAAGAGGCTGTTCCTCTATATCTGGGCGTGGTTTTGTGCATAATTCTGTAATTTGTATACAATCATGTTCATCGTCTTCATCATCTTTAATTCTCTCATGATATGGGTCTGGTAGTAAGGTTGCTGGATTTATTATAGTACACCTTACCATGGTAACATTTTCAGCACCCATTATGATTCTTTCGTATTTAGTCAGCCGACTAGGAGTAAGATGTTGAGTTCGGGTTCTTGTCAACAAAATGACAACTGCATTTGGAACATACACTTTTACAGGGTGTCCCATCACAATTGACTCACTTTGTTCAATGCTCAAACAAGTAGCCGCCACTGCTTTTAAGCATCCTGGCAATGCGGCTGCTACTGGGTCCAATGTAGCAGAAAAATATGCTATAGGACGTCTTTCTAGTCCATGTCTTTGAGTTAGGACAGAAAGTGCACAATTTTCTCTCTCATGACAGAACAATGCAAATTTTCTTTTATAATCAGGCATGCCTAAGGCAGGTGCTGAACATAGGGCATTTCTCAATTTTACAAAAGCTTCTACACTTTCATCCTCCCACTCCACAGGGTCCTTTGCTTTCTTTTTTGTCATGTTAATTAAGGGCTTAGCTAACATGGAAAATCCTGGTATCCATTGTCGGCAGTAACCTACTATTCCTAGGAACATTCTCACTTGTCTTTGTGTTACAGGCATTTGCATTTTCTTTATTAAAGCTACTCTTTCAGCTGTTACTCTTCTTTTCCTCTCTCAATTTGGTGTCCCAGATACTTAACAGCTGTTGTACAGAACTGCAACTTTTCAGGTGAGACTTTATGTCCTTCTTCTGCCAAAAGATTTAACAATGCTATGGCATCAACAACACAGTCCTCTCTGGTGTTCGATGCCACCAATAAGTCGTCGATATATTGGACTAAGACTGAGCTTCCTGGCATCACTAGTTTTTCAAGGCACTTTTTCAGTATCTGGTTGAAAATAGAAGGACTTTCTGTGTACCCCTGAGGAACACGATTCCACACAAAAACCTTGTTTTTAAATTTAAATGAGAAAAGATACTGGCTGTCTGGATGTAATGGTATTGAAAAGAATGCTTGACACAAATCAATTACTGTGAACCATCCTGCATTCCAAGGGATCTGGTATAGAATTACTGCAGGATTTGGTACTATGGGACAACATGGTTCTACAATCTTATTTATTTTCCTCAGGTCCTGAACAATCCTATATTTTCCACTAGGTTTCTTTAATCCCATTATTGGTGAATTACATGGGCTACTCATTACTTCTTTTAGTATGTTTTGTTCTACCATTCGATTTATTTCTTCAATGACTCCTGCTTTTACTTCTGCACTCATTTTGTACTGTCTGGTATTTGGGAAAATTGCACCTTCTTTTACAGTAATTTTAACTGGATCTATTTTAGCCATAAGTCCTACTTCTTTTCCGGTGAAATCCCATACTATGGGGTTTACTGTACCTTTTAATTCTTCTGGCAACTCATCTTTTGTTATTAATGAAAACATCTCATCCACTTCTGTACCTTGTTTTGCAATCATAATTTTATATACATGATCTTCATCTGGTGTCTGAACTGCCACACCATCCGGTGTGCAGAAAATTGTACAATTCATCTTGCACAACAAATCCCTACCTAATAAGTTTACTGGACTAGAATCATACACTACAAATTGATGCATCTCTCTGAAGTTTCCAATTTTAACTTCCATTGGTTCGGTAAGAGGTGTTCTAATCCGCTGATTAGCTACCCCCACTACTTGGATATTTTCACCAGAGAGAGGAAGGTCTGGAATGTCTGCTGTTCTCACAGTAGACCGGGTAGCACCAGTGTCCAAAAGGAAAGTAATATTATTACCTTTCACATTCCCTTCAACATATGGACCTGACTGATCTACCTGTAAGGATGCGCCAAGTATGCACTCCTTCTTCCCCTCTCCTAGGCACCGTCATGGACTGAATTGACAGAAATCGTCCTGCAAAAGAAATTGTGATGTCATATAATCATTCTTACCACTTCCTCCTGGATATCCGATGTCTGTACCATGCTTTGCTCTGCTTACATTACCCTGAATAGGTGCAGGTGGCAACTGACTCTGAGGATTTGCACCCTGCTGTGAGTCATTCTGCGTCTGTGGATTTAAATTTTGATTTGGGCCATTATTATTCCGGATCTTTTTACATTCATCCTTCCAATGCCCCAATTTTCCGCATCCATGACATGGAAATTTCTTTTTAGCTTCTTCTCTACTCATTCGTCCTCTAAATTTTCCACCATTCCCAGTATCACCATTCGTTCCAGAATCTTTTCCTTGATTTTCACTGGGATTTTCCAAATTAATTCCCTGTTTCTCAGCCATTTTCACCTGTGCCCACATCACTTTTTCCTGCAATTTCTTATGTCTATCCTCAATATCGTCTCCACAATATTTCGCATATTTCAAAATTTCAGTCGATAGGTTTCCTTGCCAACACAACATGTGCTGCTTAATCATCTAACAAATTTCTGGCTTTAGACCATAAACAAATCGATACACAAACTGACTCATGTTCTTGTCTCCAATGTCCTCAAATCCACTATACTGTTTAAATACCTGCAATAGACGCTCATAGTAGGAATGTACTGATTCATTAGCTTCTTGGGTAGTTCGATCTATTTTTACCCAATCTGTTTCTTTCGGGGTATTTTCCCTTTCAGGTAAGTTATCACTTGCTGATACTTTTTCATCACATCATTTGACGGGGCACCTGTTTTCGGATCTCTAGGATATTCATCACTAGGCCAATCAACTGTAATTTTACAATCTGTCCACAAATCGGCAGGTACCACTATGTCAAACAAACCATCCAAATCCTTCAACAATACCTTTGACACCTTCACAAACCTGTCAACCTGCTTGTACCATTCAATTGGTTTTTCTCTCAATTTTGGAAAATCATTCGTAAATGACAAAATATCCTGTCTGCTCCATGGGACATGTACATATCCTCCTCCCGCAACTTCTCGCGTTGGATACATTTGATCTGCTTTCCCTGTTTCCTTCATCACATATTCAGATGCTGTTCTACTTGTCCGTGCTTCTTCCTTTTTCTTGGCCCACCTAGTTTTCCATTTATCTAGGTCTCCCCATTTTTGCAAAACTAACATTAATTCTCTTATTTGTAATCTTCTTCCAGAGGCATTCATATTTTCTAAATCTTTGTCTGACAATTCTGCTCTATAGGGTTTCTGTAGTACCTTTGATCTCCCTATTTCTATTCCCATCTGTAGTGCTAAATTGGATAATTTTTCATGGAATATCCTTACATTTCTGGTGATACTCCTACACAGGAACAATAATTATTCTTCATCATAGGTATTTAAGCGTTCTAGTCCTACATTCCCTGCTATTATTTCTTCTAATTCGACTTTCAATTTATGAATGTCCATTATTTTCGGAGGTGTGCCCTGTTTAACTGACCCTTGCACCCATTTTTCTAGATCTTCAGGTGTTACTATGGTGGCACTTTTTGCTCCCGATGAAGTTATTAAACTTACATCTTTTGAACATCCAGGTACATCTTTCCTGGGAGTACTATTTACAGAACCTCGAATAGGCAAGTCCATGAGTGATATTGTGGATTCACAGTCACTAAATTGATCCTCAATTATAACTGGAGCTTCAGGTTTGGGATTATTCACAGCAGTAGGTGTAAGTATCGGTGGAGGACAGCTTCCCTGAGTACCATATAATGGAACTACTGGACCAATTGTTACTGGTATGGTCAACGAATCAGGGTGTACTTTTATCTGAGTTATTTTCTGTATTAATTCTGCTCTGGTCTTTTCTAGGGCTTCTTTTTCTTTGTCATGAAGTATTCTACTCATGGTGAATTCATGCATTACCTGTGGCACTAATGGAGTTTTCGGTGGTGCACTTGGGGTGCATCCACTTGTCCCTTCCTGATATGGTGGGGGTTTCTTAACATTTCCTCCATAAATTCATCTTCAGACTCCTCATTTCTCATTAAATGTTTTGTCTTTTCTGTGCACTTACTTCCTAATTTCTCCTCTGCTGAGAACAATGGATATAATCCTTCTGTAATCATTGCCCTTCTCCATTGTTTCATCTGACCATTCCTAGACTCATGTAGGTATCTGGGGAAAAATCCTGGATAACTCCTATTACTTCTAGATCGGTCCCGCTCAAATGCCTCGGTTTCCCATTCCTCTAGAGCTTCGTACTGAGTTAATCTAGGTCTGGGTTCTAAGTCATTTATTCTCAATCTTAAATTTTGTAGAATTCGCCCATTGAACGTGCCATTCTCGGGAAATGCTAGTATTCCATCATTTTTGGTATATTCTATCCAATTCTCCATCCATACACAAGTATGATAACCTCTCTCCATCATCATGAATGAAGCGGGCGTTTTAGCTGGTGGAATAATAATTCCTTCTCTAGTTTTGATTGGTTTATCCTTTTTAAAATAGTTCTTAATCTTTTGCAGAAAGGACATTTTTCTCTTCTCTCCGTACATTCTATCTAATCTTCGGTGTACAAAATTATATTCTGCAAAACCTAGGAATCTCCTATCCGGACGAGTTCCTGTTAAAGTCGGATCGCGTTTTAACATGCAATCTTTACCACTAAGATTTTAGCTTCTAAAATATCAACCAATCAAGTCTCTGCGAACTTTTATTTCTGAACCAATCCTTGCGCGGCCTTTTGGTGACGTTTATCTGTCAACCCCTTCTTTACAAGCTGCTCTTTCCTGTCCTTGCTGGTTCAACCAATCCCAGCGCGGCACCTGTGAAGTCAGTACTACTCCTGACTACTGACCCCTCCTTTACAAGGGTTTTTCCACACCCGCTGATTCAACCAATCTCAGCGCGGCGTTTTGTGACGTCAGCTCCCTCTCCGGCAACTGACCCTCCCTTTACAAAAATTTACGATAACTTATTTTCTCTATAAATCTTAATTAAATTTCAGTAACAACATAAAACATTCGCTATCGTGCCAGTTTCTTCTAAAATAGAAAAGATAGTTTTTCTCTCACACTTAGTAAAACCTTTCCGTTTACTAAATATACACTACGAGTAAAACACTTCCGTCTACTCTTCACACAAGCTCCAGAAGTACCTGTTACTTCTCCAATGTTACCCTTTCTAGGTGATATAACATCAAATTTTCACCAGCGTACTCTTTTGCTATTATTCACACGCATAGAGTCCCTAATAAGTACTGAAAGTTCTGCTTAACTTTTCAGTACTATTTCTGCCTGACAGATAACCTCACTGCAGTATGGCTTCCACTTACCATCCGCTATTCCTTTTACCCCGGGGTATTCTGGACAACATAAAACAAAACTTTGAATACACGGATGTTTTTTATAAAAATACAAATAAAAATTCTCATTACCCAATTAACAAAGAGTAACCATCCTCTGCTACCAGAAAACTGATCCAGCGCGATATTAGCAAACAGCATTCATACACTAGATACTCACTTGGGCCCATACATTCATACTACGCTAATACTTACGCTGGGTTTTATCAGTTGTTACTCTCTATCAAAATCCCTGCTACCAATTACCTTCTGATTGAAGAGTAATGACTTACCAATGAATCCTTTGCTAATTGGGAAGTTTAAAATGAGTGACATTCATTATAGTACATAATCCTGAAATAACCACTGAGTCAGGAAGTTTTAAAATGTTTATCTAAAGATTTAGCAGAGTAAAATACAGAGCCACATGGTACTTAATCGCAATACCCAAGATTAAGCATAGAAATGATTATTGCTAATCAATGACGGTGTTTAAAGAAAAGGAGAAGATAGAGACAGCAGCGCAACTAAAGGTTGCATTATATTTACCTAAGTGCGAGAACCAAACCCCTTGGCCAAGGAGTTGGAAAGAATAGGACCCAAGAAGGATGAAGAGCAAAGACTTCTTCCAGGATCAGGACAGGACCGGTGACCTCTCTACAACGACGCCTGCATCGTTCCCCTCTCTGATACTCGGCTTCTCCTCGATTCTCCTGTGCCTTCTAAAGGACTCTGCCGCCCCCTCCTCAGGACCTCTCTCTGGACAGCAATTCGGTCTGCAATCGATCAGCTTGGCAGTCTGGAGCTAAGAGCGCTCTGGCAGCATGGACGCCTATTCTTCATGAACGCATGCTCCCACTAATTAACTAATGCTATATTCTATTATACCCTTCTACGCCCCTGTACCTCCCCTTAATGTTACTAAAATATGGGGCCACTACTTCTGATTGGACAGGGACAGGGGTGGATTCTCGCACCATATCGATTTGGCCTAAATTGTAAAGCCTATTGTCTTTACATTCCCACCCCTTCAAATTAATACATTCGCTTTATTTCCCACCCGCCTCATGACAAATGTAAACCAATTTTCATAGACAATGTGTCAATATGCAACAGGAAAGCCAAAGTACAGCATCTTCGGCCATCGGGTCGCGGCCTTGGACGACGTCCAGATTGACTTCATTTGGCAGGCACACAGGACACATGCGCAGAACCATTTGTCTCTCGAGTTTCAGATCACCAACCCAGGCCCAAGTTTACGAACTAATAAAAGAGCAAGAAGAAAATATTAAAATCACAAATAAAATGTTTCACTGTATGCCCACTTTTTCTATTCTATTCCCATTTAATTATATATTCTAACCCGCGTTATTAGCGTTAGAAAACGACAATTTAGTAATGACATGAGAGCAAGCTGAAGCATGTGAAAACATTAAACAGCCATTTTAATGCACACTGCGCAGAAGCAGACGTTTCCCACCAAGCAAAGAAAGACGTCACACCATGTGATATGGTTGCGACATGCGCATTGAGTTTTCCCGCGCATAGCGGCCATTTTAGATTACAAACAAGCGTTATTCATTAGTAAAACACATAGGCAAGCTTCCTTTTCTGTTGTGTCGTGAATGCAAAGGTTAGTATTAACAATACAAGTTTAATAAATTAATACTGTGAGGAGGATTGAATACAAGCAAGTTTCATTTATGAAACCTTGCTCCATCAGCTGCATCCAGAAACTTTTTAGCAAGACACTATCTAGTGTATACAGACACATTTTGCTGGCTCCCTGCTTCCATGACAGAACGGCATTCACGGCTTAGATGTGTGAATGTTTCTGCAGTTGTTTGGGGTCTTCACTTGTGATAGGATCTGGATGTTTGTCTGCTCGATCTGGGAAGTTTTTTTCACCCTGATTGAGCCAAAGTTTACGCCTTTCCCCACAGCTTAGAGTCTCCTCATTCATTTCAGTCCTGGCTAGTGAAATGTAGAACTTAATAGCACTACCAATTTCTAGAACAGCCCAAGTGAGTCACCTATGTGTTGGGCTAAATTGAAGAAAAGTTTTAGTGGACTAAGAGTACTATGCTAAGGTGTGTGGGCCTAAAATGGGTTTGGACCGAAAATTAGCTTTGTTGATACATAATCTTGGTGATGGAGGGACAGGAAGTGCTGGATAATCTTCCACATCTGGTTGCAACAAGACTTTTCAATGATTATGAGATCTTTGCAAAATAATATTAGCTCAACATTACCTACCTCGGATTTCGACCATATTAGAGTGGTATCATTGTGGCAAGCTTAAACTTTAACATAGAAAAGTGTGTATGCATGAATTGAAGTGAGACGAGAGTAAGCGTGGTGTGTAATGCTATACAAACGAGAAAATTGACAGACTTGAGAAACCAAATGGTAAGTAAGGTAGGTTCACGGAACTTGGTTTCAGGTGTGGGTTACAAGACCACACGGTCAACCGTAAGGAGTGTGCCAGTCCTGCAACAAATGTGGCCAGAAGAGACATTATGGTAAATGTTATTGAAGTATAGGTGTTCACGTCAAAAGAGACTTTGAGATGAAAGCATTGCAAGTAGTATATGAAGAGGTTATATTCCAAGGGTCAGTTGGCTGTCAATGTGCATGAGGTGCCTTCAAATAAATTAACTTCTGAACTAACGTCTGCCCCTGTGTGTTCCTTAGGTGCTGGATGCTAAAGTTTCTCAATTTCAAACTATTGTGATCACAAATAAATAAAATATGTGAATATATATGCAATTTCTAACATGCAGCGTGTCGAATAACAATGGTATTATGGATTGTGAATACTTTCAGTGGCGGCTGGTAGGGAATGGGGGTGGCAGTGCGGTGGGGTTAAAAAATATAAAATAAAAACGCACTTACCTTTTCTGCTGCCTCTCCTCCGTCTCTGCTTCGCTTCTCTTCCTGAATCCAGTCTGGAAGAAGCTGCAGGAAGTACCTGGGCACACAGACTCCGCTGAGCCAATGACAACGCTGCAATGCAGCATTGTGATTGGTCTAAGCGCCGTGGATCAGTGCTCAGATGGCGAACGGGAGCCTGTGCATATTCCCCACCAGGCTGTGCATTAAATCCTGGTGGGGAATATGCAAAGTGCGCATGACTGCCCGGGCCGAGACGCCCGGCCAAGCAGTCATGCGCACTTAAGTGTGCCCAAACCACTCCTCCTCACTGAGCCACCAGCCCCGCAGTAGCAAAAAATAAAATGATAACAACGTTGTTATTATCATTTTATTTTTCCCTTTTTCACTGCTCTAAGAGCAGTGGTGCGGCGCTCCTCCACCTTAGCGGAGGAGCCGCCACTGGATACTTTAACTTCTCAAGCACTAGCAGTGGCTTCATATTGAACTCTGAATGCAAATGAAAGAGTTAGATTCAACAGGGAAACATAACCAATTAATCACCTTAATGGTACGCCGTCTCATACTACCACTCCTGGACCAAACCATCATATCAGGGGAAGGACCCATTTGGCCCCTGCACATAATGTGCCTATTACCGGCCTGTTATTTTTGTTAAACTCGTTTTTCGTCCTCTAAGACGCACCATAAAAGCCTTCGTTGTATGGGTCAAGGTTAAAACAAGTCCTTTTCCAGTGCTACTTTGAGAAACAATGCTGGCTACCTCGGTTCAGGCGTTCTCATTGTTGTGCGATGAAAAAAGGAAGAAAATCTCATTATAAATTGGTACTCTGGAAGACAACTTCTGTGGTCGATTCTTTTATTTCACAAGGGCATTATTTTGTGCCTGGTAATATAATTGAGGTCACAGAGACCTCGCATTCACAGAACTACAGCTGTTCTCATTCAACCAATTCTGCCACACCTCTCTGTAATCTACTGACATAATTCAAACCCTCTTATTGGTCACTGTTCCCCTGTTTCTTTCTTCAGACTGACAAAAAAACGCATCTGTGAAAAACAACGTTCTGCGACATACATGACCTGGATATTTTAGTGCCAGGAAGACCTCGTGTGTGCGTTAGATGTATAAGTAAATACAATAGATAAATTTACGACATTTGGGGCTGTGATGCATCCTCTATTTGTGGAACCCAAGACCTCTGGCCTTAGGTGGTATTTGCTGAAAGTGTACTCGCTCAAGGGCTCATCCATATTTGGGAATCCTGCAAGTACAAAAAAATATGGATTCTCTTGCATCCACCGTGCCAGCCAAAGTGGCAATTGTATGTGGCTGTGGGCACACCTAGTCATGGCACTCATAGCTTGTTGCAAAATGAGACACAAGGATTGCTGTGGGATACCACTTTTCCTGGCAAAAATGTTCTCAAATACACCACAGGAAAAAGAAAGTGGGGGCTGTCAACAGTTTGACTCACGTTGAGAAGACGGCTGTTCCTGGAATTCAAGATTCGAAGTTTGCCGTGGGGCTCTAGTGTGTGAAAATGGCACATTCGGCACTCCTTGTCCACAGACCTGTCCAGGACACGGGTAGCTATCCTGGTGGTGGTGCCCTACGCCATATCCTCTTCCCCAGTTTCATTTTTGTGTATGCTCTCATTTGCTCAAAGTTGGTGGGTGTGATGCACCACTATAATGTACATTGATGAATACATTTAGTTTTTTCAGTTGTGAGGCTGTTGTTTAAAAGTGACCTGCTCGGATTACCCTATGCGCTCTCATCGTGGATAGCCTGAAATCATCCCTACATCCGACTCAACGAAAACTATAGATCCTTCATAATGTCTTAAAAACTTTTAAAAAAACATATCTGATTTAAACCTTTTTAGTGTCATTTTTCTTATTAACTATTTATATTTTTGCAAACTCGTTTTGAAACTTTTATTGATTAGTTTCACAATGTAAAAATTGTTTGGTCCTGGTTAAATGCTTTTTTTGTATACTTCATTGTGACACTCTAAGTGGGACTGGTGTGCTGAGACCTGGGTCCCGTATGCAGACTGTGCCATTGGAACCAAGCAATGCCAGACTGATGAGCCTTAATAAGGGTGAAACCGGTCTTGGGTTGCTGGTGTTCTCATTCAGGGAGGATCTCGTCTGGCAGCTTGGGCTGGACTGTTCCTGTTGGAACAGGCTCAAGACTGATTTGTCTATGGCAAGGTCCAAAGTGAGGTGGCATAGTGTGCAAAATAACAATGGATTGGGTTGTGGCCGAATAATTACCCGTGGCTGAGATTAATTCAAGGATTCAACCCATCACTTTTTGTATACTTCAGTGCATAAATACTTGACACACATTTCTCTTATGAAAGACCAGCTACTTTGTGCCATTGATACCATGAATTAAGTCCTGGCTTTCATCCGATCCTATCAACATGCTAGATTAGTAATTTGGTGGGATTAGTCCCCTCGGTTTATTATCTAGGCTTCAGGAAGAAGTAGAAGGAGCTTGAATAGGGTTGATCCTTAGGAGGGGTGGCGTGCAGGCGGATGGCCAGGAATTTAATATATATTTGCCCATAATTCAGGATTCTAATAAATAATCAATCAACGAGATTCAGCAACATGAACCCCAGCACCTCAAGGCTGTGAGATTGAGGCTGGAGGTGGAGTGTGTGTTAAATCGAGTTGTCATATGTCCTATGCAGGCCCATTGTCATTTTCCCTATGTTAGCATGAGCACGTTGAAGACTGCTCTCTGCTTTGCGCACGTTACTATACAAACGTATTTTGCTTTGTGCCACACTGTACTTCCACCCACAACCTGCCGCTGTTTTCACGTTCTGTTCTTTCCTGGGATTTAGTCTGCACACCAAAGACAAGGTCGAACTACAATGCCCCTTGTTATTTTGTTCTGGTCAGGCCTCAGCACCTAGACAAAACACACAAATGCAGCTATTGATTGGGAACACGTATTTCTGCCATATAGGTATGCACGAATAGGTAACAATACACTTGGAGAGGGATCTTTCCAGGCAAGAGATCATGACAGCACATGAGATGTAGAACTTTCATCTGTGCATGCTAAGGTACAGGGTTTGCAGCAAACAACCAGAGATCTTCTGATATATAATCACTTTGCTTCTGTAGAAGGGGAGGGGGTTAGGCTACCCTGTTTTGTATAATGACAGCTCCTTTTATGAAGTATGGACTACTTACTATGCTGACCGTATTGGTATTAGGCATTTTCTTACTTATTGTGGCACGTATACTGCATACTCGAGCACAATAGTTAAAATAAACATTTTAAACTTTTCTCGTGTCTCTGTCAGATCCTATTGTGGACTAGTACGAGTATGAAAGTGAAAGGGTGTGTCCTGCAACCACGATTCCTGAGAGGATCGGGAGTGTTATGTTCTGGGGTGTCTAATCACTTGTTCCTCTGTGAGTGAGTAGTAGGGCAAGTGAGACACTATAGCTAGTCGGCCCCGTGCTCATAGGCTCAGGTGGTAGGATGACTTAGTCCCTGCCTACTAAGGTTCTATGATCCCAAGCATAGTTCTGTGACTCTGCAGAATCCCTGCAACAGAGTCAAGAGTAAGTGATTTTTCACGCATACTCTGATGGAGATGAAAGGGGACTTCTGCCTTATCTTGATGGGTATATAATTCCAAATAATAGGGCAAAACCTTACAACGGTGGTAAAACTTAGAGCTATTCATAAAATGCTTCATTTCAAAATGTGCATCCTGATATTGTGCGTTTCTAACTCAGTGCTGTCATTCTAGATTCAGTGCCATATGAAACTGGGTTATTAGTTGCGAAGAATGTGAGTCCCTCACACATAATAGGTCCACCATTGTCATATTACTGGGAAGCAAGTACCCCTTTGTAGCACTTGACTCTCTCAGGGTAGAGAAGCAGAGAAGTGCCAAGGCCTACTCAAAAGAGGTGGTGTGAGCTAGCAATCACAAATCTCAGGCATGTAACAACAACACTCAAATTATTGTACAATCAGTGGGTTTTTTTCTTTCAAAAAGGAAAAGTACACATATTACATACACATCACTAAATGTAATCAAACACATTAATTTACAAATATATACATCAGGTAAATAGTAATATCCTTGGTGACACCCTCATTACACCACTTGTGGGTCCTGAATCCCATAATCAAAATACACCCTCACCTACACCAGATGGAACACCACAAAATAAGGTTGTGCCATTCAAGTCAAAAAATACTTTATTCAGTCTACATGAGATCATAAAAGTGCATAAAATACATGCATCAAACAAATTTAAAGAAACACATTACATCTGAAACCGGGTACTAAATTGCCTTAACAGTAATCAAGCTACAACATTAAAAAGCCTAAAAATACTTAAAAACAAATATATTACCAGTTGAAAATCAGTGTCACCAAAAACAATCCCTCCATTATCAGCCCCACATTCTAATTATGCAAACAGTAATTTTTAATATAAAAACTACTATATTTGAGCATGACATGTATACTCTCAAATAAGTGTATTGCACATGTTTGACCAATAAATAGACTTATAAAAACTTTTAAAACATGATAATGATCCAAAACAGTAAAATATGATAAAGTGCATAATATGTGTAAGATCAACTTCCCCCTGAGAAGGCAAAAAAAAACACTCAAATGGGATCACCCTCCATGTCAAGTATCTTTCTCAGCCTCAATGGTGAGGCGAGTAAGCAGGCAACAGCATAATTAGAATGTACATCCGAGAGGAACTGTAAAAACATTAAGGCAGACTTAACCTGAACATAATGCAAGGATTTCAGCAATGGCAATAAAAACAATTTTCGGGGGGGTCTCATAAAAACTACAGAAGAAAACAAAATGCAGAAGATCCTGTGGAGGAACATTATCACAGGTGCAGGGGCATTGCTTCGTGCTCCATGAACCAGGTTTAGGGAATGTCAACAGCATATGATACTGATTGAACCTAATCTGGTAAGGGAAAGGATGTGGCCTAACGGCTAGTGTGGGCAACCTTCAAGCCGGGGAACCGAGTTCGAGTCTTGGCAGGGACGCTTAACATCCTGTGATTCTGGGTATCTTAATCTCCCCGTGTCTAACAAAAATGAATGTGTCCGCCTTTAACGCAACTGGTGCTCATGTAAAGCACTCTGATACCTTTGGGTCGAGTTTGCACTATTTAAAACTCCAAAAGAAAATGATGATGAACATTGAAAGTGCTAAGCAGATAAGTTTCGATGGCGGGAGCTGTTACAATCAATGCGTGTCAACAAACCAGGGGTTTCTCCAACTCAATTGCCTCCTTCTCTGTTTTCCTCCTTAATAAGAAGTTATCCCGGGCCCATGCAATATCAGCTTTTGTTATAGAAGAGGGCAACTCGAACATAGCAGGTCTACCTAGTTTGACAAAGGTATCCCTGATGTACGCCAGACATTTGACTGACCTCCACCCATCAAGCTTCAGGCAATTCTTAACTATATCTCTACTTAGGTGATTTTCCGGTCGCTCCCAGATAGTAAGCCACCTAGTCAAGGGTCAGAGGGCAAGAAGGTCTGACAAATACGGCAACCCCATCATCTCATGAACCAGAAAAGCACAGGTAGAAGCAGGGACCGCTAATAAGCGCCTACAGAATCCGTTTTCAACCACTTGGAGTTCCCTTAAATTGACACAACCCCAGACGTCAATCACAGCTATTACCACTACGCATGTGTGCCATACAAGGAGTTGTTTACACCATCTTCACTCCTTTCTTCTTTTACACAATCCGTACATGAGGCCCTAAGAATTTAAATTGTCCTTAATAATATTCACGAGTCCCTACAATTTAGAATGAGAGGAATTAATGAAGCAAGAATAAAAAACGTAAGGCAATATAAAATATATGAATCTTCGGACTACACAGAAAGATAGGTTTGTCAAAGATACATTTTCGAAAGAAGAAGGACAAGTAATTGATTGAGTTAAGGTATAAAGCAGAACATCGAGCATCTGGCTAGAAACCAGGCGGTGAGTAATTTTGGTGTGGTTAGATGTGGCGGAAAGAACATAAGGCTACGGTAGTTCTGACAACATAGGTAGCTCTAACAACTTCTTGAAACTAAGGCTAGGAATGAAAAACTATTTCTTTGTAGACAAGAGGGCAAGACTTAAATGGCTGACGACATATCACTTGCTTTATGAATGAACAACTTTAATGGAGTATTGGCTACACACACATTGTCAGGTACTGAACAGGAAGGTCAGGCAGATCAAAGGAAGTGTGATCACACTTTAAGATGATTAAAGGACAGAAGCGGTCCATCTGGTGCACAAGACAGAGAAGCGATAGAGAAGTCAAAAGAAAATCTGATGGTGGCTCATAGTGGATGACAAATAAGTTGCTTTTGAAGACATTCATAGCGATCACAGAAGTAAAATGAATCTGAACTCCATATAAAAATCAGACTAAAGCACAGTATGACATATGGTTACTGATGTCATATTATTTTGCGACATAAGTTTATGCTAGTACATAACATGTTTGAGTTCAAATGGAGTTAAGGCCACAGAGTTAAAATATGAAATTCTAAACAACTGTATGTGCACAAGATATGGGTTTCAGGGGGTGGTTACTACTTTGAACACGCTATCAATCCAAGTACTTGCAGTGGCATTATTAACTCTCAAGAGGGAATATAAAGAAAGGAACAGATTTACACTCAATAGCAAGAGCTAGCAAATGACCTTATTAGTTTGCCATTTTGGCCGCGTGGACCAAACCCATCAGCCAAAAAGGGTTGACCATTTAGATGCTGCTTGTCGTTTAACCACTGACTGTCTGTTGCTTGCTTAACTACTTCTTAGTCCTATAAGAAGCACCGCAAAGGCATTCCGTCTTCACTGTATGAGGCAAGACTAAAACATGCCCTGGGTCGCACAGTGTTAGAGCTCCTTTCAGTTTCCCGCAGTTGTCCTGGAGCGTGAGGCAGTAGTCCCTGTACAAAATGGTGCTTCTGGTGAAATATTGGAAGTGAGGTCAGAATGACCATCTCCAATGGACTGGAAAGGAGTACCACTCATCAGCCCTCCTGGTCAGCATTTGGTGTGTACCGGAAGTGCCTTTCCCCTCAGAGTGCACACAAAACTAGTGCTGAAAACTGAAAGGATGCAAAATCAATGGAATAACAAGCATTGGCATAGCCAATAGGTCTCGCCTTTTGGATAAGAATGCAGACCCACTAGTTTTGCCATTGTTTTGTGCCGATATTGTTTAGCATCAGCAGGTGCGATGTTGCGCATGAAACTTCAACTTACATTAATGACATCTTTCACAATGATATTACGGCAGAAAGTGCTTTGCCTATTGTATAACCAACATACACGATAACGTGCCACGCATGGGAAAAACATCAGCTGTGACATATTAAAAAAAATTAAAAGACATGGTTAGCTTAATTAATTAGCCCTAAATCTCAGGGTGGTTGCACGCACCGGTGGCAACACACATCACATTGTAAAACATATGCTGTAGCTTTGTGACTAAATGAACGACAGAGGGAGCTTGATTAATTGGCCCCGAAACCTGAGATGGTCAAACGAACCGATGGCGGGTATCGAACCTGGTGCCCATATGTGACGATCTCAGTCCGTCTAACATGATAAACAGCTATAGAGTCATTTGCAGGGCTCGAAGCCACGGCTGGAGTTCCACTGCTTTTAACTACATTTATGTCTGGAATGCATCTAAATGATTTTAAGCCCCCGCCCGCCTAAATATGTAGCGCTGCTCGTGACGCGGGCAACTCCAGATGCGGGGATCACCACGAGTCAATTGCACTTTTTGTATCATCACTAGGAGGATGAAAGGCTCATCAGCCTCAGACTAGCTCAATCACTTGCAGGCCGCATGTTTACCGGGAGCCATTTTACAGGCCCTAGACCCTCTCACCAAGAGAGGGGACATTACCAGCGCAGCATTGGGCACATTAGCCCACCGAGATAGCGATGGCAGTCATTGAATGTGTGTGGGAGGGGTGAGTACAGCACATATGCGTCTGGGAATACCATGCGGAGTCTGTTGGCTGGGGCCGCTGACTCGAATCGTCTCCTAAGCTCGAGACAACCAAAAAGCATAGAATGCAAAGCCAGCGCTCATTCGCAAGGATGGATCCGCACCGCGCCGTGTTCCCGCAGAAAACTGATAGTGAGGAGCAGAGGGGCGGGCCTTGGAGTACAGCAGAGCTATTCCACCCCCGGAGTGGAACTGCAGAATAATGGCCGAGAGAACACGAACCCCAATACATGTCCCGGGTAAAACCAAGGCAGCGCAAACCAAACCGCTCACCTGAAAATCCGATGGGATGCTACCAATTCCAAAAACAACAAAGTGAAGGTCAAAACAAGGGGGGGGGGGGGGTTCTGCCGCCTCTGGAAATGACCCACAACACCGCTGCTCGGCACCTGGTGTTGTAATTTGGCAGCATTTAAGTTAAGCATTAGCTGAAGACAGCCTGTATTTAGAGGCTAAATTGTCCGCTTTGTGGAATCCATTTTGTATTTCTGGCAGCCATTTTGGCTGCCATGTGCTACCATGTGCTCGCCATGTGCTCTGTCCTACCTTCCTGTTAACTACTCTTGAAATCTGCCTAGAGACAAGTTATATTTAGTTCCTCTTGCTTTGCACATGCTCAGTTGAGCTTGCAGCTGTTCCGAGTTTATAAATGTCAGGATGTGTCTACTAAAAGTAGAAACTGTTAGCTCCACCCACTTGTCGACTGTGCATTCTCTGTATGACCTTATATGTGCCTAAAACCAGCATTTGTGTTAGTACCGCCTTCATTTGAGCCCCTGTGTGGGTATAAAAGGACCAGGATCCTTCCATTCAGTGTGCTACTTCATGCATTACTGAAGGGTGATGTGCGAATGTTAGCTCCACCTCATGAGGTTTAATAAACTCTGTCTTTTCTATTCCAGTTTCTATTGCCAACTTCTTCCTAAGTGTCTGAGGACTCTGTGCAGAGAAGGGAGAACTCCTAAGCACTGGTAGGCCTTGCTGAGGCTCACTACTACAAATTGGCGCTTCCAACGTGGGACTCATCAGCGACTCGGATGCCCGAAGGACTGGTCGCGACGAAGGATTGGAATCTCGCTTTTGGACGCGATCGCTGCCTGAGGAGACCTGAGTCTTGGCACCCACGGCGTTTTTCCTTTCTTTCTGATCTGACCATCCCGGCGGCGCCGGTCCTTGACTGAGATCTCTTCTGTTGATTCGCCGTGCAGTGACCATTTGGTCGATTTGAGAACTTGGCAGTTGGAACCTGGACACCATTTGATTGGTAAGAGCCGTTTTGCGGCACTTGCTGTTGGTTTGATGCCTTTGATTGGTAAGGTAGTTTTAGTAACACTTACTGTGGCTTTGTTTGTATGATTGGCCAATTTTGGAATCTGTTTTGTAATTATATATGTATTGCAATACATATAGGCAGGTAATGAGGAGAATTTTCTCTATTTAAAATTGTTTGAACAGCGCAACGTACGAAGAGTACCTTAAGCGCTACTTTGATTATAATACTGCATATTTTGCACTATTTTTTGGCATGCCTGTTTTCAGCACACTTCGTAGGATGTGTTGCTTTTGTAGTGGTACCAATTTGAGACTTGACGAAGCACAACCAGCCTCCCGGAGGGGACGCCTAATAGGGATATGTATATTAAGTATGGTATTTCTTCTATAATGTACTGCACGTTATGGAACAAATATACTAGTAAAGATCCTGAGTTGCGTTGGCCTATGTATGGGTCATTTGATTTGCGAAAAATTCAGTATGTGGAACAATGTATGTTTAAACGAAAGACTAGGCAAGATATGTTTGATTGTGTGCGAATGTGGGAGAAAGAAGTGCGTGAGCGAATGAAGCGTGAGCAAGCCTTGATTGACAAAGAACAGCGAAAGACCATTTATGCGAAAGCATTAGAGTTAAAAAACAAGGAGATGAAAGAAATTAAAGAGAGGGAAGATAGGGAACGCCATTTACAGGTAACTGGCCAATACGCTGTTAGGCAGCCCCTTTATCCTATCCTTAATAAACCGCAAGATGATTTCTTGTTATTAGATCGTTCTCCACCTCCGTATATTTTTTCTTCCGCTCCTCATGAGTCAGATGAGGACTCTTTTTCAGACCAGGACAAAGCTCGAGAAACTCGCTCCATGCTATCTGCTGAGCGTGCATCTGACATTAGATCTACTGCGCGTAAAGCCGTTCGTAGTACTACCACTGCCTCTGAACTTTTAGATAGTATAAAAGGATGGCAGGAAAGGGAGCAAATATATTTTACCGATACATTTGCTGCAGAGGTTATTGAACAATTTAGGAAGTATTCGGTAGAAATGGAGCCCGATGATGTAGCAACTGATTGTAAACAATTACGTGACGGTCTTTTTGTCTTCTCCCAGGTGGCTGACACGATCAGACGCTTGGTTAAACTGCGTGTTGAAGCAGCCCGTTTGCGAGAGGAGAAAAAGGCAGCAGAAACAGCTGCACTAGCATCTCAGATCAGCATGGCACGAACTCCTACTCCTGAAACAGATAAGAATGTTGTAATTCATGTGAAATCCATGCGGGAAGCCGCGCCTTTATATGTTCCTCCTAAAGGAACGGGTACAGAGGATGATAAGACTTCTCTTAATGCGAAAGGGTACTTTATTTATAATTGGGTTTACACTCCTTGGAATAGAGCAGATGTTATGGCCCTTAAAAATGCATTGCCTGACCCGCGAAAGAATCCAGCAGCCTTTTATGAGGAAGTTGAGGGTGCAATCAGCTCTTGTACTATGACTTTGTCGGATATTGATTTGTTTTTGGATTAATATTACCACCTGATATGTGGAGAACTGTGCGCAAGATAGATAATAATGCGACATTTGGAGCATTGTGGAAAGATTTAGAGCGGTTAGATGAAGATAGAGAACCTGCACAGAAACCGTGTCAGTTAATTTTAAATCTTCCGGCAGCTATATTAGTTAAGTTAAAGACGATCATTCCCCCTAAAAAGATAGATTGGACAGTGCTAGCGTCTTGCAAGCAAAAGGTAGATGAATCAGTTTCTGACTTCTTCACACGCTTTGAAGAAGCATTTCACGATTTTAGTGGCCAGTCATTGACAGATGACACGGGTAGGCATCTGTTTGTCGATAAATATGTCGCAAACCTTTTGCCAGGAATAGCTAGTCGCTTAAAGGCCAGTGAGAGTTCATGGACTACATCTTCTCCGGTTTCTCTTTTAACTATGGCCCAGTATTATGAGCGGCAAGAATTAGAAGCCAAAGGTAATGAGGACAAAAAGTCTAAAGAGTTGAAAACAAAGGTTATGTTGGCTCAAGCTTATGGTCCGCCTTCTAGAGATAATGATAGAGGTGGACGTGGATCTTATGGTTCGTCCTTTCCTTCCTCTGCCCGTTCGAATTTGTCTGTTGATCAGTGTGCGTACTGCAAAAAATTTGGACATTGGCTTTCTGATTGTTCAGTGCTGCGTGCTCAGCAGAATCTACGTGGTCGGGGACAAATGAGAAATCGTTCAGGATATCAAGGGCCTAGAGGAAGCGCGAATGATCGTGCTCGGTTTGATGTTAATACACGTGGGCAGAATGGGTTTAACACTTTTGATAGAAGGAACCAATATCAAATGTCTGACTATGCGCCCTCTGATTTTCAAGATTCTGCTTATGCATAGGATTGCCTAGGACGGGGTAAGGAATCAGTTGAAGTTCCAGTAGATCAGAGGGGTCCCTATGTTACAGCACATGTTTTGGGTTCTACTGATCAGTTTCTGGTTGATACAGGAGCTACTCGTAGCGCCTTGTCTAAACAATTGGTTCCAAGGGCTCCCCTGTCTGGCTTAACCATTACATCGATAGGTTTCGATGGAACACCTTCCCTTAGCCCATTGTCACAACCACTTGCATTTCATATTGATAAGTTTACTGCTCCATGTCCGTTTTTGCTTTCTCCAAACACACCAGACAATATTGTGGGTCTTGATATGCTTAAATATTTTAGGGTTACGATACGGTGTTCTCCGGAAGGAGTACGGGTTATTTTGAATGACAACTACCCTATGATTGAGAGATCTTGTATTGTTAAAGAGGACATTGCACTAGCCTCACTCCCTAGTACTTTGTGGGCTACTTCGGACACTGATGTAGGACAAATGGTTATTCCACCAGTACATATTAGTGTTAAGGAGGGCGCTTTATTGCCAAGACTGCCTCAGTATAAAATTTCTCGAGAAGGAGAAGAAGCACTCACACGTATTGTACATGATTTAATTAAGGTGGGGGTTGTGGAAGAAGTTCCTTACAATGTCTGCAATAGTCCGATTCTTCCCATTTTGAAAAAAGATACTGACACTAGGATCTATAGATTTATCATCGATTTGAGAGAAGTCAACAAGATTGTAGTACCACAGTACCCTGTAGTATCTGACATAACGACATTGCTTACCTTGGTCCCTCCAACAGCAACTACATTTTCTGTAATTGATCTGAAGAACGCTTTCTTCTCGATTCCTATTCATCCTGATAGCCGATATTTGTTCGGTTTCACTTTGAATAATAGATCATACAGATTTTGTAGAGTTCCTCAAGGCTATACTGAGAGTCCTAGTATTTACAGTCAAGCATTGAAGAGAGAGCTTGATTCCTTTACCTTGTCTAAAGGAGTGGCTCTCATACAATATGTCGATGACATCTTGTTGGCAGCTGATACACCTGAGCAGTGTGAGAAATGCACTTTGTCTTTGCTTTCTTTTCTTGCTACACACCACCATAAAGTATCACGAAAGAAATTGCAATATTGTAGACCGAAGGTGACCTATTTAGGACACCTTCTGTCTAAGGAGGGCCGTGCACTGACACCAGATCGCATTCAAGCAATTTTAGACACCCCAGTACCTTCCACGCAGAAAGATGTCCGTGCATTCATTGGTCTGACTTCGTTTTGCAGGCAATGGATATTGGGTTTTTCACACATTGTTAAACCCTTGCTAGCACTTTTGACTAAAAACACTCCGATCCCCCTTCCATGGACAGATGAATGTCAAAATGCTTTTTGTCAGTTGAGACAAGCTATTTGCTCTGCACCAGTGTTAGGCACACCAGATTACACGAAGGCTTTTACACTCTATGTACATGAGAAAGAAGGATGTGCATTGTCAGTTTTAGTACAGACACACGGGGACAAACAGCGTCCTTGCGCATACCTTTCTGCAGTTCTTGACCCTGTTGCTCGTGCATTACCTGGGTGCTTCCGTTCAGTTGCAGCGACGGCTGTGTCCATACGTCAGAGTGAAGGGATAGTTTTGTCACACAAACTGTTGGTGCTAGTACCCCATGCAGTAGATGCCCTTTTGAATCAGACTAAGACTCAGCACTTAACTAGTGCTCGTTTGACAGGATACGAATTGACACTGCTAGCACCTCATATTACCTTCAATCAATCAATCACGGCATTTATAGAGCGCGCTACTCACCCGGGAGGGTCTCAAGGCGCTGGGGGAGGGGGTAAGTTACTGCTCGAACAGCCAGGTCTTGAGCTGCTTCCTGAAGGAGAGATGGTCCTGGGTTCGCCGAAGGTGAGTGGGGAGGGAGTTCCAGGTCTTGGCTGCCAGGTAGGAGAAGGATCTTCCTCCGGCGGTGGTTCTGCGGATGCGTGGTACGGTGGCGAGGGCGTGGCTGGTTGATCGTAGCTGGCGTGTGGGCGTGTAGAAGGTCATGCGGTCGTTGAGGTACTTTGGGCCCAGGTCGTGGAGGGCCTTGTGTGCGTGGGTGAGGAGTCTGAACGTGATTCTCTTGCTGACGGGGAGCCAGTGCAGGTCTTTCAGGTGCACGGTGATGTGGCTGTGTCGGGGGATGTCCAGGATGAGTCGTGCGGAGGCGTTCTGGATGCGCTGGAGTCTCTTTTGAAGTTTGGCTGTGGTTCCGGCGTAGAGGGTGTTCCCATAGTCCAGTCGGCTGGTGACGAGTGCCTGGGTGACGGTCTTCCTGGTTTCAGTGGGGATCCATCTGAAGATCTTGCGGAGCATGCGCAGGGTGTTGAAGCATGAAGATGAGACGGCGATGACTTGTCTGGTCATCGACAGGGAGGAGTCCAGGATGAAGCCCAGGTTGCGTGCGTGGTCCGTTGGCTTGGGCGCGGTGCCCAGGGCCGGGGGCCACCAGGAGTCGTCCCAGGCGGAGGGTGATGAGCCCAGGATGAGGACTTCCGTCTTGTCTGAGTTCAGTTTAAGGCGGCTGTTCCTCATCCAGTCGGCGACGTCTCTCATCCCGTCGTGTAGGTTGGCTCTGGCGGTGGTGGGGTCGTTGGTGAGGGAGAGGATCAGCTGGGTGTCGTCGGCGTAGGAGATGATGTTGAGGTTGTGTCGGCGTGCGATGGCTGCGAGGGGGCTCATGTAGACGTTGAAGAGGGTTGGGCTGAGTGAGGATCCTTGTGGAACGCCGCAGATGACTTCGGTGGCTTCGGATCTGAACGGGGAGGCGGACTCTCTGGGTTCTTCCGGCGAGGAACGAGATGATCCATTCCAGTGCTTTCTCTCGGATTCCGATGTTGCTGAGGCGCTTCACTAGGGTGCGGTGGCAGACGGTGTCGAACGCCGCAGAGAGGTCCAAGAGGATGAGGGCAGCTGTTTCCCCGTTGTCGGTTAGGGTTCTGATGTCGTCGGTGGCTGCGATAAGGGCGGTCTCGGTGCTGTGGTTGGCCCGAAACCCGGACTGCGAGGGGTCGAGGATCCATTCGTCTCGAGGAAGGCGGCAAGCTGTCTGTTGACGGTCTTCTCGATGACTTTGGCCGGAAACGGAAGGAGCGAGATGGGACGGTAGTTCTTGAGGTCGGTGGGGTCCGCCGTTGGTTTCTTCAGGAGGGCGGTAAGCTCGGCGTGCTTCCAGCTCTCCGGGAAGGTGGCGGTGTGGAAGGAGGAGTTGATGATGTCCCGGAGATGGGGTGCGATGGTGGCGTCGGCTTTGTTGAAGACGTGGTGTGGGCAGGGGTCGGTTGGTGATCCGGAGTGGATGGAGTTCATCGTGCGGGTGGTGTCTTCGGTGCTGATCGGGGTCCAGTTGCAGAGGGTGGTGGTGGCGGGCGTTGGTTCGGGCGGTAGGGTGCGTTGTTTGTGCGTCGAAGCTGTTGTGTATGTCGGTGATCTTGCGGTGGAAGAACGCGGAGAGTGAGTTGCAGAGGTCTTGCGAGGGGGTGATGTCGTTGTTTCCGGCGCTGGGGTTGGAGAACTCTTTGACGATGCTGAAAAGTTCCTTGCTGTCATGGGCGTTGTTGTCCAGTCGTTCTTTGAGTGCCGACTTCTTGGTGGCACGGATCAGCTGGTGGTGTTTGCGGGTGGCGTGCTTGAGGGCGGTCCTGTTGTCTGTGGTCTGGTCGAGTCGCCAGGTTTTCTCGATAGTGCGGCAGTTCTTCTTGGATTCCTTGAGTTCGTTGGTGAACCAAGGGGTTTTCTTGCTTCCGGGTCTGCTGGGAGGGTTTTTAGTGGTGCGAGGTCGTCGGCGCAGGCGGTCAGCCACTTGGCGAGGTTGCTGGCTGCTTCGTTTGGGTCCGTTGTGTTGGTGGGTGTGTTCTGGCTGAGGGAGGCGGTGAGCTGCTCGGCGGTGATCTTGCTCCAGCTCCGGCGGGGAGCCTGTTGCGGGTGGTGGTGGGTCGCAGTCTTTCTGAAGCTGAAGTGGACGCAGCTGTGGTCGGTCCAGTGGAGTCCGGTGGCGTGGCTGAAGGAGATGTGCTTGCTGGACGAGAAGACGGGTCAAGCGTGTGGCCGGCGTAGTGGGTGGGCGTGTTCACCAGTTGCTTGAGTCCGAGGTTGGCGAGGTTGTCCAGCAGGGCGGTGGTGTTTCTGTCGTTGTTGTTCTCCAGGTGGAAGTTGAGGTCCCCTAGGAGGATGTAGTCGGCTGAGGGCATGGCGTGCGGGCTGATGAAGTCTGCGATGTCTTCGCTGAATAGTGTGCGTGGTCCCGGGGGTCTGTAGATGAGGGTGCCTCGGAGGGTGGTCTTGGGGTCAGTGTGTATCTGGAAGTGTAGGTGTTCGGCGGCGGAGAAGGTCTCGTCGGAGTTAGTCGAGATGCGGATGGTGTTCTTGTGTACGATGGCGATGCCTCCTCCCGTCTGGTTGACGCGGTCCTTCCGGGTGATCTTGTATCCATCCGGGATGGCTATGGCGATGTCGGGCGCTGAGGAGGCGTTCATCCAGGTCTCGGTGAGGAAGGCGATGTCCGGTGCTGTTGCGTCGAGCAGGTCCCAGAGTTCCACGGCGTGCCTGTGGACGGAGCGGGTGTTCAGCAGGATGCATTTCAGGTGGTTGCTGCTGTTGCTCGACTTGGCGGAGGTGGTGCACGTCCGGGGGCAGGTGAATCGGCAGGCTTGGCAGGCGAAGGGTCCGTGGGTGCGTCTCGGTGAGGCTCGGTAGCAGGCAGGGTTCCGGCCGGCATTGAGTGCGGTGAGTGTGGCGGCGTCGTAGGTCCGTCGAGTAGTGTTGCGTTGGTGGGTTCCAGGGGTTCTGGCGCTGGGCGCGGTCCAGTCGCGGACGGGCGCAGACGGGGCTTGCCTTAGGCGCGCCTCGGCGCGCCAGCGGCGCGCCCGCTGCGCACGTCCGCTGCGCGGCCGTGCAGCGGCCGCCATTTATGGGGAGGTGGGAGGGAGGAGCAGCTGGGAGGCGGGAGGCAGGGGCAGCGAATGGGCAGTCAGGGGGCGGGGCCGCAGGGAACGCAGCGGCGGGAGTGGCGAGAGGCAGCGGGGGCACAGAAAGGAAAAACAGGGGGAGAGCAGACAAAATCACGGGCACAACAACAGTGGGGCAGCGAGGGGCACAGAAAGGAAAAACAGGGGGAGAGCAGACAAAATCACGGGCACAACAACAGTGGGGCAGCGAGGGGCACAGAAAGGAAAAACAGGGGGACAGCAGACAAAATCACGGGCACAACAACAGTGGGGCAGCAAGGGGCACAGAAAGGAAAAACAGGGGGAGAGCAGACAAAATCACGGGCACAACAACAGTGGGGCAGCAAGGGGCACAGAAAGGAAAAACAGGGGGAGAGCAGACAAAATCACAGGCACAACAACAGTGGGGCAGCGAGGGGCACAGAAAGGAAAAACAGGGGGAGAGCAGACAAAATCACGGGCACAACAACAGTGGGGCAGCGAGGGGCACAGAAAGGAAAACATAACATAAAAGATAAAATTGCTGATGTGTTAGTACACGCTATACAGCTTAAAAAAGAATACCGGATAGCATATATATAAACATTAAACAGATTTGCTGTTTGAAAACCATTAAGTTGAAAAAATCATGTCCCAAGAGCCCCATATTTGATGGAATTTCTTCCTAGTGTAAATTCTCTCAGCATAAATTACATCATGCTCTCGAACTTTAGTCACTGTAGTTACACATTCTTCAAATGTAGGTATTTATGCACTTTTCCAATTTTTGGTTATTATCAACCTGGCTACTAGCATTGCAATAAAGACTTGACATATCGGACCCTTAAATAAATTAGTTGCCTCTGTAATGCAGCCTAACATCATAAGTACTGAATGGAAGTTAACCTTAGAACGGATAGTCCAACTGTCCTTTTCATCAGTTTCTTTAAACTTATGCAAAGAGTCTTCTATAACCTTTCTAAAATATTATTTTGTTCACCACCTAGCAATGCAAAATTAAGGTTTACTTTTCGATTTCATGGGGCCTTAATGACAGCTTCAAAACATGTCACCTATAAAGGAGCACTGCATATTTAACTACTCATTGACTCTTAACTAATGCTGTCCTGTGCAAGGGTACTTATCAGTAATGTTAGGCCACTCAGAATCAGAGCCCAGTTATTTTCAATGGCGTGGCTTCATGAGTGAAGCTTTACATTTTAACTACATGTTTACATATGTACGAGCTGAAAGGTTGTTTTTTATAAATTGTAACTGTGAACATAGTCAACCTACTGCAAAGTATCATGTTTTTGACTAACTATCAAGGTTATCCTCTCCAAACAGGAAGGTTGGCACGCATGTGCCTAGAAGTTAATCAAAAAGGTATGTTTTGGATCACAGTATTAAACAATGAACTCGAAAGGACGAAAGACTTCGAGGGGATTTCAACTTGCGGCCGCAGGATCACACAGATGGCAGTAACCTGAACCATTTTGACAACAATTTAAACACCTTCGGTACACATTCAGTTTTATACTATTTGATGTGACATTTCGTCAAATTGCTGGTCAAAATCAGGGAGAATGGAAAAAACACTCCAGCATCGTGTTTATTGAATCGTCTTGCTATTCCCAACGAACAGTATTCCTTTTACCTTGGTAAAACACACTCGTATCCACTCACAGTACACCTATGGGTTTACACCTTGAAGAGATGTGCGACACTGAACCCCGCCACTTTGTTGCCATATCCTGCGACTCAGTCTCAGTCAAAGGAGCCTCACGATTGTATATTCGTTACTGAGGAACAGACAAAGGGTCGCATCGATTTGCAAGATACGCCCCTTCCAGATGTAGATGGGGAACTGTGGGTTGATGGGTCCTGTTTGAAGTTACCAGATGGCACGACTTCAGCTGCTTATGCAATTACCACGCTTGAGACAGTAGTGGAAACAGCTCGCATACCTCAGAAGTCAGCTCAAGCAGCTGAACTAATAGCTTTGACACGAGCGTGTGAGCTTAGCACTGACTTGTGTGTGAACATTTACACGGATAGCCGCTATGCTTTTGGAGTGGTTCATGATTTTGGCCTACTCTGGAAGGAAAGAGGCTTTCTTACATCCCATGGGATGCAGATAATGCACGGAGAGTTAGTGCATAATCTCTTGACTGCACTTACATACCCAAAGAGAGTTGCTATTATGAAGTGTAGCGCACACAAGAAAGTGACTGACAAAATAGGACAAGGCAATGCCTTTGCAGACCGCGTAGCCCGTGAGACTGCGATGCAGCGAAGCACTACACCCATGTACGTAGTGAAATCACAAGCTGAGCGTTGGCATGATGCTAGAGAGGAAGTATTGGATATACAGAGATCTGCTTCTGTGGAAGAGCTTGAGCAATGGTCTAAAGAAGGAATATTAGATGATGAGGGTTGTTGGCGTAACAAAGAAATGAATAAGTGGAAAATGCCTGCGGCCTATTTACAACCTATGGTTCAAATGGCACATGGGCTGGCACATGTTGGAGCTCTAGCAATAACTAAATTGCTTACACAAGTTTGGGAGCATCCTGAAATTGCTAGCACAGCCAAAAGGGTAGTACAGTCCTGTTTGATCTGTTGGCAGTATAATCCTGGAAAAGGGACACGAACTCCTACAGGAGGGTTTGCTACACCAACCGCACCTTTTGAAGTTTTGCAGATGGATTACATCCAACTCGAACGCTGCAATAATCTGAAATATGTCCTAGTGGTGGTATGTGCCTTTAGCAAATGGATAGAGGCATACCCTACGAAGGATAATACTGCTCTCACCACAGCAAAGGTGCTTCTAAAGGAGTTTTTCCCTAGATACGGTGTTTGCAAACTTTTGTGGAGTGACAATGGACCTCATTTTATTGGGCAAGTTGTTGAGCATGTCCTGAAAGGATTAGGGATCAAACAGAAATTCCATACAGTTTTCCACCCGCAATCAGCAGGATTGGTGGAAAGGTATAACGCTACTTTAAAATCAAAGTTGGCGAAAATACTGGCTTCCACGTCCCTAAAGTGGCCAGATGCACTACCTTTGGCATTACTATCCATAAGATCAGTGCCACATTCACGATCAGGTCTTAGCCCCTATGAGGTTGTGTTTGGGAGACCGATGAACATTTGGGGAATTCCTAAGCCACGCCCCATACATGATGTTCCTTGTGTTCTGATGAATGATTATTTGGCACAGTTAACTGACAGTTTGATTTCTATTCATCAACAGGTTCGAGAAGCTCTTCCTGACAGATCTACAGGTGAGGCCCACGAACTCCGTCCTGGTGACCATGTAATGGTCAAGGTCTTCGACAGATCGAACAGCTTGGAGCCAAGGTGGCGAGGACCAGAGCAGGTGCTCCTTGCGACAAGGACAGCAGTTCGAGTGACAAACAGAAAGAATTGGATCCACAGCACACACTGCAAACGTGTGTCGCCTGCCTTGGTGGAACCTGCTGTGTTGACCGACCATCGAGAGATTCTGGAGACGGAGAAAGGCCAAGCTATCTCGCCTGACGAATCTGCGGAAGTCTTCCCGGACCACACGATCACTGGAGTATCCAGATATCAATTAAGACCGAGGAAAGAATCTGCAGTTTTGAAAAAGACTGGTTGAGCTACCGCCCTGGGTTAGTGAAACGGAGAGCCATTGTGGCAAGGGGAGGGGGATCAGCCCTGTATTAGTGTAGTGACACCCGCTTTGGCCCATGGTGAAGAAATCAGCGGCTGCCCAGGGAGAAGAGCTCCAACGACTGTTTTCAACAAGTTTTCAGAAAAATCAATCATTACTGCTGCTAAAATGACTAACAAAAGAGTCATTTGTGCTGTAGGGTTTGTTGTTGCTATGGTGGCTATGGCAGCAATTACATGGTACATCGAGAAGGTGGCTCCTGTTCGACAGCTTTTTGTTGCCACTACACCAGTACCCGTGGAACACCACTACTTTACTCTTCCTTACCATGAGCAAAAGCATCGACAATCTTATCTAAACAATACTTTTATCCAGATGTTGCACCATACTCACAATGCTACAAATACTACCAACTGTTGGGTGTGTGGGATGATACCTGCACATCAAAAGAAAGGAGGAACACCTTTTATTCCTCTTCCATTTTCTCACAATGGTTCTTGTCAAGCTTGGTATGCGCTCTTGTTTGCATATGGAAAGCCTTCAGTAGGTGGGATTATTTTTCAACTTAATAAAGTATGTTATCAAAATAAAGAAGGTTATCCACAAGCCAAAGGGACTAAATGGGAATGGGAAGAGTATCAACCGGACAATATTTCAACACCATATGTTTTCACAAATGTGAGAATAATAAAGAACATTGGACCTTTTGTGATTTCTGTGACAAAAGCTAAAGCAGATTTGTGTATTTGTAGTGTTGGAAGAATTCCAGTGGGGAGGAGCGAGTGTACTGTAATCCTGACCATTGAAGGTGCCAATAAGAGCACTTTCACAGCCTCGCATAACACGTATTTTGTGTGTGGAAATAACGGATATTATCAATTATCTGTTGGGTGGTCAGGAATCTGTTATGTATCTTTTCTGTTGCCCCCTGTGTTTCTGGCACCTGCATTGTATCACCGTGATTTTAAACTGTACAATGACATTTCCAAAAACAGAAATAAGAGGACAATAAGTATGGATGAAGTTGACCAAACCGACACTACCCTACAACAATATGTTGATTTCAACTTGGGCTTATTTTTCTTTGTGGGTGCTGCATTAAACAGCAGGAAAATCCGACGACTAACTCGTGTTGTGGAAGCTGTTACCAATCAGACAGCTATGGCACTTGGGAACATTACAGAGGAACTACAGATTGCAAGGATTGTAGCACTCCAGAATAGGATGGTGCTAGACGTAATTTTGGCTGATCGAGGTGGTGCATGTCGCATCATCGGTAGCAGCTGTTGTGTATTCATACCAGATCACTCACCTTCAGTATATGACGCAATATCAAAATTGCATAAGATTGCTGCAGAAATTCATCCAGAGACTGGAACTTGGACTTTTGCTGGATGGTTTTGGACTCTTGTTTCTGCTTGGGGCTGGAAGCTACTGACTATCCTGTGTGTAATAATTACAATATTTTTTACATGCTGCGTATGTATCCAATGTGGTCCAATGCTTTGCTCCATTTGCATCTCTGCTTGTATACCTGCCAGAGGGAACATTGCTGAAACAAAGGCCCAACAAATGTTGAATAAAGAGGTGGCCGAAATAATGTTAATAGATGTACGGGATGAATATCTAGATTACCCCAGATAAACGAATGTCTTCAGCCAATGCTGAAAGGGTCGTCTGTTGTAATTTGGCAGCATTTAAGTTAAGCATTAGCTGAAGACAGCCTGTATTTAGAGGCTAAATTGTCCGCTTTGTGGAATCCATTTTGTATTTCTGGCAGCCATTTTGGCTGCCATGTGCTACCATGTGCTCGCCATGTGCTCTGTCCTACCTTCCTGTTAACTACTCTTGAAATCTGCCTAGAGACAAGTTATATTTAGTTCCTCTTGCTTTGCACATGCTCAGTTGAGCTTGCAGCTGTTCCGAGTTTATAAATGTCAGGATGTGTCTACTAAAAGTAGAAACTGTTAGCTCCACCCACTTGTCGACTGTGCATTCTCTGTATGACCTTATATGTGCCTAAAACCAGCATTTGTGTTAGTACCGCCTTCATTTGAGCCCCTGTGTGGGTATAAAAGGACCAGGATCCTTCCATTCAGTGTGCTACTTCATGCATTACTGAAGGGTGATGTGCGAATGTTAGCTCCACCTCATGAGGTTTAATAAACTCTGTCTTTTCTATTCCAGTTTCTATTGCCAACTTCTTCCTAAGTGTCTGAGGACTCTGTGCAGAGAAGGGAGAACTCCTAAGCACTGGTAGGCCTTGCTGAGGCTCACTACTACACTGGAACCCCACCCGACGCTTGAACCCGAGCAATGCAAATCCGGCTTCAAGTGCCCTAATTGATGTTTGCTCAAAGCAGCTTCCTCTCGATGCAGATGCTGACTTTGTTGTCTATAAGGAACATCCTCATTGGCCATTGTCTTCGCCTCCGCGGCGAAACTTCACTTTGCTTCAACACGGAGAGCCCGCAGGAATTCCCTCAGCTAAGCACAAGTTGGAAACAAATACAACAAGCTAAAGCGAAAGCACGGCGCGTTGTGTGTAAATAGTAACCTGACCCACGAGGAATGCAGCTGCCACCCTGCGCGCCACTGCTCGCTCCCGAGAGCAAAACGCCGTGGGAGTGAACATTACAAAAGAGGTGGGACATGCACCCGCCTTTAGCCATTTGCGTGCTTTCATTATTGAAAGACACACGCAAATGCCAATCCAATGTGTGGGAGGAGTCAGACCCACACGGAGTAAACACAAGAAGCCTCGCAGAGCATGCGCGCTGCTAGGCTCGACCTAAAAACTCGAGGGTCTAGCAAGAAGGATGACAACTGGGGAAAATGAACAGGAAAGGATGGTACACATTGTGCAAAATCTGGTGGCATGGCAGAAGGAGATGAAAATGAATGCTCAGGACTTAATTACTTTCAAGGGCTGCACCATTGAACCAATAATAAAATTGGACACCAGAACTAAGACCCTGGAACCCTATGGAGAGGCACAGATCTGAGACAGTTGGGCGTCCCCTCGGATCTCCACACAAAGCTGCTACCTAAGAAGATGTCCATGGTATTGCGTCATCTCCAGGGCACTCAGGTTGAGGGAGGCAAAGACCCAGTGAGGCAAGCCTTCAGCGGTCCTACTAGAGTGCAGAAGTTTTCTTGATTTGATTTGATTTGAATTGTTACTTGTTAAGCGCTCGAATGCCGTGGCGTCTTGGCGCTGACTGTGGTTCATGGACCTGAGAGCATCATGAATGAGACGTTAAATCGTGGAAAACAACCAAGTTTTCAGCTCCTTCCTAAACATCCGAAGGTTAGGTTGAAGTCGCAATGTGGACGGCAGATGATTCCAGAGTTTGGCCGCACAAAAAGACAGGGTACGACCCCCCCATCTTGCCTTACAGATTTTCGGGATACAGATGAGGCCCTTCATAGAGCATCTAAGTGTTCTGGCAGGAGAATACCTAGAGAACAACTTCTGTATCTCCCCCGAAATTCCTCCGTAGAGGGCTTTGTGCACCAGACAGAGAGACTTAAAATCGTCTCTTTGCTGGACAGGAAGCCAATGTAAAGCTCTAATGGCGTCCGAGGTGGGGCGACCCTTAGGGATGTTCATGAGCAGTCTGGCTGCAGCATTTTGCAGGGATTGCAGCTTCCTCCTCTGCGCCTTGTCAATTCCCACAAAGAGCGCTTTGCAATAGTCTAGTTTAGAAAGAAAAAGTGCCACTACAACGGTCTTTTGGAGTTCATATACAATGAAAGGGAAAAATGTTCTCAATGTTTTTAGAAGGAAAAAGCAAGAGGAGGTTAGCTGATTAACCTGGGCCGACATGTTGAGTTGATCATCAAGGATCACACCCAGATTCCTGACCTTGGTAACAGGGCGAGGACAAACTCCCGCCTCCGTTGGCCACCAGCTGTTGTTCCATAGAGAGGGTCCCTTCCCAAACTCCAGGACCTCGGTTTTGTCGGTGTTTATTTTCAGAACATTTTGGCTCATCCAAATCATGATGTCTTTCAGACAAGCATGAAAACAGTTAGCCACTAGTTCTGGTTGTTTAGATACCGATATCGTAAGCTGTGAATCGTCGGCATACAGGATCAAGGAGAAACCGTGTTTCCTGACAAGATTGGCCAACGGGGACACATATATATTAAAAAGGGTTGGTGACAAGGCAGATCCCTGCGGGACACCACATGGGAGCTGAAAAGTCTCAGACTGTAAATTCTCCCAGTGAATGTTCTGTTCCCTGTTTTCTAGGAAGGAGGAGAGGAGGGTCAGAGCGGCATCCTCTATTCCCACATCCCTCAGCCGCTGTACCAGCACCGTGTGATTCACGGTATCGAATGCAGCCGAGAGATCTAAGAGGATGAGGACCGCTCTGCCCCCCCATCAACTATCTTCCGAATCCCCTCAGTGGCTAGTATTAGGGCTGTCCCCGTCGAATGACAAGGCCTAAAACCATGCTGTGTCGGGTCCAGTAAGGTACTCTCTTCCAGATATTGTATCAGCTCCTTGTTTATGGCTTTTTCCAGTACTTTTGCTGTCATTGGCAGCCTGGAAATAGGCCGGTAGTTTTTGGACTCTAGAGGATCAAGGGCTGGTTTTTTGAGAATTGGCCTAATACAGGCCTTTTTCCAAGCATTGGGGTATTTACCAGTTTCTAAGACTTGGTTCAAAAGAGGGGTGAGATGTGTACTAATAGTCTTAGATGCTAGTTTAAATATGGCTGGAGGACAGGGAATATACGGGAAATCTGATTTTGTTGATAGCATGAGGTTATGGACCTCCTCCAGAGTGAGTGCCCTAAACGCGGGAGCCTACAGTGTGGTGCCCAGGCTTCTGTGGTTGAAGTGTTGCTGCCCGACGTAACAGAGGCCAGGTTTAAAAGATCATTGTAGATCAGTTGCACTTTACTCTGAAAAAAGTTAGCCATTTCATTGCAGAAAGCTTGATCTGGTCTGAACTGAGCAGTATGCTGTGGTTTGGCTAATATGGAGACAGTTTAAAAAAGTTCCTTGGAGGAATGTGCGGCATCCCCAATTTTAGCAGTAAAATATGCCCACTTGGCTTCGATGATTGCTTGCTTATATTTTTCTAGGTTCGCATTATAGGCTGACTTATGCTTGGAGCTGTAATCAGTCCTCCAAAGCCGTTCACTTCTTCTACAGTTCATTTTTATGACTTTTAGGTCAGGACTATACCAGGGTGCAGTTGCTGCAATTCTTTTAACTGTTTTATTTATTTCGGGGGCGATGCCATTTACAGCTGTCCTGATCCAGTTATCAAACTGGTCAGCTGCTGTATTGTTGTCACCGGCCAAAATAGACGGACCAGGGTTCAAAGCCTGTTCCAAGTCACCCCCTTGTATCTTGTTCCATTTCCTGACCTTCTCCTTAGTAGCAAGGGTGGGAATCGGTCGGCTGGGCATTATTTTCGTTACCTCAAAGTATATGGCCCTGTGATCAGTCCAGGGTAGCAGTAGGGTCTTAGTCATAGTTAATTCAGGCTCATTTGTAAAGATCCCATCTAATGTATGGCCCGCCGAGTGCGTGGGTTCAGACACTAATTGGGATAAACCGTATGCTGCAAGATTATCCACAAGTCTCGATGTGTCTTGGTTACTCCCTAGTTCAAGATGATAGTTAAAATCCCCCACATATTGTGCGATGAGAAAGGAAGAAAACTTCATCCTAAGTTTGCCTCTCTGGAAAACAACAGCTGGGGTTTTAATTTATTACAAGACAACGTCATTGCATTACCGGAAACGTAACTGAGGGTAGAGAGACCTCAGTGTTCACAGAAATTGTATTGTTCTCATCAACCAAGCAATTATATGGCATGGCTCAGAAATCCACTGGCATACTTCAAAACCTCTTCTGTGGAGTGGGGATGTCGTGGTCACTGTTTCCTTGTTTCTTTATTTAGACTGACAGAAAACGTATCCGTGCAAACATCTGCAAGAAACCTGACCTGGATATTTTAATGTTTTGAAGCTTCTCAAATGTTTAAGTATCAACTGCCATTTCACTTCCACGTGGGCATGGACTGCAACTACCACCTCATGAAGAACTCACCCTCCAGTAACTAGCCCATCCTCACAAAACACACCATTACTTTAGTATTCACCCATCCCACCCAGAATACGTATTCAACAACTTGTTGTTTTGTTAGAATTTTGAATGAACACCAATTGCATCAAACCTCCCCCTATGCGCCATCTCACGTCTGTCTGGGCCTGGTGTTCTGTGCAAGGAAGTAATGCCATGGAATGAGTTGTAGAGTCTGGATCATGTGCCATTCCTCCTTGAATCCACACGTCTGTAAGAAACTCTTACCAAATGCAAGGTGAACTAAACAATATTGAATCTTATTAAAACATTTTAAGAAAAGTGAAGAAAAAGTAGCATGGGTTCTGGGTATGGTATAAAAATGGCAACAGTACTTGAGGAGGGGTGAAATAAACCAAGCGGAATCTGAGGCCAGAGATGGAGAGTTAATGTGGGAGGGGTGTCCAAAAGAGCCCCTCAGGAGCATCAGGAGTGAGGTTTGTCCAGTGGAGAAAATAAAGGTAAACAAGAAAATTGTCCAAAACAATAACCCAAATAAATGTCCAAAGACCTAAACCCATCTTCCAAATTTAGAGTCCAATATTACGCAAAAGCCATTCTCTCAACCCAGACACTGTTTTGGACCCGATCCCCTGGACTGAGGTCAAACGTTTCTGGCACTCCTCCAGGACGGAAACCTAGACACGTGGACCTCCTCCTCCTTCTGTGGAAAGCCTGTGGGGTGTGAGGAAGGTCCTGACACCTCCTGAGCAGTATCAAACGCTCTGGTAGTTTTGGGGGCAAAGAGGAGAGACATTCAGGGGATGACAATGGGTGGATTTGGGAAAGAAGAGTGATGACTGCAGTCCAGGACGACAGGATTCAGCTGAACAATGTACCTGCGGCCATAAATGGTACCTCAGTGGTGCCACACAACACTTTGAGTGAACTTACTCACTTGGAAACTTTTAGTGCAATGTGTGTAAAGTAAGCTATTATTGTGCAATTCTACATGAGTTAGGTTTCTTCCACTAAACACTACATGTGGGGGAATGTGTGAGGAAATTACAAAATGTTGGATTAAATGTCTAAATGAATAAGTCACATATGTGTGTGCATGTATATTACATTTAGAACTGCATGTTTTGTCATGGTATCATTACGCTGCGACAGTGCTGTCTCATGAGGGTATGTGTGGACAGTGATATAGTCCACATTTCAATATTGAGTTGACACAGACCAAAAACTGTGATGCAGCAACCAAACTAGCTGCTCAGGTGAAATGTGAGAGGACTACTAGATGACACCTCTTCAGATGTTGAGGTCTGTACTACGGCCAAGCTATTAACCAAGAGGAAACATTAATTCAGGGTCAAGGTCTACATGTAAGCCCCTTTGCATGGCGATGTTGTTCAACATGCAGCAGGCTACAGTGTTCTTGCAAAGTTAAGTCAAGGGATTACTGAAGCATCCAATCAATGCTATCGAAGGCACGAGAGAAGTGGGCAACGGCGTGGAATTCCTATGCCATCTGTTACCTTTCCAACAGTGACTGCGTCATGAAGATATATTGGTGCACTCATCTGATGATCTTCTCAGTACCTGTTGGAAACACTGGGATTGACATGCCTGTCAGATGTCCACCGTGTCACTATAGACCCACTTGAAATATCTAGTGCAAAGGAAATGGAAAGCAGGCCGTATTTTGACATTTAAGGGGATAACCTGAGGACAGGCTGTCAGTGAAGTGAGCTCCTGATCCCTGTCGGCAACCATGTCAAGGATCACATTACACCAGTGGAGAAGAGCTAGCTTGCTGTAACTACTTCCCTACACATGCCACCAATAGTGATCCTCCGGCTGTATAGCGTTTCTCTGCTCCTCAAGTAATGGTTCCACAAAATGAAGGGCAAGGCAGCGGACAGACTGTTTTGGCTGTGGGCAGGCTGCTTGTGATGGAGTGATAGTGTATTGAGTTTCACCTGCTGATTAATGTGAGTCATGACTTGATTCCCCCACCACTCTAGCATTTGGAGATGTGATGAATGGAAATGTAGCCTTGTAGCTATATAAGGTCTCAACTCATTCTCGGCTGAATATTTCTCCTTATGTTTACTTTTGTGGGCTTGTATGTGTTTTTTAATAAAATTCTACTATTACAGAAGTATGTTTTTAAAAATTGTTAGCCCATGTATTTACATATATTTGTTTCTATATAAAGTATTTTTCTCTATGTGTTGTTAGTGTTAATCACTGCCTAGTCTATTTTCTATGAGATTCTCTTGTAGTACCTGTGAATATCCATGTGTAGTATTTGACTTATTCCAAGGCTTTGCTGGAGCAGATGTGACAGAGTAACTGGTTTACTCTTTTGTAGGTGCGTTTTTGCATTTGCATGTCTCGCTCCATCTCCCTCCTTAAAATAGTACTAAACGAGTACTCCTTTATATACTAAAAATGCTTTGGTGAATAGGTCCATATGGTTTCAAAGACCAGAGGCCTGTTTCAATCTCATGGGTTACAAGAAGCAGCACAGGGGATTGTATTTGCTACCATTTAGCACAAAATTACTTTTCAGGATCCCCCTTTCATGTCAGAGTCCTATAGTTTTATTTTTTTGTTTCTGAAGCAGTGGCAGTACCATAGGATGATATTATTACAGCATTCTGTTGGTTCACGACTCGCACATTATGAAGGGCAAAAGTCCCAAAGTGTTGTAATGTGTAGGTTACCCTGATACACAACCCTGTCAGGTGGATTTGTGGAAATTAAGCACTGCAGGGCTTTCAATTCACTTGGCACTTCTCTAGCACAATGAATGCTGGGTCTTCACTCAGCTGGGTTATAATAGGATCTCTAGAAAAGAGGGTGAATCACATACCCTAAAATGCATACTTGTCAACATTTCCCTGTGTGCCTACTTGAAAGCTTTGAAACTTTCAACGAAACTGTGAGCATTACAAAGTGTGAGGGTTGCTTGAGAGCCGCTGAGTGCTCTCTAGGATTATTTTTAATCAAAGTAGTCAGAACTATTGAACAAGATGAACAAGCAGGAGCACTAACCACTTGTTTGTTACAGAGGTCCAAAGAGACAGGATTTTTAGAAGGTGGTTAGGCTGAACCGGTTTTACCCCAAGCTCCGTGCTAAAACAGGGTCCAGCTGTATAGGAAGTATTTATAGTGAATAAGGGTTGCCCTGATCAGTCTCTTTGCTTTTATTCGCTCAAATTCAACAACGGAGACCCACCACTACGGTTGTACGATGGTACAACGCAGGTAAATACATTGTATGCCTTTACCACCCATTTTTTACCACAGATGCTTTTACCACAATATGCTTTTATAACGCGTCATTACCAAGCATTGTTTTAAAAACAATGTATTTGTGGGGGGAGACCTCCCACACCCTCAACTTACCTTAAATACGCTGTAAAGGCATGCGCGTGGTAAAAATATGCGTGCTAATAAATGCGTGGTAAAGGCATGAAGTAAAAACCTCGTTGTAAAGGCTGTTTCCCACCACTAGGGGCGCCATACTCCAAGCTGGACTTTGTACACCTGCAGCATGGATTTCTCTCTTGCCTAATTCAGCCTCTTCTGAACTTTCATTTAAGTGGAAACACCAAAGAGCCAATCCAGAGAGAGAGAAGAGTGAAAAGAGAGAATCCAGAGTGGTGTGTCATCTGAACAGCTGACATTCAGTGGTCGAAGTTGCGGGTATCTGATGGGGACGACGTTCCCATACTTTTTTAATTTTAGAAAAAAGAGTTCCCCTATTTTTTTTGTTAAAAGACACACGTCCCCGGACGGTTAATTCTGACAGCTGATATGCACTTTTTTTTAATCTTAAACCAGTCTATTTTATACTGCAAGTTTAAAATAATGACTTACACGTTCACAGTGCTTAAAACACTGTGCTTTCTGTCACAGGCTAGGACCCTGTAGCACTCAACATACACCAGTCACTATTACCCATTGCACCAACCAGGATTCAATTCTGTGGATCTCTGGTGCAGTGCATTAACTATTAGAGGTTTTATAATGTACAATAGTGCATTTCCCACTGATTAACATAACTTGCATTTTATTTTCATTTAAGCTGTGCTTTATTTTGTCTGTAGTTATCTAAAGGTGATAGGCTGAAAAAAGTTACAGCATATTTTGTTTTTTTAGCCACGCCTTTGACCACTCCCTGACACTCACTGAGCCCACCCCCATTACGCATAGCATCACAGTTCTGATTCTTTTTTTAATGCACTTCGACCACTGCTGACATCAATTAATGCATGTGAGGTAGGCAGGATTCTCCCCGTGGTCCACTGAATGACATCCTGTTGCTTTGACAGACCTCCTTCAGCACCCTGAACTACCAGGCCACTTCATCTAAAGAGCTCTGGCCCCTGCCTACATCGTTGATCCAACATGGATTAATTGTAGCACTTTATAGTGGTATCACCCTCAGTGGCGGCTCGCAGAGGTAACGCCGTGAGGCGGTGAGGCGGGGCGGGGTCAGGGCTGGGTGGGGGGTTAGTGGAGTCCGACATACGACGGCAGGTATTTATTTATTTACGTTCACCTTTGCCGTCGTATGTCGGACTCCACTATCCCCCACCCAGCCCCGCCTCGCCCCGCCTCACCGCCCCACGGCGTTACCTCTGCGAGCCGCCACTGATCACCCTGGGCCCGTAAGGTCTTGGATACAGAGCAACACAAACAGTGAGGGATGGAGAAGTATCTGTTAGAAAATGCTAAAGTCCGGGGGGAGAGGGGGATGGATTTTGGGACAGAGGTCGGGGAGGATACTGGGGTGGGAGGCGAGGAGTGAGAGTGTGCATGTGAGTTGGAGAAAGGAAAGTTGAGGAAGAGAGGGTCTACAGAATAGTGTCATGTCTGTGACCCGTCCCAAGTCAGCACAGAGGTTAGTCTATGAAGCCCATGCAACACAACAGAGGAGAGAAAGTGTGTGTGTTGTGTGTGTGTGTGTGTGTGTGTGTGTGTGTGTGTGTATGTTCGTGTGTGTGTTGGGAGTGATGGCGAAGGAGCAGGGTGTGCATGCTAACTCAAGGAACTAGTATTTAGCTTCCTTGAGGGACTGGTTTGTACTGATGCCACAGGCATTGGTTTGTTTGAACAGTCTGTGGCAGAGAAGAAAGGCAGGGACCGGACCTCAACTGCAATTCTTTAACCAGGTCCAGCAAACACTCCTGAGATGACTGAAAGGAAGAGAATGAATGTGTACGGCTTCTGGATCGACATGTAGTTATGCATAGTTTTCTGGGACATGGAAAGGGCATCAAAAAGCTGCAACCCAGAATCCACACCACCACCTAGTGACTATCTTTAGGTCTGGCATTAGTCCAAACCTTTTAATATCACAAGAATGATATGTATAATATACTTACTTATACGTACATTTAGGTGCTTTCAGGCAGTCCTCTTTGTCCCTTGGTCTTTTATAGTGTTTTTAAAAATGTTCTTCCACCTACGAATGTGGCATGATGAAATGGGTTACCACTTCACACACTGGCTAAGTAAACTGTGAGCATGGCATTCTGCCCTTTCACAAGGATCACATCCACATCTAAAATAGTTCTCTTCAGTGCCACGGACTACTATAGCAGTGTGTGCTTTCTGAGACCAAAACATATTTTTGCTTTTTATCCGCAATTTTTATATGAACTAAAAAGGCCGGGCAGCTTCTCCAAAACTGACGTTTTGCTAAAAAATGTGACAAAACAAAAAAAAACGACAAAGCTATAAGGCTGGCAGCCAACACCAGACTTAATAGGTTCGCCAATGCTTGGCCAAGAGCTCAGTACAGACTTAACGAGCCAAAGGAGTCTGTATTAATCTCTTGGCCATGTCGCCCTTGAGTGCACAGCGCAAGGCTGACCAGGTCAATAATAGTGTTAGTACATTATGCACGAATTATGCCATACTACATCAACTTGGCACCTGTACGCTGCACATTTACACCATCTGCAATACCAAACAGCGCAAAAACTTTTATACAGACTACTGGTACAAAAATTGTGCTTCGCAACTGTGCAAATATTATTGTTCCACGGCCTGATCAGTGAAACAGTTGGTGCAAAATTGTGCTATACTGGTTCAACATTGCAAGGTCTGGTCCAGGTATTGCAATGAAGAGGAAGGTAGTGGAAAGCTGTCCAAAATAGGCCGACGTATCCATTTCACTTAATCCGAAGGAAAAATGGGGGAAGCTGTATCGGTTCTGCACAAGTGGGTGAAGCATCCTGTTTTCATTCCTTCCGGAGAAAAATCACACTTTTTTTTTTAGTGCCGAGAACGATCACTTACTTGTCAGCTTAAGAGGTAAAATTGCGCACACTGCTGGATGTAAACTGTGTGTTTGCTAGTAATTACAGCTGTTTAGTGCAGAAAGAAATACAGGCTGAAGAATTACATATGTCGTCAAGACGTCAAAGACAAGCAACACTGACGCACGAGGCTTCTCCAAAGAGCACATTACCCGAATTACACTCCTGTGGCGAAGGATGCTGAGATGCTAACCGCAGGCCCAGGTCTCCTGATATTACAGGTGCCAATATATTACAGGAAATCTGGCACTAACCTACATGCCCATGTGTGGGACGAGATAGCTTAACAGGTGCAGACGTTTCACTGCTCACTACAGGATGTAGGCTTTATCGGGCCATAATAATGGACCCTCCTCCCTGGGGTAGTCAATGATGGAAGGCCCATTCTCACCTTCTGCTGACCGCCATCTTTAGGGATCCATTATGCTGTGCTAATGTGTGGCATAAGGGTAGTGATGTGGGGTCATGTTGATTTAGCATATTTATGTGTGGGGCACATTGAGAACCCACCGTTTTTGGGTCAGTGCATGGCAAACAGGCGCAAAAGTCTCCCACCACTCCTGGAAAGTGTGTGTTTGATAGCTGTCTCCTTCCTTTGTCGCAGCACAGGAGAGATATGAGCATCTGTCGCAAGCATGGTCATCTTTGAAGATAGTGAACTACCAAAGTATTGCATTTTACTTATCGTTCTACAAAATATGGGCTCTAGAATTTTGACTACCACAACATCATGAAGTTATAAATAAATGAGTAAGCATATAATTACTCTCTTAACTCAACATCTACATACGATACTATAGTAGAGAATATTGTGGAGCCCATACTTTTGTAGGACAATATTTTTGTTGTCAATATTCCGACATCAACCTTTGTGACACTAAAGCATGAGATTCTTTGAGGTAACGGTCTAGAGCCTGATCCCAGTATGGATAGCCAACTTTATGAAAGCTGCTAGGCAGCCTCGGAGATGGCTCTGGATAGTAAGCCATCCTCATCCTCTGACCAAGGTAGGCCATATAATTGCGTCTATGGAAACCTTATAATAATACAACTGCTTTTAGTAGCGGATGTCCACGCTTATGGTGCAATATAAGAATATTCATATACATAAAAGGCAAATGTTGAAGAAACGTCAGACTCTCCCTCCCAATTTTCACTGAAATAGAAAGCTCTGGTGCATTTTGTATTCTATTCGTAATCTAAGGGGCTTTTGTGCACCTCCTTCAGCCATTGGCTTCTTTGCATCGGGAGCCTTCGGCCATGGCCTTGAGACATTGTCTATCACTTCTTGGATCAGCTCACAGGAGTATTTTAGTTACATTTTGAAATGGAACAAGCACTGTTGTGGGAGCTACCGCTATTACTGCATGCTGTATACAACGTTTTGAAGGATGAGCAACCTTGGGAGGCGGAGACAAATACTCCATCCTGTAGCAATAACGAAAATTGCTATAATCTGTTTTACACAACTAAGGTGTTGTAGTTCACCTCCTTCAACGTTGACCTCTTTGGTTCAGGAACCTTCAACCTTAGGCTTTAGAGTCATTGCCAATCACTTCTTGGATCAGGCCACAGGAGTAATTCAGATCCATTTTGGCATGGGACAAGCATAGTTGTGGGACGCCGCTTTTACGGCATGCTGTACACAAGATGTGTATAGAAGGTCGAGCAGCTTTGGGAAGTGGTGACCAGGAAGGATCCATCCTATCACAATAACCCCAAATTATAAGAATCTGTATTGATTCAACACAATCAGTAAAATGTGTTGACATTCTGAGATGTGTCAATAATGGCCCAGTGTACTCTTCATTAAAAGTTGCTGTCACAACCTCATTATATTTTTGTTACAACACTCTCAGCCAAAGGGTATTTGTTCATTGAAAATAGCCCCATGTGCACCATTTCATGGGGTGAATGTCAAAACAATGGTGGCACTCTTCTGCCAATGTAATATGAGGCTGGTAGGGTGACAATGATGAATGACACAATGTACAGTCAATGCAGCAATTCTTCTGGGACTCCGTTATGAAGGGCAAATACATCAAGCCATCATAATATGGAACAGTCAATGCAATCAAGGAGACATGAAACCGGAAAACAAATGTAGTCAAAGAAGCTCAAATTCGGTGTGTATAAGAGTGGTTTACAATTATTATGACATACACAGCAATAAAACACAACATTAGAGTGCATTTGTGCACGGAGGGCAAATCCAACAACCAACATGGCACAGGTTTGAAGGGCACCAATTTAACAACCCACTTAGAAGACTGCTGTGGGATTAAAAACATTTCTGTCAATTTTGTGCTCGACAAAACGTCAACCAGGTAGGGATAGTTAAATACAAATACAGAGGAGCTTAAGCCCACATTTATGAACTATGAATGGATTTGTGTGTTGGAAGAGGGAGGTCAACTCATTGAAAGAGGCAGAAGAAGGCACGCAACAAAAACAACTTTAGGACACTAAGCACATGCGAGGAGTAGGACAAGGGGAATAGGCACTGATCTACTTAGAAAAGGACAATGGAACAATTCATCAAAATTCAGTGGGGTCCCACACATCGACATCATTTTTTTTTTTTAAATATATTTTTATTATACATATGCCTAACGTACAATATTTGGGTTACAAAGTAATTGTTTGTACAGACATTCTTCTCATCCCAATCGGTCCCTCCATAGCCTCATACAATTATTACATTCAAAGTATTGAAGTGTCTAACACTGTTCCATTACTATTATTCATTACTGTCCGTTGTTGACTCATCCTGAGGTGGGGCACATATATGTCCTCGATAGTTGTTCCACTTTCCCCATATCCGCGTCCATTTCTTAGGGCACCCTCTATGTATATATACTGCCTTCTCTGCCACCATAGCACTATCCATATCGTTACACCACTGTCGATGTGTTGGAATAGTTTGTGCTCCCCAGTGTTTAGCGATGTTTCGTTTGGCCAACATCATACCTAAGGTTACCCAGTCTTGATCCGTGTGGTTAAGATCTGTTGGTTCCCAAATATTGAGGAGACACCTCTTGGGCTCCGGTGAGATGCTGGCCCCGCTAGTTTGTGAAATTGTATGCAAAACAGCCCCCCAATATGTCACGATCTCTGGGCAGTACCACAGTGTATGGTAAAAGGTGCCGGGTGCTCCGCACCTCCGCAAATAGAGTGGGCTATCAGTCTTTCCCATTCTGTGCATGGTGATTCTCGTGTAATAAATTCGATGGAGTATTTTTAATTGTACTAGCTTTAATTTGGAGGGTATTGCCACCTCTCGAGGGGACGCGAGTGCCTCCTGCCAGTCTGTCTCGTCCAGTTCCCCCACATCGTCCTGCCACTTTTCTCTAAGAGTTTTCGTGGGATCCGGTTGGTTATTGATGATCTTACGATAGGTTAGGGAAATGGCTTTCTTGTCCATATATTCTGTCAGTAGCCTGTCTTCTAATGGGGAGGCTTCCGGGAGCACAGTGCCCGATGGGACTGCCTTCGTGAGTGCATGTCTGATCTGCGTGTAATGAAAAATTTCTGTTGGTGCCATCTCATACTTTTTTTGGAGCTGGGTAAATGTAATGACCTCTCCCATACTCCAGAGATCCCTATTAGGTCCCATTGTTTGAATATCAGCATCATTTTTGTGGGTGTTTGTGTTATGGACATTTTAATCAGGGGTAAAAAAAAGGGAATGATGCTCTTTGACTGCTGCCCTTGTCCACTATATTCCAGACTGTGCTAAAATCGATTTCCTGAAGTAGAGTTTAGTAGCTGGAACAACGGCTGGATCTGAAGTTAATCAAAAAAGGTATCATCAATATTATATAGAACATTTACAGTATCGTTGTGGACCTTTACAAGGTTTTTCAGCCCATGCAGACCACATGTCCTACTTCTGCACAAGCCGCCATTACAGAAGAGGCTATGCAGAAGGAAGGATTCAACCTCCTTAAGTGGCAGTGAGAATGGTGTATGGCACAGCTTACCTTGCTAGCCACCTGATGCATCCCTGTATTTTCCCAATTATAGCTATGTAAACTATGCAACAGAGCAGGTGCAAAACATTGCAGCAGATCAGTTGGAAAAGCCTTTGTTGACAAGTCACCAGTGGACATAATGAACGAAAGCAAAAGAGTGGGATCAGCATAGTAGTGAAGCAACAAGAGAGACAGTAGGTCTGGCAACCAGAAGTGACTTCTCATTCCTGATTTTGGGCTCCCCAGTTTGCATCTGGCCTCCACTGGAGCACAGGAAGGCAAGCATGCATATCAGACTTCTTTGGAGCTGGACAACATGATATAGCAGTGTCCTTACAACTACCTGCTGTCATGCAAACACAGCATGCACTTGGTGGTAGCTCCTGGCAATACATATTAGCATATGGCTTCCAGCCTGTCCCTGGCCTCCGACCCACCATATCTTGAGAATCTGGCTTTCCTTCACACATCTGAGCAGTTGTGCACTGCTTTCCCCACCCTGCACCACTACTCCTGTTCCAGGAGCAGATTAAGAAGAAGCGCCCAAGACGATGACATCCATAGATGACTCCTGGTAGCCACTTCTTCGTGCTCTCGAACAGAACTCTAGTCAGGATATCTAGAAAGAAATGAATTGCGTATTGCAATGCGATTCCTAGAAGGGACGACGAAGCATCACTTGATCTAGGTGACACTCGTTTGACTACTGTCACAGAAAGCTCCCACTATTAATTCTCAAGCTGAAAATTCTCTTTTTCTAGGTAGGTCCAGATTGAGCAGTCTCAATATGGCAGCCAGCAAGCCTTTCTGTTAAACTGTTCTTACCTAACACGGGAGGATCTAGCTACATTGCACCGCTACTGCTTGAGGAAGGGACCTAGATGGTCTTGACAGGTAGCAATCTAAATTATGGGTCAGCCTGACAAAGTTTTCATCTCTACAAAATACCATATTGTATTCTTTGCTCTTTGAATTGTATGGTACCAGAATATCATTTGACATAAATATCATGCCCTAAACAGTGTCACGAAAACATCAAGACATTGCAGTTTACGTAGAAAATGCACACTGAATAGGATGACATTTTTAAAAACTATATTTAGGACACAATATTTATGTCTGCTAACATTTATGTACAAGATATTTAGATATACAAACTTTGAACACACAAACTACAGTTTCACTCCACTGCTGGCAAGATTACAAAGTAATTCCTGTACTTTTTTTCAACATCACTTCTCTGGTTATTTAAACATAAGGGTGGCACCAGACATGACCTGGAAAACATGCCCAGAGTGGATAAACATTTAGCATTCCAAAGCCATAATACTCCATCATTAATTATCAAGGAATTTCCTGTTAATTAAAATGTTTATTTCTCACCGTTCACCAACTACAAGGATATCCGGCTATCAAAGGCAGGCAATAGGAAGACCACAGCAGTAACCTTTGCATTTGATTTCCATCACAAAACTGACATTCCATACACAACTCCCCAACTACAAAAATAGTGACAGGTTACTGGATGGCAATATCATAATATAAATTGTACAATACCAGCTTCTCTGGTTCAGATATGAATTTTAACTACTTCACATATTATTACACTTCAATTGTGTTTGAACCATGACTACACCTTCCTTTTAGCACATTTTTGATTTAGTTCAAAGATTTTTTTTCCTACACTCACCATTGCATGGTAAGCAAATGGTTTCCTCACCTGTGTCCCCTCTGATATCCTCAATATTGGGTTTCACAGATGGCTCGGAGGCAGCTGTGAACAATCTCCACCTATGTCAGTTTACATTTTACATTCAATAAATTTCACATTGTACAACCCACTATCTTCACTCCGAAACTAATTACAAAAGGATAAGCTTCACTATTTATTTAATCAGTGTTTGCCTCAAGAAAATTAATTACTGATTTATAAACAGTCTTCTTAATATTTTATGGGTAAGCACCAATGTTCAGCTGGTTACCACATGAAAAAGGCTGACAAAAACAGATTAAGACACAATGGTTATGTGGTTCCAGCAGCAATGTCTTTCGATCTTCTTGGTGGTTTCATATTAGACCATCATTAGAGTAGTCAGTGCTTAATGTGTAACAGAATAAGTGGCGTGGCCAAATTTCTCCCAGAAACCTGGAAATGCGACTGTCGAATGTCAGTGTTACCAAATACCAAGGCTGTATGGTTTTGATTTGACCTCATACCGCTTTCTTCCACCAGCATACTCTCCCTGCTCCTTTACGTCACTCTTGCATATTCTTTTTTGTCCCTGCTTTCTCTCTGTCACTGCCTCCCCCCCCCCCTTTTGCTGCCTTTTTCTCTCTTGTTCTGGGTCAAAATCTGATGATTAAAGAAAAGTGCCAGTGAGCCCCACCAACTCAAATTAACCACTGGGTGCAGTGATTGTTTCTTTCCTCTTATTGGTATCCAGAGCAAGTGCAAACTGGTGCGACAAACTGCACGAGCATGCCTACACTGGTGCATCATATTGACTAGTCGCCCTCTTGTATTATGTACCAGACAAACCCCTTACATTGGTCCAGTGTTTACACAAGGTGACAGATCACTAAAGAATATCTTACTATTTCCTCAAATGTGATGCTACCCAAAATAGGGGCAGTTTTGTTCATGCCGAAGCATAAAGGCATCACCTATGCCTGTACTTCTAAACAAAAACAATCTTAGCATAGAAAATTAGGCTGCTCCTCTTTAGACCTAATTTTCACGCCACTTAAGATTGGGGTCAGCCCTTGCTGCCTTATTTGTTACCAATAGAGGGAGAGAAGAGGAACTGAGTGAAATTGTCTAGTGATCTTCATCAATGGTAATGTGTACAACATTAATTGAAAAAGATTAAATCCAAGAAAAGGAGAAAATGAACAAAAGTGATAACGAGAAATGTTTCAAAATAATTAACTTTGCAAACATGTTTTATTGTTCTTATTAAAAGAGGAAAGGGTTAATAATGGGTTTAGAGTAAAGGTTCGGATTAGGCTAAGGGTTAGCATGAATGTAAAAGTCAGAGGTATTGTAATATGAGTTGTATGACATAATATAGAGAAGAAAAATACAGTGACACTAGAATATCATGTCAAATATATCATCTACAGAAATATAGAGTGTACATACTTGGTATGTTTACTACCAAAATATCAAGTCAAAAATATCGTGGAACAGAATATCGTATAAAAAGAAAAAGAAAAAAAGCGAACTATGTTGAAATTTTCTTACACATACCATTTATATGTAATTTATTTAAAATACAAAATAACAATATAATTAAAAATAAATTGTTTTTAATAGTAATGCAAAGTAAACACATAGATATATATTAAAAGTCAATAAATATATAATAACAATAATTCAACATTTAAAAAACATTACATTAAAAATATTATCATTAACTTAAAAGTAAAATTTAAGAAACACATATATAAGAAAAACATATATGAAACTTAATTTGAAAATTCATAATCACAAATAGTTTTCATTAATGTGACCTAAATATATAAATAACATAATAACATATTGATTCAAAAATATAAAAAGAAAATGTAATCTTTGTTATTTACATTAAAATATTAACAAATTAAAAACTAAAATTACCTTCCATTAAAAAAATATGTATCAAACTTAATTAAAACAATAAAACTAATGAAAAAATTTCAAATAAAATGTAAATTCAAATATACATTAAAAAAAATACAAACATTAAAAAATAATAAAGAACAGCAACATTCCAACATAACACTAGTGTTGTATTCTTCCTATCCTTCCTTCCTCCTCCTCCCTCCTTAGTACATTCCATTCCCCCTCCTCCTTTGGAACGCTCCGCTGGAGTGTGCCTTAGAATGTTGGCATGTCTTGACAGTTCGGAGAGCGGATGACTGAATAAAGACGCACTCGAACTTACCTCGTATCAGCGTCTTCATTACAATACTGGCGACGATCTGGTATCCTGTCAGCAGTGTGTGCACTCTTACGGTGACACGCACACCTCCTTCTCCCTACATTTGGTACTATGTGTGCACTTGTTCCATGGCATACCATCAAGTAGAGCTTCGCCCCGAGTCCAGACCCCTTACTTCGTTTACAACTCCCTTTGGGGCTTACATGTTCACGAGAATGCCTTTTGGCCTGGCCTCTGCTGCAGCAGTTTTCCAGAAAATAATGCAAAAGATATTAAATGTCATAGACAAAGCCTTTTGCTTCCAGGATGACATCCTAGTATATGGATCATCTGCGGAAGAACATGATTACACTTTGAGAACTGTATTTCAGAAACTGTTAGACTCCGGGTTGACTGTAAAACAAAATAAGTGCAAGATTAAAGTCAGTTCGGTAGATTACCTGGGACACACCATATCGCAAGAAGGATTCAGACCCAAACACAGCCTCATACAATCTGTAAAAGATGCCCCTTACCCTAAAAACAATGAAGAGCTAAAATCATTTTTGGGGTTAATTGAATACATGGCTAAATATGTGAAAAACTTCTCTGAGAAATGTGAATGTCTGAGGGTTCTTTTAAGAAAAGACAATGATTTTGTATGGCAGGCAGAGCACAGTGCTGCTGTTAACAAGTTAAAAGATGAAATATTACAGTCACCTGCATTAAGTTCATTTGATCCCACTAAGAAAACTATCCTCACCACAGATGCCTCTAACAAGGGGTGGGAGCCACACTATCTCAAAAAGGGGAACATGGCGAAACCATCATTGCCTTCGCCTCACATTGCTTAACCTCTGCAGAACGCAACTACTCTGTAATCGAAAGAGAGGCCCTCGCATGTTTCTGGGCGGTTCTACATTTTAAGTTTTATCTGTGGGGCATAAAATTCACGATTCGTACCGACCACAAACCTCTCACATTCATGTTCTCTGTTAAAAAAACTCATTGTGGTTCCCCCAGAATTTCCAAATGGATACTAGGTTTGGAAAGCTATTCTTTCAAAATTGAATACCTACCAGGCGGAGAGAATATTATTGCTGACTATCTTTCCAGGGCACCCTTAGAAGTGGATGTACAAGATGAACCCCTGGATGTTCCTATTTTTGCTGTGCAATTACCTGCCGTAAATGAAAACGAATGGGAAAATTGTATGTGCAATGATAGTGATCTGTGCATGCTCAAAAATCTCATCATTAATGGTTGGCCAGAACAATGCAAGGACATTGCAGATGAATTGAGAAAATTCTGGGAAGTAAGACATGAGCGAACTATACTCAATGGAAATATATGTAGAAATGATAAAATTGTGCCACCTGTTGGTCTTCGTGACAAAATCATTGATTTAGCTCATGAAGGTCACCTAGGAAGGAGTATAACAAAAAACAGAATAAGAAGTAAATTTTGGTTTCCAAACATGGATTCTATGGTCGAACACAAGGTAAAAAATTGTATTAGCTGTGCTAAGAGCGATAAAACAAAAATAACACGTAAAGTACCGTTATCCCCGGTAGCAGTGCCAAGTATTCCATGGAGCAAACTGGCCATGGACATAATCAGTCCAATGGATTACTTGGGTGTCCAAAGGAGATTCATGATTGTACTTGTTGACTACACTTCACATTGGATCAAGTATAAGTTTGTTTCGCGCACCACAACAAGTGTCCTCATCGATTTTTTGAGAGAATTGTTCAGCAGTGAAGGAATTCCGGAAACAATAGTCACAGACAATGGTGTCCAATTCACCTCAGTGGAAATGAAGGAGTTCCTAATTGCACTGGGCATCAAACATGAGAAAACTGCTCTATATTGTCCCAAAGCCAATGGCTTGGTTGAAAGGACAAATCGTATGATTAAAGAACACATTCATTTGGCTGTGGTAAATGGCCATGATGTGGAAAAATCGTTACGGGAATGTATTTGGTCGTATCACACCTCTCCTAACTTAGTAACTGGAATTTCGCTTTTTGTCTCCATCAGGGGAAGAGAACCAAGCACTAAAATTAATCCCCTATGGTTGGGTGGGGGGAAACCTGTTTCCACCAATGCACAAGAAATAAGTACTAAGATACAAAAACATCAACTCAATTATAAAAATCTATACGACAGAAAACATGGTGTCAAGGAACACTATTGGAAAGTTGGTGACTCTGTAAGGGTCAAAATACCAACCAGAGAAGGTAAACCACAGCAGATTTTACCCGACACATCAACTGACAAAGGTTAACAAAAATGTCGTTCAGATTGACAATGGTCAAACATGGAGTGGAGATAACCTAGTAAAAGTTGATACTGACTAGCATGGCATAGTCTGGAACTATTAACTCATTGTTATAACATTCCTTTCCTTTCGTAGAGTTCTCTCGGGTACTTGGATCGAGTACCGGTGTAATTATCTCTGTGTATTGGAAATATAAGCTTTACTGTAATACAGTTTAGAATGTTTTTGATATAATAACTCTTCTTATGTTACCGTATGCCATCCTGTTTTTCATTGTTCTTTTAGGCATTGTGATAACATATTTGCTGCGTTTATCCTTCATTCCTACATTGTAATGCTTCTAGTCTCTTCCTTGTCATAACCTTCTTTTGCTATCCGTTTATCTATTCATTGGCCGCAGGGAGATGTGTTGTATTCTTCCTATCCTTCCTTCCTCCTTAGTACATTCCATTCCCCCTCCTCCTTTGGAACGCTCCGCTGGAGTGTGCCTTAGAATGTTGGCATGTCTTGACAGTTCGGAGAGCGGATGACTGAATAAAGACGCACTCGAACTTACCTCGTCTCAGCGTCTTCATTACAATAACTAGCTAAACGGTTGGACTTTAAAGGAGTCAGATTTACTTTTCTAATTCAAATTTAACCAAGAGTCGAGAAAATCTTGGACTTCACAAGGGTTATATTTACCAGTCCCACTCCACTCTAAGTAGCAATAGAGAAAGTGCTGAACTTTGGTGGGTTTAGACTAAGGGGCCGATTCCGATTCAGGCCGGAAATCTCCCCGACCGAGCCGGACCCGGAGAGATTTCCGACCGAATCGGACCCCAGCAGCCCGACCGAACGAGTACGATGCGCACATATGCCATCGGACTCGATTCGGTCGGACTCCCATTGAAGTCAATGGGAGCCAGTCGTACGACGCGTACACGGGCTCCCATTGACTCAATGGGCACGACGCGAACAAGGGCGCCCCCTACAGCGTGTTCGCGTCGATGCGGGTCGCGCCGTACATGCACGTGTAGGGGGACCCATGGGTCCCCCTGTGTGCGACACGCGCGCCTACGCTTCCAGGGGGTCCGACACGGACCCCCAAAGTGCGGCTCCGACAGCTCCTTGGAGCCGGACTGCGCGAGTCGGTCGGAGCGGTCGAGGTGCGCATCGTACTTACCTGGCCGGGGAACGTCTCCATTGCGCGGTGCGAGTCGTCCCCGTGCGAGTCGGTCGGAGCGGTCGGGTCCTGCGAACGAGTCGGTCGGAGATTTCGCGAGCGCACGCATCGTACTCGCTCGCCCGGACGCACGGACGAATCGGTCGTGAAATAGGGCTCCAAATCGGATCCGGTAAAGCCGAATCCGATTCGGAGCCCTACCGGCCGAGATCGGAATCGGCCCCTAAGTATTCACAATCTAAAAATCACAAAGTACACTCAAATAATTAAAAAAATGAATAATATGTTGCATAATTCATTATCAATAGATATCTAAGCCACATAAGAAATGTATTTAAAATAAATAACAGTACTTGTAAGTAACTTATTGACCATTCGATTATTTAAAATCTTTACAGTGAAACCAACTAAAATCTGCACCCGCCCTCATTGCCTCCCCCCCTCCCTCGAGCCCTCCGTCTGCTTGGCTGCTTGGTCCCATAATTCAAGCTGTTGACCTTTTTATTGGGAAATCCCTTTTTGCCGTTGAGCAAGGGGTTAATTTCATGTTACACAAGCATTTCATTAAAACCCAATAAAAATGACTGTGTCTCTCTTCTTTGCCATTGAGCAGGTGATTGCCAATTCCTTGCAGCCCAATAGAAAGTCTGTGAAATTCTGAGAGCGCGTGATTGGGCACAACAGTTCTGTAAGGTGATGCATTGATGAACGCCTAGCTGATTTAAGGGTGCTTTGCTGTGGTTCGTAGTCTTCGGCCTGGCTGTGAGATATTCCACTTTAGAGGTCTGGGGTAAGGTGATACTGCCTCATGCCAAGTACATGTAATGTTAGAAAAACTGACTCTTATGATGGATTTATGAGCGCAGATAAGGTGGTGTGCACTTTACGCAACTGGATGCCAGGTTGGCGCTCATGGTGGGGGGCTTTTCCTTGACGGAATACGTGTAAGTGTTTTTGCAGACGGGCTGCGAGAGGGCAAGGCTCTTATTTTGTTTCAGTTTATTGCCTGCCCTTGACTCGGGAAGCCGTGGCCGGGCCTCTAGTGCCTGTCTGATTGAGTGTGTGAACTTCACCACTCAAGTGAGGATGCAGGTTTTTGTTTCCGAGAAACACCAATTTGAAGCCTCCTTGCAGGACCTTGTGCCATTGACCCTAAAAATGGGGCGAAGCAACCGTTGTCGTTCGCTGGCCAATTTAGGGCAGCAGCATAATAGACGAAGCCAGGATTCCCTTTGATATTTGCATAGCCAACAAGAGACTGCTCCGTCTTTTCGAGCCCATGTTGAGTTGAAGTCCGAGATTTTAAGGGCAATGAGCCTCATAAAAAGAAGGTTCCCTCGAGCCTGGGCTGATAGTGTTTCCCATACGTACTGTTGGGCTTTCCTCGGAGTATAGGACTCATCCAGTGCTGTTGTGTTGGTGTTGTAGCGGGGTAAAGCCCGAGCCTTTACATACGAGATGGAGCAGACCTGCCGCTTCATGGCGTTTGACCAGGCAGTTTGCGGGATGTCAAGTAGGGGCAAACTTTCTGCTTCGATTTTTAGGGTCCCCAATGCTTGGCCCAGCTTGATGTGCCAAGGGGAGTCCGCTTCCCTAAAGATCATTTCCAAATGATATTTAAGGGTGTTGTTCGAGGCTTTGAGGACCCTGATGTAGTACTTGATTAAGTCCCCCTGAAGTACCAGTTCTGGTCTGAGGAGCCCTAATTCCAGTCGTAGCCTGGTGTTCCTTGCAGGCGCGGGAGCCTGCAGCACAGTCTTGTATGCTTTCACCTGAGCTGCTGCTATAAGTTTGTCTAAAGCTCCTAGGAAGGCCAAGTGACCGTAGTTAATGGCCGGTATTAGATTTGCCTTGAGGACCGTCAGCATAGGCTCTGCTGTAGGGCTTGACAGGCGTTGGCTTAAGCGCCTCAGTGAGAGGATTACGCAGTTGGTTTTGGCGTTTAGATGTTTTATGTGTGTCACCGGGGTGGCCCTCTCAGATAGCCAAACCCGAGATAATTATAGGCTGCTGTTGTCCCTATTTGATGGTCTCCCAGTTTCCAAGTAGTTTGCTTTTTGTGGGGATGTTTACCGAATACCTTTATCGTTGTTTTGCTCTAATTAACTATCAGGCAGTTTTGCTTGTTGTACTTTCCAAGTTCCTTTAAAGCTCTTTGTAGGCCCACCCTGATGTGGTCCATTACTACTGTATCATCAACATACTGGAGGATTGAGAGTCTCGCCTTGCCCAGTCTAGAGGGCACTAAACTGGCTTCTTTCAGGGCATTCCCCATGTCTGCAGTGTAAAGATTGAATAATAGTGGGGCCAGGACGCATCCCTGTTTCAGTCCGTTGTTGGTTTTGACTCTTGATGATAAGGCTGTGGGGCTTATTTTGACCTGGACCCAAGTCCCCCCATAGAGAGCTATAATTGCTTTCAGAAGCTGCGGTGGGATCCCCCAGGCTGTCAGTTTTCCCCAAAGTCTGCCTCTATCAAAGGCCGTGCTGTAGTCTATTGAGCAGCAGAACAGCGGCAGATGCCTGCCTTTGACCGCTTGTTTAGAGAGGTAGGCCAGGGCCATGATGTTGTCCATTGTTGAGCTGTTTGCCCTGAACCCAGTCTGGTGGAATGGGAGAAATCTGTTTTTGTTTGTCCATTCCTCCAATTCTTTCAGTAATAGTCTCACAGAGGCCTTGGCTTCTACGTGGAGCAGGGCAGCAAGCCTATAATTGACAGGATTAGAATGATCACCTTTTTTATGGATGGGAAAAAGAAATGATCCTTTCCATGACTGAGGTATTTTTGCCGTCGTGTAAGCGTGTTTGTATAATGTGGTCAAAATTGAGGCAAAGAATACTTGAGCTAATTTAAATGCCGGAGCGGGAATATCACTGGGTCCTGGAGCCCCATCGTTTCTCATTGTCCTGATCATCCTCGTTATCTCTCCTTGCCAGAAACCGGAGCCTTTGATGGTGTCTGACCCTGCATCCAGTACGCTCTTAAAGTGGAGTTCCATGTCGTGGCCTGCTTCCAGGGTCTTCTTGGAGGTAACAGACTCAGCAGCTGGCGAATCTCTCGAGAATAGTCCTTTCACATACACTTCCCACTCGTTGCTTGCGATACTATTCTCTTTTCTCTGGTTTTGGGAGTTCAGACAATTGATGTATCTACATAGTTTGGCGTTGTTCTTTTCTTTTATCAAGGAGAATACTTTGAGCCATTTCTGTTCAGTGACCTTTCTCTTGTACTCACCTACTTTCTTCCTGTATGCTGTCCTCAGTGTGGCTATGGGGAGCGCTTCTGGCAATGTTCCTCTTTTCTTTTTTCCTTGAGTGCCTTCCTGATGGCGCATTTGCATTGAATCAGGCACTTCGGTGCTCGTGGCTCCGGGGGAGATGATTCCGTGCTGGGACTCCTTTTTTGCATTGGTTTCCCCCAGTTTCTGCCATAAATCATCTGTCAGGGCTTCCCAGTGTCCTGTCACCCTCAATGGGGAACCTATCATCGGACGTGCTTTCCACGTTGTTGCCCACTCCTGCAATTTGGTTCCGAGATTGGTGGTCCATTTGATTCTTTTGAGGACTCTGAAGCGCTCATGTCCCGTGGGTTCACCAATTACTTTCTGAAGGTCTGAAGATTGCATTCCCAGGTGAAAAGTTGCCCATAGAGGCCTATGGTTGCTTTCCCCTCTATCATCGATCGTGAAATCTCTCAGCTTGTTGTCCAACTTCTCGTTAGTTAGAATATAGTCAATTGTGGATATGTTCCTAAAGGTCGGTTTAGGGCACCACGAGGGGAAGCATAATTTATTTGTGTGGTGAGTCGAGTGAAGTTTAAAATTTTCAAGAAGAGAGAGCAAAGGGCCAGCCTTGTACCGATTGCTTAACACACCTAGAGCCCTTTCCAAGCCTCTCGTATTGAAATCGCCAGCAATGATCACATTGTGATGTTCATATTTGATGAATACTTCTTCCAGTGTGGTGATGAAGGATTCCATGCGAGCTTGCATCTGAGCCGGATTGATATAACAGTTTATTAGCAGCAGGCGAAACGGCTGGCGACTCACCCTGAACCACTCAATTGTCATGGCTTGCAGGTCTGGAGAATTTACTCTTATTTCTGTGGTTTTGAGTTTACCGGCATGGCTTAAGAAAACCGACAGTCCCCTGATGGCCATCCGAAGATGTTCTTTTGTGTGGCAGCTATCCGATGTTCGTAAAAGCCAGCTATAGGAGTCGTTGTCATTGCCCAGGTTTCTTGAAAGCATAGAATGCCCCATTTTGCAAGGTAGTCCAGTGTTTCCTTGTTCCTGGCACTTTTGCTTAGCCCTGCAATGTTCCATGAAATAAGGGGTAGTCCTTGGTGATGGTCACTGATTAGTGGTTGATGGTGATCGGCCTGCTTCCCTGTTTTCCTTCCTATGCTGCCGATGTTTTGTCTGTAGTTAGGAATGCTGCTGCCAGAGTTCCTCCATTGTGGCCTGCGCAGTCTGGCCCATTAGCACTCTCCGCTGGTTATCTCTATGAGAGATGGAGATGCTTATTGGGTGCTTGGCCGTTCAATGGTATTTCTCCCCCGCTTTCTATAGTGGTTTGTGCCTTTCAGAATTGATGAAGCCCCCCACCCCTCATTTTGAGGGATAAGAGCATGCTGGTATTTCGGCGGGCTGGGTTATTTTACGTCTATGCCCCAGCTAGCTAGTTGTTGGGCTTCGCCAAGAACTGCCTGTTGAAGATTCTGTTGGCTAAATCCCAGTAAGGTGGAATCACCATGAGTATCTCCATGTGTCCTTTTGAACTTTACCCACTCCAGGTTTTCCGATGTGATCTGAGTCAAGGACGCTGTGTGTCCAAATAGTCGGAGAATGTTGGACCTGTTTAGGATGTCGTAAGGGCCTTTAATGAAATACCTGGGGGTGAGCACCACCTTATGGATTGGGGGCATTTCCTTAGGCCATTGTGCGTCCAGTGGGCGCATGTCCCCCCAGGCTGAGGCAGCGTGGTCCCAGGCTTGGAGAGTGGTTGTTGGAAATTCGACACTGTAGTTCGCCTGCTGTCCTGTTTGTGGTTCCGGCCAAGCTGTCTTTTGGCTGCTGCTCCGTCAGGGAGAGTGTAGTGTACCCCTTCGGACGTTTCTGAGTCTCTGGTCTCAATGGGTCGTGTGTCCTTGTTTGTGTGCAGGCATTTTCCTTTCTGGGGCTAACCCTGGGTGCTGCCGCCTGACCAGGGTCTGGTTGTTGGGCCGCCTGATGCCTACTTTGTTGCGTTGGAACTTCTGTTTCTTCAGCTTTGTCTTCCGATATTACCCAGGACCTGATCTGCTGTTTAAGGTTGAAGATTGGGAAGAGTGGCCTTGAGTTGCTTTTTTCCTCAGGTCTGCGGCTGTTCAACATTGCCGGCATAATTGATCTTCTTTTAATTTTCGATCTCTTCAGCTGTTTATTCTGCTTTTTCTTTGCCCTTCTCGATAGGAGGGCTTCTGTCCTTGCTCCAGCTGCCCCTTCAATGGTCTCCTTCAGCTCTACTTCTTCCTTTGTGTCCGGGCTATCGGGGTCTTCCTTGCTTTCACTCCTGCTTGGGGTGGCAGAGATGTTTATGCTTCTTCTTCCTTCCTTCGAGTCCTTTGATTCTGGGCTCATGGCTGGGCCATGTTCTCCTTTAGATGCCAATGGGTTCTTGTCCCATGTCGTTGGCCTGAGGGATCAGAGTGTTGTCGTGGATCCCCCTTGCCCTCGGCTAATGCTACCATGTCCCCAAATATTTTGGGCAGCTCGGCCCACTTTTCTATGATGTCGACACATGAGCTCGTGCGGGCGATCATGGCCTGGTTATTGTAGATTGTTGTCTCCAGTTTTGCCAGCGTGTTGCCCCAATTCGCTAGGCACTGGGCTATTGATTGTAAGAGATCAATTTAGACCTCCATTTTTGTTGACTGCCAGATGAGAGCCCTGGCTATTGTCTTTTGTGCTTCTCTGATGGCTTTCAGGTGGAGGTCATCTTCTTGGTCTTCCTGGCCTGGTCGTTGCCGCCCCCCCGCTCGAGGGTCCTTTGTTTCTTCCTTTCTCCCGAAGGGTTTTGGGGTGAGATCCAGGGTCCTTTCTATTGTTAGTTCTAGTTTTTGTAGAAAGGAGTCGGTGAGGTCTTCTGTCTCTGGTGAGTCGAGCTGTCAGCAATTAACAGGTGAGGTGGTTGTAAATGATCTTGGGGTGGTTAACGCTGGTTCTTTTTCCTCGTTGTCCTCGGCCTTATCCTCATCCTGTCGCCAGTGAATTAGGGCTTCAGTTGATAGAAGGCCGTTTGCCTTATCTGTTGGATACCTGTAGTTTTCCGCGTGCTTTGTGTGCTGCGGACCCTCCTAAGCACAGTTTCCCTTGCCCTTTCATTGCAGATGTATCTGCTCTTGGCCTCATTTGCCTGCTGAAGGGGGGCTGGGCCAGTGCTTTCTGTTCCTGTGCTTCCTGTTCCTGATCCCTGTCTCCGGGGAGTGGGCGGGTTCCTTGCCCAAAGGTGGGCTTTCCAGTGAGGGGAGGGTCCACACACTCTTGGCTCGGCTCCAGCCCTTGGAGATTGTGCACTGTTGCCTCCCCTATCCTCTCAGAAGACTTGTCCAGGATTATTGGGCTGCCAGGTGCTTGAAAATACTGGGTTATGAGCCCTTGTTGGGGAGGGTTCGCTGTTGTTAGCTCCTGATTGAGCAACTGAGCCATACATCTTGTGACCCTTATTGTAGGACATGTGAGTGCACTCTCTTCCGCTTCCATCCCTTTCTGACAGTTCGTTTTTTTTTAGCATTATTCTTCAGCTCCTGTATGGGAAGGTTTTTGGAGCTCTGCCCCCCTTCTTTCTTCCTCTTTTCTTCCTTCCTTCCGCACTACTCACACCTCCCAACTTCACCGAACTAACCCTTCAGACCTCCTCAGATGAGGCAACGCACGCCGATGTTTTTAGATAAGTTTTGCCTGTTGGCGATACTCTTTGCTTTATACTGCCGCTGCGAGTTGAAGAGACTGGTTAGAGGGCTGACTGGCTGATGGCTACCGTGGAGCAGAAGCGGGGTACCCCCGGCCCCCACAAGCCGCACCCAGACTGTCTGCGCCACCTCCGTAGGGCTGCCAAGGGGCACTCTATTGGCGCGGCTCTCTGAGGCCACCACACTCGCTGTGAGGCCCAGGTGCTTTTGCCAGCCTCAAATCTGGCAAGTGAGCGGCAGGTAAGCAGGTGGCAGTGTACATCCAAAAGCTGTCCAAGCTGTCCAAAACTGAGAGGGGCCGAGAGAAGCTGAGCTAGAGAGTAGGCAGAGTGGCAGAGCGCGAGTAAGCAGCAGACAGCAGGCTCTCCGCTCCTCCCCTCCACCTCAGCCTCCCCTCCACCACCAGCCGCCCGACTCCCGACGCCCAACACCTGCTCACCTGTGGGCGTTGCGGGAGTGGTGCGGTGCAGGCGACGCTGTTGAGTGCTGGCATGGTACGTACCAGGCCCGCTGCTCCCAGTGACCCCCTCCGATGCCTCGGTCTCGCTCCTGCAGGCCCACTGCTATCCGGTGCGGTCCGGTGGTTTTGAAGGGCCGCGGTACCTGCAACCTTCAACCTGCACGCAAACCCAAACTGTCTGTCACTTTTTTTCTGGGGGTCAACAGGATTGTGGTAAGCCGTGATCGAGCAGTGGGGCCCGCAGTGTTCGCCCTCCCCCCCCCCCCCGGCTCTGCTAAGCTCCGCTGAGCTCAGGGCTCCGATCCCTGATGCCACGCCCCTTTGCTCTGCAACAACGCTAGTAACAATGATCTCCTTCTGACACACAGACGAGATTAGTGACGGCACTGCTCTGGGTTGGGGTTTGCGCTGGCTTTTGGGTGGGGTGCTGCTGACTCTGGGTGGTTGCGCACCCAGGCTCTCGGGTGAGCTGCAGGTCGGCAATGGGAAACCAGGGTGGGGTCTGGGATCCTCGGCCTCCTTTGTCCGCTCCTCGCCGCTCCCTTCCTGCACGCACTGGGTGTGTGATCCTCAGACACCGAGACAGACCTTATAATTTAAATACCTTCCCTCCATACTGCATTACAAACTCAACAATCAGCTACTACATTATAAAATACTAATTAAATGTAAACCATTTTTTTATTATAAATTAAATCTTATGAACTATACTAAAAATATTATAATACTAATACATAAAAAGAATATAACTAAAAATATATTAAAATAATTAAAAACAATATTTAATGCAACAATATTAAAATAAACATTATTTTTACGAAAAGATATTGTATATCTAACAAAACAATCTTCTTACCTTCTGTATTCCATCCCTCAATATTTTTGAATTGACAATATTTTTGACACAATATTGTTGCAACAAGATATTTTAAAAACATTATTTTGGTCAGTCACAATAGAAAGAATAGTTATGGTTGCCATCATGCTTTGTTGATATTCGTCATGGTTGATTAGCTATTATTGTTAATGCAATGCGGAATACATTTTTCCTCGTTAAGGGTTAATCAGTTTGGGTGTCTAATTGCTCTGTTTCTTAATTACTACTTTCTTCATTTTCAACTAGATCCACATGCATGCTTCTCAAGTCTAAAAACATATAGGGCCTGATTACAATTTCGGGCAGATGCACCGTTGCGAATTGGAACCATCCGACCATAGGTGTGCGGTTCCGACCGCACAATTTGGATGCGACAGCCTTATGAGTGGTTAGAAACATAAATCTTTCATGGAAGCTTGTGCAGCAGGCGGAAAAGGCCCGCAGCACCAGCTGTAATTGAAAAATGGATGTTTTAAAACATCCCTGCACCGTGTGGCAGGCACGTTGCAGGGATGTTTAGGGGGGCACCATAGTTGCCCCGGTCCCATAGCAGAGGGCCAGGGGGGAAGGGGTTCTGATAGGGGCCCCCGATGTCACTTTCCGACAGCCTTTCCATGTCAGAAAGGCCGACATGGAAAGGCTGTCGGAAAGTGACATTATAATCCTGACGGCGGAGCCGAGGCTGGCTCTGCCGTCATTATAGGATTGTGATTCTTTCCGATGCTCCGACGGGCTCCTTGAGCCCGACAGAACAGAAGCAGACGGTCCCTCCGCCTGCCGCATCGTAATGCAGCGGGCAGACTGCAGGGGCGGATTGCAACCGACGGTCGGTCGGTTGCGGTCCAACTGACTTCGTATTCGGGCCCATAATTATCCAAATTTTGTGATGCTCTACACAGCTTAGAAACAGTTGTTACAAATGTCTCACTTGCAGCATGATCTTTGGGTTATGTGCAATTGAAAGGTGGACCTCAACATCCAGTGGGTTCGCCCAGCCTTCAATCTACAGTTCTTCATTTTGTTAGGATTTATTGTTGACACTCTTATTTGGCTGTGACAAAAGAACTTTGTGGCTACGCAAATGATATTTCTTAACCAGCATCTTGGCTGTAGCATGCCTTTTTTTAACCACATAACACGGAAGATGCCAGACCTCAGAGTATCCTTAAACTTAAACAAATCCCAGACACATTTTGAACCAGAAAACATATTTTTTTCCAATAAATGCTTCTGAACAGCCCCAAGAATCCCAGACACAAGCTCTTACACTTGCAAGTGGAGAAAACTCTGTGGAGGCCATTGTTTCTTTCAACACAATCTATACAACCTAAAACTGAAGACGAGAAGTTGTGGCAAGCTTTCTTTCTGGAAAAAGTATTATCTTGATTGAAAACAAAACATACAACTAAAACAGGATTAGAGTGGTTTCCTTTTTTGAATGTATATTTTGGTCCACAGGTACCTTCCACTTTAATTGGTAAAAAAAAGTAATGTTAGGAAGAAGTTGTGCTTGCATAGGAAATGTTATGTTTTAATGATATATAAACTTGCCACCTGAGTCTTAGCCAAGCACCTCTCCAAACATCATTGAGTAAGTATACTATGTGGTAGGAACTTTAACTGGAAAAAAGGTTTTGCTAGCGATAGCCAAGTTAACGACCAGAACCAAGAAACCCAGATGCAGGGCCTCAGAAATATGTTTCCAATGTGTTAAAAATTCAAATATGTTTTGAACGATGTTTTCATTCTAGATTCGGCTAACCATGAGCAGCATTCAGTCTGAAGCTTTTGTAAAAAAAAAAAAAATCCAAGAAATTAATCACTCCTGTAAACAAGTGTATTTATAATACCTAATGAGGAATATGCGTATTCGTGCAATTAGAGCAACTTATTATTATTAAATGTCAAGTGTAATCTCAGGTCCCTTGTAGATTGGTTGGAAAGTAAAACAACTACCGCACCTACATTTATGACGTGTAAACTACAACTTTTTACAGGTTTAACATTTAAAAGCATATGAGTATCGACAGACAAATAACATATAAGGGCTTAAGTATGACTCGCCTGATGAACTACGCACCAAATAGAACTGATTGCCCAAAAAACCACTTTTAAAACAAATGATTGATGGAGCAGCAGGGTCGGACTGGGATGAAAAATCGGCCCGGGCACCCAAAAAAAAGTGGCCCACAATTGCAGTTCGCAACCATTCATGCCGAAAATTTTGATTTCTTCTTATCCGTTTCTAGTCAGATTTTTTTTATTGCAAAGTTATTTAAAACTTTTGTGTTTCTTGTTTTTTTCTCTCTAATTCCATTGCAAAGTATTTGAATGAAACTCCTATCCTCAATCTGAGAAAACTGGAAGCCGGCATCTGAGGCTTGTCTGTCTGACGACTTGTTAATTGCACTGCTCAAAAAACAAACCTCTCTCAAAGGCTCACAGACACCTTCTGGGCCCCGGGATGGAAGGAGGTGCACCACATGATGGCGTCCTCCTGACGCCCAATTGTCATTCTGCAAATAACAATTAATGGGCCTAATATGAGGCCTGATCATACTACCTCTCATCTGAAGCTGCAGCTCTATGGGGAAAATCATCCCAGGTATATGGAGTTTCTTGATCCACAGACTAAAAAAATCAGCCCACAAGCTGGCCTCTCCACAGACCCCTCGGGCATGGGCCGATTGCCCGCCCTGCCAATCCGACCCTGTGGAGCAGGGCTAATGAGGTTTCCTGTACATAATATCGCAGAATAGTGGCACATAAGACTACCTGTCCGATTTTACCAGTTTACGTAACCTATTAGGTAGTGGTACTAATGTGCAATTTTATAAATGAAATGGATTGTCAAAAATAAGCAAAACAGAAGAAAAAAAAAGAAAATGAGGGAAAAAGTATTCCAGGAAAAGTCCAATTTCCACAAAAGGTTTTCGTCCCAGTGAGTTCCGCTTGTTACATCACTATCAAAAACAAACGCAAAACAGCCACTGTCTCACATTCTGATAAACCAGCTCAGTTACTGCTTGGCCGCGCGCTGTCGCAATTGCCAGTGACAGTAACGGCTGTTGATCGAGAACCTTCCTCCAACTGGTTTCTTCCACACCTTTCTTCTTTCGATTACCTTCACAGCTTCTCCCAATTGACACTGTCAAAAGTAACTATTCGCGCCTTATGTAGGTCAGTGTGTAATTCTAGAGTTGCATCTTTTTTTCTGGCCTTTTCTATACAAAATGAGGAAAAAGCAGGTCAGAGGCGGAGAAACAATAAACTACACGGTTGGTTTCACGCCACGTAACCGCAGCTTGTTTACCCCGTGGCGAAGGGCAATCACAACTATGTTTAGTACAAAGCAAAAAAAAAAAGATGCGACTGAAATCCCTTAGCAAGCTGGGGGCTAGTGACGTCATTGGATTAATAAACTACCACACCTGTAGCTTTTACCCAACATTCAGAATGGAACGTTTAAGTGTTCCTTCCACTTATAATGCCTGTCATGTTTAATGGGCTCCCCTGAAGTGAAGAATACTGTTCCTTGTGGCTTTGAACGATGCTCCTTGTGGAAGCCAAAGGAGCAATTTTTAAAAATGCAATTGGCGGGGATGTGGCTCAGCTGGTCCACACCCCGTATTCCAGTTTTGGTGCGTCATTTATCAAGGGTGAATGAAGCTGGTGAAAAAGCATTCTGCGTTGCAATGTAGGAATTTCACCTGAGCACCCACCTCTGTTCTGCTTGGTCAGAACATTCATATAAGGCATACCTGTAAGAAATTGGGTTTTTAATTGTATAGGTTATAGTCCTGCACAAGTAATAGCTCCACAGTTGACTCCTTACTGGGAACCAAGTACTACATTGTAGCACTTGACTCTTTGAAGGTCGCGAAGCAGAGTAGTCCAAGGGGAAGTGGTGTTTGTCTAGTACTCTCCACTCGCTGGCACACAACAACAACATTCAATAAATTATTGTCCAGTCAGTTTGAATAGGAAAAGTACATTCATTAACACACACTATTAAATACTATGCAGTAAATTACAAATATATACATCAGGTAGACAGTCCCTTGGGTGACACCCTCAAATTAAATGTCACCACTAGTGGGTCATGAAACCTTTACTTTAATCACGATACCCCCACCCCATTCCAGATGAAACATGACAATATAAAGGGGTGTAATTTCAAATAAGGGAGGACTATTGAGTTTGTCAAGGCAGGAAATCTGTGGAAACGCTGGTGGAGTGACATGCGTTTCCTTTCTTGGGGGGGGCGGGGTCAAACATCGAATCTTTAAAGGAGCATAATTCGGCCCCATTGGGCCATTTTTGACAAGCTTTGGGTCATTGGTTTACTTCTGGTGGTGAACTCTAGCCACCATTAGCATTTTTAACATGCCTCCTGGCCTCAAAAAGGGAACACTTTGCTCGGAGCTTGGTTTTTCGGCTCCCTGCACCAATCATCCCTCTGCCTGGATGCTAGGCTACCTTGAATGGCACTCAGGGGGCAGTGGAGTCAAAGTCTTCCTCCAACAGGTCTGCAGGGTGGAAAGGGGGCCAGTGGCAATGGCCCAGCAGAGACTGCTCTAGTTCTGAGGGTCAGCTGGAGACAAAGTCGTTGCTCCATCTTTGCAGGGCATCAGGTGGCTCCTCTTTCCAGCTCGCCATTCCTCTGCTGTTTCGCCTCCAAACTCCAGGGTATTGTTCCCTGTCTCTCCTTTGTGCATGGATTTATAAGTGGGGGATAGAACGCTCTAGATGTCAGGCAATCCTTGCCAATCCTAGGATGCCACATCATCCCTCCACCTTGGTGGGGCAAAGTCCTGGAATCTGATTATGAGATGAGCCAGAGAAATATGACAATTCTTGACGTCCCATAAGATGTACATGTGTGTTATTAGGACCTTCAAATTCAAACTTGGCGTGTATGTTTTACCCCAATTTGACCTTTTGTTGGACTGTGTAGGGCAGAGAGGAGTGAAACTGCAGCAAACTTTCTATTAGCTTAATAGATATTTACTTTAACACACTTTTTCCTGTGATCTTCTGGACATAAGTATCTCACCATTAGTCAGGGAGCCCCCAAACATGAAAGCTAAATGCTAACTTCACCAGAAATCTGTCTGCATTCATCAAGGGTAAATCTGATTTGCAGACATTTCACCGCTGGACAAATACAGACACACACTGGATGCAGGTGTTTGCCTTATGGTGATTGCTGTTGTTTTTCTTCTTTTTTGGGGGGTGAGTTCAACCGATGCCCCTGCTGCCCTCCCCACTCTGTCCACAGGCATTTTGCGACCTACAACTGTAGTGCTCTTTGGTTAAGTGCTGCAGTGCCGACAACGAAATGTCCGTCTGCATAAATAACGCAGGCCAAAGTCTGCACACTGGTAAATCTCTCATAATCTAGTCAAACCACTTTAGGCCTGATTTCAATTTTGGGCAGAAAGCCTCTGACAGTCTGTCGGGGGCTTTCCGCTCAACATCCAGGGTTTCCCTCCGGCCTCCGTATTACGATGATGGCGGTCAAAGGGAAACCCGTGGGGGGATTCAGCTCCTCAGACGAGGAGCAGAATTGTAATCCATGAATGATGGCGGATCCAGCCTCGGCTCCGCCGTCGGGATTACAATGTCGGTTTACGACAGCCTTTCCATGTCGACCTTTCCGACATGGAAAGGCTGTCGGAAAGTGACATTGGGGGCCCATAGTAGGGCTACTTCCCCCCAGGGCCTCCGCTATTGGGCCTGGGGGGCACCAATGGTGCCCCCCTAAACATCCCTGCACCGTGTGGCAGGCACCGTGCCACACGGTGCAGGGATGTTTCCAAACATCCATTTTACTATGGCAGCTTGTGCTGCAGGCCTTTTCCGCTCAAGCTGCCATAGTAAACTGAATGTTTCTGACCGCCCTATGGGCGGTCGCATCCTAATTGTGTGGTCAGAACTGCCGACCTATTGTCGGGTGGTTCCAGACCGCTACGGTGTCGGGCGTACCCAAGTCCGCCCGACATCGTAATGAGGCCCTTTATCATTAACTTTCAGCTAATGTCACCTACACCCATTCCTCATATAGACATGACTAATAACCATTGTGGCGAAAAATAAATTACACCCAGAATTACGCTAGCACATCTTTCTTAAATGCAGCTGACATTGACAGATCAGAGGCTTACCTGTTAGTATACATTTTCAATCTTCAACAGTTCTCTCATTACACTACTCGTTGAGGCCACTACCTCTAGAAAACGTAGAGTATAAACCCACCCACCCTACTCCGTAGTTTAATTACAATTTAAAGAAACCGGAGCAAGCTAACAGAAGTGTTTAATCCAAATGAAGAAAACACCAAAGTCAATAGGACACATTTGTCTCTATTAAAATTCTATAATCTGGCCAACGTACCCACAGAAAGTCTTCCACTGACAGGGTGAAGAACCAGGCTTGCAACACTTTCAAGTGTGTTTCAACAGCTCCTACTCCTGCATAATGTACCCACAAGCCATGATATTACAACTTTACCCACAAGCCATACAAACACTAGCTCCTTACAGAAAAAAGAAAATATCAAGTAGGCTATGGTCAGACCTGCTAAACGATCTTTGCTTTCAAACTTTCAATAGATGTTCCAGGAATGAGTAAGCTCTTCACGCAGAGTGTTCTCTTTAAATTCTGGAATACCCAAGGAATTTATGAGTGTTCTGGCCTTGCTAAAACCCACAGTCTCACGTGTAGACATTGCGCTCAATTGGCTATACAAAGAGTCCTCTGCCCTTTTCACTCCCATAATCAGCAGACTAATTATTAAATCACTAACAGAAAGACTAGTCTCAGAGGCCTTAAACAAAAGGCATGTGGTGCTCATTTTTATAAAAAAAGAAAAGAAATAAGCAACATGGACTCATCTATTCAGCTCTCCATTAGAACACCATAAGACCTATCACTTCATTACGCGTAATGGCCAAGGTTCTGGAGAAGGTAGCTGCTTCATCAACATAGTTCCGTCTTCATTTAACTGTGAGGTTGTTCCCTATCCAAACCGGTTCCAGACCTAAACACCTTTTTTGGACAATGCCCGCTGATGATAGAGGAAATACATTGCAGCCTAGTGGTGATGGTGGATCTCTCAGCAGCATTTGATAAAGTGGACCTTCACCAGGAGCTGAGAATAATTCAAGCATTCTTTCATAATTTTGTTGTCCTAAGTGTGATGGGTATGCCAAGCCATGGGTCATTGCTCACAGCGCCACAGGAATCAACAATATTTGCTGTCATTGTTCATCTACTCACATGACCAATCACTTTCTTGACGAGGGTCACAAAAAGAACAATATGCAATGGGTGATTTTGGAGACAACTTCAGAAAAACCTGTCTTTAACAATCACAGGGTGGTTTTAATGATAAATCTCATACTTCCAATGCAGCCGGTGATGTGATCAAAACTTATACACACTTATTTTACAGATAATTACAGAGATCTATATGGCAACATAAAATATAAAGAAATAGGATTTTTGTGCCTAATGCTGAAAAGATATACAAAAAACAAATTCTTAGTCTATAATTTACATGCATAAATATGGGAGAGTTGGTTGTTTTCTCAAGAATTAGTGCTCAATTTTCAAAAGTATGTCACCATTTTTAGGTCGAGCCTAGCGCAGCGCGCATGCGCTGCTCTAGAAAATGACCTCTTGGAATCACTTCAGCTTTTCAGCAAACTCGTGTGTGTGGCTAAAAAAAGCCACACGCACGAGTTTGCTGAAAAGCTGAAGTGATTGGCCATTGCGTGTGGCTTTCAAAAATTGAAATCCCGCAATTGGCCAAAGGCGGGTGCATGTCCCGCCTTCTCTCGAAAAACGTTACTCCTCTGGCCTAGGGAGCTCGGGAGCGAGCAGCACCGCGGCCGGATGCCAGCTGCATTCCTGACATTCCTTGTCTAATTAGCGCGGTCGCTTTAACTTTCGCGGCCGCGCTTGTTGCAGGTTAGGCTTGTTAACTGATCTCGTCATACGTAAAGTTCTGCCTGTGCGTGGGACCTTTACTGCAGCAAAGTGTATTGCTAACTGTTACTTCTGAAAAAGTTTGACATTTCTGTGTCACAGTGTTTTTTTTTTATACCTGAATCAGTGACGTTTTTTTGTCGTTTGGCTTCATGAATGCCGATAATAATAAAGGGGTAATTGACGTTGAAGGTGGAATTGCTGTTTCTCCTTAATCGAGCTGTCAGTGTCATTTAGAAGCCGAGTTTTAACTCTGTTCCTAGTCTTTCAAATTGCGTTTGTCAGCCTAATGTTTTGGAGGTGGTGGGAACCAAGTACTTTGTGAATGCATACCCTCAGTAAGCTGAGTGACCGTGTTAAAAGCGCACTGTAAAGCTCTCTTTCTCCCCTTAAAAGCGATTACGAAGATTTAATGGTCGTGATCCGCTGACAGTAAAGAACTGGCTTATGAACACTTTTGCTACCCTACTGCATTGAAAAGGATGTAAGAGTTTAGTCTACGTTGTTGCAAAATTTACGAGATATGCTTAGTTCTTTGAAATCTGAGAGCCTAGTTCTGGGTTTTCTTTAAACAAATAAGTGCAATCTGAGAGTTGCGGTCTTTGCTTCACTTCACCCTCTTGGACTGATATTAATGATGAAAATGATTTGTTAAAGGAAAGTCCATTACTCCATATGTGGTGCGACATGGACGCCCTAAATGTGACAAATGCAACAAACAACACATCCCGCCTGGAGGGGGCGTTCATTGATTGTTCATGCATGCCAACATTTTAGAGCAGACAAGTAGGAGGTTTTAAAACCAGCATTTGCAATGCAATAGGTCTCGCATTCACGCGAGTTTAAGCTATTAGCATTGTAAATGACAATGCCTTTTATTTATGTTTTGGGTTTTAAAACATAACTAAAAGGCATTGTCAATTACAATACTAATAGCCTAAACTCTCGCAAATGCGAGACCTATTGCATTGCAAATGCTTGTTTTATGTGCTCGCCATGTCCTAATGTTATGTAGGGGATCCTGTCATACCACCTCTTCAGATTTGTAATACAAGTTGTCCTAATCTAATAATTCCCTAACTTTAACTCACTTACAGTTTAGGAATGCAACTTCTCACTCATGCCTGATACGACTACAGTACGTGATCATACAAGTGACGTGCATGTGATTCCCGGATATTCTGTAACTTTGTGTCTTTGTATGTATGTATATGGTATTTCTGTAGCACAAACTTAGCCGTAAGGCTATGCTGTACATTGTCAAAGACAAGGATAAAGTCAATGAGTAACAGGAGAGGAAGCCATTTTGTCAACGTTTAATGCATTATGATGCTCTTTCCTAAATTGGAGCATCGTTGGGGCATTCATGATAAATACAGGGATGTTGTTCCAGATCCTGGGAGCACAGAGGAAATGGCATGCTGCCTTTTTTTAAATACTTCTTTACACTTCTTAGTCTACCATCTGATGCTGTCCTGGCTGTGGGTGTGCCGAGAACCACCAGAGATGGGGAGCTTGTCTGCAAGATATTAGTAATAGTACTCATGTTACCCTTCACTTGGCATCTCCAGATGCATTTGACAAAATAATTTGTAGACAACTGGAAGGTTGCTCGCCTTCTTTTATCATAATGTCAGAATAGCATACTGTATATTTTCATTCCTAGGTTTATCAGTTTTATAGAAACATAATTAACCTTCATATTTGTATAAAACATACACCATATTCAGTATTTTCCCAGTATCCTTTTATCTTCCCTTCGCATAGTTAGGGGAGAGGAGTTGGCCTAACGGCTAGGGCGGTCGACCTCAAATCTGGGGAACCGCGTTCGAGTCTTGGCAAGGACGCGCAACATCCTGTGATTCTGGGCAAATCACTTAATCTCCCCGTGCCTAACAAAAATGAATGTGTCCTCATGTAACGCAACTGGTGCTCGTGTAAAGAGCTCTGATACCCGATACCTTCCGGTCAAGTTTGCGCTATATAAAACTCTGTAAAAAAACATAGAGAGTTACCATGGCTCTTGCTTCTTTGAGGCTGTATTAGGAATCTTGTAGGGTAAGTGCTAGACCTGGTATCCTTGGCGTGGTTTCCCCTAACTTTTTGCCTTCAGATCTCCTGTTTTTGCGGACTTCGATTTGCTGGCCTTAGGACTTTGCACACTTTACCACTGCTAACTTTACCACTGCACGTGCTTGTCCTTTCTCCTTAAAACATGTTATATTGGCTTATACCTAATCCGCATATTTATTTGACTTGTAAGTCCTAAGTAAAATGGTAGTACCTGTGCCCAGGGCCTGTAAATTAAATGCTACCAGTGGACCTGCAGCACTGATTGTGTCACCCACTTAAGTAGTACTTTAAACATGTCACAGGTCTGCCATCACAGCCTGTGTGTGTGTACAGTTTTAAATTGCCATTTCGACCTGGCAAAGTAAACCTTTTGCCAGGCCCAAACCTTCCTTATTAATACATATAAGTCACCCCTAGGCTAGGCCCTGGACAGCTCAGAGGAAAGGGAGCTATGAATTTAAAAAAAAGCAGGACATGTACTTTTAAGTTTTACATGTCCTGATGTTGAAAATTTCCTACACTTGTTATTCACGACTGCAAGACTTATCTCTCCCTTAGGATAACATTGGAAGTACCTTATTACATCATATAAGTGTAATTTCCAAATGGGAACAAGAACCAGCTCAAGTTTGGTGTCTCTGGAATTGGAATTTCAAAATCCTAACTTAAGAAGTCGGATGTTAAATTACATTTTTTGAAAATGCCACTTTTATGAAGTTGGCATTTTCTTGCCTTAGCCATTTGGTGCCTGCAGCCTGTCGCTGGGTCAAACGACTTGGTGTAGTTCAAAGTTGGGCTTTGTGTATTCCTCCTAGACAGCCACACACAATGGGGAGCTTAGGTGTGACTGGATGAGCCGTCACTGGCAGGATGAGAGGAGCAGCTGGACGTAGACCAACTTACACTTGAATAGACTGTGTCTCCACACAAAGGGGTACATACCCCCTGCAGTTAGTCTGGAGCCAAGGCAAGGAAGGCAGGGTACCTGTGCACTTCAAAGGCATACCTTCTCCCCATTTCAAAGACACAACTGGGTATAAAAAGTGGACCTCAGACACCACCACTTCAGTACACTGCTGGACTGATGGATACCCTGCCAGAAAGGACTGCTGTGCTGCTGAAAGGACTGCCACTCTGCTGGTCTGAGGCTCTGAAGGACTGTTGCCCTGCTGTGCTGACAAGCTGCTGACAAGCTGCCAGCTGCTCTCTTGCCTAGGTGAGAGGGAATGGACCTGCATCTTTTGAACCCAAAACCCAGAGTGACTCCAAGGGCGAGTTGGCTGGCCTTCTGATCTGAAGTCTCAGGGACATAACAGGCTTCCAACAATCTTGCATCTGCACCTGGACTCTGCCAGCTGTGAGTCTACCCTGCCAAGTGGTGCCACCCCAGGCCTGGACCCTTGGAAGTGGACTTAAGGTGCTCTGCCAACCTCAGTGGCAACCAGCAGAACTCACACATCTCCTTTGCTGCGTGGTGCAACCCCGAGCAGAACTGATGTGTCTCCGCTGCTGCATGGATTGAAACCGTTGCAAAGACCCGCATTGCCGGCACAGCCCGCAACGCCTTCAGAACCGCCGCTGTGCAACGCATCCTCGGTGCAAGCCCTAACATCCCTCATTGACGGCAGCCTCAACGACGATGCCGGACCCCACATTGCAGCCTCACAGCTCCTTCGAACCGACGCACTGCCCTAACTGTGCGCGCATCCTCACTGCCAGACTTCACATTGCAATCCCTGTCAATGGGATCCTTGATGACGATACAGGCGCTCGCATCGTAGTGTAACTGCATCTCGGAACTGACACACTGCTTCGGCTGCCGACGCATCTTGGACGCAGAACCTCGCAACGCTCCGCAAACCAGGATTTAAGGTACTTTGTTCAGCAGGCCTAGCTGGGTCCCTATAGCCACTTGTGCTCCATAGCAATCGGCCTGAACTTGTAACTTTGTCCCAGTCCGGCACGACCAGAAATCCACAATTGCCGCTTTGTGCTTTTTGGCGCTATTTTCACTCAAATCTTTCAAATTGCATATCTCCGGTTCTACTGATTGGATTTTTGTTGTTTGGGTTTTGTGTTATTTATTTTAAAAAGTTCTATTTTTCTAACTTGGTGTGGGATCCTATTTGTGTGGTGTTTTTCACTGTTTTAAGTGTTGCACAAATACTTTACACATTGCTTCTAAGTTAAGCCTAACTGCTAGGTGCAAAGCTACCAGAGGGTTGAGCAGAGGTTAATTTAGGGTTGGCTTGTGCTTCACCCTGACAAGGATTGTGGATGGTGTTTGACCAGCGTTCAAACCCCAGTCAACGAACAACCCAGTTTCTGACAGGAAGATTCAGAATGTTAGTGTACCAAATATACATTGGTGTTCCACATCATACACATGTGCATTGTAACAGCATGGTTTGCAGGGAGCTTGCACACTTTTATTCCTTCTTCGAGGGATGTTTGATTATTGATGAATTACTTAAAAAATATTTTCAATTGTGAAATGCACCACCATAAAGTGATTTCCAAAAGGATGTAGTCCATCAAGTCAGTTTCATATCCAGAATATCCTTTAATCTTCACAAAAATCCTTCAAAAACCAGCCAACGCGTTTTGTCCACCTCTGTGGACTTCGTCAGGGCTGTAAAGCATACAAAATATAAAGTGTATAATACAAACATAGAAAACAACATGGACAAACAACATCACATTTATATGTACCAAAACAATACAATGTTAAAAATCTAAAAACGAACAAAGTCAAGAAACAAACATAAATATTTACATCAGGGACAGTATCTACATATAAAAAACAAAGTCAACAAGACTACTCTGAACCCTATCAGGTTTTAACTGTGAGGTGAAAAATTACATGATTGTGGATCAAAGAGCATTCTCCATAATCACATGGTAATCCATCATTATTATTCCCAATAGGTAAATCTATCCCTATTGTTCGCTCCTTGAATCTATACTTTCTTTAATTTCTGATACAGCAGGACTGATCAAACCGTAACCAAAATGGAGAAGGGGAAGAGGAGGGACAGAAGTAAAGGCTCCCCTGATCCAGCATAAAAACGAAAGTTTGATAATGCAATTTAATCCTAAGAAACCGAACGTGCATCCAGGTATTAAATATAGCATACCGTATTTATTGGCGAGATTCTTTAACGCTTCTGATAATAATTCCAAAAGTATCGTTATTCACAACACAGCTGCAATGTATTTACACATTCCTTTCCTCCGGCCATTCCAAAGTGATAGGTGGATGGATATTACAACCAAGCCTATAAATAACGAGAATCCCCAAAAATATAATATGATATAATATGCCCTTGTCCTCAGTCACATATAAGTAAGTTTCTCCAAATATAACACATGCAAGTTCACAGATCCTACATGAGTGCATTAGTATATTAGGGGTCATTTGTTAATTGCTAACCCACCATCCGACAACATTATGGCCGACCAAGTGGGAGCCCCTTGAGGTCATGAATTTAGGATACCACAATCCATCCTCCTGGATAAACAAATTCCAAGAGGGGGTGAGATTTAAATTGCTACCCACCAATTACTTGAAACATGTTCACTATAAAAATGGTTGAAGAGAGGTGGATAACTAATTTGTTGTTTGCTGTATTTAAAGAACCCAAAAGTATTGGTTTAGTATAACCTTTCCATTTTCATTTTACATTCACAGCTACTTCCGTACAAACAGATCAGGTTACAGTCAGTCTATGTAAGGATATGTCCTAGAAAGTGGCACCGCAATTTAATTCTGACAAAAATCGCTGATGCCTTATGTGGCACTTAGTGTTTGAAGAAAAATGCTGACCAATAAGTTGGGTATAATAGAGAAGAAGCACCCTTAATATCCAGTTTCAATCTTCCTAATCTTACCGTAGGGAACCCTTAAAAAGTCCTTTTAGTTGACATACATGTGGTACATTTAGGGCTCCCAATTTTCCGTTTTTACTGATTTTTAGAGATAAATACAGACAGAAAACAATGTGTTTCCCGTCTGTATTTATTTTCAAAAGTGGAAAAATCCTGAAAATTGCGCTTCTTGTGAGAGACTGCTCACGGTGTCTTTCATGAACTCCAGGCAAAAGCCGAGCAGATAGACAGCATGGAAGTTACAAAACAGGATTACGTTTCCTTAAATACAGGCATAAGTTGTATGTTTGCAGTATAACTCTAATATGAACCTGTCGGTGTAGTGTTTTGTTATATGTGGCTGCCTGATTTGCAAAAATGCGAGAGGCATCCACATATGAGTGCCGTCTAAGAATTAAATAAACATGGAATATACCATTTTACGACTCCATTTATTTTCAAAACACAAAATAAATATGGATAAATACCAATAAGACAGCAAAAAAATAAATATGGATAAATACAGACGGAAATGTTAAAAAAATAAATACCATAAAACCAGGAGCCTATTCTATTGTGGGGTCCTGCATAGGTAGCAGTACTCTTACAAAAATAAGGGACATTCCCGCAGTGAAAAGATCTTAGTCAAGAGCCCCATAAATGGAGCCCATCAGGATACAATGACCTTTGCTTGCCTAACGAGGAGCGAAACCGGATGTTGAAGCATGCCAGGCAAGTGGGTGAGGGATTTGTGCCCTTAACCCCTTCCATGCTCATGACGAGCTCAGCTCGTCATGCTGCGCAGTGCTCGTGTGCGCATGACGAGCTGAGCTCGTCATGAACCCGTCCGCTCAATGCAATGCCTCGCACAGGGCGAAAATCGGCCGCGCATGGAAGGGGTTAAAATAAGAATTACTTCTCAACCTAAAGAAAATGGAGATAATACATTGAAATTTCTCTTCTTAGTGGTGATGACATACTTTTTGGTTTTTCTAATTTATTCTTTATAAATAATCTACTTTTAAAACTACCTGGACCCATTCTTTGACACCTTGTGGGACAACTGTTGCTGTCATGACACAAATCCCCTTACATTCATACAGACAGGCAACCTGTCAGAGCACAGTTATATGCTGATAACAGGAAGCTGCACATTAAGTTCACTAACGAAAGGTCCACAATGCGTGTCTTGCAAGACACACCTTTTCATATACAAACATCTTACTGAGTTACTAATATTAGTTAATAATCTGTGGTTTCAAAGGATGATCAGCCCATGCCTCTCTCCACATGCCAAACCTATTCAGGCATCATTTCCCTGACTCCCACAAAGTAAAAAATCTGGGGTTTTATTTGTAAACTGTGCTTTTCCTGATCACCCAGACAGGTGCTGTGGTCTGTAGCTACTTCCACCACTGAAATAAAACATCATGATTGCATCAATCATGTATATTATCTACACCCTAGCATGTTCAGGACTTTAAACATTGGGGCTAAATAACATCGAGTGTTGTGTAAACTATGACTCTGGCTTAGCTATACAAGGTTTGTTTTCACACCCACAAGTGACACGAGTGAACTTAGTTCAATGCATTATTGATTGAATGAGCAAGACAGGTTATTGTAGCCCCATAGGACCCCACCTAATATATAGTTGAAGTGGCGTCATTGCTTTTGGGTTACTAACAGTCCCTGAAAAGGTATTCAGGGACCGAGTGGTAGTTTGAGAAGCCCAATTTTGCTCTTTACAATATCTCACGCATAAACTGCACCAAGAAAGACACTTTAACTAAACAAAAGTTTATTTTGAACAGTCTCATCCTGTTGCTTAGTGTTTCTAAAATAACCACACAGAGCATTGAGTAGCTAAGCTGTAGCAATCGTTAGGAAGCGCTGGGGCGACAGTGGGAGGCAAACGGAGCTGCCAGGTGGCCTAGAGACAAGAATAGGTGGTTCCGCCGCCGCTCTATGGGGCCGAGAAGTGCTGCCGGAACCGAGCCCGGAATCGGCCTGAGAGGCAGCGAGAGGGCACGGCCTCGCGGCCTTGTGCGACGGAAGGGGGCAAGTGCCGCCCAGAGAAGTGAGGCTGTGGGGGTCCGAGATGATAAGTGTGCTCGAGGCGCGCTCCCCCCCAGACGGAGCAGACGGAGCAGCAGCGGAAGAAGCCCTGAGGCGCCGGCGGTGCAAGATGCGCTGCTCCAGGCGGTGGGAGCTGGTGAGCGTGTGATCGGCAGTGGGCTGCGCCTGTCGGAAAAACGACCCGGCTGGGCCCAGTGGAAAGGAAGCAGCAGTGGCCCGCCGCGAGGTCAGAGCATTCTGAGGGCCCGTAAAACAGCACAGGGGTGAGAGATCTGGACGGCTGCCGCACAAAAGAGCACCCCCCTGACTGAGACGCCTGGAGAGCTCCTGGCCCTTCCTGCATTGGGCATGCCTGGCCTGCGGGGAACGAGCGTGCAGAGGCCCAGACCGAAACTCAAGGCACCGGTTTCGGAGGAGGTCGGGAGCAGGGCAGGGCCCCGGGCCTGTCATTGCAGCCCAGGTGAGGAGAGGCGGGGGAACTGATGTGGCCCCCCACGCATCATCGGTGGTGAAGTCACCATTTAGCTCTAGGCCACGCGACACCAGGACACTGCAGTAAGCCCCATAACCGCTACCACCGGCTCAATTGAAACACTGGGGGGAGTGCGGGGCCGGTGGGGGCAGAGAGGGCCCACCTACTTAGACTCTGCGCCGAGGCTTAGCGCGCGGCCTTAAGCAGACGGGGGTGCGCAGCAAAGGCCCACATCATAAATAAAACTGCAGCATATGGGCCCCCCGAAGCGGGCGACAGAGCACACGGAGGACACCCTCCATTGCAACAGGAGCACGACCTACAGGCAAAAGCAGAGACTGAGAGAGCTCGGGGGCCCAGGCGGGTTCTGAGGGGACTCATAATTTAGAGACAGTCACCAATGGGCACACCAACATCAGAGGGCCCACTAACGATCTTATGCAGGTGGGACCCTGGGTCCCCGGGACAGCCTTGAATACCCAGCTAACCCAGATATAATAAGCCTACCCCCAAGACATTGAGCCCCGGGCACAGAGTAAACGCCGCCGCTGCTGAAGCGCTAGCCCTCGCCGAGTGCTGCAATAGAAAGGATGCCTGGTGAATAACCGCGGGGGTCGGAGGTTACCGAGCCCTCCTGGTCCCCGACCATGACAGCCAACAAGGGGAAAAAGGACAGATCAGTCAAAGACATGTTACTCAAATCAACCGGATCTAACAACGCCGAAATGTCGGAATTGACGGAACCTAGAGATTTCAAGGCTCCACTCACCCGCGCATTCATTGAGACTCTATTCGCTTCTCTACGAGAAGATTTAAATCAAATGAAGACCGAAATAGCACAGGAGATTAGGAAGGTGAGGAAGGACATCGATTCCCTGGGGGACAGAGTGGACACGCTGGTGACCCAGGGCTCGAGTAGGGATGATGAGATCAAACTTCTCCAGCAAGAGGTAATTCGCCTGAAAGACCAATACCTAGACCTCCAAGCACATGCGGAAGACCTAGAGAATCGCTCTAGGCGCAACAACATTCGAATCCGTAACATACCGCACAGTGCAGAGGGTCAGAACATCGTGTCATTTGTGGAGAGCCTCTTCCAATCGATCCTAGATGCCCCGGATGAGATGGAGATCAAATTGGATGGCACACATCGGGTGGGCCCGGCGAGGCCCTCTCCGGCTCTGCCTCCAGATATCCTTACCTGGGTGCACGATTTCCAATTAAAAGAGCGTATTCTTCAGAGAGTCAGGGACAGCAACTCAATCAAGTTCCAGGGACATCGGACTCTCCTCTTTCAAGACCTAGTAGCCTCAACGCTACAGAAAAGGAGGGCTTTTCGGCACATCACGATGCATCTCTGAAACAGCAAAATCCCATACTCGTGGGGGCATCTATTCCGCCTCATCTTTTTCCTCAATGGCAAAACCCAACAAGTTCGCTCAGTTAAAGAGACCCGTCAACTGTTGAATATCCAAGAGGACTCCGCGGCTAGCCTGCCTTCAACTGCCGGGTCAGCCAGAGATCGGGAAACAGGAAGCTGGAAGACGATCAACTCTGGCTCATCGCAGCTGCGCCCAGATCCGGAGACCATAGCTAAAGAGAGACAGGCTGTCCTGGCGTCCTTGGGAGATGATTCCACGGGCCCGGCGTGAGCTCCCCCGCGACAGTGCCCGAGTTCACAGTCGCCCCATGAACATGAGGTCAAAACGGTATTCTTAGGTCTGTACAATCAGGCCGGGGCCTGGAGGGAGTGGGGCGGTCCGAAGATCTGGAACTCTTCCAGCCCCTTCCCGTGGGTATACACACCCAGGACATTTACAATATCTGTTGTGACATGTTGTTCGTTTACTGTATTAAGTTGGGGTTATTATTTAGTTTATGTCCCCCCCTCCGACACTCCTGCGCGTCCCACCAACTCTCTATGGTATCCCGTCATGGGCCAAGCCGGTCCGACTCAAAGAAACAGAATGACAGCAGCCACCCGGTGATTCACTGGGCGACACACTAGACTCATCTCATGACAGTCGAAATTACCCAGTCTCTTAAGATCCTGACTCTGAACGTAAAAGGATTGAACAGCCCCAGTAAACGTTGCACCATTCTATCATATTTAGAACACTCTGGAGCCCACATATGCCTCCTCCAGGAGACCCATCTCTTACCCGGGGACACACACAGACTCCGATCTAGGGTGTTTCCACAACAGCTCTTTTCCTCTTTATCTATAAAGAAAACAGGAGTAGCTATCCTCATCTCAAACACCTTCCCTGGTAAGCTAGGGCCCAAACTGGTGAAACTTAAAGGAAGGTTGCTGGCTTATTCCTTTTATTTAGACTCACAAACATTCAAAATAGGATCAGTTTATGCCCCCAACGAAGGCCAAGAGGAGTATCTGTCGAAGGTGGTGCACGAAATCAGCACTACCCCAGATAGGGTAATCCTGATGGGAGGAGACCTAAATATAGCTTTTGAAAATGCCCTAGATAGATCAGCCCAAAGACAAGGACAGACTGGAGCCTCTCAGAAGAGGGGAAACAGATACTCACTGACGCAGGCCTATTCGATATATGGAGAGACAAACACCCCATATCTCGGGAATACATGTTTTATTCACACTCCCATAAAACCTGCGAGAAGATTGACTATATTTTAGGCATGGTGAGCTTAAAACCCTACATCAAACAAATAGATATATTGCCACGCACTCTCTCAGATCACTCAGAGGTCATCCTGGCCCTTTCCTTGCCACGGGCCCAGACCTCCTCCCGGACTTGGCGTCTCCGAGATACACTGCTGCATCGCCCAGAGGTTGTTCAGCAGATCTCAAAAGCTCTGCAGGACTACCTGGAAATTAACTATACCCCCGAAACCCCCATAGCCGTCCTCTGGGATGCACTAAAAGCAGTGGTTAGAGGAGAATGCACAGCAATCGTGGCTGCAGATAACAAGTCTCGCAGGGAGAAGAGAGTACTCTTAACGCAACAGACACAGGAACTAGAACGCATACACCAGAGAACTGGGGCGCCCAGAGTATGGAGACAACTTGAAGCCGTGCGCTCTCAGCTGGCAGCACTAGATATAGATAGGGCAGAGTACGCAGCGCTCAGACTCCAATACACTTTTTACACAGGTGGGGCCAGAGCGGGGAGGTTGTTGGCTCACAGATTAAAGACACAGAGACAAACATCTAGTATCACCTCAGTACTTGCCCCCACACAGGGGAGGAGATGGTTACCGACCAGCAAATAGCCGAAACATTCTGCCAATATTACGCAGAACTTTATAAGGCACAAGACCTCTCCCCACAATCACAAGCTCAATACCTTCAGGGAGTGCCCACCTCTTCAATCACACCAGACCAAGCAGAGGACATTGAATCCCCTATAAGAATTGAGGAGGTAATTTCAGCCATTTCCAAGCAGAAACCACTTAAATCCCCCGGACCAGATAGCTTCTCCGCCTAGTTTTACAAAACCTTCTGCAATATACTGGCCCCTATCCTCACTAGGGTATACAACGCTATAGGGACATCATCCGCTCTCCCTAAGATGATGCTAGAGGCTTTGGTTATTGTAATACCCAAGGCTGGGAAAGATAGGTGTCAATGTGCTTCATACAGGCCCATCTCCCTCCTTAATGTCGATTTTAAGTTATTCAAGGGCATCCTGGCTTCGCGCTTGTCACCCCTCCTTCCTGGGTTGATCGACCCAGGATTTGTCCCCAACCGCCAATACGCAGATAACACAAAGCGCTTACTCCACATAATAGATAAAGCCCAACGATTTGACACTGAACGCATGCTCTTGTCGATGGACGCTGAAAAAACTTTCGATAGGGTTAACTAAACATATTTAGAGGCGACTTTGCAACACTTTGGGCTCCCTGAAAGATTTATAGCTTGGGTCTTCAGCAGATATACCAGTCCCACTGCCACGGTCATACATCTACCCCGTTTCTTATTCAGAGAGGCACACGCCAGGGCTGTGCCCTTTCCCCCCTGCTTTTCGCCTTATATATGGAACCAATGGCCCAGCGAATCTGCGATCATCCACTAGTCTCTGGAATATACTTTGGGGGGGACATACATAAACTTAGTTTATACGCAGATGGCTTTATAGCGACATTAGAAAATCCTCAGACCTCCCTCCCGGCCATTCTGTCCGAGTTGGAGCAATTCTCCCTGGCAGCAGGTTTCAAAATTAACGTTCATAAGTCACAAGCCCTCAGTCTCACTCTGAAACCCTCTACACTAAATGATCTTAGGGAAGCATATCCCATCCAGTGGGCCTCAGCAGCGATCCCCTATCTAGGGATACAACTCTCCGCGTCCTTACTTAGCACTATAACGTTAAATTATTCCACTTTACTTCGCCACATCAGGGAAGACCTGCGCAAATCGTGACCATACTCACTCTCTTGCTTGGCCGGATAGCGGCGATTAAAATGTCCATACTGCCAAAGATTCTATTCCTCTTTCAGACCCTTCCATTGGAACAACCCACGGGCATGATCTGTATGCTTCAGGGAGAACTGGAATCCTTTGTCTGGGCGGACAAGAGACCCCGCATGCGGTGAGATCTTAGTTACAGACCCCCGGGAGAGGGTGGTCTTGGGATCCCAAATCTCCAGGACTACTATTGGGCGACCCAGATTAGAGCGTTCGTCGAGTGGTCACGCCCAGAGTCCGAAAAGCACTGGCTTTTTATGGACAGGACCCTAGCAAGGCAGACGTTGTGGCAGATTCCTTTCCTACCAAAATCAGCCAGGCCTAAGAACCTTTACCTTTTGCTAGTAACCCGAGTCCCCCTAAGGGCATGGGATAGAACAACCGAGAAAAGAGCTCTCAACACCTTCCCGTCCCCATTGACTCCCAATGTGGAGAATCCTTCTTTCTCCCCTGAGATGGATGCGAGGACCTTCACATGGTGGACACGAGAGGGTAGCAGATCGATTGGACACCTTTTCGATGAGAAGGGCCCGCTTTCTTTTGAAAATCTCCGTGATCAACAGGGTTTCCCTGAAACAGAACGGTTCCGTTTTCAGCAAATACGACACTGGGTTATGCACTCTAGTAACCGCCCATATGCACTGCGCCACCTTACCGTATTCGAGAAGAGGCTGTTATCCAAAATCAATGAGGCCCACCTTATTTCACAGATCTATTGCTTAATAAGACGAGCCCCAACACCTCATAAGACGCCGAGTCAAAATAGATGGGAATTAGAATTAGAACGTACACTTACTCAGCGTGAATGGGAGGACATATATTACAGAGCCAAACACACTGCACGTAATGTTTCCAGTGTAGAGACCGCTACTAAAATAGCAACCTATTGGTATTTTACTCCTGCCAGACTCCACAGAGGCAACCCAACAAAAGACCCCTTGTGCTGGCGTGGATGCGGGTCACCTGGCATACTGACACATATATTGTGGGACCGTCCCCAGCTAACTCCCTATTGGGAGCAGGTACTTAAGGATATAGATACTCATTTCGACACAGAATTGCCCCGGTTCCCAGCATACATTCTCCTAGGCTTACCGCACGCTCTCACGTTCCCTCTTAATTGGGGAGGGGGGAGGATGTTGGGGTTGTCGATCAGACAAGTTTTATCGCCTCTCCTACGTTGTGGGATGTCACAAAGCATATTTCCATTAATGTTTTGATTTTTCTTTTCTGTCGAAATCATATAACTCAATAAAGAAATTTAAACATAAAATAACCACACAGAATATTATTAACACAGCATGATTGTTGCAAAAAACGAGTATAAAATTAACATTTCTACCATAGTTAAAATGTCATCTAGCAACATAACACCCTAAAACCTACTTCTATGCGCAACACTAGGAGAGCATAGAACAGCGTAACCGGCATCTAGAGTTTCTTAGGTAGAATCAATGCACCATATACCTGTTTACAGTGAAACACTGTTGTTTTCAGCAGTTAGGAGCAAGTGTTCCCTCAAGAAGGAAAACACACATCAGCTGTAGCTTCTCTCCTCCATGACTTGGCTTAGTATCAGCTTTCAGTGTGAAGCGACATGTAGCAGCATCACAGCAATCAGGCAGTCAAGATCTTATCTGGTAGTATCATGCGCGATAATCTGGGGCGAAGGACCTCTCCTCCCAAGTGGTCAAGTGTCAGGCCTTTTATACTGTATCTTATCTGAGATGGGAATTTCTGACATAACCTTAGGAATGTCTGGCATAACCTATATGCATTAAGATGCTAGTTTTAAACAAATTATTATAAACAAATAAGGTAAAAACACGTCAATTCATACTACGCTGTTTATGTTATTAATATTACCTGACCTTGAAATAGAGATAACAAGGGACATATCTGATATCGCATCGCATCAGATGTTCTAGCGAGGTCATTGTCTTCGGATCAAGTGTCTTATCGATGTCATTGTCTGAATGACATGACACTTTCACAGGTTCTTGGAAAGGTAAGGACAGATGACATCTGTGTCAAAGGAGGACATGTCAATTATTCTGCAGAAATAGAGAAAATAGAGCCTCGGCCTACTCAAGATGCAGTCTGGCCATATGGACTTTACGTCAGAGAAGCCACATGTGACCGAGCCTCATCACAACCCTCCCAGAAAATGAAGGCACATGAAGTGAGCCACATGGGCATACAGCAAGAGTTACAGGCCACCAGCATATCAACCCTCTCCATAAACCAGTCCCAGATCCACGTCCACAGTAATTTTAAAATCATTTAAATCCCACAGCCATCATATTTTAGTCAATCATCTTTTGTTTCTTGATATATATATATTTATATATTCACTGAAAAAACCATAGGTTTCAGGCACGTTATAGTTAGAAATTAGCATTTAAAAACCTTTGAAATTCACTGAAAAACCATAGGTTTCAGGCACGTTATAGTTAGAAATTAGCATTTAAAAACCTTTGAAATTCACTGAAAAACCATAGGTTTCAGACACGTTATAGTTAGAAATTAGCATTTAAAAACCTTTGAAATTCACTGAAAAACCATAGGTTTTAGGGACAGTTATAGTTATTTGGACATTTCACTCGTACAAAACCCGTGAAATTTCCGTTAGTAGTTAGTTCAGCTAACTATAACTCGCGCCCCGCAATGCACTGCTGATGACGTCACATATTACATCACTCATGACATAGTCAGTGACATCACTGATGACATCACTGATGACATCATGCAGTGACTGTGTGTTTCTGTAAAGTTTAAATATGTTTAATATATATAAGCAAAGGCGTACTGAAGAATTACTGGGTGTATAAGTGTCTCAATGGATGATTGAGTAGGTGCGTGACTGACTCTACAAGTGAGTGATTAAACGTATCTTACTGAATGCATGGGTTACTGACTAAACTGTGTGAATGTCTGTATCCGTCTGTCTGTTGGTGTATAAGTGGATGCATGGATTTGCGAATAGCTACATGAGTGTCTATATGGGTTATTGATTGGTTCTCTGAGTATCTGTATGGGTGCCTGTGTGTTTGTGTGGGTGGGGTGTGTGTGACTCTGTACATAGATGTGTGAGTGGGTGATTCACTGGGTGCATGATTTGAAGAGTGCATCTGTGATGGACTGCTTGGGTGGGTGAGTGTGTGTATGGGTGTGTTAGTGAGTGAATGCAGTGGCGGTGCGTCCATTAGGGCGCTGGGGCGTTGCCCCACAAGCCGCCCACGCCCGCAGCTCCCGACATTAAGATAATGCATGTCAGAGTAAGGTGAGTCAGCATGACGCCGGACCGCCCACCCCCTTCAGAGTCTGAAGGGGGTGGGCGGTCCGGTGTCATGCTGACTGACATGCATTGTCAGGCCAGGGGGTGGCGCGGAGCGCACAGCAGCCAGCAGCACAAGTGCGCATGACTGGTGAAGGTCGGCGAATTTATCCGCCGTGCCCAGTCATGCGCACTAGTGTTGTGTCTGGCTGGCGGCTGCGCATTAGGAGAGCAAGGGTTGAGCAAAGGCTCAAACCTCGGTCTCCTAATGGGCAGGCGGGCGGCGAGTAACCCTGCTCTAAGCCAATCCTGGCGCTGCTGGAGCAGCGCCTGGATTGGCGGAGAAGGGTTGCCAGTGCCACTCCAGTCAGTGACGCGATAAAGTTGAAGGCGCCAACGCGGCGGGAGTCGGACCCCGGCCCAGGAACAGAGGCGGCGCGGACCCGGTAAGTTGTTTGCTTTATTTTAATCATTATCCTCCCCGCGCGATCCCCCCCCCACGATTGCGAGCGCGAGTCGCGACTGTGATTTACTGTTTGCCTGGATTTGATTTTGCACTTTCTGTTGTAGTTGTATTTTCCTTCTCATTCCATTTCCGCGCTGTTCCCTGCATCGCTGTTCTCCCGCCGTTCTTTTTCCTGCTGTTTCCCCTGCTTCCTGCCTGCCCCGCCGCTCATGCCTCTTGCCCTGACCGTCTTGTTGTTTAGCCTGACTGTTGCCCGTTATGAATTGCCATGGGCTGGGCCTCACCCATGTCAGCAAACAGCAAAGCGGCTGCGTGACAGCTGACCTTGCCCAACCCTGCCAGCATCTGCCTATCAGCAAATCTAACACACGGGCCAGTGGGGAGCTGCTGAGAGATCTCCAGAGACCTTAATGGAAGCTAAGGCACCCCACGCTCCCGTACTCTTCTCTGTGGCATTCGCCAGTAAGGGCACAGAGTTCAAGGCCACTGCCCGAGGTGCGGGTCATCAGAGTCCCAACGGCTCATTGATCAAACCGCTGATGTGAAAACGGAGGCCTCAGTGCGCACTTACTGTTCTTACTACGTACAGGTATCCATTTGCGTTTTTGTTGAGATAGCTCAGAAGGCGGAGTGTCTGCTGCCGAGACCACAGTGTAACCTTCGGTCACAGGTTCACATCCTCACAGGATAGACTTCACCTTAAGCAGCCGATAAAATAACGCCCTATTATGTAATAAAGCATATGACTTGTGATGCCAAACGCCAGTTCAGTTTGTTGCGCCTGTTAAATAACCGAAGGATGGTGTGTGACAACACAGCCATGCGTGCCTCTCCTTCCAGAAGGATGGGGACCACCCGACACAGGGGTACTTTTCAGATCGGCGAGGGTGTCTGTGGCACAGAAGATGCCGTGTTATTTAGTGGGAGGAATGTTTCTGCTCTGATGTGGCGGAATGCGAGGCAGTGTAACCCATTCATTATATACTGTGTGTAGTGGCAACACTGCAGACGCAGCTTCGAGTAGGTATCAAATCCTTAACAAGAACCAGCACCAAACCCAGGCCAACGACTAGCCGAGACGAGGATCCAAACCCCAGTCTTGTGGGTGGCCCACACACATATCCAGCAGGTGCATTAACCCTACCCACTGACCTGTCCCGCTTGAAGTACAGGATTTGCAGAACCATGCACAGAGACATCGGTTTGTGTTTCACGGATGCATGGAGAGGCTCTTGTGACTTCATTTCTTATTTCCTGCAAGCAGCACGAGATTGTCCTCAGACTCTGCGTGCCTTCCTGGAGTCAGTACTTACACCGAAGCCCCTTGGAGCGAGGTTATTACAAATGTGAGGGCAGCTGTCTCTTCAGAGGCCAGGAATTGCAGCTGGCTACTGACTTTCAGAGCAGTGTGCCAAGTCCTAGTGCCAACCTGCATGTGGCAGCGGTTGGACTTGGAGTGAACAGGCTTCTAGCATCTGCCTGAACCCACCTCAAAGAATTACCCCAGAGAAGGCATATGTTTTGCATCCCGTCATTGCTAGAGTTCTTATGAAAGTGGAGAAATCACCTGTTTTTAACGGAGTGCTGACTTGTGTGTGGCTGAGCGTGTATGTAGGTGCATGTATGTGAATGTGTGTGTGTGTGTGCGTGTGTATGCATTGTGTCTGTTCTTTGAGTTTGGTGGTTTGTGGCCATTAATCTACTGTGCCGTGTGTGGTCTTTATTTTGTCATGTGCTAATAGGTCGTTTAATTATGGATTTGTGAGAAAGTCACCAGAACACCAGAGGTGGATAGAAAACTGAAGTTTAATGTCATCTGTGTGAGCTTTCACAGCGCCTTAAACGCAACCCAAGTTCTTGACAGGCAAGGGGTGGAAATCCTACAATCATCGACGAAAATGTAAAGCTGCCCCATTGCGCTTCTTTTGTGCAGAGCGGTAGAAGGTGGTGTCAATGTTGTTAGAGTGTGCAACGGCAACCGTCTCATTGTATGGACAACGAGTACTGCCTTATTTAACCTTTCCTTCAGCGGGGACAGTCAGTGTTCGGTGGCACCAAAACACAATCCCTTGTAGAGAAACTTGAACTGGTTACTGCCCAGAACGTTCCTCCTGGCCTCTCGTCGCTTGTGTTTTTTCAGTTGTATATTTGATTTCTCAGAATTACTGTAACTTTATTTATTTAAAGTTTGAAACTCTTGAAAGGAAGTTTCCATCCTTCCTGTGTGCAATAAGGAATCTGCTCTGATTAATAATAAATGCCGATTTTTACAGATATTTACTTGTTCGCTCTTTGTATCACTTTGAATGTGAATGCATCGTGAACGCACCCTTTTCAGTATCTGTATCCACCCTCCTTATAGAGAAATATGACCATTTACGTTCTCGAAGTGATACTTGATCGGAAATCAATAAGCACTTTCTTTTCATTTGCCGGCCATCTATTAATCCCCATGCTTCCGCTTATCACTTTTTGTAAAAATGCTCATGGAATTGTGCAGTTAATTACATTCGACTCGTGCCGTGCTGCACGTGTTGAACTGGTGTTTGCATTATGTAGGTTACAATTATAACAGTAAGCTACAGCTGCGCTTCACCATAGAACACATGTGCAGTGAGACACCAGTTAGCTGTTGGTACATGTATACACAAATTCTCGTACTGCTTGCACCATATTGCTTATGGGAGGATATTTGTATGTTCATGCAGGGTGCATCTATTTGGACCTGGGGTTTCCAAGAGGCGCCGTTAGCCCTGGATGGGAGAGGTTGGATGGAAAATATGTCCTGTGCACTTTGTGTATTAGAGTCAGCCTCCTCTTTTATTGTGCAGTGCTTGGTGATTAGCGGTGCAATTTGAACAGTGTGTATGTAGCAAAATTCAAAATGTTCTTGTGCTGAGAAACAGTATATTGGTCGCAGTATTAGATTGTTGCAGTAATCTAGTTTACTATTAGCAAGCAGTGTGTTAATCAGAACATTAGCAGTGTGGACGGGTAATGCGCTTGGGGTTATTTCTACTGTTAAGTAGCTGTAATCAACTCATGGTAGCTGTGAATGCTCTGAAGAACTGTAGTCACAAACTAGGATTAAATAGGGTCCTTAAGTTCCAGGCAGAGGAGGAAGAAAGAAGAACATCATTGGGATCACCATCATGTAAAGGGTAAAAAGACAGGTCCAGGACAGAACCATGGGGCTCACTAACAGGTAGGAGGGCAGCAGGTGGCAAGTGAAGGAGCAGCAGAAGGCCAAGAAAGATCAATCGGTGAGATAGGAGATCCACTCTTTGGCTTTACCATCAAACAAGGTGAGATCTGCAAGTAAGGTTGGGTGGCCAGCCTATCAGTGTCTAAGATGTGCTGAGATGAGGAACTTGTAGATAAGCCTGTGAGGGCAGTTTAGGCCCAGCACTGATTGCTTTATTAACCTTCCTGCTTCCTCAAATTTGCTTAAAAATGCACCGTTTGTCCACTCTTTTTTCAAACTTTTCTGGGGGGAAGAACCCCCCCCAAACCCTCCGTAGGTTGTTCGAGCAAGCTCGCTACGCTCGCTGGCCGCAGTGCAGTACGACAGTAATGTTACGCCCACCACTTTCAAATGTTACCAGCCGCCACTGTTACAGCGCTCCTTTACACGAGCTACAGTTACATTAAATAAGGCCACACTAGGTCCTTGCTTGTGCCTGTCAGCATTCCCCGTCTGATGGAGGCCCAGGCCAAGGTCATAACATCCATCTCGGACAGGAGGGCCTATAACAGAGGGCCAGCCTAGGCACAGGCGGGATATGGATTCAGGTATGAAGCTGGTTGTTTACATTGTATAGTATGCAGCTTGTTATTAATGCATGTTTCAAGATTATTTGTTTTACTTTTAATAATTATAGGGTGTAAAGAATACAATTTAAACTGACAAAACGTTCTTTTTGAAACACCTTTCAGGTTCTGTTCTTGTTTATTTTATCTTCTTTTGGTTTATTACTCTGAGTAGGAGAAAAAGCTGCAGATTTGAGAGAAAGGGATCTCTTTGTTAACATGACTTAAGAAGAACCAAAGGGAAACTACTCCACTCTGTCTTTTCCTGAATGTAGAACATTTCATGTCGGAATGTACAGTGTACACATTCTTGTGGTGATGATAGGGCAGGACAAGGGAGAAGGTGGCATAACTGCTCAGGCCTGCCTCCATAGCAGTGCTTAATTTGAGGCAGTGGTTGCCGGTGCAGCCCACGGCACTCATTTTTGGGCATCACCACTTATTTTTCCTCATCAAAGATTTACTAAGAGCAAGAAAGCGAAAAACACACAAAGAAGAAAGAAGAGAAATAAGGAGAAAACATCATCACACAGGGAGAAAGCAGGAGCCTATTAGAGTGAGATAAAGGGGGCGGGAGTGCTTCCAGGTGGATTAAAGACACATGAGGTGGAATCAAGACTGCTCAGCCTTGGTATTTGGTGCGCTGACATTTAATAGCACCGGGGGGAACCATCTTCCCACAACTCATCTTTCACTTCAAGCTCACTCACTGTGTTCTTGCATGAGTTCTACCCAAATCTCTGTTTTCCGCCCCACCACTTTTAGAATCCACCAGCCGTCACTGAGTGAATGTATATCTCAGTGGTACATGTGCGAGTAACTACATATGTAAAAGGCAGTATATATGTGTGTTAGAGTATTTAAATGGCTATAAGTGAGAGTGTGTGATTGTGAGAGTGGCTGTATGGATGCGTGTGTGCTTGTATCAGTTATTGTATAAGAGCGTAAGAATGTGCTAGTATTTGTATGAGTAAGTGAGCTGGTGTGTATAACTGTATAGGTGAGTAAATGGGTGTGTGATTATTTTTTTGCATGACTGACTAGGTGTGTGAGTACCTCTATGGATGAGTGGCGGTGTGTGAGTGTTTATATAGCTGTATGAGTGCATATGATATTCCCAGTACTGAGTGACCGTAAGTATGAGTGACTGTACGGGTGAGTGAGTAGATGTGTGTGTGTAGACCTAAGAATCAGTGAGTGGGAATGTAGTTATTGGTATTGGAGTGTGTATGGTTTTGAGAATGGCAGTCTGTAATTTAGAGTGGGTGTATCAAAAGTTATATTAGGGTGTCAGAAGATGCATGAAATTATCACATGGATGATGTCATCCGTGATGTCATCAGTGATGTCATTTGAGATGTCATCAGTGATGTTACTGACCATGTCATGAGTGATGTAATATGTGACGTCATCAGCAGTGCATTGCGGGGGCGCGAGTTGTAGTTAGCTGAACTAACTATAACGGGGGAATTTCACGGGTTTTGTACGAGTGAAATGTCCAACTAACTATAACTGTCCCTAAAACCTATGGTTTTTTCAGTGAATTTCAAAGGTTTTTTAAATGCTAATTTCTAACTATAACGTGTCTAAAACCTATGGTTTTTTCAGTGAATTTCAAAGGTTTTTTAAATGCTAATTTCTAACTATAACGTGCCTGAAACCTATGGTTTTTTCAGTGAATTTCAAAGGTTTTTTAAATGCTAATTTCTAACTATAACGTGCCTGAAACCTATGGTTTTTCAGTGAATTTCAAAGGTTTTTCAAATGCTAGTTTGTAACTATGCCTACAGAAGTAGGACATGTGAAGAAAGAAGAAAAACGCACAGAAAGAAGCAAAAGAAATGTCGAAAGAAACAGAAGTCCACAAAGACGAAGAAAAATCCAGGAAGAAGCAAGACATGTGCAGAAAGAACCAACAGAGGAGCAGAAAGAGGCCTTGTTGCAAAATCATCCAGTGCCCACAACTTTTCCAGACGTGTACTGGTGGTAACTGACTCTGACTAACCAGGCCTAGAGCCAGTGCTATGGTAAAAGACACTTAGAATACAGTTAAAACACCTACATACACTAGGGAACACTATGCGTTGGGGTACCCCTGTGATTAGCATGACCTCCTCTGTAACTCCCTAGTACATAATAGGGCAGGGGGATTAAAACTACCTCTTAAAACGCGCTACAAGGCGCGTTTGCACAGTGGTGAAGGGGGCCTACAGGACATGTGAAGCGCGCTCGTGGCGCGTTTTAATTTGCGGGATTAAGTCCCCTTGAATCCTGAGGGTCCCTGGGGCCCAACTAGCCCCCAGGTACCTACAGTTAGGACCACAGAGCTGAGTTGCAGAGAGGCATTCCGAGGCCACGCACCTTTTTTCACCTCTCTGCAACGCAACTCTGTTGTGCTTACTGGAGGTACCTGGTGGGCTAGTTGGCCCCAGGGTCGCTCAGGATTCAAGGGGAATTAATTCCCCAACTTAAAACGCACCACAGGGCGTGTTTGCGCACATGTCACCTGAGGCCCCGCCCTCTCCTCACCACTGTGGCAACGCGCCTCGTGGTGCGTTTTGAGTTGGGGGATTAGGTCACCTTGAATCCTGAGGGTCCCTGGGGCCCAAATAGCCCACCAGGTACTTCCAGTAAGCACCACAGGCCTGCGTTGCAGAGAGGTGGTCCGAGGCCACGCCCTCTTTACACCTCTCTGCAACGCAGCTCTGTGGCGCTTACTGGAGGTACCTGGTGGGCTAGTTGGACCCCAGGGACCCTCAGGATTCAAGGGGACTTAATACCCAAACTTAAAACACGGCACAGGGCGTGTTTGCACAAATGTCACCTCAGGCCCCGCCCCCTCCCTTCACCACTGTGCAAACGTGCCCCGTGGCGCGTTTTAAGTTACGGGATTAGGTCACCTGAGTCCTGAGGTCTCTGGGGCCTAACTAGCCCACCAGGTACTTCCAGTAAGCGCCACAGTCCTGCCTTGCAGAGAGGTGGTCCGAGGCCACGCCCCTTTACACCTCTCTGCAACGCAGCTCTGTGGCGCTTACTGGAGGTACCTGGTGGGCTAGTTGGACCCCAGGGACCCTCAGGATTCAAGGGGACTTAATCCCCCAACTTAAAACACGCCACAGGGCGTGTTTGCACACATGTCACCTCAGGCCCCGCCCCCTCCCTTCACCACTGTGCAAACGCGCCCCGTGGCGCGTTTTAAGTCGGGGGATTAACTCCCCTTGAATCCTGAGGGTCCCTGGGGTGCAACTAGCCCACCAGCTACCTCCATTAAGCGCCACAGAGCTGCGTTACAGAGAGGTGTAAAAGGGCGTGGCCTCAGAACACCTCTCTGCAACGCAGACCTCTGGCGCATACTGGAGGTTCCTGGTGGGCTAGTTGGCCCTCAGGGACCCCCAGTATTCAAGGGGAATTGTTCCTCTCTGCAAACGCGCCAGGGGGCGCGTTTGCAGAGTGCTGCCAAGGAGGGGGCGTGGCCTCCGGCGCGATGCCGTATATTTAAAAAAAAAAAAAACATTAAAAGGGGGCTGTGTGGCCCCCCTTCTTTTTAATTATTTTGGGCCCTGGGGACCCCATCCCCAGGGCCTGACCCCCTTTTATTTTATTTTTCAAAAATGGTACGGGAAGGGGACCGCGTGGGCCCCCCTCCCGTGGCCAATTTCGGCCCGGGGACCCCTTCCCCCGGGTCATTGGCACATTTTTTTCTTTTTAAATTTTCATGGAGGGGGGCTGCGTTGCCCCCCTCCTCAGGCCTCCTTAGGCCCCGGGGACCCCATCCCCCGGGGCCGGCCTTTTTTTTTTTTTTTGCATAATTTGGGGAGGGGGGCCGCGTGGACCCCCTCCCGGGCCACTACTTGCCCCGGGGACCCCATCCCCCGGGGCTGGCCCTATCCTTTGGGGACCGTGGGGGGACCCCAACTCCCCCACGGTCCCGCCGGCTCCCCGCGTCCTGCGGGAGCCGGCATTGCTTTTTCCACATGGGGAGCTGCTAACATGCAGCTCCCCGTGTGGAAAGCAATGTGCTTTGAATTTTGGAAGAGAGAGCAGGTCTCCTGCTCTCTCTTCCAAAATCCAAAGCAGTTTGTAATGACAGGACGGGAGCCGCGAGGCTCCCGTCCTGTCATAGCAAACTACAGTGTCCCGGGGTAGGCACCCCGGACACTGCAGGAGCCGGCTCTGGGGGGTGGTGGTCCCCAGGGCCACCACAGGCTCCAGGAGTGGGGCCGCGCGGCCCCCTCCCAACATCTACAAAGCCCCGGGAGGTGGTCGTCCCTGGGTTTCTGGGTCCGAAACGGACCCCCACATTTGTTTAATTAGTGCCCCGGGGAGGTGGCGGTCTCGGGCGTGTGGGGGCTCGAGCTCCCCACACAGGTAATTTAATTGAAAAAAAAGAAGCCCCGGGCGGTGGCGGTCTCGGGCTGCGGGAGGGCCCAGTGCCCTCCCGCACAATTTAAAATTCAAAGCCCCGGGGTTGCGGTCCTCGGGCTTGGGGGCCTTAGAGGCCCCCCAAAACATTTTTTATTAACCCCCGCATGCCACCGGGACTTGGCCCACCCGGGGGCCAAATAACAAAGACGCGCGGAAGCCCGCGCTCGTTTTTTTTTTTTATCGGCAGGATCCGCGCACCCATATGTATATAGGGATGGGTAAGTGGGAAATTGCCGCTCAGTTCAGCTGATGGCTAAGGATACAAACAGGCCTAGGAGGGGGTCTCCTTGCCTTATATATAAATAACTAACTAGTCCCGCTATGACCTTCCTTTTGAGCATGGCTTTCCCCCGATCCCCAAAAGTATCCCCTTTAAGTGGGATTTTTAAACTGAGAAAGCATATGGGGTAGAGTGGTAGACCCATTCCTAGGGATGAAATAACTTTCAACCTTTGTCCTCAGGTTTGGTGAAGCAGGCCCCAGCTGTGCTGTTTTACTAGGCAACAGTCCCTTAGCTCTGCCTTTCAGTTCATGACCACTGCTTTAGTAGCATTTTCAAGAAAAGCTGCCAATACCTGAGTTTAAGAAATACACAACAATCCATTATGACTCTTAAACTCTCCTTCTGAATGCCGTGAGACTTCAGATGCGGTAGCACCGCACCCTGTACTTCAAGATACGGTTCCTATAACGTTGCATGCAGTAAATCAGATCATAATACTTTATTCGGCACGTAAATAGCCATAAAAGATACATAGATAAAACTCCATACACACAGAAAACATCAAAAGAATAGGCGTGCAGTTGTTTTCAGGTATGGTATTACCACACTACTCTGAGTAGTCCTAAGGAAAGTCAGAGAGTGCAGTGCAGTGCAGTAATACCACACACCCTGGAATCCAGATTTGGTTGTTAACTCCTGTTATTAGCTGCAACTCCAAGAAAATGAGAACGAGAAATACACAGAATCCGCTATATTCAGCCTCCTACTCTTGAACATGAGGGGTCCTACTTCATCTGACGACCACCGAGTATCTTCCATAAATATGCCAAGAAGAAGCAACAGAGGAACTGCCTCATTTAGTACATCTAAAAGGCTTGTGACCACACTCTATTTACAAAAACTGATGTGTAGAGCTACTCCATAATGCTTGATTCCTCCAAGAAATGAAGGGTGTACTTTTAATTGAGCCATTACTCCCAAATATTTCCAGAAGATTGCCTCAAAAGCCATGTCTCTAGCCAGAAATTAGAGTAAAATGGTATATCGCAACTGTAGAAATGTATGACTGTGTTAGATGATTTGCCAGTGAATTTTTGCATTTATGACTGTTTGTTCTTAACTATTGCTACTTTGGTGTGCATCCTGCATTGCACCCTGTATTAAACTTGCTTCAATGGATGTATGTCATCACATCTTAATGCTGTTTCTTTCAATCTCGCGTTTGACTGTGAAAGAAAGAAATTCTATTTGTAACTAACCAGGTCAGCTTTTTTTTAGTAGCTTCAATTTCTAAGAAATCCTTCTGTATATGTTTGAGGTTATTATAGCTTCCAATATTAGGGTCATCCAGAAGAGAAGGGCTGAAAGCAGTTACTCAACTCCATACCTTTAAATAATTTTCACATCAAATGTCGATCTTTTTAGCTCTATGGCTATAAGCACATAAAAATTTGCTATACACTGATTCTTTCACATAACATTATCTGTAAAACGGGCATTAAGAAAACAAGAATGTAGACATCGTATCTATGTTTGTGAGAATACAAAGTGAATTTCTACACATTCTTTTATTGCAGTTACTAGATATCACCTCTACTGGAATTTACCACCGTCTAACAAATGCTAGGTCTTGGCTATCAAAGCATATATCTGAGATGAGTAACCTGTTTAATCCAATGCAAGATAGAAAGGATACTAAGGGCCACATGTACGAGGCATTTTTGAGGTCGCAAACGGGCCGTTTCTCAGAATCGGCAAGCTTGCGAACACAAAACGGCATTTTGACATGAACCAAACCCAAATAGCGATTTGGTAACCTGTTATAGAATAGCAATTTCGGTTTTCGATTTGGTATTAGGACGGGGCGTTTTCATATTCAAATTCAATTTGGTGGCAACCCATTCGCAATGTGAGGGTTTATAAAAGCATATTTTATGAGCAGGCAGTGGTCCCACGGACCATTGCCTACTTTTATAAAACTAAAAGAAAACTTTTAATTTCTTTGCTTTTGAAACGCATCCGCTTTTCTTTAAGTAAAAAGGGGCTGCATTTAAAAAAAAAAAATTGCTTAATTTAAAAGCAATACCAGACAAGGTGGTCTGATAACCCCAGCAGGCCACCATATCTGGGATTTTACCGATTCCCAATGGGTCGCAAACCGAGACCTATCTCATTAATATTCATGAGGTACGTCTATTTGCGACCCACTGGGAATCGCGAATGAAACTCAAAAGAGTTTTATACATTTGAAATGGCGATTTCCTAATTGCGATTCGCAGGAAATCGCAATTAGGTACTCGCTATTTCAAGCTTTCGTACATGTGGCCCTAAAATCGCTGTGGTGATGCAAAATTGTAAGTTGCCCTTCCAGGGCTCAGTGTCAGACGCATTCAAGTCGACAATCAGAGTAACGACAGGTTAGGTGAGTATGTTGCGAGATTACCCAGGATGTACAGGTTCAGACAGATAGGCTTCAAGAGGGATTCAAAGATGCAAATGAGGGGACGTTAGTGATGGGGAGTGCGAGGCACTTCAAAGGCAGCTAGTAGTGTGAATGAATCGGGGAGAGGTCATCACAGAAGGGAAAGGAAGCAGGTGCAGGTTGGAGACCGCATTCCTTCTACACCCAAAACTAGAGGGTTACTAGAAAAAGTGCAGACAGGGGCTATAGAGGAATGGTAAAACAAGTCAGAAGAGCATGCCTTTAAGTGTCACCACAGAGCAAGTGCCAGCCAGTGTAGCAAGGACTCTAGTGCCTCTCTGTTGCATGCAGGACCGAAGAAGGAACTGTGATTTATAGGCATGTGTGCGCCAGTGTCCTTGGGAAACACTACTGCCCACTGCAGTTGGGGAGTTCACAGAAAATATACAAAGAAGAAAAGCTTTAGGGAACCTATCCTTCTGGGGGACAGAAAGGGGCATAACCCTGCCTCCAAGCCCCCGGCAGCATTTGCGAACCAGGCTGAACCCATCACTGTGGGATGCACACTAAGGGGCTTCTCCTCGGATAGCCATACACTGGCACACACTACACCATCTTTAAATGTGAGAGGGTGGGTTTGGATGCACTGCACATATTGTTGAGTAGTTACACCGCTGGGCCTCTCGTCATATTTTGCATGTGGGCCCCATCATTCTGAGTTATGTGGCTACCTCCATCCTTCTTGTATGAGTCCCCTGGGTAACTAGAGGCCATAATAGAGAAAGGCAAATATTGCCATAGCACTGTTGTGTTGAAAAACATGTCTAGTGAAGATGTCAAACAAGTCCATGATTAATGGAAGATGCTGGCAAGGTAGATAAGTTGCAATGCAGAAATACCTGAGAGGTAGTAAGGTATCTGGGATGGACAGAAGAGGATTCTGTTTGGTTTAAATCCTGTAGTAGAAAACCCAGGAGCAAATTTTCTCGAACGGGAGATCATTTATTTTGATAGAATTGATATGCTTTGGATTTTTGCAGTGCATCATTTGGAGTTGAATCGCCTCCCTGTTGTGTTAGGGTACAGTATTGTTCTGAACAATCAATGCTATTAGAATATTTTAAATGAGTATAGGTCTAATTTAGAGTTTGGTGGACAGCGTATCATGTCATACGCATGGCGGACATCCATCCCACCATATCATAAGTGCCATAGAGTCAATTGAACTCTAAATTGAGTGCACTGGAAAGCTGCCTGGTTTTCAAGGAGTACTCTATCCACCACATTCTAAATAGGGCCCTGAGTCTTTACGTTAAAAAGGTGCGTAGAAAGCGATGACAGATTTACACACTCTACTGACCTGACAATAATTCAGGAACATCCCCGCCCAACTCAAACAACTTCAAGTACATGCCTCATAGAACTAAAAGAAACTAGCAGATAACAGTAAAAGTTGCATGTTAATGATGTAGGTACCATGGACCCGACACGGGTTGAATGGCCCTCAGTTTGTAAGGGACTCCTTGATGGATAGTTTATTGCTTGTACAAGCAAACAGCATGCGATGCAATGTACAGAAAACAGCACTGGAGCGTACAGGCCCTAGAGTAGAGACCTGCTATTATAAGGGATGACAACAAGGTTAGTATTGGTAGGTAGCTAAGCTTTGAGGATCAGTGAAGGAGGTGTTATGAGAAGCAGGTGGAAGGGGAGGGAAAACTGGATATTAACAGGCAAAAGGAAGACAAAAGACAGAAATATGGAAGATGGGGGTTGAGAATGAAAACTTACAGTATTGTATGCTGCGTTTCATTTGGAATGGAAACAACATTCTTGTGAAGGAAAGATATCTTCTGATATTTCAATACATTTGTCAAGATGCAAGCATCAGTTGAAGCATCTTACACGAGTGGTAAAGTAATAAAACAGCTCTGGTGAAACAGGGCATGTGTAATCTCTCTTGGATGCAACGCAAACATCTGGAACGCAGAATATGGGGAAGAAGAGAAGTCACGGGTGGGTTTGTATAACTCCATTTTTTAACTAGCTTGATGCCTCAGGCAGGTGGCATAGGGCCCAATATCAAAAATTCAATAGGTACAAATGCTTGTACATCAATCAGAGCAACTAAAATAAAACGGAAGCGCAAACTCAGAGCCTTAAAAAGGGTTTCCACGTTTCGGAGGCAATATTTTGACAAGTTGGTCAAGTGAATGAAAGATGCAGAATACCTAAAATCGCCCAGAATTAACCTGAATGAACAGAGGTCCTTGAAAGCTGTAGTGGCAACCAGAAGCTAACGCCTGCTCCCACTGCTGCACCAGGTACATAATGACCTTCATTCTCTATAAGGTGACATGAAAGATCATGAGGGGCGGAGGCGGTGATGTGCACATTAGACAGGTCCTGCCACTGACTTATCATGAGACAAGCTGAAAGGTGATGTTGATAGGAGTGCCACAGAGGTTACTATGAATAGTTTATGGGTGATGCAATGGGAAGTACTGGGATTAAGGCTGGTGGCAATGGTAAGTAATCAGGACAGAGAAATGCTGGATCTAGTCAGAGTGGAGAGGCCGGAGCTGGGAGGCTGCTGTGCAGTAAACTGCAGCAGTCACAGCAAAGCATGGCGATGGCACAGAGAAGGATCAGAGCACTAGGAGTAAGTAGAGATGAGAATATGTGGAGCACAGGGCTGATGGCAGCGAGACGGGGTGCATGAGAAGAAGAAGCTGGCTGACACAATGACACACGGGGAGGGGATTCTTCCCAATGTGGGACTGGCTGAAGGATCGTTCCATTCACAAGAGGCACTCCACAATTCGGGTGTATTTCTAGGAGGGCGAATTTGACAGTGAAGAGGGAATGCTGGGCAGCAAAGAGGAACTGAAGTATTCTACTTACCACGTTTCGTACTGTCGATGAGGAAGGTTTGGGTCTCATCTTCAGAGAGGTATAAAACATGTGCCTCTAAATAGGAGCCATAGTGAAAACAGGAAAGGGGAAGCTACTGCAACTTCTTAAAATAAACTTTGAGGTAAAAAATTGTTAATGTTTTGTTCATTAGTGCTAACGTTCTGTAATTCATTCATACATATGCTATTTGTCAGATGTTATTTCATGATGAAAATCTACACCATCCCACATGCACAGAGCACAAGAACAGAAAAGTACAAATTCACACTCTCCATATATCCAAAAATGTGTGTAGATTTTTTCCGAATTATTTGATGCTGATTTATAAAAGCATAATAACAATCGCCTATGTTTAACAGACTTCTTTGGAATTGAGGTTTCTAGACCAGGAGTCCTCGCATCACAGATCATTATCCCATTCGTTACAATGATGGTACCCGCTACACTGACCCACATTGGACTTCTTTTGAAAAGGTCCACGTGCTTGTGCCTCGGTTAATGCAATGTTGTCCAACACTGATCTCTCTTTTTGCCGCAATTTGCAGTGGCATCTTTTCATCGAGACACGTGCCGTGTTTACTGAAACTGGTCCATTGCTCGTGACCGACTGCGTCATATTTTCCAGGATAGAGTTGTACGCTACACAACCCGAAGCGATGCGTGACTTTAAAAATTTCACTGCGTTTTGGGGTGAAACCACATATTAAAGGCTAGTGAGGCAGAATCACTCAGACAGTTGAGGTCAGAGATAGGGCTGGAAAAAATACAGTAACAGGAGCTGATAAAAGGTAGGTCAGATTATGAGAAGGGGAGGGTTACTAAATGGTCAGCAAGACTCAAACTATTTTTTATCAAGCCCTGGAGCAGGAATTCTACCAATTTAGCCACTAAGGTACATGTCCCTCCCAGTTGAATATGATTATATTTTGAGGGGCCACAAACAAGATCTCAGTTCATGGCGTGGATGGCATTCTATCAGTCCATAAGATACTGGGCCAAGCTCTGAGCAAAGCCTCTTTCCAAGCTATATAGACGTGCCTGCAGACATACAATAGTGATGCCTTCTAAATGAAAGAGAAAAACAAAAGCTGAGCAGCACGAAACCAAGCTTTGCCTATGTTTTGAATTGCTGTGGTCACACTTGCCTTTTATTATATGTCCCAGGTAACTCGAGGTTTTAGTCATGGGGTTTTTATTCGGGTGTTAAAGAGCCATAAACAATGCAAGTTAGTCAGAACCCGGTGTAATCGCCGCTTCATGATGTGGTATAAGGCTGAATACGGCATGCAATTCATCCACTTTCATTAGTCGAACCCCCATGGGACCTGACCTGGAAAGAGCTTCATTTTAGGTCTCAGTTTAGGCTTTTACTTATGTATAGAGTTGCCATGAGTTGTACACTGCAGCAAGGTAATGGAAGGGGTATTGCCACCCATTGATCCAGACGATCTTATTGCAGTAGGGTCACATATGCAACAATAACATCTTCGCTATGGGTTCCTGTCTTTACGGGTGACACTCCACTTCACAACACCTTGATGGACACAGCCCTCATCAGTCTACCCGTAAAGAAAGATAAATGCACTCATGAGTGGGGCAAGATGGACTTAAGAGGGTGGGGAGAGCAGTTATGGCCCTTGAAACACGAAGCCTGCTCGAAGAGCAACTACGTACTCATTCTCATTATGTACGCATACATATTGCAATCCTATATGATATTAAAAAGTGACCCAAGCAACTGAGACAACAGAACCTGGAAGGTTATAAGCCCTATAAAGGACTCTTTCCCCCACACCTTCCTCCCTTTTTGCACCCTGGGATGACTTTTGTCTAGGACAGAAGAAAATGTATGTGTTTCAAGGGTGGAACAAGGGATGTGGATATCCGCAAACCCCTGAAGTTGTGGGTGCTGACTGACTGGCTTCTTGCAGTGTCTCACGCAGAATCACCCACAATCCTGGACCCAGCCCTAAACTCAAAAATGCTGTAACACCACCACACTGGTGGGTTTATAACATTCGTAAATTCACCTTACACACTTAGAAGTTCCACCAGTCCTGGTTATGTGACTCAAGATGTAAACTTAGGTTCATAAAAGGGTGTTCCATGCACCTATTTCATTAACTGTGTGCAAAACATTTGCAAATAATTTCCTTAGTGCCTGGATGCTTGTTGTTGTAAAAGCAACACAATGACTAAATGAAATACATGTTAATGATGATAATGACTAAATAGTTACCAATATGGCGTACACCACAAACTGAGATGTCTCTAGAAGCCTGAACCAAAAAGTCATTTTTACCCACGTTAATGCTACTTTTTTCAAATACATTGGAATTACAAAATGGCTGCCTTAACCGTGGCGATATTCAAACCTAGCCTACATGTCTGTAGGCTGAGCCTTACTACACTGAGCTTAGAGGGCCGAGAAATAAATATCCTGTCACATCCAGTAGGACAGTGGTTCCCAAACTTTTGACTCCTGAGGACCCCTATTGAGTCACTACTGGAAGCCGAGGACCCCCAAGCAATTCAGTATGATTTAAATTTCAAACATTAAAACAGTAATTCGAAAAAATAAACACACGTGTGCACACCAAACAGATACCAAATTACTAAAGCTTTTAGTATTTTATATTGAAAAAATTTGCAAAATCGAAAATTTTTAATAGGAAGGTTGGTGCTGCATCTCTGCGACTAACTTTTCAATATTTGGCTTTATTTTAGAGTATGAGGCTCCTGCTCCTGACGGGGTCGGACTGGAACCCAAAGCAGCCCTGGCAAATGTTGTCAGGCCAGTCCCCGTACGGTGCACACCAAGTGCAGTGAGTGAACCTGGCCACTACAAAGCGGACTTTGGGGAGCTCTCCACCAAGAAAATTTGGGGAAAAATGGTGCATTCTACAACACATTTGTAATTATATATTGAATTGTATTCGCTTTCAAAGCATAGTAAATGATGACCTTACTATGCACCAATACAACAATCTTTTGGGGCTCTTCCATGAATCCCTCCCTATCATCCTCCAACAGTGCCTCTCTTCTTCCCATAGCACCTCTGTCACATGTATTTCATTTGTTTTATAGCATCTCTCATACTAGTGTAGGGTGTCAGAGCACTTTACATCACACACATACAGAAACAATGGGGGAGATTTACAAAAAGTTGTGCAATGCTTCGCAGCCCCCGCGAGGCTGCGCTGCGTTGCATGCGACAGGGAGGGAGCAGGGGAGCGCCATATTTCCAAAGCTATGGCTCTCTCCTCCCTTTCACTTGTGCCGGCGCTGATTTCAGTAGCTCGCTGCCATGCACACACCTTAGCGCTGAAGCGCTAAGGTGTGTGCATGAGTGTAGCATAGGTTTTGTACAGGAAGGGTAGCCTTCCTGTACAAACTACTATGCTAGACACGAGGAAAGCTTTTCCCACTTTATAGGCGTGCTGCACAGTGCAGCACGCATGCAGTCGGAAAAGGAAGGAGAAATGAAAGAATTTCTCTTTCCTTGTGCCTAGTTGAAAAGGGCGCAGTGTTCTCACGCTAAACCCAATCTACTGTTTTTAGTAAATTGGGTTTAGCGTGAGAAACCTTGGGTGGTTGCATGGGAACAAGTTTAGTGCTGGAAAGTAAATTACAAAAAAGATTTTGCGTCGTTTTGTGTCACTTTTGTGACGCAAACATGGTGCAAAAGCTTAGTAAATCTCCCCAATGAATCATACGTGTGTAAATCAGTGTATAGAAAATGTTACATAGGGAAAAGGGGACTTCAAGGTGTAGGATTCACATGTCATCCATACTGATAAGCATTTTTTAAGAGTGCTTGATTTGGAGAAGCACAAAATCTGGTTACAGAATGTAACACAGTGGTTAGCGTTGACTTTAATTATAACAATTTAATTCTACCCAAACATACCTTTTTCAATCAATCAATCAAAATATCTTTATTCGAATATAAAAAATATCCATAAAAGCACAATAAAAACAATTCATAGATGGCAACATATTCAAGACAAAAGATACAATACATTTATAGCAATGACTAAAATGGATCATAAATAACATAATATATCATACATTAACAATCAATGGTGGAGTTTTAATAACAATACAATAAAATACATTTCTAACGACCTTCATTGGGCACACATAGTTCTACGTGACCGTACGGCCGACTTCAGGAATGATCCGACACGGAAAATTAATTCATCATCCGCCAATTTAAGCACTTCCGTGTAGGCTATCCTGAAGTCGGAAATAGCACGTGATTTAAAAAAGGTATCAAAAATCCTTTTGCAAATTTAAAATAAAAACCGCAAAAGAATAAAAAGTGCAACATTGTTTGATTACTGTGTGCATTACATGGACAAGGCGATGCATCAAGATCAGTATTGTAGCCCAAGGGGAAGCATAATAAATATTTCATAGTGCCTGCTCGTAAACGAAATAACAACCCTCTTTCCCAATATCCTAAGGGTTTTAAAAGATATCTAGCAGGCAAATAAGAACAATTCTCTATGGACATATACCTTACAACTGAGGTTTTCTTGGTCTCTCTCCAGTGCCTTTCATCGCTATATTTTTTGTACAATGCCTCTTGTATTGCTTTTTTATTAATTAGCTCGGATTGAATTGGATTTAAAAAGATGCGTAAATAATTTACGCCTTTTAGGCTCTCTTTTACAGCAGCGAGCCATGGTATATCCCCGCCCTCTCACATCTAAGGCAATCCGTTATTATATCTCTAGTGAGGGTTGCCGCAGTGTTTTTCCAAATTGCAACCCAGAACAGTGCCGGACGAGCCCTAATGTAATCTTCGATGTAGGGCAAGTTCAGTTCTTTGTGGCACACATATACCGATGAAGAAATCGGTGCTCCCAAGAGTTTTCTACATAGTCTATTTTCTTCGGATTGGATACTACTACATTTGGTAAAGCCCCAGATTTCTGCTCCATAGGTTGCAATGGGAGCACACTGCAGTTTAAAAATTTTCTTAAAAGCTAGAACGGTTTCAGACCTTTTGGGTTGGGGTAATCCCAGAAGTGTATTAATGCTTCTTGACAGTTTACTTCTGCTGTATGCCACATGTTCAGACCATGAGCCATTTGTAGCGTAAAGTAACCCAAGATAAGAAAAAGTGCAAGTGCTTTGTAAACTTTCTGAGTCAACAATAATTTTATTAATGGGGCGCTTTTTAGGACCGCATGCCATTAAAAATGATTTTTTAAAGTTAGTCCTCAAATCTAAAACAGCCATAAAATCTACAAAACTCGTACTAAAATGCGTAAAGCATTTGGGGTGCGTGCCATTAAAACCGCATCATCGGCATACAATAGTGCAGGCAGTGTATTGCCATTTATACTCGGCACGTCGTGGGTAAGTCTTACTAGTGAGTCATGCAAATCATTAATGTATAAAATAAAGAGAAGGGGTGCCAGAACGCACCCCTGTCTGACACCTCTATCAATTTTAATATCACTTGATACGTCCCCATCCTGACTAATCCTCACACACGCATGCAAATCTCTGTGCAAATATGCTAAAAATGAACTAAAACTTCATCCAAGCCTTGTTTTAAAAGAATAGACCATAAGCGTGACCTATTAACGAGGTCAAACGCAGAGGTGAGGTCCATGAAGGCGAGATATATGGGAGATTTTTTTGCAACAGTATACTTGCCAATAATCAAATTTAAGTTCAGACACTGTTCTACTGTGCCTACTTTACTTCTAAACCCCAGTTGACACTGCCTTAAAATATTGTCACCCTCAGCCCATGACCTTATCTTATTATAGAGAATCCTTCCCAGGATTTTCAAGGTATTGTCGATGAGGGAAATAGGTCTGTAACAACTGGGGTTAGAACGATCGCCCTTTTTAAAAATCGGTACAATAATACTCATGGACCACGTGCTCGGGATTGTATCATAGGTTAAATTATTAAAAACGTTCAATAAAAGGGGTGCCCAAAAATCTGGGTTATTTTTAATAAGATCGATGAGCAGCCCATCAGGGCCCGGCGCTTTGTTACCCAGACTTTGTTGGATTACATCCTCCACTTCCAACAGAGTTATATCTATTGGGGTAGGCGCATAATATTCATATAAGTCCTCTGTACCAATTGGGGCCGAGTAGATTTTAGAGAAATGGGCCACCCATAAGTCGCTGGTTATATTACAACTAATAGCAGTTAGGGGATGTCCTAATGTCCTAATGTTTTTAACTGCCGCCCAAAACCATTTCCTTTTTAAGGATGCACTGCATGCTAAGCTCTCCCAGTGATTTTTTAGGATTTCATCTTTCCTTTGTGTAGTTACTGTCTTATAATGGAGCCTCAAGGTTTTAACGAGTACCCGATCTCTAGGGGTCATTGACAGTGCCTTGCGAAGCTTTCTATTTGCTAAGGAGCAGTCTTTATTAAACCATCTCGGTCCCATTCTAACTTTCGTAATAGGCCTTGACAACAACCATTTTGTGCCCACACACAATTGAGTGAATGCACCAATCACATCGGGATTATGATCCTTAAATGACAGGCAGGTATCGACAAGTGGCGAGAAAGCAGTTAACATATTATCAAATAACTTGTTGATATCAATTCCTCGCCAGACTAATCTCAAATTATCTGTAGAGGGTAACAGATTCCTAGCACCACACTCCTTGTTGTTTACAGATTTGGGGGCAATTTCCAATAATATTTTAATGGGGTTGTGGTCTCCATGATGGGTCGGTATAACCTCTGCACTTAGCAAACTATCTTCTAAGATTGAAGAGATAAAAACATAATCAATAGTGGAGGCACAACCCCTGCCTCTATATGTTGGTTCAATACGATTATCTTTATCGGGGATAGCAGCAATATCCATAGTATTAATTAGATTATAATTACATAAATAATCTAATAGTTCTATACCCTCGTACACCGAGACAAACAAGTGGTCGGAAATATTGGTATGTTATTACTCATTGGAATCCTTGCATTAAAATCTCCCCCACACAAATGCCGACAACATTAGTAAAAACCTTAAGGTTTTGTAGAGTTAAAATAAAATTAAACAAATTATTAAACATGATATTTGGCACCGAGTAAAAATCATTGTTATAAAAGTTAATTAAACATATGGAAATACCCTCGTAAAAATCAAAGCCTGTATGTTATCATTTCTTGTATCTAAAACATTCACATTGCCACCCGTTAGAATGTTCACCCAAATCGAAAGCCCACCAGATGGTCGCCCTACCTTGGGGACCGGGACAACATTATTAAAACACTGGAACCCTTCTAAGTAGAAATCCCGAGTGGCCCAGGTTTCTTGCATCATTATAATGTCCTGATTTTCAACTATTTCAATCCAGTCTGGTAAATTCATTTTAGATGCCAGACCGGCGACATTCCAACTGAGTATACTCAGTTTAGAGTTGATGCCAGACCTAGTTGGATTTAAGTGTCCTACCAAAGGGCATTCATCAATTGAACTATTAGCTTCAATAGGTAGCTGGGCGGGTACAAGTCAATCTTGAGTGTCTAAAGAGGACAGAGGCAAAAACCTATTATGCCTCGATAGAGAAGCACCAGCATTCATTTGTGAGCTAAAAATTGGTTTATAGAAGTATCCCAATGGGAGCAAAAAGATATTGCTGGGCCCCATACCTGTATCTTCCTGAACCTTTAATAGGGATTTCACCAATGCAGGGTTACAAAAATTAACGACAATACAGTCCCCCTCGATATTTTTAACAGAGGGCCCAACCCAGCTTATCCTTCGTACCATGATAATATTATTTGCATCAGCCACCTTATACCCCTTATGTTTGGATAACCAATCAACGCACTTATTGCGAAGTTGGTACCATGTCTCGATTTGATTTTTCTTAAGTGGAGATACACCTGCAAGTGCGCAGACAAATGGACAGGATGCAGGTGGAAGGTTCAATATATCTTTACTGGCTTGAGTATCTATATTGTTTACTTGAGATAAGGTCCCCCCATGTATATTAAGATCCCTTGTGTTAGATCTCTCTGTAGTGGCACACATAGTGCTACTAAAATCAGGTTGTGTGTGTAAAGTTGTAACTGGCAAAATATTTAATCCTACAGTGTTAGATATATTCCCTGGTGTAACAATATCCTTTGCTATGAGGCACTCTTTACCTTCTCACAAGTGGGACATGTCCCAGGTGGTAGTAACAGTGAGGCTAGTGGAGCAGGGACATGTAACTGAGGGACAGTGTCAGCCAATATCAGCCTTGATTCCACCCCCTCTACTAGAGCAGGTTTAACATTCTTGAGTTGGGAGCATAATTTATTTGACAAAGTATCCAGCCTATCAAGCCGTTTCCACAAAGCACAGAAATTGGAATCAATCAGATCTTTAATTTGCCAGAAAAACTATTAATAACAGTATCAATAAAGGTCTCTCCCAAACCGTTATATGGAGGAGAGGGCAATATAATACTCGTCTGAGTGCCAACAGAGTTCCTTAGTTCTTCATAGTAAGGGGAGATGACAGATTCAGAATTCAGGGACTGAGTCTGTGAAGGTTTATGCAGCCAAGTGCTCATAACAGAACGAGTGGAACCGGTGCGAGGTGGTTGTTTTCTCTTCAAAGGGGCGGGCTTTACTGTTTTCCTCTTCCTCTTTGCACCCGCACACTCTATAGCACTAGTCAAGGTGGAATCCTGATCAGTAATAGTACTGATAGCCTTTGGGCTCTGTGTCAAAATTGCTTCATGTCCAGACATAGAACCGGTGGTGGAAGTTGGTAAGCTCATCGGATGAACATTCCGAGCACTACTGGGCAGGAGAGAGCCAACTGTATCAGCCAATTCAGGCCCTAACATAGGACCATCATGCAATGCCTCAATGCCAAGGGATAGTCTCCTCTCTGTTAAATCAATCTCATTAGAGACTATATTCACCGCCCTTTCCAGCATACTGTCTATACTTGTGATAACTGGGCGGGAGGGTATTGTATCAGTTCTCTTCCCCATATTTAAAATTTAAGCAGCTGGGATACAGTTGATCAGGGGGCAGTGCTCACCTGGTTCAATGCCACCGACGAAAGAGAAATGGCCCAGCCCGGCCTCAATCGGACACTGACGGGCAAGGACGGGCCCGCCCTTGGCCCGGGCTTCGCCCGGGCGCTGCCCGCGCGCGTCCCGCGCTGCGGAGGGCCGGGCCTCAACTTATTGCACCTCCTGGCGCCGCGATGACGATAACAGCGGGCGTCTTTCCCTGCGCCTGCTGGGATATGTAGTCCGCTAGCGCCTGTTCCCCTCACGGCTGGCAAGAGGAGAGAGAAGACTGAAGGAAAGCCGTTCCCTCACGGCTGGCAAAAGGAAAAGAAAGGCTGGGGCAGAGCCGTTCCCCTCACGGCAGTGACTGCTGGTAAGTGAGCGCGTCCCGCGCTGCGGAGGGCCGGGCCTCAACTTATTGCGCTTCCTGGCGCCGCGATGACAATAACAGCGGGCGTCTTTCCCTTCGCCTGCTGGGATATGTAGTCCGCTAGCGCCGTTCCCCTCACGGCTGGCAAGAGGAGAGAGAAGACTGAAGGAAAGCCGTTCCCCTCACGGTTGGCAAAAGGAAAAGAAAGGCTGGGGCAGAGCCGTTCCCCTCACGGCAGTGACTGCTGGTAAGTGAGCGCGTCCCGCGCTGCGGAGGGCCGGGCCTCAACTTATTGCGCCTTCTGGCGCCGCGATGACGATAACAGCGGGCGTCTTTCCCTGCGCCTGCTGGGATATGTAGTCCGCTAGCGCCGTTCCCCTCACGGCTGGCAAGAGGAGAGAGAAGACTGAAGGAAAGCCGTTCCCCTCACGGCTGGCAAAAGGAAAAGAAAGGCTGGGGCAGAGCCGTTCCCCTCACGGCAGTGACTGCTGGTAAGTGAGCGCATACCTTTTTGGCAGCATCGGGATAATTAAAGACTGGGAAAAAAGATGGCATACTAACTTGTACCATGCAGTTTGTATGCAGCTCTTTGACGGCAGTTCATAGCTGACGGTGCTAGATTATGATTGTAACTTATGAACTGCACAGTAACAAAAGAATCTCTGTGACAAAAGCAGTAACCCAGCTATGCACATAAAATACTATTTTATTAAAAATGCATGGTACACGTTCTTTGGAGCAGGCATATTAACCCTCTGCGCTACCTACCATCTCTCTCCAGCAGGTACATTAATCACTCGAGTTATCTTGACACTTTTATTGTTGTCGTAAAACTGCAGATTATACAAGGAACTTTGCATTGCTTTTAAAACAGCTGCCTGCGGACCCCCTGGGAATGTGTCAGGGAACTAATGAAAATATACAGATATGCCGTTCCTAACTATTGTCAACACAAGGGAAGTGACACCGACCTGATCCAAATTAGGTTCAAGGTGGGGAGTCCAATTATTGGATTATAATGCCCTCACACACCCAAAAGGGTGTCATGCTTCATCATCTGGGCTGCTCCTCGTCGGGTCGGCGGTGCAATACCCAACGGGCTCCCTATAATAGGGGCTCTTTATCGGAGATCTTCTTCCAATAGCCGTATGGTGAAGTGGGGGTGTGGGGCCAGAATAGTGTAGATGTGTGAGATTGAATGTGTGATCTAAAATAGGGTTAGGAGTTCCGTTAAATGCAATTTATTCAGATGGTCTCCTACCCTAATTAAAAAGAATGACAATGTGACGCTCAAATGAGTATTATGTCTCAAGTTAAGGCATCATCATTATTAAAGGAAGGTCAACATGTTTCACGCTTGTTGTCAAGATCTACATGCGATTCATCAGGACCTATTTAAAAGGTAGACTATCTACACATACACATGGTGCGGTGGCCAAATACTCACAGCAGCCGGTTCTTTTACCTATGTAAGTATACCTGTCAATCCCTGCTCCTACCTGTGTTGGTGAGAAAAAGGAACATGAATCATGAATGTACACATATAGGTATATAAACAGTGTAGTGACCCTTGTGACTCTTAAAAGAATATTATATTCATTGTGATGTGAATAACAAAAAACTGTAGTGCCAAGCAGTGGATGTCCAAAGTGTGCTATAGTGAGCTATGGCCATAGCGGCACTGTGGAGCGCAGCAAATAAAAACAAGTAAACTCACCCCATAAAGTGAGTATAACCAGGCGTCATCAGTACCCGGTAGGAAACAAACAAGAGGAGTACCTCAATTGCTGTATAAAACCATTAAAATAAAAGTAAATCAATATAGACAAGGAAAAGCGTAGTCATATCCATTCTCATATGTTATGATCATACATGTAACTTGATATTATGAACACGGGTTAAATCTCCCATATCAGTGAACAATCGAAGTCATCAATAATTAAGTGGCAACTCTAAACTCTTGTTCCCCCGTAAGGAAGTGGAAAAGAAACAACATTCATAGTGGGAAGACCAAGTGAGGTCTATCTACAACCCCATTATTGAAGACAAAGCGCAGATATAAGCATGCACACGCTGCGTACTCAATGCTGTGCCAGCGATCCCACCAAATAACTCACATAGGTTGGGGACAATGTCTTACAACTAAGTGGGTTTGCGGTTGGTTCATAGTATGGTGATGGTTGAAGAATTGGTGACCAATCCATTACTAAACAGATAACACCGTACTAACAAGGAATGTTTCAGGATTTGCCAAGCGTCCTGTAATCTTAACTGAAATAGGGGTCAAGTTCTAGGAAGTACAACCCTTCCGTCGCGCACTAGCAGCGTACTTACTTCTGTGTCAGTAACACATCTCCGAGCGACCTACCCACATCTACCGGGTCCGGGAGGTGAGCTACTCTGTTTGAGGACTGTATTTATAGTCCCCCTTGCTGTCAATTGTAGTATTACGGGCAAAAGTGGCTGGATGTATAGCGGCCATCTTGAAATGGTGTTATATGGTATTAAAGACACAAGGTTTAGAAATGGCATAATATGCAGTAATTGCAAAAGGGTGCATATAAGGGTCTATAGATCCCCGACAGCCGTAGTCAAGGGAAGGAGAAACAATGAAGTCGATAAAGAGTTAGCTGGTTAAAGGACTATGTATGTAGTCCATCCTTGTTGTCAATCAGAACATTAAGGGCCAAAGTGACCGGGTGTATAGCGGCTATCTTGGAAAGGTGTTATTTGTTTTAGAAGTGGGACAAAGGGCAATAATTCTGAAAAGGTGAATATGACAGTCAGTCAATCACCAACAGTCATAGTCAAGAGAAGGAAAACACCACAGTCAATCTAAGGTTATCTGACAATGTCGGATGCACAGGTAGAATTAGAAAGGTGTGTTTAGCCATTCATTAGGAGAATTATTCTATTGTCGTCCCCCCAGTCAAGAGTGGTGGTGATTTAAACTGAAGGGGGAGGTATTAAAATCCCCTAGTATGTCAACCGGAAACATATAAGAGGGGTGTGTAAGGTTTATTAACACACACGGACCAGAGGAGAGTCGTGAGATATCGCCAGTGTTTCAAGGAGGATGACTTATGAGTGAGGCCCAAAAGTGGGTGTCAGTCGCGTGACAACGTGGATCTACTGGTGCTTGGTCAGTTTGTATGTCATCACAACAATCTCTAGTTATCAAATAAAGTGTTGTGGCCCATGTCATAAGCCGTCAATGCTAAATATTGAGAGAGTTCCACTGGATTTCCTCATTCAGTCCTACAATGTGGGAGGATAATCTGTGCACCCACCTCTGTTCTTTAATGAGCAGTGCCGCTTTCGTAATCTTTGGAAATGATTCTAAAACGACCCATTGTAGTGCTTCTGGGGTATGGCGTTTCTCTAAATAATGTGTGCACATTTTGGTGTTGTTCTTCTGGCAACGGAAGTTACTGCGGTGTTCAAATATGCGTATTTTGATGGGACGTGTGGTCATCCCTACATAGTATAGTCCACAAGGGCGTGTAATCAAATATACGCAATTCTGTGTGTTGCAGTTTGTATGAGACCTTAACTCCCAGATGAAATTAGTACTAAGAGTCACAGACTTATGTATCTTAGTGAAGGCACAGGCCGTGCACATTCCACAAGGGTAATGGCCTTTAACAGGTGGTAGTTGCCAGAGTGTACATTGTTGCCTCCACGTGGGCCCCTTAGGTCTTGTCTGAATCAGCATGTCTTTGAGATTCATTGAGCGTTTAAATGCAAAACGCGGTCTCTCCAAGGCCAGCGTGCCTGTATTGAGTATATTCCAGTGCTTTTTTATCACCTTGGTGAGTTGATTTGAAACTGGCGTGAACATGGTGACACAAGTCACCGTTTCACATTGAGATTTCTCTCTTGGTTCTAGAAGACCTTCGCGATTATTGTTTCGAGCTCTTTTCCTCGAGAGTGATATACTCCGTGGTGGATAATCGCGTGCTGCTAAGTTCTTAGCAAGAATGGCTGATTCAGATTTGAAATCCTCAAGAGTGCTACAATTTCTCCTGACCCGTAGGAATTGACCAAATGGAAGGTTTTCCTTCAAGGTCTTAGGATGGTGACTGCTGTAAAGTAGTAGGCTGTTGCGGTCTGTATTCTTTCTATACATGGTTGTGGACAGTGCACCATTATTCAGTCTGATGGTCAAATCCAGAAATGCAATCTGGCTGGCTGAAACCGTGCCAGTGAATTTAAGATATGGATTCTGGATATTAATCCACTCAAAAACTGATTATATGTCTGTGAATCTCCCGTCCAAAAGATGAGGATGTCATCTATGAAACGTTTCCACAGACGTATGTTGGACTTATGGGTTACCTTCTTGGAAGATAATTTTCTCCTCAAAGGATGCCATATAGAGACAGGCTAGACTGGGCGCAAAGGTACTTCCCATGGAAGTACCTTGTGTCTGATGGTAGATCTGGCCATTGAATTAAAAAAAGTTCTCAGTAAGGGCTATGGTTGCACATTCCATGATGAATCCCGAAGGTGTCGTGGATACCCATGTCAGTGAACTTAGTTCCTCCTCAATCACGTCTAAAGTGGCCCTCTGTGGGATGTTGGTGTAGAGTGCTTCCACGTCTAGAGTGATGAGGAGGTCAATGTCTGTGGTGGGTTGGAATTCGGCAAGTAGACGGAGAACATCGGTAGTGTCTTGGATGTAAGAAGGAATAAGTTTAACCAAGGGCTGTAGAAAATGGTCTCAGAATTGTGACAACGGTTCTAATATGGAGTCTATTCCTGAGACTATGGGTCGCCCCGGTACTGGAGTAGTCCCTTTATGGATCTTGGGAAGTATGTAGAAATAGGGAGTCCTAGGCTCTTGTTTAATGAGAAAGGATGCTTCCTTTTTGCTTATCCAGCCTTGGGTCTCAGCTGAGAACACCAGTGATGTAATGGCCCTGGTTAACCTTTCTGTAGGATTTTTCGCAATGGGTGTATAGTACCGCCTGTTGCTGAGTTGTCTCAGGCATTCAGTTTCATAATCTGTAGTGGCCATGATGACCGTTGCACCTCCCTTGTCTGCTTGTTTGATAGTTATTGTTGGATCGTTGGCCAGTGTCTTTATGGCCATCAATTCATTGTTGGGGATGTTACAGAAATGTCTCTGATTGGTGGTGGCACATATGTCCTTAAGAACGTGTCAGGGACCCCTGGGGGTCCGCGGACCCCAGTTTGGGAACCACTGCAGTAGGACATTCTCCTGCCATTTGTACATTGCCCAGTATATTGAAATTTGCTTAGCAACAAAACCCACAGGTTTAGACCGGAATAAAATAGTCTGCACATAATTTTCTGCAGCCTGTCTTGAAGCACTGCTCATTTCCGATCTTCAGCTAAGAAAAGGGGATGTAATCACACTAATTACAGTTATGGGGAGAGACTCACTGGCCCACATCTGACTTGGCCTTTCAGTGTGCCTTTGTGTCCACTTGAGCTTACACTGCCCTCCACTAAGCAATCTAATATGTAGAAGGAAATGACTTGGGCATCTTTTGATTGCAGACGCACTCATCGCTGCTGACTCATCCGGCTCTTGGGCCTGGCTTCAAAGGCTGTACATAGGGTAGGCTGGGGTACTTCAAGCAGATTCTCCAATGTTAGTAAATAAAGGGGCGAGCTACAAAGACGAGATCAGAAATCGGAAACACCAGAGCTTGCAATAGCACACGATTTATAATGAAGCCAGGTGTAGACTTACACTAGAGTATGGCAACTTGAAATGGGGCATGGCATGTAACAGAGAAGCAATTTCACTATTTAAACAATTGTAATACGGCCACCTTAAAATGTAGTGGTCAATTTGTGCACCTTACATGTTAAGCGTGGAATGTTTTGCGCTTTATAAGTCTCCTTTTCATTTAATTTCATAAGAGTAAGGGAGGAGGCCCCATCCCGCCTCCCTTGGACTTTCCTGTTCTGTGCCACCCTGCATACACATCACACTGGCACCACACACATTCATCCTGGTGCTGGGCGCAGTGTAGGGGGAGTAATAAATAGAGCTCCAAGGGGCTCCGGCATCAGTCTGTTTACTAACGACTCACAACATGCATCTGTGTCTGTCTGTCTGTCCCTGGTGACACCACACAGGCAACATGGAGGTCGCAGGCGTCCCTTCCTGATGTCCGGCCCAACATTCGGTCCTCAAACTCCCCCAGCTGTGCACAACTGCCTCCCTAAACTGCTCACCACTATGGAACTCTATACTGTGCCCTGTTGGCGATTGGTGCATCGTGGTAACGCAATGAAGCTTGCTTATATCCAGGTGTGGCATCACGGAGTATCGCAGTAACTGCACTCTTCAGATGAGTGGTCTTGTGGCTGCCTGGGGAAGACAACATCCTCAAGCTCAGCTATTACGAGCTCTTGCGTGCCCCTGTATTCCTGCCTGTGATGGCCACTAGAGGACTCGATACTAATGAACAACCTTGAGAGCAAAATGACCACAATGCACACCCCAACTTGGACTTGTCACCAGATTTAACATACTGTGGAGTGCAATAAAAAGGTCACAAGATCAGCCTTATTACCACCACGTACATCCTAAAAACGTACCTGGCACCATCTTCTGCGGTATGGTCAGTGAACAATATTCAAAGAACTTAAGGCCTGATTTAGAGTTTGCTGAACGGCTTACTCAGTCACAGAAGTGACAGGTATCTCATCTGCCTTATTACAAGTGCATTATATCCTATGGCACACTTATTAAGGTGAACGGGATATCCATCACATTTGAGACTGAGTAACCCTCTGCCAAACTCTAAATAAGGCCCTTTACTTCAGTGGTTGACACAAGGTTGACCAAACCATCCAACAAACAGATTGAGCCCAAAAGAAGGTGTGGTAACTCCTAGCTGTGCATGCTAGAATGTTCTACTCTGGGAGTTCTAAAAATGTTATGATTTAGAATGGGGGTTAAAGAGGAGATTGAAGGTGAATGTTGGCTGAGGTCCTTACACAGATCTTATCTCCTCTAGGATACTGTCTGTCCTTCTTTATTACACTGGTGACGGGGAGTAGAACTCTCTTATGACCGCAACAGCTACCCAATGTCAACTACCTGCATTTATAGTCTTTCTAGATCATTTGTTCTGGCTAAATGTCCAGGAGCGTGTGGAGCATTTCTACAATTGAATAAAAAGTGTGGGAATTCCTTCTGCTGGGAGAGGAATGTCGGGAAAGTTTCACACTGCTCTACTTAAAGTGCTACTCTCCAAGCTCTCTGTTAAGGTCAGTGCCCTATCCGTTTATGCGCAAAATACTGGTGGTGAGTTATTTTAAAAAAAAATTATTTAATAACCGGAGAATTTTGTTGTTCACTGTTACAGCCGCATGCACTATTGGCATGCGCATCTTCCAAAAAGTGAGTGTGGTGTTACCTCGCACTTAACTTTTGATTTCTCCTTAGCAAGATGCACAGTTCAGTCACAGGACTGCAACACAAGCGTCATCGCGTCGCAAGTGCTGTGTCGCAGCCCAGATAGATGCTGCAGCCATTTTGAATTGGAAACAGGATACTTTCAGATTTGTTCAACGCGGCCATCATTCTTCGAGATCACGGCACGGTGAATTACAAATACTGCTTATCCATAAGACAGCAATCTTTGGAAGGAAAAGTGAATCCAGTGTACAACTTGAATACAAGCGGCGTGTACAGACTCACTATTGCTGTACTTGTAAATGGAGTATCTACATTTTGTTGCTCTACTATTTGGGTTCTCCGGTATTATATCGAATACCGGTGGTTGTGGAAGGATTCAAGTAATATTTCGAAAACCAGCGTAACTGTTTAGTTTTTGTTAATTTGTTAAAAATTCTTTAGCGTTTTAAGTACATTTCTTTATTTATTTTTAAAAAAGCAGAATTTGTTATAAGTCACACCATTTTTGTGTAACTTGCAGTACCACCATGCAGAATGTTAATCCTCCTCTTTTCTTTTTATCTCCTTCGTTAAGTGCTGAGCGGAAAACCTCTCTTTTGATGCACAGTTTGGGGCATGAAAGTGAAGAAGTATTTGAACACTTACCACATCTTTATGATGAAGATGCTACAGGGCAAAATGAGTTTGAAATCTGCATAAAGAAGCTAGATATTCATTATCTTCCAAAGATTAGCACAGTCTTGGAGCGTTATCACTTTGGCAAAAGGATGCAAAGATCTGATGATTCTGTTGAGGAATATATAACTTCTTTACGAAAATTTGCTTCGACACGTAATGTTGGTCCTTCGTGTGAAGAGCGACTTTGGGATTAAATTATGTTGGGCTGTGTGATTAAGAAAGCTAGAGAAACTTTGCGGCAGGAAGGTAATACTTTGTTAAAGGAAGTTCTTACCATTGCCAAAACTTGTGAACACTCCATGGCATGTGTGGAAACGATCAGAAAGTAAAATGTTCTGTGTGAAAGAGGTGATGGTGACAGGATTTCTGTAGTGAGAACTAAGACATGCAGAATGTTAATCCTCCTCTTTCTTTTTATCTCCTTTGTTAAGTGTTGAGCAGAAAACCTCTCTTTGATGCACAGTTTGGGGCATGAAAGTGAAGAAGTATTTGAACACTTACCACATCTTTATGATGAAGATGCTACAGGGCAAAATGAATTTAAAATCTGCATAAAGAAGCTAGATATTCATTATCTTCCAAAGATTAGCACAGTCTTGGAGTGTTATCACTTTGGCAAAAGGATGCAAAGATCTGATGATTCTGTTGAGGAATATATAACTTCTTTAAGAAAATTTGCTTCGACACGTAATTTTGGTCCTTTGTGTGAAGAGCGACTTTGGGATTAAATTATGTTGGGCTGTGTGATTAAGAAAGCTAGAGAAACTTTGCGGCAGAAAGGTAATACTTTGTTAAAGGAAGTTCTTACCATTGCCAAAACTTATGAACACTCCATGGCATGTGTGGAAACGATCAGAAAGTAAAATGTTCTGTGTGAAAGAGGTGATGGTGACAGGATTTGTGTAGTGAGAACTAAGACAGTTAAAGGAATCCAAGGACTCTAAGAAATCTCAAGTTAAATTTTTCCGACATAATAGCTTTAATCATTTAGCAAATTTTAAGGATGTCCAGGTTGGAACGCGGTGTAAAAATATTTGGGAAGAAGAGCCATTTTACGAATAGCTGTCGATGTACTGTGTTTAAAGGGAAAGTAAATGACATAGATTAATATTCAGAGGATGCGTGTAATGAAATTGTTTTGCAAGTACTAGTGAATGATGAAGGGGTCCTTTTGATGAAGTACTAGTTGAAGGTGCCCGGGTTAAAATGTTATTTGATTCTGGAGCAAAAATTACCTTAATACTAAAAGATTTTTATGACATGAACCTGAAAGGCAAGGTAGATCTTTTCAGGCTTGATATACAACCAAAAGGGTATCTGGAGAACTCATGAAGGTACTGGGTTACATCAATGGTTGCAAAGAATTTCATGGAAAATTTGCTGCATAGAAAGTGTATGTTTCAAAGAAAGGTGATTCTTTTATAAGCTGGTTCGAGCAGAAAAATCTGATGGTTTATCTGGAATTGAATGAATCTCTGTGTGTGAGACTGAAAGAAAAGGTGAGCATTGTTCAAGATTCTTTTTTAAGTTCTTGCTATGAAAGGAGATTTCCAAATGCTTTATGGATGGAATGGGCTGTTTGAAAAATTATAATAATTTCATAAAGATAAGGCCAGGTTCTGTTCCCAAAATGTGAGCAGTGAGGAATGTTCCATTGAAGGTAAAAGAAGACATGGCTCAAGAATTGGAGAGACTGAAGCGAGATGGTATAATTGAAAAAGTGGAAGGGTCCAAATGGCTATTGTCTGTATTCATGGCAAGAAAGGCAAATGGTGAAGCAAGAATGTGCGTTGATCTAAGGGAGCTTAACAAATGTGTAATTCTGGGTCATTATCCTCTTCCTAATATAACGAGGTGCTGATTTTGTTGGATAATGTGAGACATTTTTTTTTAACATCAGCATACCATTAGATCAAGTTGCATCCTTTGTCACACGAGTTAACATCTGTTGTTACTCCATTTGGCACTTTTAAGTATGTGAGGATGCCCTTTCGATTAATCTCAGCTTCTTCTGTTTTCCAAATTGCAATAGAAAGTATGTTGAAAGGTGTGCCTGGCGTGAAAATATATCAAGATGATGTATTAGTATTTGGTAGCAATCCGAAAGAACATGATGGGCGGCTACATGAGATTCTTGGTAGGCTGGAACTTAGTGGTCTAACACTTAAATTATGAAAATGTAAGTTTAATGCATCTGGCATTGAGTACTTGGGTCATTATATCTCTTCAGACAAGATTCTACCCAAGCAAGATTTGGTGAATACAATAAGTGACATAACATGCCCTTCCAACAAAGAGTAGTTGGTCAGTGTAAGTTTCCTTGAAGACTTATATGTGATATCCAGCAACAGACGACTAACCCATCTTGGCAGCTTCCAGGACAGCAAATAACTGTCAGTAATTCAAACATTAGAACATAGCTAGTGTACAGATCTTTGTGCTGCCATGGATGACCTAGGTAGTATTCTAACCACATTGTAGACTAAGCCACAGCACATATTTCCCTCATACAATATTAGAATAGCAGACAAATAAGCAATGCAATGGAAAAAATAAATGTAAATATGCAAAGAGTGAAAAGAAAAAAATCATAAAAGCAACTACAAAGGCATAATATTACACAGCAGAACTAAAATGGCATGCTGTTATTGAAAACCAACTCTAACCAGTTAAATGGGCATTATGTCACCCAGGCTTCACCATCAGTCTCTTGGTGCTGTTAACAGCAGGGTGGTGTGAGAATCAATTATCATTAACTTTTACCAACTGAGACATATTCTATACATCTCCTAAGTCCAATATCACCACCCTTTTCCTCACACCAGCAATAATAAAGGACCCATGAACTTGGAACACCCTTTTCTAAGCATCCTTGGCCTTCTGATCAACACTTTGTCTCCCACTTTCCACCATCCTTCATGTGCACAATTCTTTATATTAAACTGGGTTCTATATTTTTCTTGATGTGATGATCTGCGTATATTCAGATCTTCATATGAATTGTGTACCAGATTCCTTCTTGTACTCAATTTCAACCATGCTGGATTGAGTTTACTGTGAGGCCTCCTCCCCCTCAAAGAGGCAAATGGTGATATCAACGTTACACTATTAGGGGTGTTGCGGTGAGCCCACCATGTTTCTCTCAAGACAATTTTTGGGGAGTTATTAGTAACAAATCGTTCAAAACCAAAAAATCTGAATCTTTAGAATTGGCAACATCCCATTCATTGTCATCTAGCGCAGCATCACATACCCAGCCTACCAAAATGTTATCACATTTATCTCCATCCTGATCAATTGGCAGCCTCGATAAACAGTCGGCCATACTGTTTTTGGGCCCTGACACATATTCTACGCAAAAATTGTAGTTAGATAATCCCTCCATCCATCTTCTAATACCAGAAGATACATTTTCCATCTCTCTGCAAGTGAAAATTTGTGAAATTGGCCTACGATCCCATTTGACTGTAAATGGTACCCCCCAAGAAAAATTGAAGAGGAGAACTGCCCAATATACAGCCAATGCTTCTTGCTCTATAACGGAATACCGTTCCTCTGCATATCTCAATGAGCGAGAAGGACATGCCACCACTTTAAAGTCACCATCAACCAGCTGAGCCCAAACTGCACCTAAGCCCTTGATGCTAGCATCAGTCGACAAGACTGCTTTCTTGCAAGCGCCGAAATGCCCAAGTGCTGCTTTGGATATTCCTAAATGCTACATCACATTCATCAGTCCAAGTGAATTGGGAATCCTTCTTCGATGAACTCTCAATGGTTGGGACAAACTAGCAAAATTACAAATGAACTTTGAGCAAAACTCCGCTAATCTCAAGATGGAGTGCACCTGATCTTTGTTCTCAGGCATGGACGCCTTAACAACACTATTAGCTAGGTTCAGGTCCAGGACGAGCGTCTCCCCTGACTTGCGTAATACTAGAACGAGTGTACATTGTCACTTGTTCCTTTTGCGACCTATATTCCTGGCCGAATCGAAAATTGTTGCGGTGCATCGCACACTGCGTTTGCAGACGAAATGGCCGCGGTGCGTCAGGGCATAGGACGCAGTGCGTCAGTACATAGACGTCGTGCGTTTCCAGTCGAACTTTGCCTGTGCGGCTGCGTGCTGCAGATCCATTGCTCATGCTGACAACACCACTTCAACGGTGAGCACCGCAAGCAACACTGCTCCGCTACGCCTGTTGTGCTGTAACAGCACTGATCACGCTGACATCACCACTCAGCATTCGTCGATCACCATTCAGCACCTGCTGTGCTGTAGCCACTTGTCCAACGAAGAACCTCTGCAACGACTGTAAAGTCAGTAGATACGCTTGTCAATTTGCAGTAAGTTGTTGTTCTTTGCAGTAAGCCTTGTAAAATGCTGATTAAAACTGGGTGCGTAGGAAGTTGATGATCTATCTCTTGCCTGTCCTCAGAAGGCACTAGTCGCCAGTTTTAAGTTTCAAATTACCACATACACTCAGTGTAAGTTTCCTTAAAGATTTATTTGTGGTATACAGCAATGGACCACCAACCCATCTTGGCAGCTCCCAGGACAGCAAATAACTGCCAGTAATTCAATAAATCAAAATAAGCTTTATTCGATTGTGTGAAAATCATAAAAGTGTACAAACACAATACATTATATCATTAAAATATTAAAAACAAGAACACATAACAAATTTAAAAATGCAAACAACACAGGAATATATCAGTTCATCTTGGCATGATAGATTAATTGCAAATATACAAAGATCTCCTATAGTTTATCACTGACCATAGATAGGCATATTACAACAAATAGAAAGCGTAGGTAGGGATTGTAAAACAAGCTGGATGGTACTGTACAAATGTATGTTCTCGCAGACTTGGTAACATTATGCTCTTCCTAAAGTCTTTAAAAATGTACAGAAAAAGACAATATGCATGGTACTTTGGTCTGTAAAAGTTGTCACAAGAGCATTTAGCTAGTGTCTTACACCAATCATTCACAGTGGGAAAGCTTGTCAATGATGGAACATATCCAGGCGAAAACAAGTTAAAACAAACCTATGCCTGGCATTGTGCGCAAATTTAAGGTATGGTTGCATGTCATAAATAACCAGCATCATTTGATTTTTAAGAACACTTGGTTTAAAAAGTTCTGCGGTCAGTCTAAGATCCTCAAGCATTGTTAAGCAGGCCATTTTAAAATATTTTATACTGACGTGTTCCAATATATCTGGGTAAAAAAAAATATTCCCAAATCAAGACAAAACTATTTAATGAAGTTGAGGCAAGGGATCTGTGAAAAAAAAGATGATTTAAAACAATCCCTGAAGATCTTGCGATTAAGTGTAGTATCGTCAGAGGTCCAGCTCTTATACCTTAGAAGGATCAGCTGTATTCTGGCTATATCTGTTAAAAAAGAAACCCTCAGCTATGAGTAGCAGGCAAATGAGGAACAGCTCTGAGATACTGACAGAAGATTCCTAAAAAAGGAATTTTTCACCAGTTGGAGAGGTTGACTATCGCTGTACCCCCCAGACTCCTGCCCCATATAAGGCAGTCAACAGACACTCAGCTTTATAGATGGTTAACATCTCCTTAGGGTGCTTCTTGCTCAGTTGCGTTGCAAAATTAGAGAGCGCTGTGATAGCTTTCATGGAGTATAATTTTCTAGTACTAATGGCCTGTTTCCAAGATCAGTGCTTGTCGAGAAAAATGGCCAAGTAAGAGAAAGATGGGGTAAAGTTATTCTTTGTACCACCAATCATGAGATTATGAGGATCTCCTCCTGCATTTCATTATAAACGTTTTACCTAGATTAACTAAAAGACCTAAGTCCTGAATGTAATCTACAAAACAAGTGAGGAGCAGTTGCAGGCCCAGGGGTGTCCGGGCCATAAGTACGGCATTGTCCGCGTAAAGGAGAGCCAATGGCCGACTTGTGGGAGATCCCTACAATTATCTACTAGAAACGATGTTATCACCTCTTCCATTAAAAGTACACTTAAATGGAGCAAAGGGGACACAAAATTGGTTACAAAAAGTAAGATCATTTTGAAACAACATTTAAGTTAATTTATCAACATAACCATTATGAGTGAAATGGGATAAATCACAATCATGGATGTCCATCGAGCCACACATCTTATTTGAGAGCCAGGGAACACAGATAAATATTGAAATTGCAAATCCAAAGTATGTAACTTCCTTCATACCACCCTTACAAATGGGCTTGAGATATCGTTCAAAGCTGGTCGAGGACAGTCAGTAGTTCACTCTACGAAGCATTGTTATAAAAATTAACCAACGCAACATTGAAAAGGGACGAGGTTTCAAAAATAACAAATTGAAAATACAATGAGGTTGTCGCACTAGATACATACGGAAAGACAAATAATTGAAAATATATACACCTAAACAACGCTTAGCTCTACCAGTTTTCATAGACAACGCTGGTGCATGGAAGATTCTGTAGCCATTAATATGTATAGGCTCAACAGACCAAGTCTCCTGGAGACATAATGATCTGGAATTTAGTTACAAAACCCACCCATTCTGTAGTACTAGCCTTAGCACGTAAACCTGCCAAATTCCAAAATAAGACGCTACAGGAAGTTTGTTGGAAGATGCCCTCAGAACATAAGATTAGAACAGAACAGTCAATGGAGGTATTTAAAGGTGAAAGAATAGAGGAGCTTGACATGTAATGGGAGTCATCTGATTTCTGTAGAGAATTTGGTAGGGTCCCTCCATTCGTTATGGCTCCAGCATTACCATAGGTAACAGCAGTCAGTTATTCAAACATTAGAACATAGCTAGTGTACAGAGCTCTGTGCTGTCATGGATGACCTAGGTAGTATTCTAACCACATAGTAGACTAAGCCACAGCATAAAGTTTCAGGGAATGGTGGAGTACTTTAGCAAATTTACATCTAATTTTTCAGAGAAAAGTAAGAGTATGAGAGCTTTGATAAAGAAAGATAAGGAGTTTGTTTGGTGCCTTGAGAATGAGTATGCTCGATTCAAATTAGAATAAATGCTCTGTGTTTAAATGGCTTTGAACCTGGCCAAGACACTATTTTAATGACAGATGCCAGCTCAAAAGGCCTGGGAGCTGTATTAAGGCAGATAATTAGTGGGAAGGAGAAGACAATTTTGTTTATTTCTGGAGCAGTGAAGAGGGCAGAACTGAATGGTTTTGTTACTGAGAAGGAGGCGCTGGCTATATATTGGGCCGTGTGTAAGCTAACAAACTTTTTGTGGGATGTGTCTTTGAAATTAAGATGGATCATAAGCCTCTGAAGGAGATATTCACAAGCAAAGGCACTAATTCTGTGTTGTGTAGAATTCAGAAGTGGGTAGTAGCCCCACAGGAATTTTAGTTTAATTTGACATATGTTCAAGGGCAAGTAAACGGGCGGACTGCTTTTCTAGGTTGTGTGGTGTGGATGATATCGATGTACCTGGAGACGCATTTGATGGAGAATCCTATAGTGAGGAGTTGAAGGTTTGCGAAGTGACGAGTGGTGTTATACAAGGATGAAAGGTTGGGGGAATTGGAGAATGGTCCAACTATACAAATGGTAGTGGCATTAGTGGATTCTGGTTGTATGCACAAGAGTGCGTGTGATGAGAAATTAACAGGGTTCTGGAATATGAAGGAGGAACTATCTGTGAAGTATTGTCTTCTGCTGAGAGGAAGTAGATTGGTTCCACCCACGAATTCGAGAGATCAAATTATTTCAATGGCGCGTGAGAGCCAATTAGGTATTTCTAAAACAAAGGAAAGTATTCATGGTGGAAAGTAAGGTAAGAGATTTTACTGAGTGCTTCAGCAGAGACAAGATACTGAAATGTAGAACACTACCAATGTGTGTTCGCGAGCTACCTTCTGGGCAGTGGGAGAAATAGCTCTGGATATAATTGGTCCACTCCATGTTTCTGGTGCAGATCGCTATGTTGCATGCACATGTACTCCAGGTGGCCCGAAGTCAAGATAATAAACTTAATAAAAACATAGGTTGTCATTACCTTCCTGGATTAAATATGTAGCTAGGATGGTTTTCCTTCTGTTTTATTGACGGATAATGGTGTACAATTCATGTCTAGGGAGATGGAAGATTTCTTGGTGAATAAAGGTAATGTGCACAAGAAAACTGCATTAAACCACAAATGGTATGATTGAGCGTTTCAACAAGGACTTGAAAGAAACTATTCAATGTGCTCTAGCTTGTGTGATGTTCTGGAAGCAAGGGTGAAGAGATAAGAAGAGAGTGTATAGGTAAACTCCACTTTCCACGACAGGGGTGACCCCCATTCAGTTGTTTAAAGGTAGGAATCCCAACTGTTTGATGTGTCCCAGTTAGATAAATAAGAGAAGGGGAGGTGTGGATCATGTGTCAGAAAAAAGTGAATGGATGGATAGGGAGGAAAGAAAAAAATTTGCAGAGGGAAAAATGAGTCTGTTGCTGAGGGCATTGCCTAGCGGTCCAACATGGCGGACGCGCTTTAGGCGAGCTCCTCTAGCCCTCTTCAATATCCTGCAATTATCCTACCCCATCGGCCATCCTGAAACAGCAAGTGCCCCACTGGGACTTTCTGCATGGACCGCCGCCTTTTGCAGGGACAGTGGCGACGGACGCTGGAGTGCTGCGGCCTAGAGGAAGTGCTGAGCTGGGGCCCGGGGGTCGCGGCGGGGCCTGAGCAGCCCCCTCTCATCAGGGAGCGGTTGCAGCGGGACTGGAGTGTGCTGCGCTGCATTGCTCGGGGTGTTCGTCCCAGTGGAAGACCCGGCGCGAGAGGAAGCGCGCCCCATGGGGTGACCAACGCGTGGCGTGGTTGGGCTGCTCCTGAGCGGACCCGCGGAGAGATGAGCTGAGACGCCCGGAGGTGGCTTTGCGGGTGTTGGGCTGCGGGGGTGCCCGAGGGTGCGTCCCCGACATTGGCGGCTGGGTCAGGCCACGCCAACAGACACTGTTGGGCTGAGTCAGCCGGCCTGGGCCCGGGCAGAGGTGAGGTGGCCTGTCTGCGTCGGATGCTGGGGGGAGCGGCATAGGCCGGCCCCGTTGAGGCCTGGTCCCCCTTTTGACTGAGGCGTTTGCTCTGCCCTTGGGGGCCCTGCACCGGGGGGCTGGAACAAGCAGCAACTACCTGATATAGGGCGCCTGGCAGTGGTTGGCTGCCCTAAAGGCCCGCTGGACCCAGTAGCTGGATGTGCTCACGTGGGGAGGGGTCCTGGACCCCCAGAACAGGACCGGGACATCGGGCCCCGCAATACTCACTGGTGGTGCACACAGCCCTAGGTCCGGACGCCGCCTTGACTACGCACGGAGCTGGGAGCAGCACGGACCCGGTGCCCAGGGTTCGAGCATGGAGATCTGAAGACGGCCTGCCACTGACTAGTGTGTGGGGCACCCCATGGGGGGGGTGGCGGTGCGTCTGCCTGTGGAGGCGGTCAGGCTAGGTCCTGGTGCGGCTTGCGGTTGGGGGCCCTCCTCTCCGGCCTGGTACCCTGGGGGGCTGCCTGAGTGTGCTCCGGGGGAGGCGAGACAGACCCCCCCCCCCTCCTTTGCTGTCACATCAACACAGTGCCGGCACAGAGCGAGGTGCTAGCACGAGGTACGCATTCGACACACACAAGTGGCCGTGTGAGGCTTGATACACAAACCAGACTAGGTCCTTCGCCAGGACCTATGCAACGCGGAGGATAGGATCACGGAGGCCGAGACAAGGCTATCGGGAGTTGAGGACACCGTTAATATCCTACAGAAGAAGGTGAATACCCTGGAGACACTCAAGAGAGGGCTGGCATCCCGAGTGGAGGATGCGGAGGGACGAGCCCGAAGGAATAATCTCCGCTTTTTGGGTTTCCCGGAGGTCTGCGAGGGCAATGACATGGAGAAATTCCTTACCACCTGGCTCATGGACTGGCTCCCCCCGATTCGCTATCTCCATGCTTCATTATAGAGGCGGCACAGAGGGCGCTATTTCAAAAGCCTCCACCTGGAGCCAAGCCGAGATCTGTCATCGCCTGGATTCTAAACTATCACGACAGAGAAACAATATTGAAACAGGCCAGACTGAAAGATTCACTTTCTTATGCCTCCCAACGTATCCTGATTTTTCCGGACTACATCAAACTGGTCCAACAGAGATGACATTCCTTCACAGAGGCAAAGGCCCGCTTGCGCAATCTCAAAATCCCGAATGCGCTGCTGTTCCCGGCAAGGCTGAGAGTCATCTATCAATCATGCACACTCTTCTTTGAGTCCCCCAAAGAAGTCTTCACCTGGACAGACGAGTCAGTGAAACTCCGACCTCGCACTCCGTGGCGTTTTGACTCGGATTCGTCCATAGGCGACCCGGCCCATCGGCAGCCCAAACCTAAAGGAAGAGGGAACCAAAGATCTAGATCGCATCAACGCTCCAAATCCCGCAGCGATTCTGCCAGAAGAGCAACAGGATCACAACACGAAACAACAGCCTTCTAACTGTAATTATGCGCAGGGGTTCTTCCTGTTTCCTTCAGTTGCCATGGGGAGAAAAGGACGTGAGGGCTACCCTTCTCTAGAGAACATTCTCAGACTCTAGGGAACGTCTGAAGTTCATGGGTAGGTTCTTGGGGATCCATTGGTGGTGGTGGGATGCTGGCCCCCGTTGGGGTCGGTGCCGCACCCACGCCGCGACAGATACTTCAACTGTTTTGAGGTATGGGGGAGGGTGGGAGGGGGGTGAAGTTGGGAATGTTATGGTTCATCTCTGTGCTGCTTCTATCCATAATATAAAGGATGTCCACTTAGCCAAAGTCACATAACGATTTCCGTTGCTACATTTCTACTGCCCACCGACATGTCCACAGATATGACGACTGCCCCGGGGAATGGGCTCCAGATAGTAAGTTGGAATGTAAGGGGAGTCCTGTACAAAATAAAACAGGGTGCAATTCTTCGCCAGGCTTAACGCTACCAGGCTGACGTCTTGCTCCTGCAGGAGACCCACTTCTTGGGCACAAAAGTACCATGCCTCTCTAGATTTGGATACACCCGCGTTTTCCATTCGGGATATACCAGGGGCTCTGGGGGGGTGGCTATCCTGATTCATCGCAGGGTACCCTCTGAGCATACTAGATCGTGTACAAATCCACAGGGTAGGTACATAATTATAACAGGTACAATGCATGGGGAACAAATCGTCCTGGGTTGTGTGTACGCCCCCCCACCCCTTACTTGGACCATGGTGGAGTGCTTAACAACCCTCTGGACTGAGATACCTGATGGACTGGTGGTCATAGGGAGGGACTGGAATGACGTGGTGGACTCGACCACAGATAGATGGCGGGAGACGAGTGGCCCATACACGATGCAGGTTTCACGACTAAATTCCCTGGTAGAGCGGCTGGGCTGGACAGACACCTGGAAGAGACTCCACCCGACGGATCAGGGGTTCACATATTATTCTGGAGTGTACGACTCCAGCTCTTGCCTAGACTATATATTTGTGCTCTCCGGCTATACCCATAGAGTGAGGGCGACGGAGATCCTGCGCAGGGGCTTGTCAGACCAGTCCCCGGTAATGCTTGGGCTCCAGATAGGCCCTAGACGTCCGCTCTTCAGGTGGCGCCTCTCGACTTGGCGGTTACATGATGAACACTGCCAGACACATATGCAACAAGAGATTAAGAATTATCTAACATGCAACATGGGGTCAGCAAGATCAGCTGAGATCCTGTGGGAGGCTATGAAGCCGACGTTCCGCGGCGTGGATATCTCCTACTGCGTCGGAGGCCCAGCTCATATAATTGGAACAGCGCCGCCGTGCCGAGAACGGGGGTTGGGCACGTCGCCAGCTCCTTCTTATGCAGCAGATACATGCAAGGGAACTACTAGAGGAAGCTAGACAGGCGTGGCTTGCCTCTCGGAGTAGGATCTACCAGTGGGGGGATAAATCCAGTAAACTGCTACACCGCCTATGTTATGTTATGTTATGTTATCGCAGATTTATAAAGCGCTCGGATACTCAAGAGTGTCCCGGCGCTAGAGCCAGTAGGAGTGAGACAAAGGGTGATCGTAGAGCAGAAGATTAATTAAAAAGCACGGTTTTTAGCTGCTTCTTAAAGAGCCTGATGTCCTGAATTTTGCGCAACTCATGGGGGAGAGTATTCCAAGCCTTAGCCGCCCTAAAAGCGAGGGATCTTCCCCCTGTTCTGGCTAGTCGGTACCGTGGAATAGTGGCTAGGCACTGTGTTGTAGACCGAAGCTGTCTGGAAGGCGCATAGAAGTTAAAGCGTCTCCTGAGATAGGGGGGCCCCAAATTGTATAGAGCACCATGAGCAAGGGTGAGGGCTTTAAACAGAACGCGACTTCCCACCGGAAGCCAATGCAGATCTCGGAGGTGTTGCCTGGCACTGGTCCTGCAAGAAAGACCCAGAAGCACTCTCACTGCTGCATTCTGGATAGACTGCAATTTTTGCAGCTGATAGGCAGGAAGGCCAATGTATAAAGCATTGGCATAATCGATGCGTGACAGGATGAGAGCGCGTGTCACCATTTCCTTTGCTGGTTTGGGCAACAGTGGAAGAAATTTCCTAAGCATTTTGAGTGTGCCGAAGCACACTCCAGCCACTTTTTTTATCTGAGGAGCGAAGCTGAGGTCCTCACTAAACCAAACCCCCAGATTCTTTACTGGGATCCCCTAAGTATTAGGCAAGGGGTAGCCTGTTGGCCAGAGGTCCTCCCTAAAATGCAGCGGGAAGAACCGGTAGAGGAGGACCTCCGACTTCTCCTCATTACATGTAAGTTGGGCCCTTGCAAGCCATTTAAAAACAGCACCTAGACAATTTTTGGCTGCATCGGGAGACAGATAATTTTTTCCCCAGGTAAAGCCAATGTCAACAGGCGCTTCAACCACACAACATCCCAGTTATCCTTGGCCCAGACGGTGGGGTACTCAACGAGCCCTCTCTGATTGCCGCTAGCTCTGCAGCTTACTTTACAGAGCTATATGCCCCAATGGAGACGTTACCGGAGGAAACGATACAACGCTTTATAGACAATCTACTGCCAATGGTCCTCTCAGATGCAGCAAGAGCTGAACTTGATAACCCCCTCACGACTGAAGTGTTGGGAACTGCATTGGGAGACTTGCACATGGTCAAAGCACCGGGACGAAACGGCTTCCCATGTGAGTTCTTTAAGAAATACTGTTCCCGGTTCGGGCCCCACTATCTGGAGGTAGTGAAAGCCGCGGTGGAAACAGGTCACCTCCTGCCGGACTGGAGACACGCCGAAGTGGTGGTGTTCCTTAAACCTGGTCGACCCCCGAAGCAACACGCCTCCTACCGCCCCATCTCCCTACTAAATGTCGAAGCCAAAATACTGGCTAAAGCTCTGTTGGTGCATCCAGACCAGGCGGGATTCATGCCTCGTAGGGCCATGTGTCATTATATTCGCTGCGCCCACACGTCATAGCTGCAATAGAATGTTACGAGGGGCCCGCTGCACTGCTACTAGTGTATATCGATAAAGCTTTTGATTCGCTTAGCTGGACCTATCACTTTGCACTTTTGCGTCGTCTCAATATAGGCCCTCGCTTTCTATCATATATACACTTACTCTAAACTGGGCTCACAGCTTCTGTGCGAGTGGCGGGATCTAGGTGCGGGGGTTTGAATGGGTGGGCGGGGTCTCTGACCGTATAGCACTCTATGCGGATGATGTCCTATTCTTCCTCACTGATCCCAACAGGACGGGCCCGAGACTGCTCCGCATTATGCAGATTTTTGGCGAGACATCTGGCCTGTTCATAAACCCACGTAAATCAACCCTGTGGCCACTGAAGGGGGCTAGCAAGCTAGGCCCCTGGGCAAAAGAAGTAACTGTCACCATGGCTGGTATGAAAATATTTGGGTGTCTTCTTATCGGCCTACCAACACACGTCATGGGAGAAAAATCTCGCTCCATTAGGGACACGGGTCAAAGAGGAGATACGATTCTGCACGCATTTGCCTTTATCTATATTTGGAAGATCCGCCATCTTCAAGATGGTCTCTCTTCCTCGTCTACTATATCAGATGCAAAATCACCCGTATCCGATTCCGAATAACTGGTTTCAGCACCTGAATTCGACCCTGGGGCAGTTTCTATGGGGGGTGGGGGCAGATCCGCTCAAGTGGCCCTGCGTACCTGTTTCCAATCCACATACTGCGGGGGGATGGCCACTGCAGACATCCAATCCTACTATGCTGCCTCCCACCTCCTGGTACTGAACGAATGGTGGTATGGAGACAGGCAGGATCCGGCATATGCCGTGGAGCGCTGGCTGATGGGAGATACAACCCTACACTCAGTTTTATACGTGGGACCGACACTCCGAACCTTGTCGCCGGCAACGAGAGTGGTGTTTCGAACCTGGAAACAATCATTACGTAGAATGGGGTGGTGGAGCAGACTGACGGGGGAGACCCCCTTGTGGCACAATGGTGGCTTGCCCCAATTGAATACACGGGTCAGCTTCCGGGGTTGGGACAATATTGTACACTTGGAGCAGTCATGCGGGGACGGACGCTAAAATCGTTCCAGGAGCTCTAAAGAGAATACAACATGCCCCATACACAATTTTACAAATATCTTCAATTTCGACATGCCATCTCTCCCTACATTTTACACATTGACGCCCTTCCTGACTTCAACCCCATAGAAGCCAAGGTGTTCATGGGGGACCTCGGGGACCATAAAATAACTAACATATACCAATTCCATAATAACGAATGGCTCCACCACGTTAGACGCACTGAAACATGGACATCAGATTTTGGTCAGATAGACAAAGACGACTGGACTGGGGCTTTGGCGTCCCCATGTGGCGCGGACATTGCCTCTCGACTACGACTTATCCAGTTTAAGTAGCTACACCGGGTATACTACACTAGACAGAGACTGTGGAAGGCAGGACTGGTGGCGTCCCCCGTGTGTCTGTGGTGAGGCCGTGTAGACGGCACCTTTCTGCATACAATATGGCAATGTGTGTCACTTGCTAAATTTTGGAAGGGGGTTACGGCTTGCCTCTCTGAGGTGCTGGGGTGGGACATACCTCTGACACCGCGCTTGGCACTTCTGAATATCACGGAAGGGATCGGAGGTAATAGTTACAAGCGCCATTTATTGTTTTTAGGGCTTACGTTGGCGAAGAGAGATATCGCCAAGATGTGAAAGGCCACCACCTCCCCTCCCATACTGTCTATCTGGAAGAAGGGGGTGGACCACTGTATGGGTAAGGAGCTGCCCGTGTTTAAGGCCAGGGGATGCCCACAGAAGCACCCTAAGATTTGGAAGAGATGGGGGGATTACCGGGGCCTCTACCTAGAGCCCATCACCACACTAAGAATGGACGTACATTCATTGGGATCACGGGGAGACGGACAACGGTAGAGTCATGTGACTTGGTAACACTCACAACACAGGGACTATGGGGCACACACACAAGAGAAAATAAAATGGATGCAGCACAGTTGGTTATATCTCGACTTGTTCACGTTTTATTCCAACATGTATTTTCTTTTTCTTTTCTCTTTCTTTTATATGGGGTAAATAAATTGGATGTCAACATTACTGATGTGTGGCACAATGTCATAGGATCGTCCCATACCCATGGTCGATCCAGATTGTACTTGGCTGTTGATACAATAAAATTTGTTAAAAAACAAAAATTAGTCTGCTGACAGAAAAACAGTAAAAGTGACTAAAGTACAGATTGATGATTGGGTGAAGATAAAACTTCCTACTTCATCTTCAAATGTTTCAAAATGGAGGGGGCGGGACCAAGCGGTCCAACATGGTGGACGCGCTCTAGACGAGCTCCCGCAGGTCCCCATTAATCCGCCAATAATCCTGTCGCTTCTCGGCATTCATGTGACCAGATTCCGTTGGGAAGCAATCTTCTAGCCTGGCGGCACCCAGTGTGCCAATTCCGGCCCGTCTGCCTTGCCCGGGGGCGCCCGAGTGCTGGTGGAGGACTGTGGCCTGTGGATCCTTGCCCTGGCGTAGTGGCCATTGCCGCGAAGGACCTCGGCGTGTCGCGGTGGGCGCTGCTCTGCCAGACTGCACCTTGGCGGTGCTATACTGGAGGTGGAGGGGCGGAGTTCTGCCAAGTGCCCGACGAGACTCGGTGGCTTTGTCGAGCTGCGGCGTGCTGTGCCTTTTCCCCCTGTATCGGAGGCGCCGCCAGAGATCAGGCGGCCGCGCTGGGCGGCGTCGTGCCTCCTCCCTCCCTGCAGGGCTGTGTCGTCTGCTGGGCTCGGCGGCTGCATCGGGCCGCGGTACATCCTCGCCTGGCCCCGGAGCGCTGATTGCCCTACCGAGGTGGGTGACTTTTCTGCTGGTGGCGCACTCGGCACTGGGGCTCCGATGGCCGAGTGCACGTAGCTGCTGCGAAGCGGGTGAGGCCGAACAATCCCTGAGGCGGGCCAATGTGGTGGCGGTGTGTCCCTGTGGGGCCGCGTCTGCTGCGCTGCTGCACCGCCACCGTTGGAGAGGCGCGGTGAGCGTGTGAAGGGGACTGGCTCTGACTCGGCGATCAATTTGGGCCGCAGCACGCCGGCATCCACCTCAAGTGACCTCTGGTGGTGAAGTGGCTGATGCATTGTGGCCCTGGGGGGTGACCAATACAATGGACCAGAGATCATTGCAGGGCACTCTTAACCTACTGTGAGTGACGCTGTGCCCCGGTGCTGGGATCACGGCTGATACCATCCTGGGGGGCCGGCTTTGAGGTGAGTGGGGGACACTGCTGCGTGCTGCTGTGCCCGCGTTGCTGGGCCTGGGGCCTTGGGAGCGACTTGAGACTGCTGAGATCCCACGCCTGAGCCGGGCCTGGTGTGTGGGTCTGCGCACTTGGACCGCCTCATTTGAGCCCTGAGCACGAGTGGATGGTGTTCTGGCCCTCCCGGGGAGAGATAGTTTGCACATGGGCACATCGCCTGGTACTGTGGCCCCTACCTCAGTGGTTCCTCCCTGCTTTGTGGGGTCAGTGTGCTGTGGCTCGATGGATTCCGTCCCCCCCCGATCTTTCTCTGGTGATCGCTTCAGAATCTCTCCATCCAGTGACTGTCTAGTTGGGGGTGCCTGCCATATAGATCATTTCCTGCAACATGTCTAAAGATAAAAATTCCGGCTCGGAGGCCCGGCAGAGTACCCTGGATAAGTATACGGGCACGACTGCGCAGGCCCCTGCTCCAGGTGACCGCAGTCGGCCATGCCGGACAATGCCGCCATATTGGCCGCCATCACACAATCTCGGGACACGCTGGAGGCCAAGATTGGGGCAGTCAGATCTGATGTAATGCTCCTCAGGCAGGACCTTCGCAACGCAGTGCAGCGCATCACTGAGACCGAGTTCTGGATATCGACAGTGGAGGACTCGGTCACGACACTCCAGAAGAAGGTCTCTTCCTTGGAATCCATCGCCAAAGGATTGGCGGCGCGGGCGGAAGACGCTGAGGGGCGCGCCCGCCGCAACAACCTTCGCTCTGTGGGGTTTCCTGAGGGGTGCGAGGGCAGTCATGTAGCAGACTTTCTGGCCAATTGGCTGGCAGACTGGCTTCCCCTTGGACTTATGTTTCCCTGCTTTGTTATTGAACACGCTCATCGGGCCCTGCTGCAGAAGCCGCCGCCGGGTGCAAGACCGAGACCCTTGATTGCAAGGTTCCTAAACTTCAAAAACAGGGATATCATCCTACAGCAGGCTAGACTTAAGGATCCCCTACTGTTCTCCTCGTAAAAGATCATGATATTCCCAGACTATACTAGACTGGTCCAGCAGCACCGCCAGTCTTTCAGCGAGGCGAAGGCCAAATTGCGACATCTTAAGATTCAATATTCCCTGCTGTTCCCGGCCAGGCTCCGAATATCATACAAAGATCGGACATATTTCTTTGACACCCCTGAGGAGGTCTTCGCATGGACAGACGAAACTATTAAACTTCGACCGCATACCCCGCCCAGACTGGACTCAGACTCCTCATCTGGGGGGCTGAGCCGGGGGCTATCCCAGGCCCCTGGTGAGCAACGCCGGCGGTCCCTATCCAAGAAACACTCCAAATCTCGTAATAAACCGCACGTATGATCCATATGGACTTTCACATGAAAGCTACTTTGTCGCTCATTGCATGTGTGACCTAGATTCTATAGTTGATGGCTTATTAATATGGGCTGCACCTCTTCATGCTCTCCCTGAACCATGAGGCATTGCTGTGTCTAGGGGTAGCAATTTAGGGATCCATTGGCTGGGAGCTGCGCCGGACCTCCGTTGGGGCCCGGGGACCTCTCATGCCACGACAGATGCTTCTACGTTTTTGAGGTATTGGGGTGGGGGGATGTTGGGGAATGTTCTTGTTTTTTGTTTCTCAGTGTCATACATGCGTCCATTCTGTAGCTGTAGCTAAGCCTATGATCACCATATGTGGTCCCCCGCATATATCCAGTGATGTCCGCCCCGATTTCCAACATGTCTAGATTGGTGGAGAGACGTCTTCGGGTGGTAAGTTGGAATGTCCGAGGGATACCAGATAAGGTTAAGAGAGGGGCTGTTTTGCGCCATGCTAAACGTTATGGCACAGATATTTTACTTTTGCAAGAGACACACCTGCTTGGAAATAGACTTCTATGCTTAACACGATTTGGTTTTGTACAGGTCTTCCACTCCGGATTCACAAGGGGCTTGCGTGGTATCGATACTGATCCACCGCAGAGTCCCCTTCGTACATGAGAAAACATGGACCGATCCCCAGGGTCGCTTTGTGGTTGTTACGGGCTCGATGTATGGCAGGTTGTTCGTCCTGGGAAGTGTATTCGCACTCCGCCCCTCACATGGAATCTAACAGAACGCTTGATGCGGTTGTGGGTGGAGATCCCCCCGGAGATGACTCTGGTTGGGGGCGACTGGAATGACACAATATGCCCTTCTATTACAGGTGGCGTAGTACAGGGAATCCGGTCGAGCCCCGTGAGTCCAAACTTGGGTCCATGATGCAGGGATTGGATTGGGTGGATTCTTGGAGACGACTTCATCCCACTGAACAGGGCTACATCTATTTCTCCAGCGTGCACGGATCCTTTTCCTGCATAGATCAAATTTTTCTGTCAGCTGCGCACATACATAGATTAGTAGCGGCCGAAATACTGCCCCGGGGCCTTTCAGATCACTCTCCAATACAGCTGGATCTGCGACTGGATACTGAGCGTCCTCCCTTCCGCTGGCGCCTCTCACCGTGGCTCCTACTGGATGATAAATATAGGTCACATATACACACCACCCTTACAGAATATTTCCTGCACAATGTTGGGTCGGTTGGATCGCCTGCGGTTGTATGGGAGGTGATGAAGCCTACACTGCGTGGGGTGGATGTTGCCTACTGCTCGGCGCAGCGAAATTACGTTGGGAAAAGCTGATGCCCCTGGAGGCCCAGATAATGGCCGCAGAGCGCACGGGTCGGGAGGCGAACGGGCACGATTCACGTAGGCAACTACTCTATATCCAGCAGGTCTATACCAGGGAACTGATGGATGAGGCTCGTGTTGCCTGGTTGGCTACCCGAAGCAGAATATACCAGTGGGGCGACAAGTCGAGCGCCTTGCTGCACCGCTTGTGTCAAAGGGCACTCCACTCTGTCTCCTTTCCGTGCCTACGCGATCCCGATGGGAGTGTTCTCACAGACCCTCTTCAGATAGCCACAAGTTTTGCAAATTATTATGCAGAGCTGTATGCCCCTCGCGAGACTATCTCGCCACAGTTAGTCCAGCAATTCATTGATGATTTGCCCCCACGCCCCCTCAGGGACCTGACAAGGGACGCACTCGATGCCCCGATAAAAGCTGAGGAAGTCCAGGAGGCACTGTCTGGGATGCACTCGGGGAAGGCTCCTGGCCCAAATGGTTTTCCATGCGAATTTTATAAAAAATATCAATCCCTACTCACTGCTCCCTATCTCGCCGCACTTCAGGCTGCCCTTGACGACCGGTCTCTTCCAGCGGATTGGCGACATGCTGAGATAGTGATATTTCCGAAGCCAGGCCGACCCCCTGAACTTCACTCTTCCTATCGTCCAATATCTCTCCTCAATGTCGAGGCAAAACTCCTTGGCAAGATCATAGCTAACCGCATAGTTCCACACATCTCGGATCTGGTCCACTCAGACCAGGCGGGCTTCATGCCGGGCCACGCCAAACAACATATTATCCGACGTGCCCACAACGCCATCGCATCAGTGGATCGTCTGGGCGAACCCGCTGCTCTGCTGTTGGCAGACATAGATAGGGCCTTTGACTCTTTGAGTTGGACGTATCTCTTCGCGCTACTTAGTCGTCTTAATTTCGGTCTCCGTCTCCTGAGGTATATTGAACTCATATATACGGATATCACGGCTTCCGTCTGTGTGGCGGACACCGTTTCTCAAACTTTCTCTATTGGACAAGGCACCCGCCAGGGCTGCCCCCTCTCTCCATATCTTTTCACGCTCGCTATGGAGCCGCTTGCGGCATGGGTGTAGATGGATGCTCAGTTCCGGGGGTTTGAGTGGCCGTGGACAATGTCAGATCGCATAGCGTTATATGCTGATGATGTGTTATTTTTTCTTACGCGACCGGACCGTTCGGGACCCAGACTCCTCAGGATCATGCAGATCTTTGGCGAAACATTTGGGTTATATATGAACCCCCGTAAATCCTACTTATGGCCTATACGCAATGTAGGCCCTATGGGCTCATGGTCCGAGGAGGTTACGGTGGTGCACGACGGCTTTAAGTACCTCGGGTCTTTCTGGCCGCCTCACAGCCCCTGTCTTGGGAAAGAAACCTAGCTCCACTATGGATGCATATCAAGGAGCAGGCTCGCACCTGGTTGCATCTACCGCTCTCTCTATTTGGTAGATCTGCCATTTTCAAGATGGTCTCCCTACCCCGTTTATTGTATCAACTTCAAAACCACCCATACTTGATACCACCTAGTTGGTTCACGCAACTAAACACTACTCTCCGGCATTACCTTTGGGGGGGCGGCTCTGCTCGGGTCGCTTTGAGGACATGTTTTCAGTCAACCTATTGCGGTGGGTTGGCAACACCGGATATTCAGGCATACTATGCGGCATTGCACCTTCTCATTTTAAACGATTGGTGGTACGGCGATAGGTCGGACCCCGCCAATGTGGTCGAGCGGTGGCTGATGGGTACCACATCTTTACATTCAGTCCTGTATGCTGGTCCGACCCTGAGGGCGTTGCCTCCGGCGACTGCCATGGTCTTTGGCTCTGGAAGCGCACACTCCGGCAGCAGGGGTGGTGGGGCAGAATAACAAAAGAGGCTCCTCTTTGGCATAATGGCCTCATGCCACAGCTGGCTGGCCTTCCTGGCTTCTCGGGTTGGGAGATAATAGGAATTTCTACCGTGGGGGATGTCCTTCATGGCCAGACAATGAAGTCCTTTCAGGAATTACAGCAAGAATATGCGATGCCCCGATCGCAATTCTACAAATACCTTCAATTCCGCCATGCCTTCTCTCCAGATTTAGCACTCCAGGAGACCATACCCGATTTCAGTCCTCTTGAAGCCAAAGTATTTATGGGAGAATTAGGGGAACACAAGATCGCCAAAATCTACTGCACACTTGTCACGAATAGCCACACAACTCTGTCTAAAACACGGGAGGCCTGGCAGTCTGAACTGGGCCCATTGGATGATGAGGACTGGACTGAGGCGCTGGTATCCCCACGAGGTGCCACCATAGCGACTCAGCTACGATACATACAGTTCAAGTACCTACACCAGGTGTATTACACGCGATATCGGCTCTGGCGGGCAGGGCTCATCACTTCTCCGCTTTGCTTGAGATGCCGAGCGGCCGAGGGTACCTTCATCCACACAGTATGGTTATGCACATCACTATTGGTGTTCTGGCATGGGGTTATTACATGCATGTCGCGGGTTTTGGGTTGGGACGTCCCTCACTCACCCAGACTAACCCTTCTACATATAACTGATGACATTGGGGGGAACATCTATAAAAGCCACCTACTACTACTGGGCCTCACACTTGCGAAGCGAGACATTGCGAGGGCCTGGAAAGATACCTCCCCGCCCTCCCTTGGGGCTTGGAAGAAGGGTCTAGATTTCTGTATGGGGCTGGAGATACCTGTATTCGCTGCGTGGGGTTGTCCTCGAAAACATCCCAAGATATGGAAGAGATGGGCAGACTACCGGGGGATCTACTTGGAACCTATTCCAGACCATACGACGGACTGATGCTAACTACAGCTGCTATAAGGTGGGATGTACAGATCATGAGAATTTCGATTCTGCATTCATGGGTTGATTTTACATGCTCTATATGTTACAGTGGACTAATCACACTTCAGTTAAACTTGTTATTGCAATATGTTGTTATGCATATGATCCTTTTTTGCATATTTGGCTACAAAATGTCGACATCAATATTTGTACTATGTATACTTTGCTGCTATGGTATAAGGCCTATACAGGCGTATTTTGGCTGTTGACAATAAAATTTTGTTGTGAAAAAAAAATGTTTCAAAATGTAGCAAACCTGTGAAGGTTATTACGTTATTTAAAATGCGGTAAAGACGGGAGACCACAGCATCTGGAATTTAAGTAGAGTGGTTAAGTATAATGCATGTAGGTTGGGTCCAATAGTTTACAAAGAAGAGAAGATGTCTCTGCAATTCGCCGGAGAGCCATCAGACCTCAAGGATAGTGGATGTTAGGCTAGGGCTGCTCAGATAACTAGAAGAAGTTGTCCAAGAAAGAATGCAAAACTTTGGGCCTGATTTAGATCTCGGCAGATGGGTTACTCCGTCACAACGGTGACGGATATCCCGTCCGCCGAAATATAAATCCCATTGGATATAATGAGATTTATATTTCAGTGGATGGGCTATCCGCCACCGTTGTGACGGAGTAAGCCGTCCGCCGAGTTCTAAATCAGGCCCTGTATCATTTAAGAGACTTTGTTTAGTAATTTACTATTAGCATATATTTTTTTTAATGTATTGTGAATATGTTTCTTGTTGATCTTGTAATGATTTTGATTTTGTTTGTTATGGGGGGAGGTGTGTGGCATCTCCTAGCCTGTGTATGTTAGAATGTTATATTCTGGTAGTTCTAAGAATGTTATGATTTAGACTATGGGAGTTTAAAGAGGAGATTGAAGGTGAATGCTGGGTGAGGTTGTTACACGGCTCTTTAAATAAATCTATGTGAACCATTCCTCCAGGATACTGTCTGTCCTTCTTTATCACAGAAGGCATGCTGATCACAAGGGTAATGAAACCACAACAAAGCTACACTCAATATTCCTAAAACACAAGCAAGAGGCCCCACATAACAAAGATGAATAGAAGACAATAAGCAAGGTTACATGACTACCCCACAAGAAGGCGGAATAGGCATTCCAGCACCACCTGTTGGTAATTCAACACCAGATGGGAGGACGATCCAATCCGCTTCAGGATTTTAGTGAGATAAATGACCAAGCCACAGCAGCACCACAATATCACACATGGATTGTTTGTATCAATAATGTCAAAGCAACTAAGGACACTGATGTGGAAGTGAAGTGCTCTCTCCTTCCCCACTATTCCAGAGAGAAAATATCCAAACTCTTTAGGCAACTGTTGAAACCAGGACGGGGATAGAGCCGTGTACTGTGCAGGCTTATCAAGGCTTGATTTAACTCGTAATTGCGGTAACTGGTGCAAGTACGAACAGACTCGGGAATACAGGTCTGCCACTACCTGTACCCATACGCTTATGTTTTAAACTCTCCGACTTGGAGGTACGATTTGATTAAGACAGAAGGGACAGAAAAATTCTCTTTACTAGCCTTGAGAAAGTCCGTTTGGACGAAACACGTGTCGGCTGCCTGTTGCGTATAAGTGGATTTTGGCAAGAGAATAAAGGATACTTCTAAAGAAACATAGAACATTTTTTGGACTTCTTCTTTTTCATGATGATGGTTACTGCCTTATACATGGACTGGGACTGATTTGAGAAGTGCCTCGGCATATGTGTGATAAAGCTACACTCAATATTCCTAAAACACAAGCAAGAGGCCCCACATAACAAAGATGAATAGAAGACAATAAGCAAGGTTACATGACTACCCCACAAGAAGGCGGAATAGGCATTCCAGCACCACCTGTTGGTAATTCAACACCAGATGGGAGGACGATCCAATCCGCTTCAGGATTTTAGTGAGATAAATGACCAAGCCACAGCAGCACCACAATATCACACATGGATTGTTTGTATCAATAATTATGTCAAAGCAACTAAGGACACTGATCTGGAAGTGAAGTGCTCTCTCCTTCCCCACTATTCCAGAGAGAAAATATCCAAACTCTTTAGCTGTCTACCAAATACAGGCTACAAGAATGAATACAGAATGGCAATTACTGCTCTCAACAACTATTTTGACCTGCAAGAAAATCTTGACTTTATAAAGATTTAAGTTGAGATAAAGCCACCAGGAGGATGGAGAGATCACTTACATGCTCTGTGCAAGACTGAAAGACCTATCTAGCATGTGCACTGACAAAGATCAAAACAAAGTTCGATCCCAGGAAATATAAGGCTGTAGGACAACGCCACATACTCTGTACACAAGGAGTGTGGCTGGATGATATCTTAATCCTCACAAGATCACACAAACTCTCAATTACTATGCTGAACAAATGGAATCAGTGCAGCACACGCTATCACCAAAGGAAAATTTTGAGGAACACATACCCATCAAAACAGAAGTGGCAGACATCATAACAAAACATCAACCTCCCAACAGCACTGTGAATTCATGTAACAGAACAAGCATTGGCAATGGCAATCGGTCTGGGTTAAAAACAAAATTGTATGGTAATGTGAAGCATTACAAATATATAGCATGGGAATGGATATACATTTGTGTAGAAGCAAAGAATGGTAGAATAACATTGATAGTGGTTAAAAGGTCAGGTGCAAGCTGAACTGTCAAGCCAGACCTAAACATCCATGTAGATTAATGACTTCCCTCCTTCCATCTGTGCTGCTGCCAGAGAAAAACACCATAAATTATATAGTTATCTAAGACACTTGAATTACATTACAAAGTCAAAGTCATGTGTGTGCCCCTGAAAGTCCAAGCTCAGGCAGCTGGATAAATAAACAAAATGATCACAGCTGTGTGGAGGAAAAACACTTTTTTGTGGAAACCCACAACCTCTGCCCAATCCAAACATGTACTCCTGGTTACCAACATTTGGGTGAAGCCAAAGCCCCTCTCCTGGTGATTCTCACATTATTGTCTGGCGACAGCTGCGCTGTTAAGCCAGTCCATTAAAAAATGTTTGCTTCTATAAATTGTGGGTAGCTTGGCCTGCCCTAAAGCTGATTGCAGAATACCTTGCAAAAGGAAAGACCATTTCAAACTGCAAGAAATCTAACCATTTGTGCTGGTGTGTTGAGGCAGCCTGCGACACAGCAACCCACAGCGACAGTGTATGTAAACTCTAGACAGTCACAAGATACCATGAGGAGACCACATTTGTAAGAAACAACTGGCACACCAGGCCTGTTGCAGACGAAGATGACGAGGAAGACAAAAACGTTTCTGCTATCATTTGCTGGTGGCAGTTAAAGCCATAAATGGAAAAGTGAAACAATCTACCAAGTCGAAGTGCAGGGAAATGGGTCAGTGCCCTAATAGAAACTGAATCATTAGCGAATGTGATGAACAAGCAACAATTTCACAAACTGGAAATTCGGCACCGACAAAACATTGCCTGACCCTGCCTGGCGGGGACAATTATCACCACGGTCGCTCATGAAACAAACCCTAATGTAGTATTTCCCCTTCTGGGTCTACTTTGGTTTTTCCTTGGTTACACGTGTTAGCAGCTTTAGGCTGCCTTCACTTAGCACAGACACAAACAATACTTTTGTATTTGTGACATGATATTATTTTAGAACGCTATGCGTATTATTTGTAATTCAGTGACTTTCCTGGGATTTAGTCTGAACATTTCGTACAAGGTCGAACAACATAATGTACTGTTTTTCTTGTGTTCGGTCAGTAACATCTCCTAACGTTTCTAGACATAACACAGTAGCACAGCTGCAGGTTTTCTAACACAACAGTTTCTAGAATATAAACGGTGTCTCGACCCCTTGGAGGTTACAGGGTAGAATTGCAGCAGAGCAACAGGTTTTGGAACGGAGGCAGCAGCCTTGCATAAACTGAGTTTACACCTATGATGTGGATCACCTAACTACACACAGCAGGTATGGGGTTCGGCGCTAATCTCAGAGATCATAATCTATCATAATATATCCCTGTGCTCACATAGTGAGGGCAGGCTAAGATAGATATATTAGTTACCATGGTCGGGCTGCTCATAGTGTACAGCCTGTTAGTAATGCTAATTCCTTTTCTTAGTTGAATTTGTTTACTAATCACAGCAAAACTGCTTCAAACTAGACTACGATAGTTTCAATAAATATATTGTAAACTTCCTTCATGTCTTTCTTCTGTTTACTGTGGACATGCATGAGTGAGAACGAAAGGTGATGATCTGTTTCCATGGTTCCCTTGGGGACCAGCGGTTCATGTTCTAGGTTTGCTAAAATCACCTGTTACTCTGGCAGGTTAGTAGTACAAGTGAGGCACTGTGAGCTAGTCGGATTTTGGGCCTACAGGTACTGAAGTGGTAGTGAGACTCAGTCCCTACATCCTGACGTCCTGTTCTCCCAAGGCACCGTTCTGTTTCCAAACAGAATCCCTGCAACAATTACAACACAAAATTCTTTGTCGTCAGTGCTAGAATAGGCATCCTTCTCAGCTGTGCAACAGCAGAGGAGACGAACGTGGTCCACATTACACAGCATACAGCTGAAAGGAATAAACACTATTTTAAATATCTTTAGCCGCCTGTTCAAGAGCCTTGGATGTCTCGAAGTGCCTGCAGTAAAGTTACATGTACACAGCACTGTACATTGCAGCACATTTTGTCACCGGTATGTGCCCTTTAATTTAAGACTGGCCGTAAACGCTGAGCAATAAAGACCAAGGAGTCATTGAAAAAGTAATAAGCTATACACCCTTGGACTTGCTGTTACTGTAAGTTAACCCAAGCGAACCCAAGTACCCAGACGCAATCTGCCTGTACATAGACATGAGGCTTTCAAACATGGTGATTAAGAGGGAGCGACACAATGCACCCACGATCGACGACCTCATCTCTGGACTCAACTGTACTACATGGTTCACCAAACTAGACTAACACTCAGGCTATCATCAACTCCACCTGGTAGAAAGGTGTCAAAACATCACCACTTTCTCAGCTCATATTGGCCTTCGAAGATAATGGCATCTGAACTCAGGCACCTTATCAGCTGCAGAGCTATCCCCAATTACATCAAAGAGGTCCTGACAGGTCTGGAGGGTGTACTCAATATCAGTGACTCACCTTCAAGTTTTCGGCTCTGTCCACACCCTCAGCCCTCAGTTTGATCCCCTAGTCTCCAAGTAACTATGAGACTGGATGTCTACCATGACACTGGAGTCAGACGGAGTGTTGGACAGTCATGCAATGATCTCCTTCCAAAACTCCTGAGCTCATTCTGCATTCCATCAGTTTGCACTTGGTGCAATCGCGCACCTCCGCCATTGCTCATTCATGTATAACGGCATTCCGGTGATGAAGACTAGGGGGACCAGTGAAAGTCAATTTATGGCTATTCACCTTTTGGCTAATAATAACTCCAGTGCTGCAAATCTAGTCCTAATTCTGTGCCCTTTCTTTAGCCTAGGCAGCAGGCCCAGCAGACAGTGTTTGATTATCACCTCTGCTTTCACCCTCCCAGTGTTAAGATACATGGGGCAGGCATTCCACAAAAGAAAATGCAAAATTTTTAAACTCAGAAATAGAATTCTACAGATACATTTGAGGAGAGTGAGTAAAAGCTAACCCCTCAAAAGTGGCGGACATCATGAATTGTACCCCACCCACGACAGTGTCAGATGGTCAAAACGTCCTCGGGATGGTGCCCTATGGAATCTCCCCACACTATCTGAACCACTAAGATTCCTCACAAAGTTGTCAGCAAAATGACTGTGGAGTGTAGAAGAAAACAGGGCATTCCATAAAATCAAAGAATCCATCCTCCGATGGGATTCTTTGGCCCGAACAAAGACCCTAAATTAATCATCAATGTGAGCACAGTGGGATTCTGGCTGTCTTGCTGCAATATCACAAGATGGATGGAAAACAGCTTATCGCTTTTGCCAGCAGAGCCCTCACCAACACTGAAAGCAGGTGTTCTCAGATAGAACACGAACTAGAACTAAAAAGCATGTTTGCACTTGATGCTGCTAAATTTAAAAAAAAAAAAAAAAAGATATTGTTCAGAAGCACCCTTGGTGAAGAATAACACTTATCAACAACTGTTAAAATTAGCACAGACAAATGTGTGATTTTGTACATGCATGCACAACTATACTGGAGTATTATTTTACTCAGATAATTTTGAATCCATTTCTAATTAGATTATTTAACGTTGGCTTATTGTCTTTTCCCCCCCCCACTAAATTACAGTGGTAACTTCCCATAGGTCCTCTGTACCTGTCCTGAAGATGTCCCTGTCAGATGTTTGACTATGGGGCTTGAACATCGACTAATACTGATTCTGCAGATTAAACTGTTACATTTTTTTTTGTTTATATTTATTTTTATTGTTGAGACACTGCGCACTTAGTGAGGCCTTGCAGTCACTGATGTAGCATCAACATTTAGCCACCGTCAGTCATTTGAGCAACTTATAACAACGTAATATAATAAAAAGGAAAACTTACCCCTAAACCCCCCTCCAGCCCCTTCCCCCACTCCCCTGGGTGCTCATAAAACCCATGTGTCCCTATGAACATATAACTGTTGTATTTGCGAAGGTCCCCTCGGATAGGTCAAGGCTGTCCAACAGTCAGGCGCAGCAATTGTAAATACCTAGGGCAAGTAAGCTCTGTGAATTCCTGTGAGAGAAGGGAAATAAATGGATGACAAACCTCTGAATGCATCTTCCTGTAATTTGAGTGTCGATGTGAGCCTCTCCATCTCCAACAAATGTCAAATACGGTGGAGCCTCCTCAATCTGGTTGGGATTCTATCAGTGCCCCAGAGGGCCAAGAACGGTTGGTGAGCCGCCCCCAGTGCCAGTGCAATATGTCTACCTCTTCTAGGTTTGAGTGGGTAAGTCAACGGATTGGGAAGACCCAGCACCACATATGCAGGAAATTGGGGGAGTTGAATATTAAAATATTGATCAATCTCTGTCAGGATTTTGTCCCAAAATTGGGTCAATTTGGGGCATTCCCATAAAATGTGTAGTAGTGTAGCGACATCTCCAACACCTTTCACTCCGATCCGGATTCCCTCTATGAAGGCGAACCGGAGTCAAATACCAGTAAGTGGTGATTTTTGTCGAGGTTTCTATGCTGGATGTGTCGGACGCTGTGTGTTTCGCTCGATAATAAATGTCTCGCCATTCTAAAGGGACAGCTCCCGCCCCAGTTCCCGCTTCCATCGCAATTCTAGTGTCAGAGGCCTTATTTATCAAAAACTTATATAAGTCAGATACTAAATGCTTGTCTGATTCTTTGCTTAGAAGCCATTTCTCAAATGTAGTCAGTGGACGCAGAGCTGCATCTCTCATCTCTGGCTGCATCAACCAATGCCTAATCTGTGTGTACCGGAATCTCTCCCCCTCAGGAATAGCATTATCTGCCCTCAGAGTATCAAACTGTATGGGGCCTTCTTCATCGAAGAAATGGCCTATTGATCTGCATCCCGGCTTCAGCCATTCCCGAAAAGCTACTGTATTCATTCCTGGGGTGAAGTCTGGATTCTCCACCACCGGCAAAAGCGTGAAGGGGAACGACGAGAGGCTCTTCCTACTGGCCACTGCATCCCAGACTTGGAGGGTAGGTGCCGTGATCGTGAACAGATAAAGATTGGGAGGGCAATGTGGCCTGCCCAGAAAGGGGATCTTTCACGAGGACGGTCCGGCTAGTGCCCTGTCCATTAAGTGCCAACTCTTCTACGATTCTGGGCACAACCACTCCACCAGCACCCTGATCTGCGCTGCTTGGAAGTATAGCAGAATACATGGGATGCCCAGGCCACCTTCTGCAGGTGCTTGCCAGGTGAGCTCGCGGCGCATTCAGGAATGCTGGCCCACCCATACATAATTTTGCAGGGCTCTTTGTAGGGTCTGGAACGTCCCCGTTGGGGGTCACAGCAGAAGTGACAAAAAGGTGTATAAGTTTCTGGGAAGGACTGGGAAAGTTCGCCATCTAGCTAGATCGGTTTGTACTCTTTTAACCAGATTTCGATAGTTTACCTCAACCACTTCCTGGATGGTCGATGTGAGATGGGTCCCTAGATACAATATATTCCGCTCCCACCAAATGGAGAGAGCCTGAGTGAGCAATTCCTTTGAGTCTCGCGACACCATTAGGCTCAGCGCCTGTTATTTTGCTTGAATTAATCTGGAATCCCGAGACCGCCTCGAACCTCCCAACTTCCGCCAGAAACTCCAGTAGGGCTTCCCAGGGGTTGTCTAGGGAAACGATAACATTGTCTGCATATATAGTGATTAGGTGTTCCTCTACCCCAAAGCATATGCCTGTGATCTTTGGGTCATCCCGGACCCGCTGCGCAAACGGCTCCATGTAGAGCACGAATAAAAGCGGGGAGAGGGGGCATCCCTGCCATGTTACGCGCTCTATGGGGAGCTCTCTGAAACCCTGCCATTCACCCTGACAGTAGCGCTCGGCCCCCTGTACCCACTCAGCACCCATGAGCAGAACCTGTCCCCAATCCAAAGCATTTCAGTACTGCTTAAAAGTAAGGCCAATGCACCTGGTCGAAGGCCTTCTCCGCATCAATTGAGAAAAGCATTGACTCGCGCTGGGAGCGGGTTGCTTTGTCTTTAAGGTGAAGGATCTGCTTAGTGTTATCTGAGCTCTGGCTACCAGGAATAAACCCAGATTGATCAGGGTCCACTAATCCAGGCATATAAGGGGCAAGGCGAGTCGCTAGGATCCATGTGAAAAACATCACGTCTACATTCAGAAGCGATATAGGTCGGTAGGAACCGCATAATCTTTTGTCCTTCCCAGGTTTTGCTATAACCACCACCAGGGCCTCCTTCATTGAGGGAGGGAGTGTCGCTGAACTTGAGATCGCGTTGAACACTCTGGTGAGGAGAGGAGTCACCAAATTGCAAAAGGCTTTATAAAAGCTGGCCGAAAAGCCATCTGGGATGGGGGATTTATGTAGCTTCAATCTGTAGATTGCAGCAATTACATCCTCGATCCTTATAGGGCTATCCAGGCCTGCCACTTGTTCCTCTGTTAAGCCCGTCACTTTGACATTTTTCAGATACTCAGAGATAACCTGGGGTTATCCTCAGCAAGCAACGCCTCCACCACATTGGCCTGGCGCTGACCCCTGAGTTTGTTTGCTAGCATTCTTCCAGTCTTGTCCCCCCTCCACGTAAAACGTATGCTTAAGGCGAAGTAACGAGTACTCCGCGCTATCCAGATCCAGGCCTGCCAATTGCTTCCTTGTCGCCTCCAGTTGGCGCCACACTCTAGGCGCTCCAGTACGGGGGTGTATACGTTCTAATTCACGCATTTGTTGTAGTAGCTGTGTACGCTTATCGCGTCTATCCTTATTATCCGCCGCAGAGATGGGGATCAGCTCCCCTCTGAGTACAGCTTTCATTGTGTCCCATACCATCGCGATCGAAGCCTCTGGGGTGTCATTGACCTCCAGGTACCTCCTAACCGAGCTCTCCATCTGCTTTACTACCTACGGCTTGCAGAGTAGGGTTTGCCATAAATGGCAGGAATGGGGCCTTTGATTATAGAGGGGGAGAGTGAGGTCTAGCAGGACTGCCGAATGGTCAGACAAGGATCGTGGTTTAATTTCCACTGAGCGTGTCGCTGCCAGGACTTCCCTAAAACGCAGGACATGGTCTAGTCTGGCATAGGAATTGTGTGCGTGAGAGTAGAATGTATAATCTCTGGAATCTGGATGCAGACTACACCGTATGTCCCTCAATCCCAGTTCCTGTAGTCTAAGGGCCCCCCGACTGACCTCCCCAGTTGCTCCCTGCCGTTGGGTCGAACGGTCCATTTCATTATTAAATACCACATTTAGGTCTCCCCCCAAGGTCACCCACCTATCTTGAGTAGTCAGGATGACTGCTACTGCTTCTTGTAGAAACTGTTCTGCCCCTCGTTAGGGACGTATACTGACCCCAGGACTATGGAATGAGAACCGAAATGGACTCGGTACCCCAGAAGGTGGCCCTTAATCTCCACTACCTTTGTCCCGACCTTCCCTCGAAAGGAGTATTAGAACAATATTGCCACCCCAACCTCTTGTGTGGCAAAGTGGAGAAAAATTGCTGCGGGAATGCCCGGGATCTCAATCTGTTCCCGTCCCTGCTCTACAAATGCGTCTCCTGGAGGAGGCAGCCATCTGCCTGAGACTGTTCTAAATAGGCAAGTATTGCCCTCCTCTTAACTGGATTATTTAAGCCCTTGACATTTAGGGTCAGTACCCTAAGACTTTTTGCTATTGATGCCATTATGGGCTCTCGACTCGCCTACACCCCTCCCCACCCGGCTTTCTTGAACTTCTACTCCCCGATACCCCATGGGGAACTTTCAACCTTAAGTGTGGACTAGTTTGTGAATCGTGACTACCTGATGGGCACCCAGTAACATTCCCCAAAACCATAACAGAAACAACAAAGAACCACAGTCCCTAGATCAAAGAGGGAAACGAAGGGTCCATCCCTCTGCCAGTGGTGAAGTCTCTGTGTGGGGCGATGACCATGACCTGTAGGTCTCTTTCCGCCTCCCTGCTGCCCCCCCCGCCACCAAGCTCTCCACTCAAGCCATGTCACCTCAGGCAGGATCGTTGGAGGAAGTATCCTCCGCCAGTTTGTCCAGCAGGGCCCTACTTTCAGATGCCATGGTCGCCCGGTCTGGGCTGGACCCCCTACGACTGGAGGGGACCCGTCGCCGCCTCCAGCGGCCCTGCCCTCCGGGGCTATCGATTGATGTTCCCTGGCGCGGCTCCGCAGGGGGCTCTATCTGGAGCAATGCCCATGCCGCAGACAAGGAGCGGATTTGATGAAGCTGGTCATGCCAACGATAAATCAATCTGAAGGGATACTCCCAAGAGTAGGCCACTTTTCTTTTCATCCAGATAGTTTGTGACCAGGCGAAATTCCCTCCTTTTCTGAAGTGTGGAGGCCGCCAGGTTTGGAAACAGATGGGGGGCCTGGTCACAGTACGACACTGATGGCGTTTCTCAGGCTTTCTTCAGGATTCGTTCTTTCAGAGAGAAATTATGTACACAGGTCAGAATGTCTACTGATTGAGGCGATCCGGGACCCCAGCGACCCACTCTATGGGTGCTATCCAGACGGATCTCCGATGCCAGGGTATCTCCCAGGATTTTAGCTAATAGCTCCGCAACGTAGGCCTCAATGTCACCTCCCTCCGCTTCTCTTGGGACCCCCTAAATTCGAATATTATTACGTCTGGAGCGGTTTTCTAAGTCCTCCTCATGGGATTGTAGGTCCAATTGTTGATCTGTTAGGAAAATGATTTCCTGTTGCAGTTGTGCAATCTCCTCATCGCAAAGGGTTTGCATCCTTCGATGGCATCCACCCGGTCCCCGATGTCTGTCACCACCAACTAGTTCACTCGATAGATCCCGCTTCACCGCCAAGAGGTCATCTCTCAAACCGGAGATAAGGGACTCCAGATATGGACGTGTGACCGGGGCCTCCAGATCTTCCGCTGCTGGTGAGGTCGCCCTGCTTGGGCCACCCTGGGGCTCGCTTTCCTGAGAGCCTGACTGCTTTATTAACATGTCTTTGATGGAGCCCCCCTTCTTTGCCCTCGCGGACGCCATCCTTTCGGATCTACTGGGCCCAGGTCTGTAGGGAGCTATGATGGGTCAGCACTGTGTTCTGGACAGGGATCCGCTACAACTCTGAACGGGCTTCAGTCTTCCATGTGCTGCACTCGCTGCGTCCCTGGATCCATCCAGTGGATATGACTTCAAGCGCCCCTGGTGGTGGCCCGATATCTCTAGCCCACCGCTGCAGATGAGTTAAGGACGGAGCGGCTCCCACAGCGAGGACCGCCTCAGTTTGTCCCTCGTTGAGCCTCCTTCCCTTTCTCTGATGGCTCAGGGGCACCAACCTGCATCTGCTCCTGTCTCTAACAGGGGTCCCAGTCGCTGACCTGATGCTTTCACTATCTTTTTACCCCAGATGAGGTGCCTGCAATGGTTTATGGCGTCCTCCCACCTGGTGGCTTACTGCGTTTCGGAGGCCCTTCCAGGAGCTTCCGCCCTCCTGCCGCTATGCACTATCGCCGCCCTCACGCTCACCGTTCTCCATTGCCTCGATGTGTGCTCTCAGTGGGGTACTGCCCGCCGACAGTTGCGTTTCCTCTGAAACACCCAGGCCCAGGGACTCTACCCAGCATCCAGGCCATCGGCTCGGGTCGCAGAGAAGGGAGCTCAACCCCAGCCGATGTTCACTCACATGAGGGGCATGGACTCATCCGTCAAGAGCCTCAATTTGGCGTTGGTCGTAGCCCACCGGGCTCCGTCATGCACAATCCCCGATCAGCTCAGGCGCTCCTCTTCTCGAAGCGGGCCTCGGGTGCCTGACCAGCCACCTCGTTGTGCGATCCGGGCCTTCTCGCAGTCAGGCCCTCCTCTTTTCTGGCTCTCTCTGCTACTCTCTGGCCCGGGCCGACTGCCCCGGTCGCCCGCTGGCCCGACCGAATAAGCCATAAACTGTTACGTTTTTTACCTGGCTGTTGGCCATTAGTTCATAATAACAGGGTTGGTTTTATTAATGTTAAAATATTTTTACTACCCATATTGACTTCAGAGCAATGCACCGCCTGCACTATTTTTGCTCTTTACATCTTAAGTCACCATTCTTTAACTCTTGTTTTGCTGTATACATGTTGCTGGACATTTGAGTCTGTAAAATAAAAATGAGTTATAGGAAATAAAGGGGCACTCTAAATAGCCTCTTTTCTCATTTAAATGATCATTGCCAACACATAGTAGCAATGAAAAACAATCATAATAATCTTAATGAAATGTTTCAATTGGATACTGTGCCTGTACACATGTATACTCAGTTGTGATTTACAACAACAGGTTACCCAGTCACTTATTAGTAAAGAGAACATTTTGACGGCCAAGCCTAGACAAATACTGGAGGAACACAAATAGTAGACAAGCAAAAATGTCCATATAGCAATAAACAAAACGTGAGAAAGTGATCTGAACCAGAGAAATACATTATAAAATAGGCCACAAAAGAGATCAACCTTCTTTGTAAGCTCGTAGAAACACCTTAGGCTAAAGAAGGGTGACAGATATATATAGATTCACTCACCCACACAGCTACTCACATATATTGACTCACCCACACAGCTACTCACACACCCACTTATACACCCATACAGCCATTCACACACCCATTCACACACCCATACAGCCACTCGCACACCCACTCACACACAGATAAACTCAGTCACACAGCCACTGACATAATTTATGTTAGAAGTAGTATCACAAATTAGTAGTACACCTGGTATACTAATTTAAGTTTTGTAGTAGCTTAGTAGATATGTTTAACAATCATAAACTCTTACAAAAAACTTACATACACTGGATGATGTCATGAGTGATGTCACTGACCATGTCATGAGTGATGTAATATGTGAGGTCATAAGCAGTGCATTGCGGAGGGCGTAAGTTATAGTTAGCGTAGGTAACTATACCTGCTGAATTTCCATGGTTTTGTGCAAGTGAAACTTGACCCTAACTATAATGTCCCCGTAACCTTTATTTTTTCAGTGACTTTCTAAGGTTTTTTCAAATTCTATTTCCTAACTATAACGTCCCTGTAACTGAATTTTTTCAGTGAATTTTTATGGTTTTTTAAATTGTATTTCCTAACTATAACGTCCCTGTACCCTTTGGTTTTTTCAGTAAATTTCTAAGTTTTTTAAAAAAAATTGTATTTTCGACCTATAACCTGTAAACTTTGAGAGAGGGTGTGTGAGTGGCTGTATAGGTCACTGCCTGGGTGTGTAAGTGGCTCTATGGGTCTGTGAGTGGGTGTGTGAGTAAGAGACTGTGAGTGGGTGTATATGTCTGAGTGGATGTGAGAGGCTGTATGGGTCCATGAGTGGGTGTGTGAGTGCCTGTGTGGGTATGTGAGTGGGTGTGTGAGTGCCCGTGTGGGTCTGCGATGGCATGTATGAGTGGCTGTATGGGTCTCTCAGTGGTGTGTGAGTAGCTGTGTGGGTGTGTGAGTGGGTTTGTGAGTGGCTTTATGGGTTTGTGAGTGGGTGTGTGAGTGACTGTATGGGTCTGTGATGCAGGGGGCAGGGTCTCTGATGAGCTCTCAGAAAACCTGCTGTGTGTGACTTACTTGTGGTAACAGGAGGGGTTCTTGGCCCCAACAATCCTCAGCATCCACAGGGACTTCATCCCCCAACTAGTAGTGCACCAGGAGGCACGTTTGGAGAGTGCTGGACAAAGGGGGATGGTCCTCCGACGACCTCTCAATAATCCTGCTGTGTGGGACTTACTGGTGGTAACAAGAGGAGTTCTTTGCCCCCAGGGACCCTCAGCATCCAAGGGGACTTCATCCCTCAACCAGTAGAGCACCAGGAAGCATGTTTGCAGAGTGTTGGAGAAAGGGGGCAGCAGCTCTCAGCAATCCCACTGTGTGGGACTTACTGGTGGTAACAGGAGGGGTTCTTGGCCTCCAAAGATCTTCAGCATCCAAGGGGACTTCATGCCCCAACCAGTACTGCGCCAGGAGGCATGTTTGCATAGTGCTTGACAAAGGGGGCGGGCCTCTGACAACCTCTCAGCAATCCCACTGTGTGGGACTTACTGGTGGTAACAGGACGTGTTCTTGGCCCCCAAGGACCCTCAGCATCCAAGGGGACTTCATTCCCCAACCAGCAGTGCACCAGAAGGCGCATCTGCAGAGTGGTGGAGAAAGGGAGCGTGGCCTCCGACCAGCTCTCAGCAATCCCACTGTTTGGTACTCACTGGTGGTAACAGGAGGGGTTCTCGGCCCTCAACAATCCTCAGCATCCAAGTGGACTTCATTCCCCAACCGGAAGTGAACCAGGAAGCGTGTTTGCAGAGTGCTGGACAAAAGGTGCTGGTCCTCGGACGACCTCTCAGAAAGCCCGCTGTGTTGGACTTACTGGTGGTAACAGGAGGGCCCCCGACATGTTTTTTATTAGCTGGCCCAGGAGGTGGTGGTTCCCGGGGCGTGGGGGTCCGCGTGGGCCCCCTGCTCTTTTTTGCTGTAAAGCCCTGGGGAGGTGGTGGACCCCGGGGCTCTAAAGAGGACATGAGAGGAGGTCTGCACAGCCCCCTACACTATTTTAACAAAAGCCCCGGGAAGGTGGTGGCCTCTGGGGCTCAAAAGAGCCCATGGAGGAGGTTCCGCGCGGCCTCCCTCCAATATGTAAATTAAGCCCCGCAGAAGTGGTGGTCCCTGGGGCTCAAAGAGCCTTAGCTGGGGGGCCATGTGCACCCCCCTCCTTTTTTAACAAATGCCCCCGGGATCTGGCCCACCCGGGGGTTCCTTACAAAACAAGCGCTGGAGCCTGTGCTTGTTTTTTTTTCCACCGGATCTAGGGATCTGCAGTGTTTTTTGGGTGAAAATTGAAAAAAAGGCTTTTTGGCCCTGTTAAGCTTCCAGGGGTACCACAGGACCACATCTAGGGGGTCAGGGTATTCCTATCCTGCCCCCTTTTCTTTTTTTTTATGTTTTTTTTGGGACTCGGCTGAAGCCGAGTCCCGAGATGGCTGCCAACACTTCCTGGTTGAAGTGTTGGCAGCCAACCAGATCTCAGCACGAGATCGGGAGAGTTTGCGGAGCTTTTGCCTCCCTATATCTATACAAACTACTGAAGGAATTTACACCAATTTACAAAAAGGTTGCTTTCTGGACCAACAGCTACCTTTCTGCCAAATTTGGTGTAATTCCGTTCAGCGGTTCAGGCTGTAGCCGTGTCTAAAATCCCTATGGGAAATTGCAAGGGAAAAATGCGTTTTGGGACCCCCACTTTTTCTCAGCCCCCGCATGACGGATCATCTGAAACTTTCAAGACAGCAGCGAAAGTGAGTGACAAAATAGTTTTGAAAATTTCGCAAAGATTTGTCAAACTACGCCAAAGTTATTGGCAAAACAAAAAATGCTCCGTCTATGGAAACTAGGTCCTAACTATAACTACCTGCTGGCCACAGCCAGCACCTGTGAACATCTCACCAGAAGTGGCATTTTGTTTGCTGTGAGTGAGGGCTCAACCTGCCCTATAAAGGAGTATGTTCAGAGGGCGCCCTCATATGGAGACACATTAATGCAGCATGTAAAGAATGATGCACTGATCTGTTGAATAGAACTTGAAAGGCAATATACTAATAAGATGTCCCTGCTGTCAAATTGTGATGAATACCCAGGAACAACCGTTAATGTAGGCTCCTCAGGAAACCTGATGTCGCCATAACCGGGCCGTGTGCAGTCCACAAAGTAACTCTCGCTGCCTGATCTCACGCTGGGGTGGGACTTGGTGCCGCAGCCTGCACCTGGGTCAGGGAGGTGCCACAACGCCATATAGCTGTCGTGGGACTCCCGCAGTGTGAGACGCCGTAACTGGGTAATCCCTCAAACATTCTGCTCCCTGGACACTAAGGTACTGTCAAGCTTGTCACCACGTGTAAACCAGCAAGGGAGAAGCTGTGTTTAATGTCCTTATACTTGGCCCTATAGCAAATTGCCTCCCAGTTTATAAGTAGGGGACTGTGTCTCTTTATATTCTATTTTCTCTGCGAAACCCAATTGATTGAACCAGGGCTATGATGGGCAAGAGAAAGGCGATAGAGGGAGGGGGAGGAGCAGGAATAGGGAAAGCCAAGAAAGCAAAAAGATTAAAACATGCCGGTAGTAACTGCGTACTCGACCACATAGACAGCCTTCTGGTCAAGTGCGAGGGAATCCTGGATATAGGTGCAGAGGCCTCCCCTTTTGGTCAAAATATTCCCCCCTCACCTAGGAGCACTAGTGTAGTACATACTATTCCAAAGATGTTTCAAGAAACCTAAGGCTAAGAACCATCTGGCAGCCGTGATTGAGCCCGTAGGTCCAATTTCGGGAGTAATGGCTACACCATCTACAGGTTCTGGTAGACCCAATGATCATAAGCAGTAACAGATATGCCCCTGTATAAGGTTTTAGCGAGGACCCCAACATCCCAGAAGATCACGTGGGTGGGGGGTCTTCTCCAATTTTGACAACTATTCCCCAGGCCCATGACCCCAGTGCTTTTAAGCTCATTAGCGATCTCAGAGCTGAGGTCGATGCTTTGAAATCTATGATGAGTGACCTCCCTGGGATGATGAATGAATTGCTTGGAAAGAATAAGATTGCCTGTTTGTGCTCTAAGGTCTTGCCCAACTTGGCTGACACTCTGATTATTGGAAAATGAAATAGCCAACTGTCTGGTGAGTCTAGAGATACTCCCATCGTCCCTGTAAGTCTAACGCCTGTACATAAGAGGTCCTGGAATCAGGGCTACTAGTGGGGTTCATATACCTAAAACAGCATGGCCAGGTGGGGGTCACTTTGAAAGGCCTAGGCGTAACCAGCCTATAGAGCCGTTGCACAAAGGTGTGCTAGAATACCAGCCTTTAATAAAAAAAGGTCCAAATTCCTTGTAAAGTTTACATGAGTAATGTGCCAAAACTCACAGCCCAGAAAGGATACGAGGGGGAGGATTCTTTGAGGAATAAGGCGATCCATTGGATTTGCCATGTGAGAGGGTGCAGATCCCTAATTAGAGAAGATATAGTTAGGGACAGGAGATGCAAGGTTTCTAACTCCACCACTGACTGCATAGAACTAACACTGACAAATGAAATGTTGGTCGGGAACCTGATAGCTTTAGAGACTAGAACCTGCCCTCCTGAGCCGTCCATCATACAATCTAAACGTAGTCTAGCAACTGGAGCAATACACCTAGTTCCGCGTAGCCTATTAGAACGCCCAGGCCGAGAATCATCTTTGAGGGAAAATGACCGACTTCCGATCCAATGTCATTCGGTAGATAGGCACTACCCTAAAACTATCTTAAAGCCCACCCTTGATGTACCCTTGGATGCCAGGTCCATACCAATCGGCGCCACCATAGAGGGAGTAGGGTGCTCTTCCTTTGGTACTAGGAATATGCAGGTGTGTGAGGGACTTAATACGGTTATTCGTTTTGGACACAGAAAAGCTACAAAAAATGCATGGGGACTTGTTAGCCAGCACATCAGAGCTTTTAGCCTTACAGGAGAATCTGTGTGGAAAGACGGAGGTGATAGATGCCCACTGTCATTTTTTAAGCATATGGGCTCTTACTTTGTGGTGCCTGTGCATAAAAATAACAGAGGGACTAACAACAAGGGATCACAATCATGGCTTAACCAGGTTTGTAGGCACTCTAGGATACGACTTGCCAAAGCAATTAAATCTAAAGAGATTGGGAGCATCAGAAGCGCCAGGAAAGCCTACAAGTTGGCTATTTTGAAAGCTAAGAGAGAGTGGGATGAGTCCAGGTGGCAGCTTATTAAGGACGCTTGCCATGCCAGGGATACAAAAACGTTCTGGTCTCTGATGGTGTGGAGTGACCAATCAGGGGTCCCCCCGCCTGAGAATCATATCACTGCCTCTGATTGCCATGATCATTTTTCAGCCCAGTATGCAGACCCTGTTATGCCTACCTCTTTGGGTGGCCAACAAAGAGCTTTCCATCAAACTAATAGCGCCCTCTTTACCTTGGGTGATATTGAGGCCTCTATGAGCACAATTGTTCAAGCTAAAGCTCCGGGCCCCAATGGTATACCGGGAGACCTATTCCTTTACGACATTCATAGCTGGTCGCGTTATATGTTAGTTCTATTTGATGCCATAGCGCATGGCGCCCCGATTCCAGGGTCATGGAGGGGTGCTGAAGTGCCACTATTTAAGAAAGGTGACTGGGATCAGCCCTGTAACTACAGGCCAATCAGTCTAATTGACTCAATTCAAAAAGTGTTTAGTCTGGTGCTTTTGCACAAGATCCAGACATGGGCTAAAGATAATGAAATTTTAACTCCCTACCAAGCGGGTTTCAGAGAGAAAACTGGGACAATTGACCGGGTGTTTTGTTTTCTTTTATTGTATTGGAAAATAGTGATCTTTGGAAAGGGCAGTCTATACGTTGCTTTTATAGATTTAAAGAAGGTCTTTGACCTAGTTCCTAGACAGAAATTGTGGCAAACCCTTACAGACATGAGACTGCCAAATTAACTTTTAACCCCGGTAATTCACCTTCATGAAGACAATTTTGCTAGGGTACGGTGTGGTAACCAGGGGCAACTCACTGATCCGATTCCTGTTAGCAGGGGAGTACGCCAAGGGAGCGTACTGGCACCCACACTTTTTTCCCTTTTTATAAATAGTGTTGTGCAATTTCTATCAATGGAACCGGCAAATGCCCCGTCTTTAGGAGCGAAGAAAGTAGTGACACTTCTCTTTGCAGATGACACTCTATTGGTGTCTAAAACCCTGGGGGGGCTCCAGCTGCTCCTTGATTGATTTAAGGATTTCTGTGACACAAGAGGCTTAGTGATAAACACAACAAAGACTAAATTTATGACATTGAGCCCCCATAAGACCTACAAGGGCCAGCCCTATTTTGGAGGCATACAGCTCGAGAGGGTCAGAACCTAACTATTTAGGTATAGTTATCTGGGAACATGTCTTGGAAACCCCATGTGTCTAAAATGATCTTGAAACATGAGCAATTGGTTGGGGCCCTGGGGAGAGAACATCGATCTTCATTCAGTAAGCCGGTTGCGGCTGCCCTGCAAGTGTACGATCTTAAAGTAGTGAGCTCTGCCCTGTATGGGTCTGAATTGCGGGGTTTCGACTGAGTGGAAGAGCTCACCAGTCGGGAAAACAAATTCCTAAGGAGCCTAGGGATGTTGCCCCAGAGCACCCCACTACATCCCCTTATGTTGGATATGGGAAGGCATTCAATTGCTGCTAAATCTAAGCTCCGCCCTTTCTTGTTTTAGTTAAGGATCAGGTCTACACCGGAATTATTCCCATACGCTTATTCCCTGGAGGAAGTAAGCCTCTTGGATAGATTTAACAAAGTTAGCTGGCTAGGAAATGTGAAGAGTCTTTTATTTGATATTGGGCTAGGGGATATTTGGGAAGAAAACAATCCCTCTTTGCTCCCTCAGAAAAATCAAGTTAAATTATGTTACTGGGACTGGGTAGTACAAAGTGAGCTAAGTAGTGGGCACCGAGGAAAGCTTATCTTAGAATTCTTGGCCCATAAACTAGACAGGTCCCTGGAGGGTTATTTAGATTGTATAGAAACACCAAAGGACAGGAAACTATATATGCAGTTTAGGTTTGGCACTTTGCCCCTGAATGACTTTATAGGCGGATGGAACAGCAATATATTGCCATCCCTGTTCTGCCCTGGCTGTAAAACCCCCAAGGAATCTCTAGCCCATGTAATGTTTGCCTACCCGATATACGCAACACCAAGATCTAACTGGTTAAGTCCCATTTGCAAACAGTTAGGAACTGGCAACCACATAGTAGCCTTGCAAATATTAAAATCAGATGCTATACCGCTGTTTGCATTTGTGGTGGCCAAGTTTCTTGGTCAAATGTGGGGCATCAGGAAAACAGCACAGAGGGCGAGTGAAAGCTGATTTTATCTAATAGTTTTAATCATATTTTAGTGCCCTTGGGGTAAATTAATAAGGGTGATCTATATGAATTTAATCTTAATACATCAAATCTATTATTTTAGTAATCGCACTCGTAAGATTCCGTATATCTATAAATAGCTGATTCTTTTAAAAAAAAAATCTTTGTATTGTTTTCATGATTTTCTTTATTTGTCTGAAAGTATGGAATATGCTATTGCATTATACTCGTTAACTCGGGTAACTATAACGGCTGAATTTCAGTGGTTTTGTATGAGTAAAATTTGACCCTAACTATAACGTCCCGGTAACCTTTTTTTAAATTATTTTTTAGTATATATATATATATTGCGATTACCCTTCTTGCCAGCAAACTCCTCCGTCGCTCAAGGACCGCCATTTTGACAGAAGTTAAGTCTGACGCTCCTAACTTGAGTGTGCTTACTTGCGGGAAATGTTTTTCTGCTGTATACTGGGAAATCAGAGAGCCGCATGAGGTCAAAGCTGGCTCCAGCCTCCAACGATCAAACACAAACACACACTTTGCTCCCTAATACAAGAGCGCAGGCAGCTAAGATGACCGGTGCGGCCTTTATTGGCTCAGCTTATGCGCTGACCTAACCCAATTACCTACTTTCCAACTTAATTTCCGAGCGGTTGTTGCGCCCATGGGTTGGAGGCAGGGATATGACTCTCCCCACCTGCGCCTCAAGATGACTTTATTATGGCAAACCGGTCACATTGCCCTCTGCCTTTGTCTATTTCGCTCGGTTTCTTATTATGTCCCACATTAATCCTGCGCCGTTAATGCCGTAGACTTACAAATGTGAAAATGAAATCTAATTATTTATTGAAGGGGCAATTGTGGCTACTTGCAACACATGCTAGCGCTGGTGTCAGCCTCACTAAGAAGGAGCGGGCCCCACTGTCACAAGAACAGACCTGCACAGCTACCCAAATACCGTGACCTCAACACTGGGCAAAAACATGTTTGCTGACTAAATTACCCACTTTTCTTGGGCCACTCGAAGGCTCGATGTGTGAAATGCAGAGGTTCTGTTGCAATCAATTTGCTTAATTTCTCATGTGAACATTTCAAAATGAAACACAGTTTCGTTTTGCTTGAAACATGAAGTCGTTGTAAGCTGGAAAGGTGATAGGATAGTGTTTAACTCACAATGATAATAAGCCACGTTTATACGTATCGTTTTGTGCATTACTTCTACTGTAAAAAGAACAGTTGTTAAAAAAGCTGCAGTTTTGGCCTTGATTTCTAGCGCGTGAGTGCGCCTGTGTGCACTTGCAGACCCCATGACTCTGTGCCCTTCGGTGCATTAAGATACCAGTGCAGTATTTTGTCATATGGATGGGGCGGGTTGATGTGTGCGTGCAGACATCTGAATTTTAATTTGATCTTATCATTGTCCGTAATTGGATTATTGTTGGCCTCAAGAGCCTTGTTCTTGGTATAACCTACAAAAACAATATAACAAATTAAAAAAATAAAATACTGGTGCAGTGCCAGAGTCGTGGAGAAATGATGTCCTCCGACCGATACCGTGGGGTATCTACACATAGGAGATCACTGCTTGGTATGCTTCCAGCTGAGGGACAGGAGTAGTAGCCCGTCAACTTTGTACTGTATCACTTACCTTGGATCCAACCTGCAGGTGTGCCCTTCCCCGAGAGGTATTGAAAGGAAAGGGAAGTGGAACCCTTTGACTCATTCATATCGTGATCACACAAAGCTTTGCCTTATACCTGATCAAATTATGGCTCGGTGCAATCCCATGTTACCTAAAGGAGAGCGCTGACCCAGATCCTCGCTTCTGAGGGACGCTGGCCAAGGTCCTCCTAACTGAACCCCCTGACCACAGACCTCACGTCTGAAAGTCCATAAATGGCCCAGGTTTGTAGGGTGCTTGTAGCGAAACGGCACCATAATATGAAGTGAAGTAATAGATTGTGCTCCCTTTTTTGGCGTTGTGGCACCATCAAGAGGCTTTTTTTCATGCGCTGTGCTCATATTACAGATGCAGAAGGTGCACTTTCTGTGCGTAACCCATCGGTGCCCTACGAGAGGAGGTACTTGTGTACTTGGAGACCTCTACAAGGGATAGGCAGTCACAATGCACCCTCCTCTTTCCTTTGTAGGGCTTCCAGACTTCTGTTGAAAGGTAGACCTGACACTGCTTGTAGTGAACGCGCTGGCAGTGCTTGTATTGAACCACAGCTGCATTTTGAATCACCGCTCTTTGTTTCACTGGTTTGCCCAGTCCAGCAAATGTGCCAACGAAAAGAGCTAGAGCAGTCGCTTGAGAGAGTTAATTTTTATGTAATTGGGTAAACGGTCCAAGTCTGCACTAAGGAAACTGCCCAAGGACGCAAACACAGTGTTTAATTTGAGCCAGCGGTTGCAGGTGGGGCTCAGTAGCACACTTTTTTGGGGTATGTAGCTTATTTTTCCTCAACAGACTTTGATGTAAGGCAAGAGAGAGAGAAAAACACAAACGGGGGAAAGATTGAAGAAGAGAAGTACAGAAAAACAGTGACAAAAGGAAAAAGCTGGATTTCAAAAGAACCCGCAAGACTGAGATAAAGAGGTAGGGAGTGTCTTGTGGTAGATTAAAAAGACATGATGGGGAATTAAGACTACACAACCTTGGTATTTGGCACCCAAACTTTTGACAGCTCTGGCCACCGGCTTCTGAGTGAAACTTTGGACCCCGGCAAATATTCTTTTACAAATTGAGCACTGAGCACAAACAAGAACGGCGGGCCCACTTATGTTATCTGATCCCAGTTCAATTCAATGTTATTTCACGTCTGACTGGGAAATAAAGTTTCAAGGGAGCTCTAGTATAGATCCCCATGCCTGTACCTCAGGTACCTTAGCGAAGGCCCTGGAATCATGTTTACACAATTTTCCCACAACAGCATCATCCAGACACAGCTAGGAAAAATAGGTCTAATAATATATAGGAAAAAGAAGTTTCATTTCCTAACTTGGACAGGGGGGTGTCATGCAGAAAGAGCTGCCAATCCTGGACCTTCTTCTTTGCTGAGAGTGCTTTCTGCTGTGCACCTGCTCCAGTAGCATCTTGCGACCTTCTCCAATACACAGGAATATAGTGTATGGGATGTCAGAGTATGGAGCAATATCCATAGCTGCTGTAATGACCACTGAGCCTGCTGCTGCCCATGGGGAAGAACATCTTTTTCTTTTGGTTCTTCTCTGGGACTATGAACTGAGACATGTGGCGGACCAGATAGCTACTGATTAAACATCTGTAAACGGGGTGTCAATAGGGCTCAAAACCCAAGCAAATGTCATCACACAAAGGAACATTCTGAAATGCTTACTGTTGCTTATTGTAAGAAATGCAAGACTGAGTAAAGACAACAGTTTGGCCTTTTCAATGGATGGTTCTTTTCAGCTGAAGCGAAAGACTGTCATGCAGATGGCACAAGTAATATGAAACAGGCTTCCCATACACGTTTGGACTCACTGTATATACACTTTGAGTCAAGTTAAGAAATTCTTGACTCCTTCGACACCTTGGAGCAATCCCTAGATATGGGAGAGATCCCAAATATAAATAGACTGAGCTCCTTAGAGCAAGTCCACTAGACTTGACTTTGAGCAGAGCAATCACTCATGCACTTATTGAGAATGCTTGTTTGCCCGCCACTAGTCAACTAGCTCCTTAGCTTCACTGGCCAGGAATCATGAAGAGGCTGAAGCCCAAAAACCTGAGCACTGCGGGATCAGATTCTTTAGAGAATAAGCTGAAGAAAGAACATAGAAGGGAGATGCTATAATACAAACAGTACGCAACCACTCGAAACCGAGCCTGTACGGCGTAGATGGAGAAACGTTGCCATTATCTGGCATGCACGCAGTCTCTGTAGTTGTGCAAGGAACCGGGAAAACTGCAACCACATATCTGCCTGAAAAGCATCTGAAGACTTGACAAAATCCCAAGTGGGAATGAAGCACTTAGAGCCTACTAATAATTATTGACCTCAACGGTGTTGAGATAAGTAACTCAGGAAGGAAGCTAGTTGGGTGTGAGGAAGTGTCAGGTTGGGGCCTAAGAAAGGGCAGTGCTATGCATTTGACCGAGGTTTAAATGTATCCATTTCAATAAAAGGCAAAATGTTTTTCGATCCCCTGAACCGCCAGTCACAGGTATCCCATCGGTCAAGACTAAAAAATAACTTAGCAAATTGAGCCTAATGCAAATATTGCTTGACCATACTTAAAAACGGCCTGGTGAAAAGAGACATAACAGACTTTGTTGACCCAATGCACTGCTGATTTCATCCCAAGGCTTCTTCTTATTGGGTCATCTGCAAAGAGCAACCCCTGATCAAAGATGACGGTTCCCAGAGTAGCGCCACATCATACTGAGAACAGTCAGAGGAGATGCAGATCTCTTGTCTGTATGAACGGCCATTGAGACTTTCAAAGGTACAATTATAGGAGAGCAGTTCACACCTATAAATGGCAAATACTATTTATAGTATTGTGAGAAACAAACGCAAGGTTGTGGAGTCCGATTTAATATGACATTTGATGTTTTCCAGCTCTCAAAACTGGCTCATGACCTAAGGGGGACAGTATGATCCCAATTGTACCTTTAACCTGATAACTTAAATCTTTGGATGGACTGGCAATGTAAAGCAGCCCAGGGGAGGGGGAGTGCATAATGCAGCAAAATCTAAAACACATATTAGCCTCAAACAATATGTTTATAGTTAGTTTTGAAGATAAACTAATGAAGTATTCCAACATTCGAGTATGTAAACCTCCACAGGGTAAGGCAATTCTCATGAAAAGACCATGAAGGGGTTAGTTGGAGGGATGAAGTGGTGTTGGGATGCGCATGGTTGTTTGCCCCTGAGCAACTAGGGCGATAAATGGGCCAGAGACTTTCCTAAAATGCTGAAAAGTTTCACGGTTTCTGGGCATCATTAAAAAAAAAATGTTGTGAATTCCTTTTATGCATTTCGAAAATAAACACATGAAAGAAAAAAGCAAGAGAAGTGCAAACACACCTGCTAACTTTTTCTTTTTCTTCTCTGCAGGGCAACTGTTTGTCCAAGTGAAGAAACCCTTCCCTTACACCCTCACCACGGTTTGAGGTGTCTCATTTGCCTTTCTACCCTGGAAAGGGATTTGATCTTGCCTTTAGCAGGAATAATTCTCCAACATTTTCATTACTGTCCTGGAACACCCACTCTCCTCCTACTGGAGGTAAATTACTCGCAGTGAAAACGCTATATGAGTAAAACCTTTTAATATTACCAAACTGACTACTGTGAATTACAAAAGTTATTCTGCACTCGTAGAAAAGTTATTTGTATGTATAAGTAAGATCTACATGCCCAAATACCTTTATGTAAGTTCCAAAAATAGAACATTTTATATTAGGTTGCATGAAAAAACTAAAAAGAGGTATAGTGAGCAGAGATGTGGATGGTTAAATGAGATATTTAGACACAGGATAACCTATAGAATATTACATTTAGTGACGTTTTGTTTTTTGCTTATTAGTTTTTTTTGTGAAGCTGGATTTTAGTAATACGTCTTATCTATTATAATTCTGATTGAATGCTCAGGGCTTTAACATTTTTCTTTTTATATTTTTGGTGTGAATCATCAGGAACCTTGGTCTTCTGTTTGAAATAGTGCACATGCTGCTCTGACAAAGCGGATTAAACATTGCAAAACTCATGCTGGCAATGCAAGCTTCTGGAAAATAACCATGAGTGAGAGAAATTTGGTTGTGGAAAAAATGTACTGCTCAAAACGCTCATATTGTTGCTTTCTTTCTGTTCAATTACAATCGGGTGGACTTGAAGACATTACCAAATGGAGTTCAACGCGTGATATCTACTGCCAGTTACCCCCTTTTACATATATAATGTAGTAGAGTAAACTTGGCAGAAATGTGTATTTACATGTTTTAGTATTTTCCCCACAAGAAAATATTTCTTCTTGTGAAGAACCCCATCTCTCACAATCTGTTGTAATGAGGAGGTGTCCACTTCTCTTTCAGACATGGGAAAACACATTCACAGGAGCATTTTTTGCAGGAGTATTTTTACCTGCATCTCCTGTTAGAAATGGCCTACAACGTGCATGTGAATACCCACAAATGTCTGTGTTTACTATGTGGCTCAAGGCCATCCCTTTTCCTATCCCTACTCCTCTACTTAGTACTATGTATGCCTATCCTGTATTACTCCTTAATCTGCTGTTTTAGTGGATTGTCTGCAACAAGAAGTCCCACCTGAGGGTGCACATGTCTGCTCACTCTGATCAAGAGAACCAGGTATCTGCAGGTACCAGTGTCTCTTTTGTACTCCTAAGTTATACTTGGGTGCGGAAAAAGTTTGTGACTCAGGAGCAATATCTTTAATTTTCACATAAAAAGGCTCCTAACATCAGAAGAGTGACCTGGAAAAGCCTTCATCAGGAAGTGGTCCAGCGGCCATCACTGCAAGGCTAGAAAGGTAACCTTGACAAACTTATGAGTGCATCAACATAGTAATTGCAATGATATCGCAAGAAGGGGTTCAGCCAATGATCCGCTGGGCCCTGTCCAATTATACGCAAGTCCATAATGCTAGCATTTTATCCACAGACTTCACAGGAGCCAATAATAGCGACAATTTGCATCCATAATGCACTTACAATGGCATATGCGCCAGAGATGTATTAAATCCCTTTACCTTGGGAGAGTTCAGCCCCTCAGCGCGGTACTTAGTCATATCTCATATAATCACGAGGATTTACATTGCGCTCAGCAGAGCTGGTTAAAAACAGCACATTAAAGCAGCAAAGTAAGTTTGGGAGCCATCTGAGGACACCAGGGCCATGCATATTAACATTAACATATCCTAAAGATTCAAACCGAGTCTGCATTGCACAACATCTACGATAAACTCAAAGACTGCACAGCCTCTGTCCTTATCACCACATCTCTAGTACTTGCATTTGCATCTTTCCATCGTAAATCCCCGCATGTGAATTATTTCATGATGTAAACAAGGTTCTTAAACTGCTGCCCAATATAAGGGGGAAACAAACCCGCTGTAGTGTGGGACTGAAAATCTACACTCACTGCGATATGCACTAAAGGTCAGAGTGATAGAAAGTGGTAATGGGTTCATTTATTTATGAGCGACAGATCAAGTACTTGTTTATTACTAGAGTTTTGTAGCATGCTAGTATGTCTCATACCGGTTACTTCAGCACGCTATTTGCAGTGTGCGTAAAGCAAATCCTAAGAACATTCTCCTATTTGTAAACCCAATTCAGTTTTGGGGGCGGGGTGCAGTGCTTTATTTAAAAAAAAAAAAAAAATGCCAGGGCCCTCCTCAGGAGGCCACTACAGCTTGCATCACCCATTGCACCTGCCAGCCTTGCCAATGACAGTACCAACACAACTACGAACCATTGCACCCCTACAAGAGTGACAATTCAGACTAGTCCAAGTCCCCAAAGCTATGAGAATGGCTTGGGCAACAGGTATTAGACCCTTTAAATGCTTATTTAATTAATAAACAACTGTTGTGTGTTCATCTTTAATTTAGACAAACAGTGCCACTATGTGGCAGACTATCATAAGTACCGGTGTTGGCAATTAAGTGCCAGCGTCGAGCACCTGAAACCACCAGCTCAAATTAAGTACCGGAGGGACGGGATAAGGAAAATGGGGGCGGGGTTAGTATGGGTTGGGTAGAATGAGCAAATGTGACCTTCTCTGGCAGAGTATGAAACATAACACAAGTGGGTATTCGTTTTGGCCTTCTTCCTTCACTGCTAGTCAAATAATGGCTGGTTTGACACATACAGTGCGCCTAATTGATCTTTCTATATTATGGGAAATAGTCCCCAGGGGTTTTCATCGTTTTTCACTATTTCAAGTTGTCAGGTCAATGGTACTCTATCACAAACGGTAAGAATTCTGTCACAGGAGTGCTCATTCAATTTTCAACTGGCTACATGCTGTCCGATTTATTTTTAGTGTCTATGTGCAATAAAAAGCCACGGAGAGCTCTATAGGACCACTGCAACCACATTTTGCTGTCCTAATTAGCAGCTCTATCTCTTCCCAGGTTTTCCATTCGTCATTCACCAAAAAATCAGCTAACTTCACAAAACCATTAGTTTTCCATCTGGGGACAGTCTCCAACCCACTCAACCTGATCCAGGTAAATTTTTGAGTTCACATAGGGATATCATACTCTCTAAAAAATTGCATCTTTCTATTACAAAATCATTTGAAAGACCCCTTTTTGAAGGGTTTGGTTAATCTTAAAGGATCTTGATTTTGATTTTCTATCATCATCATATCTAACAGATCATTATGAAAATAACCACACAATCTAGATGATGATGATTAGTGCGCAGCTCGGATGGCCCCTAGGGAGCTGGCTATCTCCCCTGCCCACCAATGGTTCAATTTATCTTCTTACATGTAGCCTATTTGACCTTCCCCCGAGCTTACTTCTAACTGGGAGGGCACCACAAGCGCACTGCGCTAGATGCTCACTGGTTGAAGCCGAGTTTTTCCACATGGTCTGGGCTTGACCTGCACTGACCCCCTTTTGGGAGGGCATAGGAAGGGAGCTATCCACGATCTTAGGGCGTTTAGTGGAACTCACTCCCAGAGTGGCACTGTTGGGCTTATTGGAGGATGTCCAGGGACAGAGACTGGAAAGAACATTTGTGGGAGTGACCACATTGGTGGAGAAGAGAGACATTGCCCGTACCGTGGAAATTACTGGTTCCCCTTCGCTGGTAGAATGGAGAAGAGGGGTGGACTAATGGGGGCACGTTTGGAGCAACTGATCTATGAGGCAAGGGGATGTCCACGGAAACACAATAAGATCTGGGGCAAGAGGTGGGAATATAATGGGCTGGGTGAGGGATCATAGCATTATGTGAATACTGATTAACTAATCCACCAAAAGGAGTAGGGAGTAATACAATGATTATTTGTGATGGCACCTGCTGTGTATGCTAATACTGCCCTCACTCACACAAATGTGTGACATGCTTCATCATAGGGCTGCTTACAATACACCCCGGCGTAGCCACGCACGGGGTGGAGCAATAGGGTGGGGGAAGACAATACAACACAAACAGAGACAATATATGTCACAGTGGCTGGGAACGACGGTAGTGAAAGTGCAGTGATAAGTGAGTTAAAACTAGCTCAGAGGTGTCGATGTGATTAAGACTTTTATTCCTGGACCCTCCGGCCAGAGTTAAAAACATGAAGGATGGTGGTGATTGGGAGATGCTATGTGCTCCTACCACCCCTCCTTTACTGCCAGGTGGTCAACATGTTTTGGCCGTGTGTGTGTGCCCCATGTGCAGGGTCACGCCGGCCTTCCTCAGGACTCTACCTGTCCCAGTATATTGATCCTCTCACCTCCAATTGAGATACGAGAGTATCATAAAAACCAGATCTTCCGTGTCGAGGAATTACCTCTAATAAGTAGTAGGATTACTAAAACAGGGGAAAAAAAGGGGAAAAAAGGGGACAAAATGTGAAGGAATAAAAAGAGAGGAGAACAAGCTAATAGGAGTAATCTTCTCTTTAATCCATAATATGCTATGTGTGTTGTGATTAGTCTATACATTAATATACAAGGGTATCACATTCATTCCCCACAAAACAACAATAGTACCTCATCCTCCTGGTATCAAATGTGTGCGGAAGATAAAGGTGCAATTCACTCTATCAATGTATAATCATAACTACAATTAAAATATCAGCGTTAGCCTGCATCCTGCTGAAGTCTGACCAGTCACATCCACTGCCCCACACGAGGTCCGGTGCGTGTGTACTCACCGAGTTTACCCCTATTTCAAGTTAGAACTGGCGGCGGGCAAGGAGAGACCCCCTTTAGTCACACTCTTAATTGCGGGAGAAAGGAAAAAATCAGAATGAGATAGCGTCAAATAGTCATTGCAGAATGGCAAGATATAGTACACGGTATGTCTCCAGGAACATAAAGAGCAGTTCTAGTAATGGTAATAACTCGTTGTAGTTAGAAGACCGTTATTGCTATATAGAGACATCCGTCCCCGTACAACGTCTACTACAGTGTCGAAATACATCAGCATGATCACCGAGGAAAAATCACTCGCAATGCCCCCAAATGAGCTAGTCTAACAGGTAATAGCGGTCGAGCCACAAGCACTATCAGATTGAACAGCCATGTCTGTACCCCCATGGTAAATTCCCCACTCCTTACTACTCCAAGGGTGGTGCTCCTCCAAAGCTGCTCGCCTATATCCGCCGTGTAGTCACGAAGGAGTGGAGGCGAGCGGCTGACGTTAAATCCTCATCTGTCTGAATCGCATCGTTCCGGTCACGTGGAACGTGAGGGACACGCGATGACGTATGTGAACGCTCTAGTCGTCATTACAGCCCGCGATGAGTGACGCTGCGGTTGTCATGGAAACAAGGTAGACCGTGTAAAGCATTGGAGCGTGCGGCCAGATGTAAGAGGTCCGCACGTAAGAGTACGGTGCCCGACAGAATTCAAATAATGATAATAACAACCGTCCGGATTGAAACGGAAGCGTTTCAAGTCAATAGTGATTACGCCAAATGCAATGCTGGAGGGAGGCATTACAAGTACTGGTATACTTCTGAATTGGTTAATGGTAGTCTACCACGGACACCCACAGAACAAAGGTAGTGGGAGAGGCCCAAACCCTCAAATGTAAGGTAAACTAATATTCTGCTTCAACCTGGGGAGCCGTCATACCCACCCGTCCCCCGGGAGGAGGTAAGAGGTGTGCATGTAGAAGGCGGTATTGATATCCAGGGGGTGAGAGATTATCATGGTATGATATATCCAGGTAATCAGCGAGTAGGAAGTGTATCATCTATTTAGGGAATGCCAAGGAATATCATCATTGAGCCCCACTTGGTGACTCTTTAGGCGGTACACCCATTTTTGTTCCCTCAAAAGGAGGGCTCTTTTTCTGTCACCACTGGTGGTATTCAATCTCAGTTTTTCTATGACAGTCCACATCAAATCCTCAGTGGTGTGATGTTTCTCCAGAAAATGTGCAGTGAGTCTGGTATTGGACCTCATGCACCTTAGTGTGCTGCGGTGTTCCATGATTCGTGTCTTAACCTTGTGGTTAGTCGTACCAACATACCGCAAGTGACATGGGCAGGTGATAAGGTAAATGACACCCTTAGAATTACAATTAGTTTGTGACCTCTGTTCCCAGGGCTAGGTAAGTCCCACGTCAATGGATTTAGTATTGTTAGTGAGGTGACAAACGCTGCAGGAGCCACACCTAGCATGGCCTTGTACTGGAGCCAGTTGACCTGATGTCAAAGGTCCCCTAGATCGTGAGGGGCCCGGTCTGGTATGCACTAGCACATATTTTAAGTTTGCACTTCGTTTGAAGGAAAATAGAGGTTTCTCTATATTCAACCCATTCGAGGTGAGGATCCTCCAATGTCTCAATATCATTTGTCTGATTTGATGTGACGATGTGTTAAATGTGTTAACACATACTGGTTTGTTAGTTTTGGGTTTGACTGATGTCTCCAGCAGATTCTCCCTGTTGGCATTGGTGGCTCTCTTCCTCGCTTTTTTGATGGTACGCTGCGGGTACCCCCTTAGTGAAAGTTTGTTAGAAAGGAGGGTAGCTTCCTCTTTAAAAGTTGATTTCTCAGTACAATTTTGTCTGACCCGGAACAATTGGCCAACTGGCAAATTTTCTCTGAGGGATTTCGGATGGAAGCTGTCATACGCAAGTAAGGCATTCTTGTCTGTGGGTTTGTGATAGACACGTGTCTGCAGTCTGCCTTCCTTAGGTTCAATCATCAGGTCCAGGAATGGTAGACCTGTTTTGCTGACAGTTGATGTGAAATGGAGTAGGGGGTTCCTGTCATTAAGCCATTCAAGGAATAGAGTGACCGATGGTCCATCGCCCCTCCATATCAGAAGCACGTCGTCGATGTAGCGACGCCACAATTTGATATTCTCAGTCCATGGGCATAGTGGATCATAGATCACGGTCTTTTCAAACGCACCCACATACAGACCCGCCAGGCTCGGGGCAAAGGTACTGCCCATCGAGGTCCCGTGGGTCTGTAAGTAGAGGGTCCCCTCAAATTCAAAGTAGTTCTTTGTTAGGGCTATTTCTGCTAAGTTTAGAATGAAGGCGCGGGGTGTTTGATAGTGCCAATCCTCTTCAAACAGGATATCCTCCAGGACCCTGAGGGTCTCCCTTTGTGGGATGTTGGTATACAACGCCTCAATATCCAGGCCTATGAGGAATTCACTGTTGGGATCGAATTCCAGATCTTTCAGGTGATTGAGGATGTCCAACGTGTCCCGCAGGTAGGCTGGCAACCTTTGGACCAGTGGTTGTAAAAAGAAATCACAAAATTGTGATAGTGGCTCCAACAATGATCCAATGCCCGATACAATAGGTCTTCCAGGAGGAGGTCTAGTAGCTTTGTGTATTTTGGGCAGAATGTAAAAATACGGTGTTCTCGGTTGGTTCTTGATGAGATATTCCGCCTCGTGTTTAGAAACCCAGTCATTTGCTAGACCCTCCTCCACAAGGGTGGCAATGTCCCTTGTTACCTCCAGCGTAGGATCTCTTCCTAGCCGTTGATAATTTCTGTCATCTGATAGAAGACGTAGGCATTCGTTGTCGTACGTTGTCTTATCCAAGACAACAATTGCTCCTCCTTTGTCCGCCGGTTTGATGATGATTGCGGAATTGTTCTGAAGTTCCTTCAGTGCCGCCTTCTCGATGTTGGTCATGTTCGAAAAGGAGCGTACCTCCTGTCTCCTTAAGTTCTCCAAGTCGTGGATCACGGCCTGTTCGAAGGTTCCTATCTCCTGGGGAAGGATAGCCAACTGCGGTGTGAAAGTAGATTTGGGGCGCAACGGAGTGTCTCCTATCGTCGTGTTTCTTTCTTCCGCCCCCTCAAAGAATACTCTGAGTCGTATACTCCTGAAAAAGGTAGCCAACTCTTGGCGTAATTGGAAGTGGTCCAAGTGGTTCGTCGGGACAAAACCCAGGCCTTTGTTAAGGAGATCGTCCTGTGTCTTAGTTAGGACCGTTGAAGAGAGGTTCACCACTAGAGAGGTTCCCTGCTCGTTCCTGGTTGCATGCTCTGGGCCATGCTCCTAGTCACCCGTTGTTTCAATTCGTGTTCTTGGTCGTCCCAGGTGACCCTCTGTTGCCCTCTCTGCTTGCCCCTGCCTTTGTTCCTGCCTCTCCCTAAAAAAGGAACCTGTGGTTGTTGGAACTGTGCTGTTTGAAAGTGAGGGTTCTGAAACCCTGGATGTTGAGGGAAGCCCATCATTGGCCAATTGTAGCCTTGGTTCGGGTAATTTTGAAAAGGGTGAGGGAAGAATGGTATTGGTCCCCTTTGGTACCCACGGCCCCTACCTCTCCTACGCTGTGGGAAATCATTGTCACTACTGTCACTGGAGCTACTGGCGGTATCCTGGCGTCTCCTACCCTGTTGGTTACCCTTTTTCATGTCTGCCAGTTTCTGTTGAACATATTCGTCAATAATATACGGGTACACCTTCTCTTTAGAGAATTTTTTTAAATCTTTCTGCAATTTGCTGATTTTGGATTGCATCAGGAAATTGCGATATTCGCCCAATTGAATGTTCACCTCGTCCAGTTTGTGACTGAATGTGGCCGTAACAATCTCTGCCTTCAGTCCTGTCTCAGTAGTCTGTATCTGAATTAACAGGGTATCAGCTAGTCTTTTAGCAGTACTGATAATTAAGACTAGCCAATCCCTGGTACATTTCCAGGCAACGAGTGCCCAATCCCTTCTAAATGCTGGGTCCTCCAAAAAGATGAGGGGTTCGTTGGTGACTAAGAGACCGCGTGGAGCCGCGTTACCTCTCAGATACTCGGTGAGGACGGCCCCATGGAGTATGGTCTTCACATGTGACCTCTTAAGCTCTAAGAGAGTGTCCCACCCTTCCCCTTGTGTTAGGACCCCGCTGACAGTAGCGTCCCCCAATAGCGACGGTCCCGCCAAAATTTCTGCTACCAAATCCTCTCCAAACGACAGTCCCTGATCTTGTGCCATGTTCAAAATCTAGGATGTATGTATATATATGTATATATAAACATATATGTATGTATAAACATATATGTCCCCTGCAGAGGAGGGCTATTCAAAACGACAAGCAGGTGCAGCGCGCTGATAATAGGTACAAAATACACATTAAAAATTTTAATAAATGTTCCGTTTACCCCTGCGGCTGAACCACCGCTCTAAACACTAGAAAACACAAAAGAAGGGGTGAGGGTACGGGCTCGCCTACTCCGAACCCCCATCAATACTTAATCCACCAAAAGGAGTAGGGAGTAATACAATGATTATTTGTGATGGCACCTGCTGTGTATGCTAATACTGCCCTCACTCACACAAATGTGTGACATGCTTCATCATAGGGCTGCTTACAATACACCCCGGCGTAGCCACGCAAGGGGTGGAGCAAAAGGGTGGGGGAAGACAATACAACACAAAAAGAGACAATATATGTCACAGTGGCTGGGAACGACGGTAGTGAAAGTGCAGTGATAAGTGAGTTAAAACTAGCTCAGAGGTGTCGCCGTGATTAAGACTTTTATTCCTGGACCCTCCGGCCAGAGTTAAAAACATGAAGGATGGTGGTGATTGGGAGATGCTATGTGCGCCTACCACCCCTCCTTTACTGCCAGGTGGTCAGCATGTTTCAGCCGTGTGTGTTTTTCCCTGTTTTAGTAATCCTACTACTTATTAAAGGTAATTCCTCGACACGGAAGATCTGGTTTTTATGATACTCTCGTATCTCAATTGGAGGTGAGAGGAACAATATACTGGGACAGATAGAGTCCTGAGGAAGGCCGGCGTGACCCTGCACGTGGGGCACACACACACGGCCGAAACATGTTGACCACCTGGCAGTAAAGGAGGGGTGGTAGGAGCACATAGCATCTCCCAATCACCACCATCCTTCATGTTTTTAACTCTGGCCGGAGGGTCCAGGAATAAAAGTCTTAATCACGGCGACACCTCTGAGCTAGTTTTAACTCACTTATCACTGCACTTTCACTACCGTCGTTCCCAGCCACTGTGACATATATTGTCTCTGTTTGTGTTGTATTGTCTTCCCCCACCCTATTGCTCCACCCCGTGCGTGGCTACGACGGGGTGTATTGTAAGCAGCCCTATGATGAAGCATGTCACACATTTGTGTGAGTGAGGGCAGTATTAGCATACACAGCAGGTGCCATCACAAATAATCATTGTATTACTCCCTACTCCTTTTGGTGGATTAAGTATTGATGGGGGTTCGGAGTAGGCGAGCCCGTACCCTCACCCCTTCTTTTGTGTTTTCTAACACTGATTAACTACGTATTGTATTGTACTTTGGTGTGAAATAGATCAACTGTGTACTGTTATTTTTGAAAATCAATAATATTTGGGTATTAAAAAAGAAAATAACTACACAAAGTGCAGATTTTCCGATACCTAAAAACATTTTGTGCAAAATTTGCAAAGTAATAGGATTTTTATCTTTGGCAAAGCCAAGCCTCCTTCCTCCGTACTTCTATATAAAGCATCTAGTGCTAGTCTTGGGCTCAGTTTAGCAGATTTTAGAAGTTTCAGAAAATTGGGTTCTGGAATAGATTTCTGCTGGCGAAGGAGAAAGCTGATGTTTTTAGCCAGATTTCCACCAAATGGCTAACAGGAGACAGTATTAAGTAAAGACATTTGGAGAAAAATTAATGAATTGAATTTTACAAACTTAAGAGGGGTGAACTTTCTCAAAATGCAAGTCTTTTCCAAATGGTTGATTTATAGGACCCCTCGACTCTTAAAAAAAAACAAAGGAGTGCCCCAATAAGTGCTTTATGTGAGATTTATCGGGAGGAAGAGAGTGGTCCAATATTATTTGGCAGTGTATAAAACTGGATGAATTTTAGGGTAATATTCACATTCCTGAAAATCCCATGCTGGCACTTCTAGGGTATTGTCCTTATGGCAGGTGTCAAGATAAGGCATCAGAAATGGATATATATTTTGAGGTTAGTGGCATTATCGCTGCTTTTGCAGACATTGAGGTCTAAGCTGGTTCCCAGCTTTCATCACTGGCTTAGAGGGAAAGAGAGAGTGTGTTCTCTGCCAGATCAGGCCCCTTGAGAAAATTCCGTAAACTATGGCCTCTTCTTAGCAAGCTAAGGGAATTGGTTGGCGGATCCTTTAAGGGGATGGATGGGGCTGGATTTGATTAAATATATTATTATATAGGATCTTGATTATTTGTTAGGGAAAAGTCTGTGGGCATCCAGGTGTTATCTTAGTATTGGTGACTTTTCTTTTTGAAATTAATGAACTGCATGATGGTGCTGGAATTTGTACTGTACCTTCGATAAAAAAAAAAAGTATTCTGTCACAGAGCATCCGCTGTGTCTTTCGAATGAATAATTCCTCTGACACCCCGATGGAGTAGGCGTACTCAGCGAAAAGGATTTTGCAGCACCTGCTATATTTAGGATGGAATAGTTAAAGGTTTTTTTCCCTGTCTGTCACCGAGGAAAAACAAAAAAGCTTATGAACTACACCATGTCTTAAACCGGACTGTATATTGTGTATATACTATCAACTCCTGTATCACCCCCACCAATTATAATGCATCATTTCACAGATCTCTTCATAACCGACCATGTTTAAATGCTACGCAATACCACCAAAAAGAAATTGGCCTAAATACTTGAACGGTTTATGAGCATATGACTATAAAAACAATAATCACTGAATTAACCATTACCACTGGGTTCCAGAGTAATGTAGTTCTCGCCACAAAGCACTTCAGCGCACTCACACACACTCAAACACAGCAACCATATGGAGTTGCTACACACACAAACTAACATCAAACATACAGATTATATCATTAATTTTTCGAACTACCCATTAAATCGAAGCAAACTAATACTTGTAATGAGAGCGGCTTAGTGAGTGAATTGAAAGAACAAGTTACTTACCTTCGGTCATGATATTTCTGGTGAATACTCTCTAACCGCAAATTGCTCAACTTTAGAAAATCCCCAGGCATCAGACTGGATTCGCCTGGTTTTTCAACATAGCTCCTGCTTGCCCCTATGTGCATCATGCAGGTCTGAGTCAACTCTGTTCTGTTCCAGAAGTGATGGTTGAAACCTCATATAGGCACCATCCAAGTGCGCTGATGTCTGTTTCTTTCTGGAAACCATCCACGCCCTTGGAGGCAGAGCCCAAAAACCAAATGTTCATGCCAGTGTGCAGATCTCTAATTATGGACCTTTTTAAATGCAATACAGTATAGATGGAGTATAAAACAGAAGGAGCATTACTGAAGGTAAGAAGTATCATCTGATGGATACTTACCACCGCAGATTCCTAACTTTTAGAACAGATACCAAAGCAGTACCTCCCCAGTGCTGGGTAAGTGGAATGACTCAGAACAAATGGCCCTGCAGGATCAAACAGCCAAAATGCCCTTCCCATCAGACCTGGTTGACAAGACAATAGTGCTTTGTGACTGTGTGCAATGATCCCCACGTAGCATCCTGACAAATATCCAGGACAGGCATTCCATGTGCCAACCCTATGGAAGCAGACTTCGCTCTGTTGGGGTGAACCCTCAATCCCTCCAGGGGCCGATTCTTGGCTTGTGCGTAGCACATCTTGATGCAGACGACTATCCACCTGGATAAAGTACTCATCTGCACTGCCTGGCCTTTCTTTGTCCCAGAGAACCCCACAAAGAGCTGATCGTCCACCCGATATTCTTTGGTAAGAGTAATGTAAAAGATAAGCGCTCTTATGGGGTCCAAGCAATGAAGTCTCTTCAACTCTTTCAAGGGGTGAGGTAGGGTAAAAATTTCAGAAGAGTGATGGACTGTCCGTCATGAAAGGGAGTCGTAACGTTCGGTAGAAAGGCGACTCTAGTCCTCAGCACCTCAGTCTGGAAAGAAGGTGGCTTAAAGCTGGGGGACTGACAAAGTTTGAAGCTCACTCTCACCATGGGTTGGGGTGATGGTAATGTTAAAGACCGTCTTCAGGATCAAGAGATGTAGGTGACAATTGTGTAATGGCTCAAACTGACTACACATAAGGAAAGTAAGGACCAGATTCCAGTCCCACGGTGGCATCGTGAAAGGATATGAGGGAACATATTGGCCAAACCTTTGAGATAACACAACACAACGGGTGACTTGAACAAGGACGGCTGGTACAGTAAATGCAAAAACATGGAAAGGGCTGACAAACAACCCTTAACGGTGCCCACTGCAAGTTCTTGTTGGGCCCAAGACAAAACAAAGAGTGACACATCCAACAGTTTGGCTTGCAATGGGTCTGTGCTAAGAGGGCCTCACCAAGCCACAAACCTGTCCCATCATCTGGCATAAACAGACTTTGTAGAAGGACAACTGGCTGCCAGGCTGACATTTACTACTTTGAGAGGTAGACCAAATGCAGTCAACTGTCACCACTCAATCTCCACACATAGAGATGTCAATTGCATAAGCCCAAGTGCAGGATCCTGCCCTGCTGCTACGATAGAAGATCCTCCCGAAGCAGCAGCCTGATCGGAGGACAAATGCTCATACCCAGATGTTTCGGCAACTGCACTCTCCTGTTCCAATCCAGAGCCACTAGGATGACTTGGGCCCAATCAATTATGATTTTCTCTAGGTCCCGGTACAATAGAGGCAGTGACAGGAAGGCATACAGGAGCTCAATGCTCCACTACAGGTGTTATGCGTCTCCGAGAGAGAGAGGTTTTTGGGAACTCCAACGCGTAAAAGCATTGACACTGCGCATTCTCAGTGATGGTAAAAAGATTGAGCCCGGGTTCTCCCCATTGCTGGAAGGCAACCTGCACCACCACCGCGTGTGGTTGCCATAGTTGCCATTCGTGATCTGCTAAGCGTCGCCGGATGAGCTTTTTACGCCCCGTGTTTAAAGATCCCGCCAGTAGGTGTAAGAAACCTGGATGGAATCTTACAGTTTCCCTTAGTGTTGAGCCCAGAGACTGCAGATTCCAATGCAGAGCCTGTATGTGCCATCTGCCATGGCTGACAAGCACAATGCAGAAGGCCAGCAGGCTAAGAAGCCTCAGAGCAATCCTAACTGAGACCCAGGACTGAGGCTGAAACATAGAAGTCATAGCCCAAACGTCCTGGACTCGTTGATCTAGAGGGAAGGCCCAAAAATGTCAATGTATCCAGGATGGCTCTGATGAAATGGAGCTTCTGCAAAAGAGTTAGGTGTGACTTTGGTACGTTGATCATGAACCCCAGCAATGTAAGGAGGTGCGCTGTTGTCTGGAGGTGGTCCACAACTGAACAGCCTTTTATAAAGTTATGGGAAGACTGATACCCCAAACCTCTGAAGTTACACTGTGACCTTCGCCATCACCTTTATGAACAAACAAGGGGCATTGCTGAGGCCAAAAAGGAGCACAGCAAACTGAAAATGCTCTTTGCCTACCTTTAAGTGCAGGTAGCGCTTGTGGGCCTGCAGGAAGGAGAAAGGGAATAGGAGCCCTGCAGGTCAAATGCCACCATCCCGTTTCTTGGTTCCAGGCAAGATAAAACCTGGGTCAGCGTGAGCATCTTGAATTTGTTCTTCCGCAGGAAGAAAATGGAGAGCTGCAGATCTAAGATAGAACAGAGGCTTCTGCACTGTTTTGGTAAAAGGAAAAAAACAGGAGTAACACCCAGTTCCAATCTCCAAATCTGGTACCCTCTCCATGGATCCTTTGTCCAAAAGAGCCTGAACTTCCTGCTGCAAAATGGATAAATTGTCATCCAAAAGATACTCTGATGAGGATGGAAGATGCGACGGAAAGGAATGGCAGGGCGTAGCCTCATTGGACCATCTGCAAAAACCACCTGTCAGACGTCATGGCTTGCCACCTGTGGTGAATATGACTGATCCTGCCTCCCATAGGGTGGTTGTGTGCCAGTAAGTGCAAACGAAATCAGCTTGGAGGCTGCTACCGGAGGAGCTGGAAACTGGGGGTTCACTGCCACTGTGGGTCTGAACTTTGTATGTTGGATCACCTATTGCGACTTTGGGGTGGTGGACCTTGCAGCTGTCTGTTGGCCAAACCCCTAGAGATGCCTCGAAAGGGACGAAATTGTTGGGGATACTGTCTTGCGGATGTGAATAGACCAAGGGAAAGCTCTACAGTAGCTCTACTTTCAATTAGATTTTTGAGGGCGGAGTCGGCCTTCTTGCCGAAAAGGCGAGACCCATCGAAAAGCATATCCATGACCAGCGTTTGAACCTCGCCCTAAAATCCTGTGAATCCCATCCAGGTGGGGCACAAGAGCACCACACTAGTGCCACCTGCTCTGCCTAAAGAGTTGGTCGTGTCCAGGCTTGCTCTTATGATGTACTTGGCCATACTCTGGCCATTTTAATGGGCTGTGCCACGTTGTTGTGAATTTCTATGGCACTGCTGGAAAGACCTCCACGACCATGTTCCATAATGCAAGAGACTACTCTCCCAGCAAACAGTTGGCATTGACTGACCTGAGGGTGAGGCTACCGGAAAAAAACATCCTCTTCCCAAAGGCTTCAATTCTTTTTGACTCCCTGTCCAGAGAGGTAGTATAGGCCTCCCTGCTAGTGGAGGCCTGTACTACTACCTTTCAGGAGTAGAGTGCTTCATCAGGAAGACAGGGTCACTTGGATAGGGTCTGTGGTGATGAGCCTCCTGTCTGTTCACAGGAGGGAATAAGCAGGATTTGGTCCAAGTGCCAATGAGGGTGCCAGTAGGGGCTTTGTTGAACGATAGTAGTTGTTCAGATGAGGTCTGTCCGGGTTGTAACACTTCCATGAGGACATTGGTTTTGACCTCTATGAAAAGCAACTCAAAATCTTACACTTCAGCCACCCGTCGTCTAATGACTATGGAGAATGAAGCTGCCTCTTCTGTGGAAGGGGGCCGGGGGAGAACCCAGCTTTGTGTCATAGTAGTTGTGTCCAACCCTGTGGCCTATTGTAGGTCCACATAAAAACTGTCATCGTATCATTGTGAGGATAATTCGTCCCCATCATCTAACCAAATGGCCTCTTGTAGGTCCACATAAAAACTGTCATCGTATTATTGTGGGGAGGTTGGTTGACTTTGGTCAGAGTCTGACCTGAACAGTTGTAACACTGGACATACAAAAAATGACAGGAGGAATGCTTGCAATAACTATAACTACTGGCAATTTCTCTGGCTAGATTTCCAACCCATCGTTCTTTTGCCCACCATGACACCTAAGTTTTGACTCAGCCATATGCAAATCAGTCTTGACACTGCTCCAAAGGAGAAGTCGAGCCCGACCTGCCAGGCCCTTCCTGTACTAGAACACAAGCAACCCAAGATTTGTTTCACCCGGATTGTTGATCATCCTTTGGGTGTAAATTGTTTCCAGTGGCACAGAGAGCCCAGGACTCACGTCTGGGCACACTCGTGCCACTTAGGGCGGCACATCAAACACAAAAGGTGATGGGAGGAATGCTTGCAATAAGCCTAACCACTGGTAATATTTAGTGTAGCATTCCAACTCATCGTTCTTTTGTCCACCATGGCACCTGATTTTGGTCCCAGCCATATGCAAATTAGTCTTGAGTCTGCTTCAGTAGTTACAGTTGTTGGAGTGGAAAATGCTTTCAGTCGACTCCTTCTAGCATTGTGCGATTTAAGTTAGCATTTGCGGCACCATTTTGTACTCAGCCGCCATTTTGTATCATGATCGAAACTCAGTTTCTGTCTCATTCTGTTTGCCTCAGCAGAAAGCAGCCTCAATGTTTTTTTTTCTTTCTCCAAGGTTGAGCTTTGTCGTACTAATGAATAGACTGTCTCATTATTGCATACCTTTCCCGTTAAATAGGCCCGCTCCCACCCTCAGAGTGGCGGGCACGGGCAGAATAACCTTGGAACTGAGATAGCATGTACCCAGTCTTAGGATTGCAGCTCATCCTTCTGTATCTCCTTTGTTCACCAGCTACCAACTGGAAAATTCCAGTTGGGGCATGTCTTTAGGGGTATTGGAAGTGTATATCAAGTATCTCCAGGTTGGGGGGAGTCAGTCCCTCTGCAGCAATCTAAGGAGGCTGGTCAGACCGGACTCCGCTCGAGCGCATTCTAATAAATAACTTTGGTTTGTATTCTCTACTGTCTGACCGATTCTTCATTTGTATGGAAGGCTGAGAGGTGGTCGCGAGTGACCCGGGTGACCCTAATCGGGTCACTTCCTTCACAGTCAGCGTGAACTGCCAGGTACGGCCATTAGAGTCAGAGTGTTCTAGGGCCTGGCATGTTAGAACTGCACCAGAATGTGGCTTTGGCTAAAGTTGGGATGGGTTTTCTTCAGAATCGGACAGAACACTGGAATTGACATCCTCCTCTGGCGTCGGTAGAATTGGTGCTGGTGAAGTGGCCGGAATTGGCATGTATTGTGGTGTCAGGTGGAGAGTTGGCTCCAAATCATAGTTGAACCTAAAGTGGGTTCAGGAAGCACACACAGCAACAAGGGCGGACCTACTAGTGGTAAGCTGACTGGAGACTTCTGCAGATCCATGGGGCCCACCAGAAGGAGCCGACCGGGTGCCGAATATGCAGAGCATGACCTCTTTGAATGCCTCAATCTGTTGTGGAATCGATGACAGACCTCGAAATTCAGGGTACATCTGGATCAGTTGCAGAATTGGTTCCTCATGAAGAATGGGAACAAGACCGTGGGTGGGAACCTTGATGTCCTCCTGACTTCCCAGATGGAGTGTGGCAAAGCGGAGATGAGGCGTACTTGACTTGACTGCTTGACTTCTTGTCCTTCTGTTTTGATCTGGACCTCAATGATGACCTGTTGTGGGACTGAGCTCGAGAACAGAAACAAGTCAGTTTCCTCAACTTCGAGCAGGAGAGGACCTTACGCAACTTCTGGCAGCACTCGGCAACCAAAAGCTTGGCTTCATGTTCAAGGACTGCCTTCGGGTGCATTAGGGCATGCTCCTCACATTACTTGGAGTCGTGGCCTGAACCTAAATATGAGTGACACATCTTTCGGTGATCTGTCACAGATATTTGTATACAACAGTCACTACAAAGCTTAAACCCTGTAGTTCTAGGAGAGGACATGTTCCCTCGCACATCGGAAAGAAATTTTTAAGAGAACAAGCCTGTCAACTGACGAGATAAAGTGATGAGCTAGCACTTAGGGATATTCTAAGAGTGAGTAATCTGTGGTTCGAAGTATCCACTTGTGAAGGTGCCGAAATAAAACTGACAGTGTGTGGCACCTATATGTGGTTCTAGCCGTCACTTTCGTAGCGCAACGAAGGAGACATGGAGCCGCACAATGCCACGTCACACTGGTGCAGAGGGACTATGCCGAAAAATCTTCCAGATCCAGTCTGGCACCTAGTGATATTCTAAGGACGAGGAATCTGTGGTTAGAAGTATCTATCAGAAATTACTTTTTTTCAGACACAGCGCCAGTACCCTGCTTTGTTTAGTGAGCCGGACCGTACTTTTAAATATGAAATACGAAATATAACACACTATAGCGACGGAGGCCCTACATAAAATTAAATTAAAGTATGTTAAAACTAATTCAATATCACTCTATTTTGAGGACAAATTGAGCACTTTAATGCCGAGAGTACAGCATGCTCATTACGGCCCTCTTCAAACCCTCGTTAAAAACACATTACTAAGATACTCTTCAGGACTACAAATTGGCTGTTAAAGAGGCAAGAGTTGTTGCTAACCAAAGCATATTCTTAAGACAGGAAACAAGTCAAATTACTTTTTAAAATCGTTACCCAACTATCCACCATCTTGAACAATATCAATTACTCTTTATTCTACTAAGCCTCCAGTGATGAGGTTTTGTACTTTTAAAACTAGTATACAGTGACTCCTTTTTGATAAAAAAAACTATGTTTAATCAACACTTAAGGCCTTTGGGAATAATTTAGTACTCTTATGATCTAAATGTGTATACATACACGGATTACGCTGTGCATGAAATATGGGTCCCCTGTATATAGAAAACGGCTCTAAGGGCAGGGGAAATACATACAAATCACAACAATTCCTTGGAAGCTAGTATGATGATTGGAAGCTACTGTAATACATTTAGGCCATCAGAGCAGGTGAAAAAAGCAGTGTACTTTATTAAATTTATCCCAAAATTATATCACACATCAGATTTAATCATCTTCTTATACATAGGGTAATGCCTCCACTATAAAATTAGACAAACATTGCATTGCACAACAACACTACAAAACCAATGTGCCATATCTACAAAATAACACAATAAACCACAATAAAAGATGATGTACCATAATATCATTATTTTTTTGCCTTTTTTAAGTGTATATATTACATGGTTTTAAATGTCTATATATGTGTTATAAGTATGTTCCCATGAGGCACAGGGTCAAGCCTGATTTGCATATGGATGGATCTAAACTGGGGTGGCATGGTGAGCAAAAGAACGATGGATTTAACCCAGATCTATTGACTAGGGGTGAATGTTTGATTTGCTCTGCATTCTTTCTCGCCTTAAGTGCGCCAGGTATACCCAGATGTGGGTTCCGGGCTCACTGTACACACTGGATTCCAGCTAGCCCGGCTGATATGGGGTGATGCCCCGAAATCGGTCCCAGGATGCTTGTTTCCGGTCCAGGGAGGCCCTGGCTTGGCAATTCGGTCTGGACTGTTCCCATGAGGCACAGGGTCAAGACTGATTTGCATATGGTTGGGTCTAAACTGGGGTGGCATGGTGAGCAAAAGAATGATGGATTTAACCCAGATCTATTGACTGGGGGTGAATGTTTGATTTGCTCTGCATTCCGTCCATCATTTGTGTACCTAATCTCTGGCCTATTCATTTTGCTCCATGTCCCTCCATCGTAACTAACGTGAAGAGTCTGGGAGTGAAAACTGACGCTTCATTTCACATGGACAGTCTAGTGCCTTCTGTCATCGCTTCACGCTTATTTCAGCTGTTGTCCTTTGCTCCCTTTTTTTTCTACCGAATGCAGACGTGTCTACATCTCAGCTATTATAGGACATTGTAATAGCCTTTATTTAGGCATAAAGAAATTCTATGTCAGGACCGGAGGCGAGGATTATGCTCATCTTTCTTTATTTTCCTTACTCCAGCAACTTCAACTTTAACAATAAAAAACTACAAGTCCCATGACTCCTGCAGTTAAGAGGTCATCCATAGTCCACCAATCAGCAGTCCTAATGGCTCACGAGGTCGTGCTACTGCTAACACCCTTCCTCTTTCTTTCCTGCTCTCCAGCAAGATAAGTGTTGTTTCCTATCGCTCGTCAGGGCGGGGGGGAATTTTATCGGTATTTTAATCGTTTATGCATTTTGTGCATTGCGCTTTGCTGTGCTTTATGCTCTGTGAGCGTGAGCACGCTTTATTGGTATTTATACTCTGTTTTGTTTGTTTTCAGCTCGGGCCGCGGGAGCTCTCTTCGCTCCGCTCGCGGCCACGCTTGAGGCAGAGGTGCGGTACGCACTCGCATGGCAGGGGGCGCATGTCCGTCTCGTTGGTCCGCGTCGCGCTTAGTGGCGGAACCAAAGAGAGTCGGACGAACGCCCTCGCTGCCTGCACGCCGCCTCGGAGCTCTGGAAGCCTGACGCCCACGCGTGTGGGTCCGTAATTGCTGCCGGTCTCCCCTGACGCCCGTTTTCAAGCGGGTCTGTAGCAAACGCCGTAAGGTGAATTTAAATGCTGTTGGTGACTCAGTGGGGAGCGTTTGTTGGGGCAGGCCCAGAGCATTAGATACCCATTCAAACAAGGGTGAGTCGCCCCTAGTGGCCTTACAGGTCTAAAAATAGCACACTTGGGGGAGCCCAAATCCAGTGATCCCAGTCACGCCAAAAACCTTGCCCCCAGAGATTGTAACACCACTACTAGCGCTTAGAGCGCCTGGGGTAATTTACCATATTCTGTATTTCTTGAGAGTTTACCATCTAAAACTCATTATCGTCATGGAGGAGGAATACACAGAGGAGGAGTCTCTGCAGGTTATTCGCCTTGACGACGAGTTTTGCGACGCGGTGGATGCGTCCATCCACCATGCAGTCTCAGCTGCCATGGGGCCTTTCGAGCGTCGCAGGTTGCATATGCTTGCCAGTCTCAGCGCCCTCAGAAGCGCAAGAACACTTCAGGCATGGATTTGGGCGCCTTTGATCGCCTCAAAAAGGCGTTTCTGGCTAGACCAGATGGGGGATCCCAGAGTACTCTCCCCGAGGTCCCAGAGACCTCTATTTTACAAGATGAGGAGGAAGACTCCGTGGAAGAATCCGCGGACGAAGCAGGCCCCTCCAGACCTTGGCGCCCCGTAGAGCCCTCACCCACTGACATGTCCAAGGACGATGAGGAACACACTGACATGTTAGTCCCTGAAGATCTCGTACACCCCCGGTCCTCAGAGTGAACCCCCTCCCCCAAAGTTTCGGCGTTCGTAGCGGGACACTTGCGTAAACCTCTAGACAAGGAGGTAAGAGCTTGCCTCAGGGCGGAGTGCCCGCGTCCTGCCCTACCGGGCAAAGTGGCAATGACCCCAGAGGTTGACCCCAGGATGGCAACCTTCTTACAGAAGTACATCCGGGACCCGAAAAAAGGGATTGACCGATCCTGGAAATCGTGTCAGGATAAGTTGCTTGACATAGCGGGCCCCATCACCAAGGTCCTAGAGTTGGCGGAAGAGGCCAAATTGTCAGGTAGCCCACTTTCCCCGGAAAGGGTTTCTAACTGGGCCCAACGCAATGTTGTCTTTTTAGGCAATGCTAACTGCGCCCTTTCTACTGAAAGGAGGCGCTCTTTCCTGCTGAAAGTCGACCCCAAACTGGGAGACCTCTCCTCTACTGAGGCAGGCGCTGTGGCGCAGGGCGGTCTCTTTGGAGGCCCATTCATTAAAGAACTTACTAAGTTTGCCGCCACGTTTACATCCCTGGACAAGGCACAGTCCTCCATTAAAAAGGTCTTCCACCCTAGAGTTTTTGTCGGGCCGGTTGTGGTAGAGGGCGTTCGACCAGCCGTTTCTTCACCCAAGGCCCTCAAAGAGGTAACGGCAAGAAAGCCCAGGATCCGGGCCGCCAGGAATTCTTTCAATCACGACGGGGCTACAGAGGCCGCGGTGGCAGAGGAGCGCCCAGAGGCCAAGCCATGCCTAACTCAGTTGAGCCTTTTTCCCCTTCCACATCTCACGGTGGGTGGCAGGTTGGCGGCTTTTGTGCACAATTGGAGGGCCATTACCTCCGACGCATGGGTGCTACAGACCATACAAGGGTTCCCCATAGAGTTTTACGGTTCGCCTGTGCAGGAAACTTGCCCTCGACCGCTGGTTTTTGCACAAGATCAAGCAGACCTCATAGATCAGGAGGTGGCGGACTTGCTGCAAAAAGGAGCGGTAGTCCCTACGCAGCTTCACCCCGGAGGATTCCTCAGCAATGTCTTCCTGGTGGACAAGACGGACGGGGGCCAGCGTCCAGTCATGAATCTGAAAGAATTCAATCAATGGCTGATATACCGCCATTTCAAAATGGAGGGCATACATCTGCTCAGAGATCTCCTTCAGCCAGACGATTGGATGGCCAGACTGGACCTAAAGGACGCGTACTTGATGGTCCCCATTTTCCCGCCTCACCGTCGCTTCCTACAGTTTCTGTGGAAAGACCGGGTGTTCGAGTTCGCCTCGCTCCCTTTCGGCCTGTCCTCGGCCCCTTGGTGCTTCACCAAGGTTCTCAAGCCAGTGGTGGAAACGCTACGGGCCAAAGGCTTTCGCCTTATTATTTATTTGGACGACATCCTCCTGTTGGAGCAGTGTCCTCGATGCCTCTCCCAGCAGTTGCAGGAGACAGTAGACCTCCTCCAAAATCTTGGCTTCGTAATCAATTCCAAGAAGTCGCTCCTGACACCTTCCAAGCAGGTAACCTTCCTGGGTTTCGTTGTCGACTCAGTTTCGCGCACCTTGAGTCTTCCCGCAAAGAAAATGACCAAGATCTGCAGGGAATTGAGACGGGTCTTAGCTCGTTCCTCGACCTCACTGAGGCAGATCGCTCGTTTGGTGGGCCTTCTAGCCTCCTCGATTCAGGCGATTTTCCCGGGCCGGCTCCACTACAGAGCGTTGCAGCGCCTGAAAGCCTCGCATCTCCGCAGGGGCCTACAATACTCCGACCAAGTGCCCCTGACGGAGGACGTGCGCATGGAAATGAGGTGGTGGCTGGACCACATGGATGCCTGGAACGGCAGGGCCATATTCGGTTGCGAGCCAGACTTAGTGATAGAGTCCGACGCCAGCAAATCAGGCTGGGGGGCCCGGTGCGGGGACTCCTTTACTGGAGGAAAGTGGTCGGCAGATGAAGGTCAACTCCAAAGCAATTGCCTAGAACTGATGGCGGGGTCCTTTGCAATCCAATGTTGGACGAAGGAAAAAGCATCTTGCAGCGTGCTCTTGAAGATGGACAACGTATCGGCGGTCCGGTACATCAACCATCTCTGGGGAACGAAGTCCAAGGCCTTGGCGGACATAGCCAAAAACGTCTGGACGTTCTGCCTCTCTCACAACGTCTCGGAGACAGTGGAATATCTTCCGGGAGCTTCCAACGTAATAGCGGATTGGTGCTGCAGGAGTTGGGCGGACATGAGTCTATGGCAACTGCACCCGCCGTTTTTTCAGAGACTCCACGACATGTGGGGCCCGTTCTCGGTGGATCTCTTCGCGTCCCGGCTGGACCACCAGCTCCGGCGATTTTTCAGTTGGAAACCGGATCCTTTAGCGACAGCAACAGACGCTTTCCTCCAGGATTGGTCCAAGGAGACGGGATACGCTTTTCCCCCATTCGCCATGATAATGAGACTCACGACACAGGTACGCAGACAGCGGACGAGGGTGGTTTTGATCACTCCGTATTGGAGGTCGCAAGTGTGGTTTCCAGTTCTACTGGAACTTTCTTGGGATTCTCCAATCCTTCTACCCCGAGATCCCTTTCTCCTGAGGGATCCCCAGGGCAGTCCACACCCTCTAATCCAGCAAGGACGGATGCCCTTGGTAGCTTGGCGGATTTCAGGCATCGCTGGCGAGCCTCAGGCCTATCAGCGGAGGCTCAAACACTACTGGGAGCAGCTTGGGCCGACAGCACTAACAAGGGCTATAAGTCAGCATGGACCAGATGGGTCGGTTGGTGTGTTCGGAACGACCAGGATCCGATGGGGTGCGAAGTGGTAGCCATTATGAATTTCTTGGCCTCATTGGTGGCCCAAGGCCTGGCATATCGTACTGTCAATTCCTACAGATCGGCGATTTCAGCTGGTCACCTCCCGGTCTCGGGGGCCCCCGTTGGGGAACACCAATTGGTTTGCAAATTGATGCGGGGGATTCGTCTTTCGCTCCCTCCGGAGCCCCGGTATTCCTCCTTATGGGACGTTAATAGGGTACTACACCTGTTCCAATCTTGGCAACCCAATAAGTATTTATCCCGCAAAGAACTTTCGGCCAAACTGGCTATGCTCTTATGCTTGGTGTCTTGCCGCCGAGTGTCCGATGTCAGAGCGCTGGACATTTCGGGCAGGGTTTTTACCCCTGAAGGGGTCACCTTTCATATTGTGCGCAGGACCAAGTCGGATTCTAGAATTGTGTCGTACCCAGCTTTTGATAAATCCCCGAAGCTGTGCGTTGTTAGATGTCTCAAAGAATACGAAAGTATGACGGAGGAGACGCCCTCCGGGGGAGCGTCAGTTATTGATTTCCTTACGGAAGCCTTTCAAATCGGTTTTGCCACCAACCATAGCCCGCTGGATCAGATGGGTGATGCAGGAAGCGGGTATGAATACTTCACAATTTGGTGTACATTCGGTGAGAGGAGTGATGGCTTCTAAGGCCTTTTCACTGGGCGCCAGACTGGAAGATATTCTAAACGCCGCAGACTGGTCTTCGGACTCCATGTTTAAAAGATTCTATTTTAAACCAGGTGTGAATATGGCGTCATTGGTGGTGGATAAGCTTTGAACGAGCATAATCCTCGCCTCCGGTCCTGACATAGAATGAAAAATTTCCTAGTAATCATGACGGAAAGTTTCAATTCTATTAAGGACGCGGAGGCGAGGATTATTCCCACCCGAGGCTGAAGGAGACCTGAACCCGCCCGAATCATGGAGTTGCATGAGACTCACCAGGGTGTTTTTCCCCGGCGTATGGGATAAGTATATGATTTTGAGGTTGTTTGCTACTGTAGGGGTGTTCCCATGCATGACTTTAACGTTTTGACTTATTGCTTTGGTAACATGTGCTTGTACAGTGCCCCTCTGATTTTGTACACAGTTTCAAAGTATAGATTCATTGGTTTCGCATTTGGTTTCACCTAGGATCTGAAGGTTCCAAGACTGACTGACAAGCCTCGACATTTTCAGGGTCGCAGTCAAGAAAGAGGAAGGGTGTTAGCAGCAGCACGCCCTCGTGAGCCATGAGGACTGCCGATTGGTGGACTATGGATGACCTCTGAACTGCAGGAGTCATGGGATTTGTAGTTTTTTATTGTTAAAGTTGAAGTTGCTGGAGTAAGGAAAATAAAGAAAGATGAGCATAATCCTTGCCTCCGCGTCCTTAATAGAATTGAAACTTTCCGTCATGATTACTAGGAATTTTTTCATCCTCTCACACTTGGCTTCAAGTCATTACAAATCAGGCAGCCAGGTTGACAGTCAGTGCCTCTCAGTTCAGCCACGTTAGGCCCAACTTAGGAGGTTTGCTGGTCACCCGCTAGCAACCTTATCACTTTTCTATATTCCACTGCTCTTTCTACGGCAAATTCTCAAAACTTATTTCCAGAAGAATTACCAAATACATTCCACCTAGAAACCGTCGCTCAGACTCTTCAGCCGCTAGGTCATCTCCCAGTTTCAAACAATTTGCCTAGGTGGCATGGCCTTCTCAGTCTAGATCCCCAAAATTTGGAACCTGTTACCTTTCAAACTATAAACCATGACCAACCGTCTGGAAGTCAGCAAGACTCTAAAAAAGCAGCTTTTCTCATAACGGTACTTCCTGTTTTCATCTCAAGTCAGTACGGTACTTCCTGTTTTCATCTCATGTCAGTACTAGTACAAAGAGATCTCCTTGTCGTGGTGTGCTCTATAAATATAAATTCAAAAAAATCGAAAACCAATGCTGACATTCACTTCACAAAAGTTTTCATTGACACATACACCACACATGGCCCAGTTCACAGAAAATGCGGAAATATACGGATTGTACACTTGTGCATCCGATTTACATATTTCTGGAATTCACAGAATCCTCCTGAGTATGTCATGTAAATCTACGCAGAACACAGATTTCCACATGTACGCAAGTTCCAGCATGATTAGCCAAGCGAGTGATCAGTGTAGTCAAATTTTGTTGAGGTACGCACGGTCAAAATGTGCAAAAGCACACTTATATTTTTTACTTTTATTTCCCCACAAAGAAAGCATTTTCCCTATGGACCAACCACTCGCCTGCATCCTCAGGAAATATAGAGGCATGCACACTCCTCACCCATTATGGACACAGAAAATTACTCTTTGCATGTGTAACATAGGGTTGGGGAAGGATCTGCAAAACGTTTGTGAATAACAAAAGGCTTAGAAGGTTGTGGGTGTTCTGTGATGTTTAGTCGTTAGAAATGCCAAGAAACAACATACTATGGGCAAAAATGTCAGCCGATACTGTTTCTGTGAATCGCGATCAGAGAATTTGTGCCTGCAGATCTACTTGTGTGTGCAAAACACTGTGAATCCAGCCTACAATTATGAAACTGGAATACTTCTTGCTCTCCAAAAACACTTTTACCCACACACATACAGTGGGGTAGACAGATGAGGTACCAGAATATGTTTGTCAGCATACATTAATTCTAATTGGTAGTCAATCCAGTCATTAGACTTTCTGCAGAGCCTCTGAAGGTGTAAGGTTCCTCCCAGACCCTACCAACATCGAATATGAGTGATAGGCTCAGAGGATTGAGCATGTTTGTTCTGTCAATTAAAGTTTATTCTTGGGCCAAAGTTAGTAGTGAATACAATTTAAATTGTTTCTGAGTTTGCCTGTTCTCAAAACACTTTAATTTACATAAATATTACTTGATAAGTGTTGAAATCATAATATGAGTATAAGTTACATTAATTTCAATTATTCTATTTCACAAGAAACTTTTCAGTTGTGTTTTATCAGCAATGTCTGTTGTGCTTTCACATTACATATTAACACATTAGGATTCATGTACAATTTATATGGCTGTTCTTATTTCAATTTTTTATCTTTCATTAGTTCTCATTTTCCATTGAGTTGATCTTGTGTTGATGGTTAATTTCTTAAATTGTGTTTGTTTACACAAAAGCCCTGATGAAGTGAGATTAAGATTGTCTAAATTGCGAAATACGTGTTGACTTTCAATTATCGCTCAGTGTGTTCAATTATTATAGAGCTCGATACGAGCACGGAGCTAATAAAGTCATTTTTATTCACTACTAACTTTGGTCTAAGAATCAACTCTAATTGCCATGACAAACATACTCAACCCTCTGAGCCTGTCACTCATATTCAATATAGTTGTTGGCATTTCGCCAATATCATGTCCTAAGTATCATTTTCAAAAATAAATTCACATTGGAGTTACTAATACAGGCTTTGACCCCCGCCGAAGCAGGCTCTACCGGCCATTAAATGCCCGCTCCAGCGTTAAAGAGGGAACGGGCCTTTAACAGCCGGTAGAGTCTGTTACAGAGGGCCTTTAACAAGGGAGCGGGCATTTGCCGGACGGTAGAGCCCGTTATGGAGGGCTCTAGGGCTATTAGAACATTCCGCCCCTAGAGGGCAGAATGTTCTAATTTGTAAAACAAAGGCCTCACGGAGCACGAGGGGGTTGAAATCCCCTCAGGCTCCGTGAGGCCTTTGTTAAAGATTGGAATGTTGATAATCCGGGCTTCTACCGGCCATTAGCAGCCCAGAGCCACAAGAGAGTCAATTTTCTCCAGATCAAATTTTGTGGACAAGATCGCCTCTTTTTTTCAGACCAAAGTCCAGAACGTTTATAATGATCTTCGGAAGACATTGCCTGACCCCATTGGGGAAATAAGGTCCCAGCCGGAGGACACTCAATTTCAATCTAGCTTGGCGCAATTTTCCAGGCTTGATACAGAGCGAGTAGCAGATTTGTTAATTCAAACCAGATCCGGCTCGCCTCTGGATCCCTGCCCTCCGTATATTCTGCATTTGGTTCCTGAGCAAATTAGTGGCCACCTCACCCCTCTTCTTAACGAGGTTATCAAATCTGGGATATATCCTCAGTCTTGGAAAAAGGCCTGTATCAGACCTATCCTGAAAAAAGCTACCTTAGACCCTACTGAGGTGAATAACTACCGCCCTATCTCCTGTCTCCCGTTTCCCTCGAAAATTTTAGAAAAAGCTATCAACTCAGAATTAACAGAATATTTAGACAGCAATCATATTCTTGATGATACCCAACATGGTTTTAGAGCCCGACATTCCACTGAGTCAGCACTCATTATGGCCACCGAAGAGATTCGTAGAGTGATGGATGGGGGGGAAGAGCCGTCCTCATCTTGCTAGATCTATCTGCCGCGTTCGATACTGTTAACCATGAGGTATTGACACAACGGCGGAAGGCGGCAGGCATTGAGAGGTCGGCTCTAACCCTATTGACATCTTTTTTGACATCTCGCGAACAATTGATGGACTGGAATAGTCTTAAGTCTGCAAAATTCGGCCTCCCGTGCGGTGTCCCGCAGGGATCCGCGTTGTCCCCCACTTTGTTCAACCTTTACGTTACCCCTCTGGCCAGACTAATAAGAGATCATGGTTTGATGCTTGTATCATATGCAGATGATACACAGATTGTGGTATCAGTAACTCAAGGTGTGGATGAGACGGCGGCTAGGTTTAGGAATGGCCTAAAGAATATTATGCAATGGATGAGCTCTAATTTTTTAAAGCTCAACACGGAAAAGTCAGAGGTGATGGAATTCGGGCTGAAGCCTTCAATCTGGAGCCAAGCATGGTGGCCCACTGAGGCTGGGAATTGCCCCAGCCCCGTAACAAAGGCCAGGAATCTTGGCATTATATTTGATAGCAATCTAAAATTTGCCCAACAAACTAATCAGGTGTCATCTGGTTGTTTCTACATGTTGAAGAACCTACGCAAAATCCTTCGGTTCATTCCCTTTTCTATGAGGAAAACAGTAATAGGGGCCTTGATTCTTTCTAGAATCGATTACGGCAATGCCCTCTACTTGGGAGCAGATAAGGGCCAGATTGCCAAACTACAGTCCATTCAGAACGCGGCGGCCCGGGTGCTTTATGGTCTTCCCAAACATCACCCTACCTCAACCACCATTAAACTGCTCCACTGGCTCCCGGTTCGGCAGCGAGTGGATTTTAAGGCCCTTTGCCTTGTTCATAAAGCTTTGTATGGTGGAGGAGCGGCCGACCTGCAGCTGCTATTTAAGCGGTATTCTCCGCAACGCTGTCTTAGATCATCGAACACAGGTCTGATTTTGATCCCCAAGATAAAAAAAGTCAGATGGGGAGGCAAGGGTTTCTCATACCAAGCTATGGAATGCTCTCCCCGCACAGCTCAGATTACAATCTAATAGGACTATTTTTAGGAAGCTAATAAAGACCTGGCTCTTTCCCAAACTGGCAGTTTAATCAGTTCAATCCAGTTGTCTTTCACCCAGCGCCAAGACGCCTCGGCATTCGTGCGCTTAACAAATAAGTCAGTCAGTCAGTCAGAGCACTCCATTGTTTTCAATGGAGCGCTCAGCATTCCAATGTTTTAATAGCAAATATAAACCCAAGGGTGCAATATTTTTGTAAACGATATTCAAGACACAATATTTATGTAAGATGATGTTTCTGCACATGATTTCCAGACATAAAACCGGTTACACATGCCTAATCTCATTCATAGCAAAAGACACACAATTGATGGACGGAATGCAGAACAAATCAAAACACTCACCCCAAGTCAAGAGATCTGGGTTAAATCCATCATTCTTTTGCTCACCCTGCTACCCCAGTTTAGACCTGACCATATGCAAATCAGCCTTGACCCTGTACCTCATGAGAACAGTCCAGCCCGTACTGCCAAGACAGGTCCTCCCTGGACCAGAAACAAGCATCCTAGGATGGGTTTCCGGGTTTCACCCCTCATCAGCCAGGATAGCTTGAATCCAGTGGCACAGTGAGCCCGGGACCCACGTCTGGGCATACCTGGCGCACTTAGGGCGAGAAAGCAAAAGACACACAATTGATGGACGGAATGCAGAATAAATCAAAACATTCACCCCCAGTCAAGAGATCTGGGTTAAATCCATCATTCTTTTGCTCCAGCATTCCGTCCATCAATTGTTTCTTTTGCATAATCTCATTCATAAGCACAGCAAAATGAGGTACCACACAAACTCCTACTGCCATTACTGTCATGGAACCCTTTAGTCACACAGCCCTTACACGCATGCAGAGACAGATACCCCTTCAAAAAGGCTATGCAAACACATTTTCATTCTATAACTAAGAAGCACTGTAAGAGCAAAACATGTTCAATGTTCAGAATATGAGAAGGACATGGGATATGACTGAACTGTTAGAATACCTGAGAAGCAAGAAAAGGATGACTTTAAGCATCAGAGGAGTCAGCCTCTGGGTTAGTGTCACTAGAGATAGCTGGAAGTTTATCACTGCAAGGCTTTCACCATAACTGGCCAAGTAAAGAGGCCATCAGCACACCATTTATTCCTGCACCACTGGAAGCGTCATGGCAGGACCTGTCCAAATCCACATTTGTGTGAGCTTAGGATGCTCCGCTTCTAACCTTCGACTTTACATGATTCAATAATAATGCTCATTTGCCTTCAAAAAGCACTTGCAATATCCTGCCAGCACTGAATGCCATTACCGTGAGAGAATCCAGTGGAACAATGTGGTTTATAAAGCTTAATTTATTATACAATTAGCTGGACTGGCAGAGTGCTCTGCACAGCTGGTTAAAAGCAGCACATTGAAGGAGAAATAGCACAAACCATCTGAGGACACTGGGACTGCACACACAATTTGTTCTGAATAGATGTTCTATTATTTATTTATTTATTTGAAGGTTTTATATAGCGCAAACAAGACCCTTGCGGGTATCAGAGCGCTTTACAAGGTAAATATCGCAGATACATAGGTATATGGTAAATAACATATAGTTTCATAAAAATCACGGATAGTAGAATCCACATATCAAAGATACATAGGCATATGGTAAATGACATATAGTTCCATACAATTCAAGCATAGTATAATCAAAATATCAAAGATACATAGAGAAGTAGTAAATAATATATAGTTCCATATGGATCAAGAGTAGAGTCGTATATAATCATAGTGACCCATGCTCAAGTGAACTTAGACATGAGAAGGGATTTCACTTCTTTTTGAAGGATGCAGTAGAGGGATTAAGTCTAGTTTCTGGGGGCAAAGCATTCCAGATCCTGGGCGCCATCCCAGAGAAGGCTCGGTTGTATGTTTTCTTCTTGTTGAATCTTTGTGGTTTCAATAAGAGGTTATTGGCACTTCTGGAAGCTCTGTTGCCACATGAAGGTACCAGTTTCTGTGCCAGATAGCTGGGAGTGTTGTGATGAATGGCTTTATGCGTCATGCATGCTATTTTTAGTTGAATTCTGGCTTCGAAAGGTAACCAGTTAAGGGATCTTAGGTCCGGGGATATGTGGGAGCTTCTTTTGGAGCCAGTAATAAGTCTAGCTGCTGCGTTGATTGAAGCTCTAAGAGGGGCTGTTGAGGATCTGGGAAGGCCGCAGAGAGAGACACTCCCATATTCCAATCTTGGGATAACTAGAGCTTGTACTGCCAGTTTGAAGTCCTTTTCAGGCAGGAAATTTTTAAGTTTTCTCAGAGTATTCATCTGAAAGTTTGCTCCTTTTGTTGCGGTGCTGATGTGTTTCTGCATGTTGAGATTTCTGTCCAGCGTTACTCCCAGCGATTTCGCAGAGTCAACGATAAGAGGTTGGCAGTTGAGTGCTGTTAGGTGTTTGATCCAATCTTGGATTATGGGTACTTGTGCGGGAGGAGCAATTAGGAGGAATTCGGTTTTGAGGGTATTCAGTTTTAGGTGGTTTTCGGCCAGCCAGGTCTGAGTTTTTCCGAGAGTTGTGTTGAGAGATTTGATGTCTTCTAGTGAATGGATCTTTAGGTATAGTTGTGTATCGTCTGCGTACATATGGTATTGTACGTTAGAAGAGTTAAGAATTTCAGTTAGTGGTTCCATGAATAGATTGAAAAGTGTCGGAGAGAGGGATGATCCTTGTGGGACTCCTAAGGTGACTGGTACGGGTTTGGACAGGGAATGGTTAACCTTGAATCGTTGCGATCTGTTTTGGAGGAACGAGGTAAACCAGTTTAGAACTGATCCGGATAGTCCCATTCTGTGTTTCAGAAGGTCTAGCAGGTTGTCGTGTTTGACGGTATCGAAGGCAGAGGAAAGGTCGAGCAGGGTAAGTAAGCAGGCTTCGTTCTGGTCTAGGATTTGTAGCGCATCATCAATTATGTGGGTCATGGCTGATTCAGTGCTGTGTCCTGCACGGAAACCTGATTGGAATTTGTTGAGCAGGTTGAAATGGTCTATGTGTCTTACAAGCTGGAGGTGTAAACATTTTTCTAAGATTTTGGCCAGAGTAGGGATGTTGGATATTGGGCGGTAGTTATTTAAGTCCGCGGGGTCAACCGTAGGCTTCTTTGGGATGGGGGATACCTGCCCGGATTTAAGGATATCAGGGATGGTTCCTTGAAGGAGGGAGGTATTTATAATCTTGGTCCAAAGAGGCAGTAGCAGCGGGATGAAGTCTTTTATGCAGTTTGCTGGGAGAGGGTCAGTGAAGTGATTGGCAGGATTCAGAGCCGTGAGCATATTGAGTATAGTTTCTTCATTGTAAGTATTGAAGGATGACCAAGATGCATTATTTTTTAGGTCGAACTTTGGTAAGCTCCGGTGTGGGGCTCCTAGAAGGGATGATGAAGAGTCAATGTGTGTGTCAGTATGTATGATTAAATCGTTGAGTAGGTCCTTCTTTATGTTTTCGGTCTTCAGAGTGAAGAAGGAGGCAAACGCTTCACAGTTGGGTAGTGAGCCTAAGTTAGCTTGGGGGAGGTGGGGTGCATCCTTAGATTGTGTTTTGATTAGCTCGAAAAGTTTTCTGGGACGATTCTTGGCCTGGTCTAATTGATAACTGAAAAAGTCTGCTTTAGATCGTCTGATCTTTCTGTAGTAGGCGTTTCTCTTCCTTCTTAGCATCTTGAGGTGGTTGGCGGATGGGGCAGATCGCCATCTACGTTCAATTAGTCTTAAGGACTGTCTGTCCTCATTGAGACTTCCATCGTACCAGGGTTTTGAGTCTTTTGTGGAGACTCTCTTTAGTTGTAGGGGGCGACCTCGTTTAATATCATGTTCATGGAATTGAACTAGTGGTTGGTGAGATCTTGAACATCAGATAGCCCTTCTGGGGGAAGAAGGATGTTGGCGCTGGAGGTTGTACTTATGTTAGAAACAATGTTTCTAAGATCTCTCTTCCATACTTTAGATCTTGTGGGTTGAGCAGAATTAAGTTTCACTGTTTCATTGATGAAGAAGGTGATGATATGATGGTCGGACCAATCACATGGATGGATCGTATCTAGCTGAATGTAATCTGCTTTAGCGATGACTAAGTCAAGGATTGCTCCTTTATCATGTGTGGAGCTGTTGCAGATTTGGGTGAGGTCGAGGTCCGAGAGGAAGTTTTTGAGACTATTGACCGCTGAGTCAATGGGGTCATTCCAGTGGAGATTGAGGTCTCCGAGAAATATTTGGGTATTTTGATGTCCGGCATTAGTAGAGACTATGTCCATGAAATGCTCGATGAAGGTGAGGTTATCACCTGGTGGATGATAGAGAGTGTGCAGAGAGCAAACTGGTTTGCTATTGCTAGTGATGTCTAAGCATATGTATTGGCAAGAAGGGAATACTGGAGATTGGGATCGGTTCACTGAGAGATTGTTCCAGTGTATGCAGGCAATGCCACCCCCTGGCTTGTCAATACTGTCTAGTCTGATGATGTCATGGTTTGGGGGTACCAGTATATCGAGGATGGGTGCAGAAGATTCATTTAACCATGTTTCGGTCAAAATGAGTAGGTCCGGTTCTTGTGTAAGTATGAGGTCAGCTAATTCAGCTGCATGTCTTGAGGCAGATCTACAATTTAGTAGTATACATTTAAGACGGGGCTTGATGACGGAAGAGTCGGGTTCGTGAGTAAGGGGAACTTGGCTAAGATTGTTTGCGACTATACCTCTGGTATTATGTGTAGTGAGTCTGTGCGTATTGGAAGGAATAGTTTGGATTAGTGAATTTTTGGGGAGGTTGTCTGGAAGCATGGTGTTGCAGTTAGGTTGTGGGAGATCATAGGAGCGTAATAGGGAGAGTAAGTCTTTCTCCGATAGAGGATTGGTCCTTCGGATTGGGCGGGTTGAAGTATTGTGGAGAGGAACTGATCTCCACCTAGGGGGCAAATGTTTCGGGGTGAGTTCTGAGTGGTTGGTGTGGAAGTTTGTCTTGGTTTCTCGTGTCGATCTATTGTTCAAGGGAGGAACTGATCTCCACCTAGAGGGCAAATGTTTCGGGGTGACTTCTGAGGGGTTTGTATGGAAGTTAGTCTTGGTATCTCGTGTGGATCTATTGTTCAAGGGTTGGCGAAGAAAAACTTCACATGGAGCTTGTAGTTCTTCTTTGAGTTGCCGTAGCGAAATTAGAATCTCGTCAAGTCTAGGGTGTGTAGGTGGTAACAGTATTGGTGATTGTATTGTGAGTGTGGGAGGTGTGTTTGCGTCCTGTGGGCAGTCTGGTACAAAACCTATTTTGTACCAGACAATATAACAAGAAACGGAGCTCCCAGAAATGACTGCTTGTGCTTGCTAAATCTATCCAGTTGTATTTTTCCATCACAGCTGTAGCTAGCATGCGCATTGTTTTCTTTCACCTCTCACATTAGCCATTGGTCCATTTCCTCTCTGTGAGGATTCTGCTCATATGTAGGACCCTATGTACTTCTATCCTGAAACCTACATGTGTGAATATCGGAGTACTGCTTTTGTTCCAGGTTAGAGAGGATGCAGTCTAGCATTACAGGCAGAACCGTCCCTTTTGGGGCAGCAACGAGGCTCATTGGCATCCCATTGGTCAGCCACCGTCTGTAACGAGACAAACAAACTCAAGGTAATTGCCAGCGGTTCTGATTGATTCAAGTTTTTCCATCCATCGCTACTGTGACCTGAGCCACCCTATGTGCTGTTTCATAACAGCGGACAATGCTTGTTGTGGTATAGGGACTCAAGCTATGGTTCACCAAAATGGCTAAAAAGACAAATACATTCCTGGAGTCCCTTGTGTTTCTGCTCGGAAGGAACGCATTGCAGTGTACTGCATTGTTCATTTATACAGAACTTCATAAACAGAGGGGTTTCAGAAGCACTCTAATTTGTATTGAGGTACCAGGTGCTAGGTTTAGAGTGCACAGATAAGCACAGGATCAGCTGTATCTTGACCTATGTGGAAGCTGTTCGATGCGGTGTGTTAATGCAGCACCTAAGCTTGAGGATTAAAAGGCATAATGTGATAATAGATACATTTAGAACACCTAATCATTTTCAAGGTTGATTATAAAATGGTAGTTATAAAAGTGGAATTAGCCGGGTTTTTAAAGATCTCCTGAATTTGAGGTGGTTGCAAATTAGTTTTATTTGTGCCTTCAGTTACAGATCTTGGCCATTTGGACTGAGAAGGAGTTGCTTCCAGTACAAAATATATTGAAGGAAGAGACAAAGAGGAGTGGCCATCCTAGATCGATGAGTTATGGATTGGTGGTAGGTACAAATTTTTGTGGAAGTTAGCGGGGAACTGAACCAATGAATGGCACAATGAATTATGCACATAGTGACAGTCAGCCAGTGTGAAGACCAAAATGTAGGTGAAACGGTCAACTGTATAATGAGGTTAAGGATTTTTCTCACAGCTGCTCTGTGGTTTCTGGATCACTTGGTGGGTGTACCAATATAAACCGTGGCGTTATCCACATTACCATGCTAGATTGATGGTGGCTTGCATCTTTTTGTGGAAGCTTAGGTAGGAAAAGTTTCGACTTGAGCATTCATGAAGTAAAAGGATCCATTTGTAACTTGATTCAACGGAGGAATCGCAGGGATGTTTGCATCCATATTTACTAGATTCCTAAGTTGGAGTGATGGGTAAGGTGGTGGGACAAGTTCTTATGGCCAGATAATGGAAATGTGATAGGTAACCCATTTTCTACTATGTATAGCTACATAGTCACTGTGTTTATTTTGAGGTAATTCATTAGCATGCCATAATTTACCAACAAGAGGAATTTGTCAATGGTACAGGAATTACACTGGCTATGTCGCTTTAGTATAATTTGCGTGTTGCATGCATAGTTGTAGTAGTTTAGGCTGAAGGAAGAGATCAGCTCTGGTAGAGGTCTAAGGTAAACATTAGGGAGGGGAACTTTTGAGCAACTCGGCAGTTGAGGGATAAAGAAAGGAGTAGAAGAGCGGCAGAGATAGATGATCTATGTGAATAAATGGAAAAATTACAACTGAGAAACCACATTGGAGGAAACCAAATCATCAAAAACCAATTTAATTGAAAGACAATTTTAAGGAAATGCAAATGCATTCAAAATTAAAGGAACAGTTTAAATGAAAGACAATTTTAAGGACACACAATCAAGTTAAAAATTACATTAAAATATAAAAAACATGAATAAATAACTAATATTAATTTATTGCCGTTTGAAATTGGAAAGTCCATTAAATCCACAATGAAATTATATATTAACAATGGGAAACAGCAGTGTACCCCATATCAAACCCAGTTAGGGAAAATATATATATACATATATATATATATATACACATATATATATATATATATATATACATATATATATTTTTTTTCCAGAATCGTGTAGCCATTCTGTAGTATAGTTAGGATTCCCAGAGATAGGAATTCCTTGGATTTTTACCTGGTAATAACTTTGCAAACATTTGACAAGTCTCCACAAAACTCTGCTGACATATTGCTTTTTATACATTGGCTGACAATGCAAAAGTTTGTAGTGATTCGCTAAGAGGGTGCAAAGAAAAAAGGGGGGGGTCCCACAACATGTTTTTCCACCAATGCATTTTCCATAGACTTTTTAGACAGACGTAGGGGCAAAAGGCAGACAACTTTTCTTAACAATTGGCAGAAAAATAGAATATAGTGTAGAAAAGGTAATTTTTGTTTCTAGATCAAAATTGGTTCAGTAGTTAAAAAGTTATAAGGCACAAAAAAGTAGTGATATATCGGGCCGCAGAATACCGTAGTAACTTAGCGGTACACAGCATACATGCCGATGACAAACCAGTATATGATTGGTTAAGACAAGCCATTACAAATTTAAAGGCAGCCATATTGTTTTTCACCATACTTAGTCTGGGTTCTGGGTTGTAAGAGAAAATATAAGGTACTACTGTTTTAAATGTTTGTAGAAGGCACTGATGCACTTTAGTTAAGTCTGTAAAGATAGGGAAAAGTAGTTTTATAACTTTAGATTTTTTTTTTAAAATTATGGTTATTGAGTACCATTGTTCTACCTATAAAATTACTTACATTTAAAAAAAAACTAATAAATATGTACAAAATTAGAACTACACTCTACTACACTATATTTCCCTTTAAAACTCAGAATGCAGACTAAGTGCAGTCTAAACAATATTGATGCCTTTTAATTTTGTACAGGCAATATATTGTTCAGACCATACTTAGTCTGTGTTCTTGGTTTTAAGGAGAAATATAGTGTAGTACAGTGTATTTTTTAATTTTTGTAAGTACTGCAGTACTTTCTAGGTAAACCACAGCACTAAACTAATTAAAAAAAAATATAGCTGCACCTGCGGGCAGGAGCAATGCTGGCTCCTGTTGTACCCAGGATGGCCCCAGAGTTGTGTGTTGTATGTGATCCGGGTGAATACTGAACACCCATCTTAGGCCCCAAGAGATGGGGTCCCCAAAGCCGTAAAGGTCCAGGAAGGGGTGCCATGTGCCCCCTCCCCATAAAAGAAAGATGCCTTGGGGGTTGACGTAATAGGGGGCCCATAAAGGCTCGGGGAGGGGGCCGTGCGCCTCCCTCTACTTAAAAAGAAAATACGGTCCCAGAGGATGGAGTACCCAGGCCCCATAAAGGCTTAGGGAGGGAGGCTGCGTGCCCCCTTCCCCTTAATAAATTAATACAGCCCCAAGGAATGGGTTCCTCTGGGCCAGTAAAGGCTTGTGGAGGGGGGCCCGCATGACACTTGCCATAATAATTGTTAAAAAGGGTGTTGCAGGCGGGCTGCAGGGAGTGCAGCAGCCCCCAAGCAACATTTAAAAAAAACAGTAAGCCTCCTTTGTCATTGAATCCAGGACCCCAGGAGTACTTAACCATATTTTTCAAAAACACTCCGACCTGAAGATCTATGCTTTGCAACTTGAGTGCGGGGCCCTCTTGTGGTTGTTTTTATTATTGTGTTTGTGGGGTAAAAATGATTAAAAAAAGCCTCAGACATGTTTTTTTTTTTTTTTTAAATAATAATATGTCTCTGACTCTTTCGTTTAACATTTTTCAGCCCACAAAATGCAATAATAGAAAATATGTTAAAACAAATAAAATGTATTAAATGTTTTATAACAATCACTATTATTAAACATTGAATTGTGTGAATTACTGAGATATACATTTGATATACCATGGTTTTTGTGATTTGATGTTAAATTTGCTAAGCCGTTTGAGAAATTAAGGTTCAAAATATAGCAATAACTGTACAGTTGGCCCGGCGGTACTCCTGTGGTACCGTAAATTTGAAAACTAGAGCATTCTGATTGTAAGAGAGGACTTTCTCCACCTCCCTACCCCCCACTGTTCGCCTTCGTACTGCAAGACCAGTACCGGTCGCACAGGAGTGAGTGATCTGAATGGCTCGCAACAACATGAAGAGAAATGTTGTAGTCACCATTACTGGACACAGGAACTCGGTCCTGTGATGTAAAGTTTAAATAAAAATGACATATACTACTGATAGGGTTTCTTTCAGGGGGATGCTTGTGTAAAGTGCCTCCCAGTGAAATCCGATCAAAAGGTTGGTGCCACTATAAAAACTTTCATCTTTCAACATATTAAGGACATCTTTACTATCTTGGAGGTAGGATGGTATGGTTTGGACTACAGGCCTCAAGAAGCTATCATCAAATTGTGAGTGAGCCTCAAACAATGACAATGGGTCTACCAGGCAAGGGTATTCTCCTGTCGTGTAGTTCCTATATAACCTATACAGGATCTGCACGTTTGGATAACATAAACTGTGGGACTGGTGGCAGACTGATTCTGTGCACCCCCACCGGGTATGTTAGCCTGTCTGTAACAGCTAGCTCACAGTGACACTATAATCTCCTCTTACCAAGGAGAGAATAGATTCTGGCAACCTCAGAACATGACAACCCTGATCCCTCAGGATCGTGGAAACAATGTACTACTTTTCGCTCAGTCACTCGTGCTTACTTAGTTTGTCTCAGAGAGATACACAGAATAAACAGGCTGGGCGTTTTCAATAAGAATTTATTGAACAGTTGTTATTCTAGTGTAGAATAGATGAGCTGCAACAACCATTAGACAGTAGCAGAGATATATGATTAGAAGTACTACGAAAGTAAAGGAATGGTAAAGCTCTACCATCTTGTAATAATCATGAATACATACAAGTATATAAAACACATGATAAAAAGTGCGTACTCCTACGATGTCTCCCTAACTAGATGTACCTAAATGTACCTAGCATCTGTGTAGATGTTATGCCAAGAATCCCTCCAGGATCTAGTCAACCCCATTACCTGAGAATGAGAGAATATGGGACCCCGTCCTGGCCTCGAGTTGGACACCCCACGAGGGATGTTAGACCACTGCGAGCTGGAGCGTCTGCATGCAGGAACCTCAGCGTATCTGGTCAGTGTGTCAGCCGGGAAGTCTCGGTCTCCTCTGTCCTTCTAAGCAAGATGTGATGTATATATACCCATAGGTTTCCCCAGGGGTCCTACCTTGCTGTGTTACTGTGTCGGCCTAAAGGATGACGTCGGGCCTGAACTTTATACAGAGATATTATACAGGAGATGTTAGTCCTGCTGTGCTTCCAAGAAGCTTCATGCATAATGTATGAGATTCGAACTAGGGAAAAACCCGCGTTCTGAATGCAGTGTCGTATCTAGGTAAAAGGTCAGTCCCTAAGAACCGTTATGTATGTAATGTAGGGAAGAATATAGGTGAAAGGTTGCAATGTTACCTGCGCCTATATAGGATACCTATATGGAATATAACACCCACTCCTCTTCCGACTGGACGACATATGTAACTTATTACCGTACTACTAGCCTAACTAGATATTGGTACGCACAAAGTTTATAAAAACATTTCTTTTTGCTAACATGTTTAAAACTTCTAAAAAAAAAATTAAAAACTTATAAATGTTAAAAAAAAATGTTTGCAAGCCATAGCTCTAAAGTGTCCGTAGTTATAGTCCGAACCACTATAAGCATTAGAAAGCCATGTATGCCCAATAAATGAAAGGAATGTCAATTTTGTTTTTGAGTTCCAAATTTGAGCTTGTTTAAAAAAGGGCGAATTTCTTCCAGCACACGACGAGCCAAATGAGTCAAATGTTTATGTGTCCTGGCTGGTAGACGCAACATTTTCGTTGCTTGCTTCCGCAGTAGACGGCCCCTGTAGCACCTCGCAGAGTACCTCAATTGAGCACAGATGATGTTACACACTGTCCGCAGTCGATGCTGGGGCAGCCTGTGCGCCGTCCAAAGCCTGGGTGTCAGAGGAGGAGCCGGTGTCCATACCAACAGGTGCTATTACTACCTGTGGGGGCTCAAGGAATGCCGCCATCAACATCGGAATACACTGAGGACACTGCAGAACATGGGCGGTTATCGGGTCCAGTAAAGCATTCACGTCCCGTTGCGCACATGAAGGGAGTGTCAAACAAAGGTCTAACACGCATTCTTCTCCGCAAAACAGGCATCGGAGGACAGGTAAGATGCAGTCCATCCAGACTGGTCGGAATGACAAGAACCAAGATGCACTTAGTTCTCTTAGGCGAGGCGTGCCTAGATGTTGTACCATGAGGTCACGGTATTTACGCTCCAGGAGTGCTTTTTCCATCTCCTTGGTGACTGGGACGTCCATTGCGTTGCAGATGGAAAACAATCAGGATACCTGCTACTAGAAACAGGATGAGCGGAAGTCTCCAAAGATGCTTCCGAATACGGAGTGTATGAAGTTTGGTATAACTCCATGTACCGTCTGAAAGGTGCCCAGAAGTCCAGAACCTATGGTCTTAAATAGGTGGACTATGCCTGTCGTATCAGACATGTTAAAGTTACGATTTACCATTTCTGCGAAATGGAAAGGGCAGTTTGTATGGATAAGTGCCTGTATCTCTGCCGAAGACCTTGCGATCTGGAGATCAAAAGTCTCTCGAGCGGAGGTTAGGGCACAGACTTCTGTAAAAGCATGGCTTTCATTCTGCTTAGAGTATCAAACCAAATTAAAGAAACATTCAGTGAAGGCCATAACGGCGCCTCCCTGACTGTATGTGTCGGTGGAAACAATACTTGCATACAGCAAGTAACCCTGGAGCTCACGGTTACCAGATATGCGATGCCCGGGAGCATTCCGCAGCAGCCTTGACTGTTCAGCATCAAGTAACTCCCATTTGAAAGTAGCCTGAATGCTGGAGTAATCACTGCAGCTGGGGCACCCCTCAAATGGCAGGACAAGTTCGCTTCAGAACCATTACAAGCCCCGTGCAGCATTATATCCTGGCATATGAGTGATCCACTTAAAGCGTTCTCACAGTTCGTACCGCTTAGAAACACTTCTCGATCCCCACTCCAGCATCGAAATCTGTATGGTAATTCCCATGATTCCTTAATGTATTCCTTACCGATTTCTTCATATCTGACTATCTGCTTTTGTTCAAGGCAATACTGAAACTGAAAAGTAGTGACCGGTAGAGTTATGTGGCCATGGATTAGCCATTCTGTGGACGGTAATTCTGTCACTGTAAATGCTAATCTATCCAGTTTTTCGATACGCAGCATTGTATATTTTGCTCCCCTTTGTGCCATTTCTATCTGTTTATCTGTTAGATTGTATTCAGAGAACAGAGACGTGCTGTTAATATAACGCCAAGGCACATAGCCTGCACGCAAAGATTGCAGCGTCCAGCTTAACAACATAATAGAACGTAATTGAGATTGCCCGTGTTGTAATATGGCCAAATCTTGTTCCAGTATATCTATCGCAGACGATACAATGTTGCCTAAGGAATATATCCTGGAGGTCAATGTAGTTAACCCATTGTCTACCACTGCTAGAGATTTTTCTAGATTTATACGGTCTATTTCACGTAATCTCTCTGCAGCCTTTTGTTGGGATATTTTCCATATTTCATTGTAGACAGCATAAATGAAACATTTCTGACGTGGCTTCCTGGGACCTAGTAAAAAATCCCTGAGATCCACATCCTGTGACAGTAAGGATAAGTGTTGTTTCACCTTTGTGATGTTGAGGATTTTAGCCAATCAAGGCACAGCTTCCCAACACTGTAGGATGTCACTACCCCTGGATGTTCTCTCTGTACATAACGTGGATCCGGCCTATGGATAGTGAACCCTTCGGTTTTACCCATGAATCTCGCCTTACAACTATTGGTGTCTGTGGGACAAATCAACCATTTCTTCCAATCGGGGTCTGATCTGTTGTATTGTATAATGTCATCTACTGTAATCTCTTTCTGTAATGTTATGTTACCCTCGGTGTGTGATGGAGTTGGCATCCGAGGTGTGTTTAAGTCCTTGTTCTTGGCTAGTCCAAGGCAAGACGTCTGTTGCACTGTCTCGTTCAAATACATGATCTGTTGAGGGATAAGGCATGCTCTAAACAAAGCTTCCGTACCCTGAACTTGCCATTCTCTAGTACCCCAGACTGATTTTAAGTCTATGGTGTCTTTCCATAAGTCGAAACCTTTTTCAGACAACTGGGCAATAAAGGAAGCAGAGTAAATCTGTTTGGTGTTTGTTAACATAATTTTCTGTGCTGATGTTGGTGCAACCGTATAATAATATGACGCTGGGTCAGACATAATAAACCCTGAAAAATATGGAAACTTTTGTGTAAATGTTTTTGAACTGCCTTTCGGCGGTGTTGAACAATGTTCCCACTGGTGGTACGTGAACATATTTCTAGGATTAGCAGATATATGCAGAAAATGATGACCATAGTGTTGATAACAATACATTGTTTCGAAATCTGATGTGCTTCCCAACGTTTCACTATTAGAAAATGCAGCAGATTTTTCTAAGTCAGACAACATGTTATTTACAGTTTCGAAGTCCCAATCATCGGAAAATGTACTTGAGGTAATGATATCACTCAACGATATTTTAAATAAATGAGGAATTCTTAAAAGTTCGGTCGGATGACAAGTCTCTTTGTTCTCGATGAGATGATTGATGTGGTTTTAAAATTAAATTCACCTTTTGGACTGCAGAGCTTTGTCAAAGGTATTTTCCATTAACAAGCATGCTAAAAACTATTACTAAGCCTAACCAGAAGAGAAAGAAAAGTATCCCAGTAATTAACCATAGTTCTACCCAAGGTGATACCAGGTAAGTCTTCTTAAGAAAGTTCAGAACGTCTTTAACTTACAGCTTGCGTGATTGTTGGGCTGGCATCGTTTCAGGTTCACTTGGATCCAAAGAAAACGTATCAAAGTTTATGAAGTAGCCAGAAGCAGTTCGATCAATTGTTGGTATTGCATCAGGATTTGTGGAAATCGTAGTTTGCTCTTGTGGAGGCATGTTGATGTAGACATCTGTATTTGGTCGAATTGAAATTTGTCTTTCATTTTGATTCTGAATTTGAACTTCAGGTTCAAGGGGAACGAGTTCCATAGCATTGTTGCATAGTCCATCATTCCGTGTAGGGGACTCTTCGAACGTGATGAGTCTTTCCGTTTGAACTTCTTGAATTGTAGCGAGAGGAGGGCGTCTGCTACTGAAGTCCAGGCGGCCTACTACTCAGTATCGGCCACATAGTGTGGTTTGATTAGGTCGATTGAGACAAATCTTTTCTCCTTTTTTCCGGCAAGAGGCGGTAGAAGTACAGTTCTTGTTCCTTCAACTGCTAGGACCTGTACAGGCTTTCTGTATGATGGCCCAAATTCTTTCTTGTCTGCTATTTTCTCTCTGACCAGATCCCCGACTTTTGGGATCCAGACAGGTCTTGCCGTGACTGATTTGACTTCCCCAGTGGCGGTCTGCTTCATATGGACATTACTTTGTTGTGCCCTGGATTCATTTAGATCCTGTAAAACAGCCAAACGATCATGGATGTCAAAAGGCTTTTCATCCGCCACTGCGCCTTCACAATCAAGATCAGGTACCCACATTCTTGTCCCAAATAGAACCTCATATGGAGTGACCACCCCTAGAGAACTTCTTGGCATGTTATTCAATGCTCGCTGCACTCCCTACAGATGTTTTACCCAACTCTCACCCGTGCCTAATATTCTAGCTGTTAAAGATTGCTTTAAGTCTTGGTTTTTCCTCTCTACGACCGAATTTCCCTCGGGATGGTACGGAGAGGAGTACCGCAATGCTACACCCAATCCTCGCATGGCCTCCTTGTAAGCCCGAGAGCTAAACGCAGGGCCCTGGTCAGAATGTAATGTGCCAATTGCGTATGTCCCTATAAAGACTCGCAAATCTTTTATAACAGTTCGAGCGTCAGCCGAGCGTTGGGGCCACACCCATAGGAATCTTGAGCAGGAATCCACTGCAACCATGATATACCTGTAAGCCCCATCTCTTTGTAAGGGGCCGCAGTGGTCCAAGTAAACACACGCTAGTGGTTTGTCAGATATTATTAATGGTGTCTGTGCTGGACATGTTACGGTGGAACCTTTCATCTGCTGGCAGATTTCACATTTCAAGACATAGGGGCCGATTCCGATCTCGGCCGGTAGTGCTCCGAATCGGATTCGGCTTTACCGGATCCGATTCGGAGCCCTGTTTCCCGACCGAACCGTACGCGGGTCCGGCCGAGCGAGTACGATGCGAAATCGCCGACCGACTCGTCCGGGCGTCCCGACCGCTCCGACCGACTCGCTCCCGGCTCGAACCGCTCCGACCGACTCGCTCGGACTCCGACTCGCACCGCGCAATGGAGACGTTTCCCGGCCGGGTAAGTACGATGCGCGCCGCGAGCAGTCCGACCGAGCCGCGCACTCCGGCTCGAAAGAGCTGTCGGAGCCGTACTTTGGGGTCCGTGTCGGACCCCCTGTACGCGTAGCCGCGCGAGTCGCACACAGGGGGACCCATGGGTCCCCCTACCTGTGCGTGTACGGCGCGAATCGCTTCGCCGCGTACCCGCTGTAGGGGCGCCCTTGTCCGACTCGCACCCATTGAGTCAATGGGAGCCCGCGTACGCGTTGTACGACCGGCTCCCATTGACATCAATGGGAGTCCGACCGACTCGAGTCCGATAACATACGGACGCATCATACTCGTTCGGTCGGACTGCACGGGTCCGATTCGGTCGGAAATCTCTCCGGGTCCGGCTCGGTCGGAGAAATTTCCGGCCCGAATCGGAATCGACCCCATAGTCTTTAGTCTGCTTTGTTAACCCAGGCCACCAATAGCGTTGTTTCAATAAAGAAACAGTCACCGTAACTCCTGCATGTGCAGAACCTATCCCTTCGTGTGCTGCTAGAATTAAACCTAACCTACGGTCCATGTTTGGAATTACTCTATCCCCCACTCCAGGAATCTGAGCATATGGAATGTTATTGGCATCTAACTTGTATGAGTACTTGAATGGAAACCTTTTTGGCACTGCCTTGCTGTTTTTGCGTGAAGCAATGACAGCCACCATAATCTCACCGTCTATTCTCGTTTTAGAACGAGTGATTGCAGCTACGGAAGCCGTGCGTACAGCCCCCTTTGCAGCTTCATCAGCCAATTAATTCCCTTCAACGTGAACGCCATCACACTGATGACTCAGTGTATGTATCATGTGAGCTCTCAGTAGTTCAGTTTTCAACTCCACTACCTGTTCCCATAGCATTTTGTGCTTAATTGTGCCACCTTTTGCATCTTTGAACCCGTTTTGAACCCAGTGCTGCAAATATTCATTATATGACTGTACACAGTAAAATGAATCGCACACAATTAGTGTGGGGAATGCTCGATCTGTATTTATCAGTGCCAGTATCAAGGCTTTTAACTCTGCCAACTGTGCCGTGCAGTCTCCTAAAGATTGCGTTTTTGTGCAACTTGGGTGGAACTTTCCATCCCGCATGTGACCTTTAACGATTGTGCATGCCACGCTATATTGTTGCTTACTTCCTATGGACGGTTGAGCAGATCCGTCAGTGTAAATTATATATTCATACTGATCTAGAGGCATTATTTAGTTTGGTAGAGGATATTCTTGTTCGTATTGCAGAAATGCTTGTGTCTTTAGATTTGGGTCGTATCTGTATTCTACATCTGTTGCAGTGAGAGAATTAGCCCATTGTATCCATCTCGGATGTAAGGCTTTAGCGTTAGGAACGCTCGCTTTTGTCGCAGCCTCTAAGGCTGGACCTGAAGTCACTACTATTATTCGTTTCCCCTGAGCCAGTGCTCTTTCTCTCACTACAGCAGTCTGTACCGCTGTTAGAATCTTTTCTGTAGAAGCAAAACGCATCTCAGCATTTGTGTACAAATGTGACTTGTATGCAATTGGTACTGTTTCACCTTCATTATATGTTAGATAGGTGTACCCAGATTGACCCGCAACTATACAGATCACCAGGTTGCGTACGTTTAAGCATGTCTGTAAGTGTTTGGAAGTTATCATGTCAGCTTGTAAGGAACGACGTGTATCTGTGTGTTCCTGTGTCCATTGTCTAAATGAAAAGTCAGGTTTTATTAAATCGTAGAAAGGTTTTACTCTTTCTGCGTAATCCAAAATGTATGTTCTACCAAAATTTAGGAATCCCAGGACTGATTGTAAATTTTTCAATGATTTTGGAGGTTGGAGCAGCGCGCATTTTTCAAAAAAATTGGCTGCCAGGCTTTTTCCTTCACTTGAGAGTTCATATCCTAAAAACAGGACACTGAGGTGGGCAATTTTTGATTTTATTAAAGTTGAATTTGTAGCCCTCAGATGCAAATCCCAAAATTATGGTATTCACTCTGTTCAAGTGCTCCTCTAGGTCATCGTCCGTTAGATAAATATCATCCACATAGGACACAATGCCTCTTCATCCAAATTTTGAAGTAACTCAGTTACTCTGGCCGAAAACAACCCCGGGCTGTTCTTATACCCTTGGGGGAGTCGACAAAATTGCCGCTGGGACCCTAGCGCTGAGAATGCTGTTAGATACCTGCTTTCAGGCGCTATATTTTGGCAGAAAAATCCATTTGAGATATCAAGTGTCGTTTTATATTATTTCCGCACAATGTTATTCATTAATGCGGCACTGTGTGCATTTTGGACTGCAAATGTCTTAGTGCAAGTGTTTAAATGTATATAATTTAAAACTAAACGATATGAATTGTCAGGTTTCATGACAGGAAACAAAGGATTGTTCATCGATGAGGTGCAATTTTCGATCACCCCTTGGTATTCAAGTTGATCTAAGATCTCCCTGACTTGTTTTTTAGCTTCTTGCTTTATTGGATACTGCCTTTGTGCAGTTGGAGTATTTTTTAAAGGAATTATGTGGTGGGTTGAATCCTCATCCCACCCAACATGGTTTTTGTATAACGCAGGTGCTTGGGCTACCGCCCACTCCCGTGCATATGTGTGTTTCAAATACTGTGGAACTGGGTCGGAGAAGGCTGGTAATATTACTGTTTCCCCTTTAGGGCAATCCATGACGAATGCTGGCGGCCAATATTGTTCAGCTAACAAAATGTCATAGCCAGATGTCAGGTTCTCCCAAAAGAGACCCCTAACTGTCCTGCATTTGTCCCCCTCCAACTGGAGCGTTATTTCATATAACTTATGTGGGACACTTACCCTAGTATCAGGTGTTTCCACCGTGATATAATCATTCAAGTCCGCTGTCACCAGAAATTCCATCAGGTTCTGGCGAGCTATTGTTACATCTGCCGCACTGTCTAGTATCGTCAGAGCCCATTCCCCGTTCAGTAGTCGAGTCCTCAGAATTCTGGGCATGTCTGATCTTTAGACCTGCAACCTTCTTCTTTTTGAATTGTGGCTTTTGCTTTGGTTTCTCTTCTTTTTTAGAGGTGTAATCTTAAGCGTGCTGCTTGTCTCTGGGCTTTGTACGCTCTCCTTGTCTGTCTAACCATCCTTCCCTCTCTGAGTTTTTCGATGAACCCTGAAAGGAATGAGAGGAACGTGCATCAGTATCCTGATACCTGTCAGATTTCCTAATATTATCCCTATTCCTAAGGTTATACCTCTTTTCGGAGGGCTCCTACGGAGGAGATCTACCTCTCGATTGAGATCTGTTTCCTTTAAAGTTTTGTTGTTTTTTATTGTCCCACTTCTTTTTTGTTGAAGCAGGTGTCTGCTTGGAAGTGTCCTTTTCAGGACTGCCCATCAGTTGTGGTTTTAAAGCTTTCCCACCCAAACTGTCTCTGCCTAATTCTGCATATGCAGTTTCAATTATTTTTGGTAGTTCGTGTTCCTTTTCTAAAGGACTGAACTCCCTTAGGCGTTGGCGGATAGCCACTGAAGCTGCTTCCCCTTTAATATTAGCTAATATTATGGCTGATACCTGGGCAAAGTTACCTAGTAACTTCATCCCTAAGTTCAGGGCAGGTTCTGCTCCGTACTCATTTCGTATTTGTCTCAATACGTCTGGTACTACTGCTAATGACGGGATACCATGAGTTCTGGTATATATGGCAGCAAAGACTGTACCCCAAGAGGTACAATCCTCTATTTGCGGTGTTATCCCCATGGGCAAGCAGATTGTTAGCCTTCTGTGTTTTTCATATGGGATAGTATTCGGGAATACTGCCTCTAGCTGCGTTATTTTCTGAGCTACCCAGAATGGCATTTGTTCACGTTTTTTGGGCATTTTACCCATCACTGCGTGTAATGTTTGTGGTGTGATTTTAGTTGTTGTACTCTGAGCTTGAGTTGCATTTGTTGTAACCATTGCTGGTTGGACTGTAAGTGTCCTCATGACGAATTGCGTCAAGTTTCTGTAAATTTTTATCAATGCTTTGAGTTGTGTGATTAAGTCTCCTGGTGGCATTGTTTCAAAGTCAGGATGTGGTGTGAAGGCCGCTAATATTGGCCATGTTGCCCCTTCTCTTCCAAGCGGGCCGAGTCTTACTCTTCTTCTTATATGGGATAGGGCGCCTTTAAACCAGTATAAGTGTTCCTGGTACGTGAGCGGAACCTCAATGTCCTCGTACAGACAATATTCCGCTGGTGCATCAACTTCTGTGTAGAAGTGAAATGTTTGTGTTCTTGCATTTGCTGCTGGGAATGTAACCCACGAATAAAATACCTCTGTTCTGTATGATTTGTGTGCCTCAATCACGAAAGCCACTATGCCACCCCAAGGTGTTAAACCATGCTCTAGCAATTTCAGGGTGATTGTATTTCTTATATTTGGTGCAATGTGTATTGCGTTTGCATCTTCCTCCTCATCTGTGAGGTGCAAGTTTTGCATAACTCCTCCTGCGTTATTCGCGTCTTCAGTCATTGTTTTAAGGAAGAAGTACTTTCCAAGGAAACTAAGATAAGGTGTTTTGCACAATTTTAGGAACAATGTGTCCTTCAAGCTTGATTAACCAACAGCTAATAAATAGGATTTTTTCGCCTACTCAGCTGTGGCGGAGTTTGTGCCCACCCACTCCAGACGTCTCTGGTGTTTTCTGAGTAGGGGTCTCTGAGAATAGCACGACTGAACTACTCAGATTCTACTGTTAAATAAGTACCCAACCAACGTTGGAGACGCCATGTCGTGTAGTTCCTATATAACCTATACAGGATCTGCGCGTTTGGATAACATAAACTGTGGGACTGGTGGCAGACTGATTCCGTGCACCCCCACCGGGTAGGTTAGCCTGTCTGTATCAGCTAGCTCACAGTGCCACTATAATCTCCTCTTACCAAGGAGAGAATAGATTCTGGCAACCTCAGAACATGACAACCCTGATCCCTCAGGATCGTGGAAACAATGTACTACTTTTCGCTCAGTCACTCGTGCTTACTTAGTTTGTCTCAGAGAGATACACAGAATAAACAGGCTGGGCGTTTTCAATAAGAATTTATTGAACAGTTATTATTCTAGTGTAGAATAGATGAGCTGCAACAACCATTAGACAGTAGCAGAGATATATGATTAGAAGTACTACGAAAGTAAAGGGATGGTAAAGCTCTACCATCTTGTAATAATCATGAATACATACAAGTATATAAAACACATGATAAAAAGTGCGTACTCCTACGATGTCTCCCTAACTAGATGTACCTAAATGTACCTAGCATCTGTGTAGGTGTTATGCCAAGAATCCCTCTAGGATCTAGTCAACCCCATTACCTGAGAATGAGAGAATATGGGACTCCGTCCTGGCCTCGAGTTGGACACCCCGCGAGGGATGTTAGACCACAGCGAGCTGGAACGTCTGCATGCAGGAACCTCAGCGTCTCTGGTCAGTGTGTCAGCCGAGAAGTCTCGGAATCTCGGAATCCTTCTAAGCAAGATGTGATGTATATATACCCATAGGTCTCCCCATGGGTCCTAACTTGCTGTGTTACTGTGTCGCAGTGGCGGCTCGCATAGGGCGTGCTGCGGGCGGTGGGGCGGGGCAGGTTGGGGGGTAGTAAACTTGGACATACGACGGAACGGAGGAAACGGAGTAAAGGATGACGTCGGGCCTGAACTTTATACAGAGATATTATACAGGAGATGTTAGTCCTGCTGTGCTTCCAAGAAGCCTCATGCATAATGTATGAGATTCGAACTAGGGAAAAACCCGCGTTCTGAATGCAGTGTCGTATCTAGGTAAAAGGTCAGTCCCTAAGAACCGTTATGTTTGTAATGTAGGGAAGAATATAGGTGAAAGGTTGCAATGTTACCTGCGCCTATATAGGGTACTTATATGGAATATGACACTCCCTTTATGTATCTTCAGGAGAATGTAAAAAATAAGGAATTTTCTTTTATAAGGAAATCAACTCCCTGTTTGGTAATCCACTGGTTCTCTAAGCCTCTTTCTACAAGTTTGAGTATTTAGCGTGTAAGGCGAGGACAATGTTTATTTTCCAGTACAGTGCACCTTACGTTCACCCATGCTGTTTTTGTCTGTCAGCCACAGAAAGGACAGTTAATATAAGTGGACGCATTATGGTTTGAGAAATAAAATAAAAATAAAAAGTTAGCCAACCTGTTATCAATACATGAATAGTCAGGTTAGAGCTTACAAGGGGCTCACTCAAGTCTACATCCCTGAGAGAGTGAAACCCCATCATTTATTGTAATATTAGAGTACAAATAAACAACAAGTATTAAACCCTTTGGTGCCAGCCTCCCCTCCCCCCACCCTGTCCCACACCCATTTTTGGCTATTTGGGGTAGTTCACGCTTAGGCGCCCCATACCTTTTTTGTCCACATAAGGTATCCATGCCAAATTTGGGTCCTTATCTTCAAACATCCTGAGGATTATAAAGGTACCCAGGGTTTGGGGAATCCCCTGGAGGGGACCAAGAAATTAGGCAAAATATAGCTAAATTTTGGCTATTTTGGGAAAAAATGGAAAAGAATTGCTGCAGAAGACAGTCTCTGTTTTTTACCTGCATATTTTATCAACAAAGGGTTTGCGGTGCTAAAATCACCATCTTCCCAGCTTTAAGGAACTGGCAGACTTTTGTCAGAAAACAAACATTTTCTACACAGTTTTGGCATTTTACTGGGACATGGCCTATTTTTCCAATTTTTTGTGCTTTCAACCTCCTTCCAGTTAGTGGTAGAAATGGGTGTGAAACCAATAGTGGATCCCAGAAAGCTATACATTTCTGAAAAGAAGATAGAATTCTGAATTCAGCAAGGGGTCATTTATGTAGAAATCTCAAGGTTTTCCTATAGATAGTAACAGTTGAAATAAAACAAATATTGAAATTGAGTTGAAAAAAACAGCCATTTCTGCCTACATTTACACCTGTACCTTCTTCTAACTAAGCTATATTTTTTAAAGCAATATACCATTATGTCTGTGGGACCCTTCTGGTTAAGGGGATATATCGGGCTTGTAGGTTCACCAAGAACCCGAGGTACCCAGAGCCAATAACTGAGCTGCAGCTTGCAATGCTTTTTCTTTGTGCACCGGGTATGCAGCAATTCATTTGGTAAAATGTAAAGAGTGAAAAATAGGTATCAAGGAAACCTTTGTTTTTCCGAAATGGGAACAAGATATGAAGTTTGGAAGCAGTGGTTCTTTACACATCTCTGAGTTTGTGGGTAGCCATAGCAGCATATGAATTAGGGGGCATTTTTCAAAATGTCTTCTTTTTACACACTGTCTTACATTTGGAAGGCAGAAATGCATAGAAGGACAACTGGTAATAACACTTGTTCTACTACTCTGTGTTCCCCTAAGTCTCCCGATAAAAATGGTACCTCACTTGTGTGGGTAGGCCTAGTGCCCGCGATAGGAACAGCCCAAAATGCAACGTGGACACATCCCATTTTTCCACAGAAAACTGACCCTTTTTTTGCAATGTGCCTAGCTGTGGATTTTGGGCCCTAGCTCAGCCAGCATCTAGAGAAACCTAGCAAACCTGTACATGTTTGAAAACTAGACACCCAGGGGAATCCAGGATGGGGTGACTTGTGTGGCTTGGTCACTTGACCAACTCACACAAGTGAGGTACCATTTTTAACGGGAGACCTGCAGGAACACTGGGTGGTAGGAAATTTATGTCGACCCGGTGATCCCACAACTTTTTCACACAGAAATGTGATGAAAATTTGATTTTTTTAGCAAAATTTGAGGTTTTCAGGGGATTCTGGGTAAGAAAACCTTGTGGGAGCAACACAAGCCCCACCTCCCAGGACTCCCCCGGGTGTCTAGTTTTCAGAACTGTCTGGGTTTGGTAGGTTTTCTTAGATGGCCGCCGAGTCCAGGACCAAAAATGCAGAAGACCCCCTTGCAAAACCAGGTCGTATTGTGATCGATCATTTTTGATGCCTCTACAATACGTTTTGGGCCCTTCCCTGTCACAGGCCCTTGGCCCGCCCACACAAGTGAGGTAGCATTTTTATTGGGAGACCTGGGGGAACGCTGGGTGATAGGAAATTTGTGTGGGCTTGGTGATCCCACAACTTTCCCACAGAGAAATGTGTTGAAAATTAGATTTTTTTAGCAAAATTTGAGTTTGCAGGGCATTCTGGGTAAGAAAACCTTGGGGGGAGCAACACAAGCCACACCTCCCTGGACTCCCCCGGGTGTCTAGTTTTCAGAACTGTCTAGGTTTGGTATGTTTTTCTAGATTGCCGCCGAGTCCGGGACCAAAAACGCAGATGACCCTCTTGCAAAAACAGGTTGTTTTGTGATAGATTTGGGGCACCTGCGTTTTGGTCCCAGGCTTGGCGGCCATCTAGGAAGCCTACCAAACCCAGCCATTTCTGTAAACTAGACACCTGGGGGGTCCAGGGATGTGTGGCTTGCATTGATCGCCCAATGTTTTCTTACTCAGAATCCCGGCAAACCTCAAATTTAGCTACAAAGTCACATTTTCCTCACATTTCTCTGTGGGAAGGTTGTAAGATCACCGCGCCGGCATGAATTTCCCAACACCTAGCGTTCCCCTCAGTCTCCGGATAAAAATGATACCTCACTTGTGTGGGTTTGCAATGCATAGTCAGCCTAAAAACATATTTTTTTTAAACTGCCCTCTTGGACTCACTTTGGTTCCCCCTCAGTTTTTTATTTTATCAGTTTTTAGGTTCTCTGCTTTGGGCACCCACACAAGTGAGGTATCATTTTTATAAGAAGACCGCAGGGAACGCAGGGTGGGAGGGAAATTTATGCCGGCGCGGTGATCCCACAACTTTACCACACAGAAATGTGAGGAAAGTGTGACTTTTTAGCTAAATTTGAGGTTTGCAGGGGATTCTGGGTAATAAAACACTGGCAGATCCACGCAAGTCACACCGCCAACCAAGCCCATTCTACGCACACTGCCAACCAAGAGGCCATCCATGCACACCACCAGCCAAGCGACAGTCCACGCACACCACCAGCCAAGCGACAGTCCACGCACACCACCAGCCAAGCGCCATCAATGCACACTGCCAGCCAAGCGCTATCCTCGCTCACCACCAGCCAATCGCTATCCACGCACAACAACAGCCAAGCAGCATCCACGCACACCGCCAGCCAAGTGACAGTCCACGCACACCGCCAGCCAAGCGACAGTCCATGCACACCGCCAGCCAAGCGATAGTCCACGCACACTGCCAGCCCAGTGCCATCCGCACACACCGCCAGCCGAGCGCCATCCTCGCTCACCGCCAGCCAAGCGCCATCCATGCTCACTACCAGCCAAGCGCCATATACGCACACCGCCAGCCAAACGAAAGTCCACGCACACCGCCAGCCAAGCGACAGTCCACGCACACTGCCAGATAAGTTCCATCCACGCAGAAGGCTAGCCAAGCGACAGTTCACGCACACTGCCAGCCAAGCGCTAGTCCACACACACTGCCAGCTATGAGCAAGTCAACACATACCACCAGTAAAATGCAGGTTCACACACAGCCAGCCAAATGCCAGTACACACAGACCGTCAGCCGAACTCTGGTTCACACACACCCACACACAAACTTTTGCTAGTGTCTAGTGGTTTTCTGCCTCCCTTGGGGCAGATGAGCCTAAAAATATCGCTGATCTGCCCCGGAGGAGGGCAGAAATGGCCAAAATGTGCACACGAAAAAAGGGAGAGCGACCCTTGCCTAAGGGGCTGCTCCCTGACATGCCTATAAACATATCTCTGGTGCCTGGTGGGCATTCTGCCCCCCCAGGTGGCATATCGGGGACTTTTGCCCCCATCTGCCAACTAGCAGAAAGACTATTGCTATTTTTTTTGGGGGGGGGGGCATTAGCATGCCCTTTCTGGGCAGCCCTCACCCCTAACATACAAACAAAATAGTCCCTGGTGCCTAGTGGTCTTTCTGCCCTCTGAGGGGTGCAGATCGGGAGCTATTGCCGCCATGTGCTCCCCAGGGGGGGAGAGACTGTGTCCATTTTGCTTTTGAGTGGGGTGGGGACATTGGCATGCCCATTCTGGGCAGCCCACCACTCCTACTTTGGCTAACAAAAATGCTCCCTGGTGGTCAGTCGGCTTTCTGCCCACAGAAAGACTGTGGCTCTTTTTTTGGGGGGAGGGGGTCATATTGGCATGCCCATTCTGGGCAGCCCCTACCTTACTCTGGGTTAAAAAAAATACTCCCTGGGGGTTAGTGGGCTTTCTGTCCCCCTTTCCCATCGCCCCACTGAACAGGTCAAAAAGGAAAAAATAAAATGATAATAACTTATTGTTATCAATTTTATTTTTCCATTGTTGCTCAGCTGGGTAGGCGGCAGGGCAGGGCTGGGCTCTCACAGAGGAACTGGAGGAGTAGTTCAACTCTCTTAAGTGTGCATGATGGTTTGGCCAGCCCTCTCAGGCCGGCCAAACCGTCATGCGCACTTTGCATGTTCTCTACCCAGGCTGATTACAGCCTGGGTGGAGAACATGCCCAGGCTCCCTGTCCCCCTCTGAGCGCTGAACCACGACGCTCAGACCAATCACAACGCTGCATTGCAGCATTGTGATTGGCTTAGGGGAGCCTGGGTGCTTCCTGTTCCTTCTACCTGCCCTGAAGTCCTGGAAGCAGGCAAAGAGGACCGAGAGGCGGTGGCGGCACACAGGTTGTGATTGTTTAATTTGTTTTTCATTCCCTCCCCCGTGACCCGCCCCCCCACCACCGTTAAATAGCAGCCGCCACTGCCCCCTGGGGGGAGGCAGATCGGAGGCTACTGCCCCATCTGCCCCACCAAGGGGGGGAAGGGGGAAGAAAGACTAGCTATTTCTTTTGGAGGGGGTGGGGGCAGCCCACACCCCTGCTCTACTAAAAAAAATTGTCCCTGGTGTACTAGTGGGCTTTCTGCCCCCCAGGGGGGCAGAAAGACTAGCTATTTCTTTCAGAGGGGGTGGGGGCATTGGCATGCCCATTCTGGGCAGCCTCCACCCCTGCTCTACTAAAATAAATAGTCCCTGGAGTTCTAGTGGGCTTTCTGCCCCCCCCCAGGGGGCAGATCGGAGCTATTGCCCCATCTGCCCCCCAGGAGGGCAGAAAGACTAGCTATTTCTGTTGGAGGGGCTGAGGGCATTGGCATGCCCATTCTGGGCAGCCCACACCCCTGCTCTACTAAAATAAATAGTCCCTGGAGTTTCAGTGGGCTTTCTGCCCCCCCCAGGGGGCAGATCGGGGCTATTGCCCCATCTGCCCCCCCAGGAGGGCAGAAAGACTAGCTATTTCTTTTGGAGGGTGGGGCGTTGGCTTGCCCATTCTGGGCAGCCTCGACCCCTGCTCTACTAAAATAAATAGTCCCTGGCATCCTAGTGGGCTTTCTGCCCTCCCAGGGGGTAGATCGAGGCTATTGCCCCATCTGCCCCCCAGGAGGGCAGAAAGACTGGCTATTTCTTTTGGAGGGGCTGGGGGCATTGGCATGCCCATTCTGGGTAGCCCACACCCCTGCTCTACTAAAAACAAAATAGTCCCTGGCATCCTTGTGGGCTTTCTGCCCGCCCGGGGGGGGGGGGCAGAAAGACCGTCCCTTTTGTTTGGGGGGGTGGGGCATTGTAATGCCCATTTAGAGCAGCCCCCACCCCTAAATATTTTAAAGCAAATAATCCCTGGTGTCTAGGGTGCTTTCTGCCCCCCCCGGGTGCAGAATGGGGGCTACTGCCCCGGGGGACAGAAAGACTGAATCTGGCCAATATTATATGGGGGAGCAAAGGCCCTTGCCCAAGGGGCTGCTCCCCCCTCCCTGGTGTATAGTGGTGGATCCCTGCTTGGGGATCGTCTTCCTGCGGCGATCCCCAAGCAGGGATCCACTATGGTACCATTGGAAAGGGGGAGATTCTCCCCGTTCCAACGATACCTCTCCCGTGTGTTTCGGTGCTCAGGGGGCTGAGATAGCCCCACGAGCAGCAAAGCAGTGAAACTGAAACGAGCCGATTGGCTCATTTCAGTTTCACTTTCAATGTAATGACGTCAGCGCGCCATCCACGCGATCATCATTACATTGAAAAAAAATGCTTTGGGAGGTTGGGAAAGCTCTTCCCCACCTCCCGAGGAAAAAATAAAAAGGAAATCTCTCTGCTGTTTACAGCAGAGGGATTTTGCGGTGGTGCGCGAAGGACATAATGGTTAGGTCCTTGGCACACCAGCGCCACAGCCGAGGAAGTAACCGTTACATCCTTGACACCGAAACCGGTTAATAAAGTCAGTAGGTCTCATCGTTTGCCACTGCCACATGCACACCTATTCAGCATTGACAAATCAAGAAAAAACGCTTTTTGTTGATACTGTGCAATATAGGCAAAAAATTGGTGCATATAATATGCATGGCCATCACACATATACATGTCGCGTATTGATGTGAAAATGGCAAAAACATCACACATGCATCCTTTGTTCGTTTTTAAATTTATCACTCCATTTATTGTTCTAAAATGGTGAATGACCATCTTGGAGCGCTAAATTAAAAAATAAAAAATGGCACCATAACTCTTTTTTGGGGAAAGGAGTGGCCCAGCAGCAAATTGCGGCTGTTGGGACCTGAAAAACTGTTTTTTGCCTAACCTTTTTGCTGCCAGGCCTCTCCCCGTGCGACGTCCTTTTTTGGCTATTTGGGGTAGTGCACGCTTAGGCCCCCATAACATTTTGTCCTCAAAAGGTATCCACGTGCTACATTTGTGTCCTTTTCTTCCAACATCTTGAGGATTCTAAAGGTATGCATGGTTTGTGGATTACCCTGAAATGAACCAAGAAATTAGGCAAAATACAGCAAAATTTTGTTTTTGGGGGAAAAATGGGAAAAAAAAGTGCTGAAGAAGAAAGCGTCTGTTTTTTTCCCTACAAATGGTATCAACAAAGAGTTTGTGGTTCTAAAATCACCATATTCCCAGCTTTCAGGAACAAACAGACTTTTGTCAGAAAACCAACATTTTCTACACAGTTTTGGCATTTTACTGGGGCATAGCCTATTTTACCTATTTTTTGTGCTTTCAACCTCCTTCCAGTTAGTGGTAGAAATGGGTTTGAAACCAGTAATGGATCCCGGAAAGCTATACATTTCTGAAAAAAAGACAAACTTCTGAATTCAGCAAGGGGCCATTTGTTGACCATTCAAGGTTTTCCTATAGAAAGTAACAGTTGAAATACATACTAAAAGTGAGTTGAAAAAAACAGTCATTTGTGCCTATGTTTTCACCTGAAACTTCTAAGCATGGGAGATTTTTGAAAGCAATATACTGTTATGTCCGCGGGACCCTTCTGGTGGTGGGGATATATAGGACTTGTAGGCTCACCAAGAACCTGCGGTACCCAGAGCCAATAACTGTGCTGCACCTTGCAGTGGTTTTTCATTGTGTACCGGGTATACAGCAATTAATTTGGTAAAATATAAAGAGTGATTGCCTGTTGCAAGGAGCTTTTCGCAGAACACCCAAACTCTGTATCCTTCTTTCATCTCCACCTGCAAGCGCATCCTACCCATCACTGATGCCCATTTTCACTTAAAGTAAATTATTTGTGTGAGACGATTTTTTTAATAAACTTTTCGGACATAATCCCACAGTTGCATTTTTACTTACAGAAAACATTACTTACCAATAACTTCTTAAACAACCAATCATGATAATAACAGCTCCTAAAGAATAGCACGCTGTGTATGGAGACCCAAAGAGCCTGGTAAGAACTCGCGTTTTGTGCTCCCATCTCGCAACCTATGTGGAAAAATAAAGAAATGCAGCAATGTAAATGACAGGAGGCTCTGGTTGCATTCAAATACTTGCTATTGTAGCTTTATTTATTTAGTTATTTTTAATTTAGTAGCTGTAGCATTTCAAACAGAATCACGGTAGTAAACAACACGATTGTTACACAGGGCAATAGTCAGGTGTAGTGGTTACCAAAGGCCAAAAATGTTTGAGATTGATGTAAGGGCCCTGGGGGCCACTGCATGGGAGGATCAACAGGGAACACAGTCGATTATTTTTACATACAAACATATAAGCAGTTACTGTAAGGAGGTACTACGCTACAGAACTCTAGTCGGAGTGTGGCAGGGGAGAATGTAGGGGAGGTAAGTGGGTAATGCCATTGACTGTTTTTAAGGTAGGTGTAAGGAGTTGAACCTGGGTTCTTCTGCTGGATGAAGAAAGCCAGCAAATATTTATGAGGAACTGGGGATGTGGGCTTCTTTTGGCTTGGGATAGTGGAGAGCAGTCTGGCTGCAAAGTTCATGACATTATCAGCAGTAGAAACGGGATACTTAGGGAGACCCCTGCGCAAACTGTTGCAGTGGTCAGGCATACTCAATATATGGTCATTACTGAGGTTTTTTTACAGTGTTGGAGAGTATGTTCTATGTTGGCTGGGTTTTTAGGTTGAGCAGCTGATACCATGCTGCTCAGGCTGTGGTGGATATAAAGCAGCTCATCGCACTGGGAAATCAAGGAGCACCCCTAAGTTTCGAGCTTTGGGGAAAGAAGTGAGGATGTCCAGAGAAAGATGAGAGGACCTGAGAGGGGGAGGTTGATAGAGGCAAAGAATTGGATCAATTCTGTTTGTACTGAATGGACAACAAGGGACTGCATTGCCATCCGGTGCTGATGGCAATGCAGTGCCATGTAGAGATGATGGCAGTGCAGTGGCATCCGGTGCTGAAAGCATTGCAGTGCCATGAAGAGATGATAACAGTGCATCCGGTGCTGATGCCAGTGTTATACGATGCAGATGATGGCAGTGATGTACCATGCAGCGCTTATGGCAGTGCAGTGCCATCTAGAGATGTTGGCAGTGATGTACCATGAAGAGATGATGGCAGTGCAGTGCCATCTAGAGATGATGGCAGTGATGTAACATGCAGAGATGATGGCAGTGCCATCTAGAGAGGATGGCAGTGATGGACCATCCAGAGATGGTGGCAGTGCAGTACCATGCAGAGAAGATTCAGTCAGGCAGTTACAGATTTGGGTTTGTAGATGGCAGGAATTACAGAGGGGACGTAGAAGAAGATGCGGGTGTCATCAGTGTATACGCGATAAGAGAAGCCAAAGGAAGAGATGATCACGTCATGGGAAGAGCTACCAAGTGAGAGTGAGACTAGTGATGGACCAAACACAGAGCTTTGAGGAATGTCCACAGAATTGTGGGTGGACACAAACAGATTTAAGAAACCAGAGAATGAGGTAGGAGCACCAATAAAAAACAGTTTGTTAGAATACACGTGAAGGCAGGTATATTGAGAAGAAACGAGTTGTCAAGAGCATTGAAAACAAAACATAGGACACGGAAGAGGGAACCGCGAGTGAGGACTATTTCAGTGGAGGGGCCATTTAGGAAGCCTGACTGGAGAGTGGCGACTGAAGTTCTTAAAGAAAAGGTAATTGGTTAGCCTGTTGAAAATAAGGCATTGAGGGAATTCTGAGTAGAGCGGCAGGGTGATAGATGGCAGGTAGAGGCAGTGCCATCTTAACGCATGGGCACGCTGGGCAGGTGCACGGGGGCCCCACGAGCATAGGGGCCCCATGCAGACCAGAATTTAACACTAAATTTTCCATTAAACACTTTTATTCCTGCGAGTGGTTGTGTGGGCAGGGCCCAGTGCACTGCTTTGCCCAGGGGGTTATAATGCTGTTAGGACGGCCCTAGGTAGAGGCAGGGGAGGGGACCAGCACTTTTTTTTTTAGAAGAGATAGTGCCTGGGGGGATGTAGAGCAATGGGGTTACTCCACGATGAGAAGTCAGAGGGTAAGTCAGGAGAGGAGTGAGAGTTCTACAGTAAAAAATTAAGAGGGTTTACCATTTTTAGGTTGAGCCTGCAGGCAGCATGCATGTGCTGTCACTTGGCAACAACCTATTGTATCAAAAAAATAATAATAATAAACTCTCTAAAAAGGGGCTTTAAGCCTGGCCGTTACTCACCATTCGTTGGAATCCCTACCGCTCTTCTTTGCTGGCTTCTAATTCGGCAGCACTTGCAAGGCGTCACTTACTGCGTGATTTCCTTGTGTATGTGTGCAGCATGGACGAAGTACAGATTGATTTAACATAATTAGTATCCGTCCACTGCTCCCGTTGTAAATTGCGTGCTATTTTTTATTTATTTATATTTAAATAGCCGAACTCGACCTGACTGAAAAGTATTGGGCGCTTTTGTATAAGTACCAGTTGCACTACACAAGCTCACATTCATTTTTTATGCCGAGAAATTGAGCGATTTGCCCAGAATCACTGGATATTGAGGAGAAGCTGCTTGTTTTTTCAGCCAAAGCCCTCCATTGTTGCACTTGTTGCGCCATTAACCTCTTGGGTGCTATGAACGTGCAGGAGCCGTCCTCAGTACCTGAGCACTGGTTCGGATGGCGGCTTCAGCACATCCTGGCTTGAGAGGCAGAAAATGCCTCTGGTGTAAGCACCAGAGGGATTTCCTTTTATTCATTTCAGCCTCGAGCGCTCCCCAGCAGCCACAAGCAGTTTTTTGTGTGTCTGCAATGGCGATTGGCGGGTATGGCGCGCTGACGTCATTACAGAGAAAAGGAAAAGGAAATCTTCACTTTCATTGCATCATTGTTCTGGAGCATATCTCAGCCCCCGAGTACCAATTCATATGGGAGAGGTATCATTGGAATGGGGAGAATCTCCCTTTCCAATGATACCTTTCCTAGTGGATCCCTACTTGGGGATTGCTGTAGGAGGGCGTTCCCCAAGCCGGGATCCACCTACTAGAACGCCAGGGTCTATTTTTTGAGAGGGGTGGAGCAGCACTTTCGCTATGGGCTAGTGTTACCCCTCCCCAAAGGCCCAAAAGTCTTTCTGCCCCCCCCCACGGACGCAAACCCCACTAGACACGGGGGATTGTTTTTGTGGCAAAATGGGTGGGGGCGGCCCTCTCAGGCATCAGGGCTAGCCCCCCACCCCCCAAAAGGTCCCTAGCAGTCTTTCTGCACCCCATTGGGGGAAGATAGGAGGTGTTTTCCTCCAATCTGCCCTCCGGCGGGAGGGGAGCAGAAAGGCCACTAGATCACCAGGGAGTGGACTTAGAGGGAAGGAGTGGCCCACTCGCAAAGGGGTAGTGCTCCCTCGTCCCTCAGGCACAAAAGTCTTTCTGTCCCCGGGGTCAGACTGGAGATTGTTACCTCAAATCTGCCCTCTGGGGGCGGGGGAAGAGAGCCCACTATACCAGGGATTTTTATAGGAGCATAAATGGGTGGGGGTAGCTCACCCAGGAATTAGGCCTAGCCCCCAACCCCCACAAATAACTCCCAGCAGTCTTTCTGCCGCCCGTCAGGGGCAGAAAGCAGGTGTTTTCCTCCAATCTGCCCCCGATGGGGAGCAGAAAGCACACTAGACCATCAGGGAGTGGATTTTGAGGGAGGGGAGCGACCCCCGCGCAATGGGCTAGTGCTCTCCCCGCCCAAAAGTCATTTGCCACCTTCCAAGGTGCAGAGTGGAGGTTGTTACCTTATGTATATGTTCTGAGATAGAAGCACAGCACAATGCCTAGGTGAGCCACCCCCACCACATTTTTATTTATTTATGAGAATATGTTTCCACTGGTGTTTAGTGGGCTTTCTGTCCCCCTGGAGAAAGATTTTGTGTAAACACCCACAATCCACCCCAGGGAGGGGCAGAAAGACTGATGCACCTATTCTGGGGTGGAAGCACAGCTTGATGTTTGGGTGAGTTGCCCCCACCACCTTTTTTATGGTGTCTAGTTGCCTTTTGGTCCCCTGGGGGGCAGATTTTGGGTAAACACCCTCAATCCACCCGAGAAGGAGCAGAAAGACTGATAACCACTTCTGGGATGGGAGCACAGCACAATGCCTAGGTGAGCCAAACCACATTTATGATCCCATTAAAACAAAAAGAATCACTGTTTATAGCCACACTTGGGCACGGTGAGCAATTCATGCCCTTGCATGAAGTATTGCATTTCAAGCAATGCAAAATTCACCAACTACAATCTCACCCATTTAGTCTCCAACTAATGTCCATGAAATGCAACTTTCCAACAGTTACCCCGACCTGGAACACTATCAGACCACCGAATACTTGCTTTCATGCATACCAATGTCCAATGCTGAAAACCTTGATTTTCTCATGAAATACATTTATATACAATTAAAGTGCATGTAAATACAATGCATAGTCAGTGAACATCCTAAAAATCTGCATAGCTTCAGTCATGCATACCTGCCAACTTGAAGAACAATCTCACAGTGTGGGGAGGGGCCCTGAAAGGGGCGGGGCCTCATGCCGAGACGTACCTATGAGGCACTTTTGATGTCCTGGGGTGTTTTCACACCCCTTAATGAACGTCGGCAGTTCAAAGCCCCAGAAAACGAACTGGAAAACCACTATTTACAGTGGTGTTCAACTCGTTTTCCCTGCCACCGTGTGATCTCGGCTCCTCACCAGGAGACCGTGTGATGGGAGCCGATATCGTGTGTCACACTGTGGCACCGGGTGAGTTAGCAGGTATATTCATGTGAGCCAGTGTTATGCGCCCCAGGTTGTGTACAAGTGTAACACATAACCTTTGCCCAGCAGACGGCACCTATGGATGTTTTCATGCTCAGTTATCAATAAGGAGTACTGCGCTCAGTTACACACTTTTGGTGGCGATTTCCAGTACAGAAAAAAACACAAAAAAATGTAAATGGCTAATTACAAAAAGGGGAAAAAACCGATCTCCCAACCCACAAAACGACACAATATAATAATTCTGTTCTATGCCAGTTTACACTGTGTTCCGAACTTGCTTAGTCTCAAAAACTAAGTTGTCTATCTAGCGTAGAGTGCAGGACACAGCATCATATAATAACAGTTACAGGGTATGATATACACAGCAGGTCTGTTTCCAGCCTGTTGGGAGGGTGGATATGCATCGAGCTTTCCTTTGATGCCTAGGAATGTACACAATGCAAGATGTGCTTCCTGTGTAGTCGGCTTGTTGTCTTAACCATTGTGGGAAATTGCCTTCCGACAGTTACATTAGGAGGTAATTGCGTTAGTACTTTATTCTCCAGCACTTCCCTACCTTTCCGGAATTACGTGGTAGGCAGAGACAAAAGACTGTTCTTAAATGCTGGCGTCTGGATGACGTAAATTCGACGTCCCGCGAGGAAAATGAAAAAAAAAACACAAGTTTTATTTCAAAGTATAAACTGAAAGTGTGGTCAAGGAGGAGTAAACTGAGGTCCAGGACAGACAATCAACGTGGAGCACCGAGTGGAAGACAAGGTTTTCAAGGCTACTTCGTAGGAAAGCTGCAAACCAAGTTCAGAAACGTACACAAATAAAGCTGCAAGTCTCGACATTTTGCACTCCAAATGATATTGACTTACTTGGAAATTCGACCAGAATCGAATAAAGATTATGAACTGAACTGACCAGAATATCCTTTTGAGCAAATCTGTTCTTGGGAGTAGGTTTGGAGTCGTTCTAAGGTGTTTACACCTGTAAAAGCTTGTAAAAACACACAGGCCTGAGAGTTTGTGAATATGAAAGTATATTCTGCAGGTCGCATCCCACACAAAATGCTATTGTGATGTGCTCCATTCAAAGATAGGAGTAAATGCCAGTTCAGGGAAGGGCCGACTGGCTAACCAAAACAGCCCTGGCAAAAATGCTCAAACCAGCCCACCCCTGCGTCTCCTCGAGCAGTTACTCTCTTTCCAACCATCCACTTTCTTTCTCTCCTCTCTCACTTCTCCCTCTCTGATCACTATTGCTCTCTCTCCATTAAAGCCTCCCAGTGCCTGCTGCAATTCAGGGAGCTAGGCAGTGCTTTAATTGACAAACGAAAAGTGCAGGTACTCACCCAATTGAGTGGGCTGGTGATAGGGGCGGGGTTTGCAGTGGGGTTGGGAGGGGGTTGGAGCAGGGCGAGGATAGCGGTATTGAATGGGATCCGATTTTCAAGGAGTGCATCAATGTTGACTGGGCATCTTTGAAAGTGGTGGGTCATAACAAGTGGGTTTCCTCACTCGCACAGTCAGTGACTCGGAGCACGGGCCGGGGGAGGTGAAGCCGGACCCGATGGGGGCCCGTGCAGAACGCCTCCCGGGGGCCGGAACCCGGGAAGCCCGCGAAAAGGAGGGTGCACGTGATTGGGCGCCCTCCAAAGACTCGGTAATTGCCCAATCAGGGCACGAGAGGGTCAAGCGGCTGGTGGGGTCAAAAGGGGTGAGGGTCCCCATGTTTGGCACAAGAGCCCACAAGCGCAACAGAAGCCCACCCACCCACACCGGAAGGAAGCGGTCGCCGCAGCCGCAGAGTCGTGGGGGACAGGGAAGGGCAGAAGAAACCCAGAGAAAGATCCAAAGGGGAAATACCATAGGTAGAAGAGCCGCTCACGCAGTGTCCTTGGGATGCCTCACGGCAGGGACACAGGGTGAGCGGATGACAGCACACAGGCAGAGTAGAAGATGCTCGCACAGTGTCCTTGGGAGGCCACACGGCAGGGGCACTGGGGAGAGGGCGAGTGTCCAACAAGGGTCCAAGCAAGCGGAACAGCACTTGCAGCCCAGGCCGGTCCTAACAGACGCCCATAAAAATGGGTAGCAAGGGAGGCCTGGAACCATGAGCGCTGAAACCTTGTGTAGGGGGCACACCGGACAAGGTTAGTGCTGTCATAAAAGGTCAAAACCAAACGGAAAAGTAATGTATGATGTAAATTGACATGGAGGATATGAATGACCAACCAATAAGTTGTGAGATGTATAATTCATGTTTAAATAAACTGCGGCCTTTCTATGCACCAGATCATGTCGTTACTGGAATGATTTATGGGGGGGAGGAAAGGACGCATGTGGGTAGGACACCCAGGGTGAACGGGGAACGTCCCCTTTGCGAGGGGTTAGAAGCTGGTCAACCAGGGTAGTGAGTGGACACTGCTCATGTTACCCCTAGAGTGAAAGGCATGGTCAGTGGGCTATCATAGGGCAGTGAATGGCTCTCCTTGGATCACACAGAGAGTCAGTCGCAGACTCAGAAGTGAGACATGCAGGGTTCTGTGTGAGCTCTGGTCTCGCACTTTGCTGGTGTGGTGCATGTGGTGACGAGTCAAGTGTCAAAAAGGGCCTTGGACTTTGGACTCCAATGTTCGCAGATTTGGAGTGACTCTTCTGCTTCTCCTCCGGCCCAATCCTTTTTGAACTCCTCGGCTCTCTACATCTACCTCCTGGGTGGTTTAAGGACTGGGACACCTGGTCTTTTCACATTGCCCTGAAGACAGTGGGTATCAGTAACAAGATCCTGCAGATGGCGAACTCATGTGTGTTAGAGGCACCAGGAGGAGCCCTGGGCTTTCGAAACCGACATTCAATGGCTTCAGCCCAACGAGGAAATGCCCGGGGAATGAAAAGCCTGTCTGGCCCTGGTTCAGACTCGAAATAGGGATGAAACAATCCGTTTATGGTGGTGTAATGGAAGGCATTTCTCGAAATTCCCTGTGCAGAAATAAATAAAAAAATAAGTTTCTCAAAATTCCCTGTCCAGAAACAAAAAAATTCACTTTTATTTTAATTTCCACATGCACTATAATTTTGGATGTCTCAAGAGTTATGCTTGTAAGTACTCCTGGGAATCTGTGACTATCGCAGATTTGCAGTCTAATTCTAGGAATTGTATGAGAATTTCTAAAAAGTCACACATTTACCTCCAAACACAGGCCTAAACTTACAAGGGAAAATTCCAAACAGGCTTTTGTGGATTGGGACTTTTTACAATTTCCTGCTCCTGGACCTCCTATACAGAGACACCTTGGACCACGAAAGGGCACTGCAGATGAGTGAACACTTACAAGAACACAGGCAGATGCGTGTAAGACCAGCTTTCAAGCTCTCCATGTATTAGGCTTGGCTATTAACAAGCTGAAGCTGCTAAGTTTCATCCAGAAATTCCATTGAGACGTTTTTTAAGGGTCGGGGGTATTGCAGGAGGTTTGTATAGTTTTGAGCATGTTCGGGCAGATGAAGGGGGTAGGGTCAATTTCAATATCAGTGGATGGTGGCTGAGAGAAAAAGAAGGGGTAGGCAGCTGCTAGGTTGCCCCCTTGTTTTAAACTAAAAGTAGTTTGTAATCATTTGAAACAAGCATTACAAGAGCCAATGTGTCTCGTCTTTCTGACCTATTGGTTTATCCAATGTTATTTTAGCCACGCTGCACAACATCAGTGATACTGTGCAATGCGGCTCAAGTTAAAAATAAAGCCTTTGATACAGACTAACACAATGGACACAATAATAAATGGTACAAGAGAGAGAGAAGGAAGCATGGAGAGAAAAAGAGAGAAGGTGGGAGAGATGGAAAGAGAGAGGTGAGATTGAGACACACAGGAGACATGTAAACTAGAAGAAAATAAGAGACTGGGAAAGAAGGAGAGTTAAGAGAGAGATGCAGAGAGCGGTTTGGAGAAAGAAAGCAAGGGAGTGAGTCAGACGGGGAGAGCGCAAGGGGGAGAAAGGGAAAAATAAAGAGGGAGTGAGAGGAAAAGCAAAGGAGGATAGAAATATAGAAATAGAAAGGGTCTACATTTCTTACTGTGTATAGCACTGCATTCAACAAAGTTCAATCTATTTAACACAATAGAAACTTGAAACGGTGTGCGTATATAGTTATATATTCGTAATTAAGGATTCCAGTTTTCAGTTTTTACACATTTTTACAGATAAAGACAGAAAACAATCAATTTTCCTATCTATATTTATTTTTAAATATGGAAAAATACAGAAAATAAGTTTTCTTTTAGGCGATTTTCACTACTGTCAATCATGTGTGCTAAATTAATAGCTGTGCAGATTAACAGGTAGGGGAGTTATTGAAAAGAAAAAGATTTCCTAATGAAGCTTAAATAACTGCAGCACTATAACTGTTTAAGCTGTTCTTCAATGCAAATGGTTTCAGATGGATGTATTGCACTGTAAAATGCCTAAAATCAATGGACATTCAAAGGTGAGTAAGCATCTGTTGGTTAAATAAATGTGGAAATATACCCATTGCACCTTCATTGTTTACAGTAAGCACAAAATAAATATGGATAAATTAAGCAAAAAATAAACATGGATAACTAAAGACGGAAATGTAAAAAAAAAAATACCACAAATCTGGGAGCCCTATTCGTAATACAGAAACAGAAAGTGTAAATACGTTGACGCGCCTAAATATGATTCCCAAATAGACTTAAGGCTTGATTTAAAGTTTGGTGGAAGAGTTACTCTGTCTTAAACGTAACAGTTATAGCAACAGCCATATTACAAGAGCCATTGGATATAATGCACTTGTAATATGGCGGTAGGGATATCTGCCAAGTTTTTGTGACGGAGTAACCCATCTGTCGAACTGTAAATCAGGCCCTTTGTGCCGACTACTGTTTCCTTTCAGCCTGACAGGGACAGTTTAATTGAACAATAAGGATGGGCTAACATCTGTAATGTTCTTCCTTTCATCTGTGACACTTGTTAGACGTAAAATTATATACTTTTCCTTCAGGGTGCACTTTTTCATGTTGAGTTCACACCATGTCCAACAAGCACTGGCAAAACCAATAGCTCTCTCCAACGAGAGAGCTATTGTCTTTGTCAATGTTTTTTAACCCTGCAAGTATTTGCTGCTGAGTTAATTGGGGTGTGATGTGAAGAGCCCTCCCCTTGATTTTTGGTGAAATTGCTCCCCTGTGGGTTTGTGGTGGGAGACAGGCAGACAGTGACTTTCTACACAGGACAGCCTTGCTATCAACATGAAAGTGAAAGTACAAACCACTCGGGCGCCACTGAAGGAAGAGGATGATGAAAAAGTAATCTTCGCTAGTATCACAGATGGAAAATAAGCACTTTATTAACATTAGCAAATCCTTGCTCAATTAAAGTGTCCCCGGTTAGCCGAAAAGAAACAGTAGTCAGTACAAAGTCTATTTGGAAACCATTGTTTAGGCGTACATCAATGTAGTTACACTATCTGTTTCTGTATTAAGAATGCATTAAAACAAAGTATGCCAGGTAGACAGGCCATGTAGAAAAAGGTTATGGATTTATTCTTCAAGTTGCAGCTTCAGTTTCAAGTTACAGGAATATGGTAAGTTCCACGTAATGCCCCACCAGGAGCAGCCTCCTTGCTGCTCAGCCCATACACTCCAACTGACTCACCCTCTTCAAGCATAAACACTCCAGCATTCTAATGACCTCACCACTGGCTGAGCAGCAAGGCAGAGAACGGCAATGGGGAGAATGCATTATACAGCAAGTGGATTACAACAGAATGTATAACTATATATCAAGATTCACATTTTCATCCTGTTAAATAGATATAACTTTGTTTAGTACAGTGCTATGTTGAGTACAGTGCTATACATAATAAGAAACACGTCTTTTTTTCTCTTTCTATATTCTATCCTGCTTTGCCTCTAAAAAAAATAATTCAAAAATCACTATGACGCGGCAAGCACAGGCTGTGCCATAGAGCTTTTTTTTATGCTAGTGGGGTGAACCACGGTGCAACACGGAATGAGGGAAGGAGTGTGGGGGGGACACGGATAACAAAGGGAATGGATGAAAAAAGTGCTATAATGTGGCCAGCGCTGGCCGAGTCATAACACTTTTTTTTAATGGCAGGTCGGGGAGCAACACGAACACAGAGGGAGGGGCAACACAGACAATGAAAGGAGGAAGGCAGGTGGAGGGAGAGAAAGTGCTATGACGTGGACAGCATGCCTACACTGACAACAAGACAGCAGGGCAACACAGACAACGGGAGGGATGGTGCTAGTAGGACCCGGACCCCCCAGGTTGGCTCCCGGCCCCGCCCCCATCCAAACCCACAAATCAATACTTGACGACCAAAGCTGTGGGTAAAAGAGGCCATGTTTATTACAAACCAACACACAAACATGACAATATATAATTAATACAATTCGATACAATATGGATTTATCAAATTCAATCGTTAAGCAATATGTACATTTAAGTTGATCATAAAATCATAATCCATCAGCAAGTCTGACAGAACCAAATTTATATACCAGAAGAATGTTGTCTATTGCTCCAGCACTAAGGGGCCTTCTGGCTCGCGTCCCCCAACCAACTGAGAGCCACGCAAGGCGCAACCCACCTGCGTCCTTGAGAGGTGAGCCCCTGCCATCTGGTCCTTGTCCGCCACCTGAGGGCCCACCCTCCACCACCAGGCTGCCCATCGGGGCTCGTAGGGAATAACCAGGGCGGATGCCCCATGCCCTAGTTTGTAAACTGGCGCCCTTGCCCCCAGCCGGTGTCTCCATTCTCTCTGGGGTGAGCTTACCGTATCACCCCCTCAGTGCTGGCCTAGGGAGTATGCAGGAGGACTCCCCTTACCAATGTAAGGCAATTTATGTGGCCTCCTTACCGCCACTCTCTATTCAACTTCCAACACCTTTCCAAGCTCTACCTCTAGGGATGGGTGGGTGGGAGATTCACGGAGACCCCTGCATTACGGGGCCGGCGCCGTAAGGAAGAGAGGGCGAGGACCAGGGCAAGTTGCCCTAAATAGGCCCACGCCCACTCCTCCCCCTCGCTGTTGCCTGCTCTGGCCGGAAGTGACGTCACGGCGTTGCCCCGGAAGTGATTCACGCTTACGCCCAATCCTTTGAAGAAGAACCACGAGGGCGTGGCCGGGTTCCCGGGGGGCCGCGTCCTAATGGCGCGCTTCCTTACATTCCGCGCTTTTCCAGAAGCAAGCCAACATGGAAAACGGGAGTGACGGTGAGAGGGCGCAAGCCAACACGGACAACTGAGAGCAAGCCCAACACGGATAACAGAAGGGAGGGTGCCAAGCAACACAGATATTGGGAGCGAGGGCGGGGCAGACGGACACAGGAGAAACATGAATGGGGGAGTACAGGATGGTTCCAGCTGAGAAAGAGTGCTCTCTAGAGTGCTTAAACACAAAGAAGCACATAAGGGAGACGGCCTGCAAACACATGCACTCTTATGGATTGCGTCACCAAAATGAAAAAAGTAGCTCCCAAATCGCACGCAGTGGAAGGACAAAAGTACTTAAGGCGTGCGCCAAGGGAGGACCAAACACAATAAGAGGAAGTGAGGCACACAAACACATAAACAAGAAGCAAGCAAGAGTGAAACTGCAGTCCACCAATGGTAAGCAATTGGTGGGCTCCAAGCAATAAGATAACAAAATGTCTTGCAATTGACAACATATGCGCTGTCTCAGGCGAGACCTTAAAACACACCATACTTTGCAACTTTGCGCACTCGTAGGTAAAAATCTTAGGAACAGAAGAGCAAATGTTTCCATGAACGCATGAGAGAGGCATAACAAGTTAAAACAAATAATGGCACAGCCAATAGGTCTTGCCTCTTGGACCTATTCAATGTGCCAAAGCCAGGTCAGGCTCAAGGGCAACAGTGGAACATATTTCATTAATGTACAAATAAGATGCTGCACACTGAACAATCTCTAAACACAAGAGAACAATAGCATAGAGAAAGGAAAGCTAGGTTTGGAGGTGAGGTATTTTCTCTGTATTGAGACCAAGCAGAGAAAATAGAAGACTGAATAAACTCTTCTATGATATCAACTTCTGTGTTTGTATGTTTCAATGATCGATTTCTCTTTTTCCACTTAATATTCTTCAGGAGTTGTTTATTATGACTAGCATTTATCCTTTCTATTCGAACACTGATTGCTCCTTACAGTGCTTTATTAATAAAATAAAAGGTGCCGGTGCTCAAAGCGCTGCTCAGAAACCAGCGACTGGCGCTATAAAAAGTAAGAGCGGGAATAGCAAGAGTGCACATTCCCGAATCCACCTCAGGCCTCTTTAATTCACTGCCAGTCATTCCCTGCCACGTTATCTCACTCGTAAAGGTGTCTGCTTTCTCCCTTGGTGACAGATTTTCTGTGTTTCTTTTCCTCCATCTTTTTGTTTTGTTTGTTTTCCCCTCTGTTGGCCTCTGAAAAACTCTGATGTGGCCAAATAAGTGCCACTCTCCAAAAATAAGTGCCGGTGCCCCCCTCACCGGCAACCACCAGCTCAAATGTAGCACTAGTTCCTTATTCCCTACAATGTTACAAGCTCATTCAGTATTTCATGAGGCTAAATGGCATGCCACTGTTTGAAGAAGGTGTGAGTAGTTCTCTCGTGTCTCCATTTTGCTTTCCAGTGATAAAAGGTGGCAGCATTTTTTGATCTTCATTTTTGCTTATCGTAGAGAATGCATAATATCCTGTGATATTTTTGGAATGAGTAAATAAACGTAATTGATATTTCAACCTGAAGTTCACCTCTCCCTTGCCTTTTATCCTTCTCTCTTCTTTATACATCCTCACACGTTTCACACTCTCGTGCTCTCCATACAATCTATATCCCCTAGAATCGTAAGGGGTTTTAAAACAGTCCCCATATATTAGATGCATGTACCCTTCCTGACTCAAGCTTACAACATCTCATTGAGTGTGTTTGGGCTTTTGAAAAGAGAAGGGCGTCAGATGTGCTAAACAGTTGTAACTGCATGATATTGTGTGCCTGCAAGAAAGTCCATATTTTATCATGCTTCTCCCATCTTTTTACTCTGGACAAATAGCTTTCTGACCCCTGCAATGGCTGCAGCTTAAGGATCAGACCCAGCAATATGTTCTTTGGTTACATGCGTATGCTTTTATTCTTTGAATTGCCATAACTCTCACTCTGGGAAAGCAGCTGTCTCTTCCAAGGTTACTTGAGCTGCTGCCAAGAGTACACTTATGTAATGCGAATGACCACCTTATATCATTTGAGATTCATTGATGATGTCATTTAACATGTCATGAGTGATGTAATATGTGAGTTCATAAGCAGTAAGTTAGTTTACTAAACTGTAACTGGCGAATGTCACCGTATTTCGTTTTTTAAACGTTAGTTCTTATCTTATTTCAACACCTAAATATAAGGTTTTTTAAGCGTAGGGTACGATCCTAACGAACCTAACTGAAACATCACTATAACCTTTGTTTTTATTCAGTGAATTTCTGTCGTTTTTTCATCATATTCAAAGTTGAGCATACCCCCCAAGCCCCTCGGGCAACCTGCAGTCAACTCTCAATTATCATTGTCCATAAAGCATTACAATTTAAATAAAATATGAGCAGGCGTCTTTCTCCTATTTTCAACAAGTTGCAAGCATAGTCATTTGCCACCCCCAGGAGTCCCCACACTGATGAGCCTCAGAACAAAAGCCCAAACTCTAGCACGGTTTAAAACTGTATGAAAACTTTTCAGGGGTCATCAATTTAACGACTTATGGAGACTTTTAAAAAACTTTGAAGGGGACTTCCGCTTCATTCGTGGAAGCCCCACCAACATTTTTTAATTATATTTTATCGCCCAGGATAACTCTGTGCGTCTCATTTTTGGACTTTGTGGGAGTTGAGTCTCAGCAAGTATCAAGATTCGCACTCCAGGAGCCTAACAGTTTGACTTCCTTTAGTGCTTTATAGAGTTCAAGATTGTTTTTATAAACTTTGCTCTTATGTGAACAGGAGAAACAGCCACTGGCAATGCCAATATGTCTGGCTTTAAAAGTGTCTCCTCAGTCAATGATGGGTTTAGGCATTCAATAAGTTATCATACATGCACTCTGTAATTCATCTTAGCACTCATACATCCATTCATCCACCCACTGGCTCACTGTCATCATCCTCTTAAAGAACCAAAATAAACAAACACAGCAACTCAATAAACTCATTCAAAATAAATGACAATAATAAAAGCAGAAGAGGAATACATACTGCAGCCTAACCTCAACGGCATATGCTTGCAATACCAAATAAAACTCAACATAGCAGCAGGTGGCCGTCTTGCAATGGTACTGTACATGTTGTTTCATTGTTCTGATGTTCCTGCATGGCCGCGACGTTTAGAACCAATGTGTTGGGCATCTTGGAAAGGTAAAATAGTGAAACTGTTGACAATATCATCCCATGATGGTGGCTCAGTCTAGAGACTTTGGCCTCGCAGGATGCAGTCCACTGCCGATGAAATGAACAGCAAGCAAGCAGCCTGTTAGAACTGTCTAGGGATCAGTAGCATACTCTAAAAATAATGAAAATAGAAAGGTGAGAAAGAAAGAAATAAGAGGGAAAAAAAGAAAAACTGAAGAACCGGCGCCAGTCCTGGCACTGAAGCACACTCATTTCCAGGTTGATGTGCGTGTGATCAGAAAAATAGTCATCCACGAGTTCTGTTTCCCTTTGTTTTCTGCCTTTGGTTAAAGTAGGGGCGCAAATTTCGATGTATTCGCAACAAGGATCATACATGATTCCTGCTTGCAGCACTGGTTAGAAGTCCAGATGTGATCTTGCCCACCTTGATCTCAGATACACAGTATTTAAGTGCACACTTTTCAAAGGGCAACAAGAAATACACACTGAAAAATTCTGGGACAAACTCTGCTTCAGAGGCAGACGCATTCGCACAAAATCTTCCTGTGGATAGCTCATTACTTTAATGGTGTGCGCTCAAATTCTTTGAGGCATAAGTGGGGAACAAAACTGGAAACATTTTTTTGCCCTGTACAAACTGGTAATTGACAGTCAATGGAATAGCCCGAAAATTAAAATATCTCAGACTTTGAGCTATACATCAAATGTCATCAGGTAAGCGAAGCAAGTAAGCCCTACCCACCCTTCACCCCTCCTTCCGTCCACCCATCTATCCATCCTTCAAGATCTTCACCCATCCATTCATCCATCTTTTAATGCTTCCATCCTTCTATCCTTTCACCATTCCATCCTTCCTTCCTTCCTTTATCATTCTATCCATCCACACTTTCATCATTAGTCTTCCATCCATCCTTCCACTCACACTTCCAACCATTCATCAAGACATTTATGTATCTATCCTTTTTCATCCATCCACCATTTTACCCTCAGTTTATCAATCCACCAAATTCAATCTATTCTTGCTTTCAACCACCCATGCAAATATAGTTTACCCTTTTATCCATCAAGTCGTTCACCCTTGCATCCATCCTTTAATCATTTTGGCTTTTCCTTTACACTGTTTATTCCTTCTTTTCATATGTTCTTCCCCTCACTCTTCCTTTCTGCCACCCCTTTCTCTCTTTTTCTCATCATTTCTTCTTGAGGGCATCTTTTACTATGCATCCCTCACCTCAGTTATGGTTTTCCACTTACTTTGTTTTTAAGCGCTTTTGTCTGCAGAGATGAAAGCAGAACAGGCTGACACATAACTAATCTATGTTTCTATTGTTAACAACCCCTCAGATTAAGCTGTTAAAAGTGCTGACAGTTGTAAGGAGCATTATGATATGGTACCAGCTCTTTGGGCACACTTTGATTTGGTGGTTTCATGATGGATTTTGGGTCTCCACCCTATGGTTTATGAATCGCTTAACTTCATAACCAGATTGGTTTCTCTGGATCCCTAACTGATGCCTCACTATTATACCCTTAAGGTATCTTTTAATCCCCACCATTGCTGTGACTCTGACTGGACTGGTATTGGTTCCGACAACCAGTTAGCACGATAAGTGATACCCACCACAACTAATGTCAGCTTTTCTTCAGAAATGCTCTCTACTCATTCTGCTCAACCAGAAGTACTATTGAGCAATCTCTATCTTTAGCCAAACGTATAAAGTCAACCATGGTGAAGGATTAGCAAAAAAGCAGAGGCAGACTTAAAAGATGCAAGGCTAACCCACCATTTCAGACTCCTCTATTAAAGAGAAAAGTGAACCTATCATGAACATAAAAACAATGATGAAGAACTTCGGTGCTAAGCATGATGTGGTCCAGAACACTGAAATACTGGCCTAACACAAGCAGGAATTTAAAAGGACTTCCAAACCTTACTTTGAGAGTATCTGAAGCCGAATTGAGGATCAGCTATTTGGAAGATTCTACCCTTCATCTAATGAAAATACAGAAAACATCCAAATCCAAGACTCATGAATTACAAAGAGAAGTCTGCAATTTGGAATATCTCCTACAAAGAGCGAATCTGTGCTTATTTGGCACACTAGACGGAGCAGAAGATAAAGGAAACAATTGAGGTGAATGACTGTAATTCTGGATTCACAACATGCTTAGCATTTCCTTTGATAGACTCTTTGGGGTCGAGAGGGTGCACTGGGTTCCCAACCACAAGCTCAAAATCTCTATAACCTTGAAAAGCCTAATGATTCTATCTTCTGTGCTTTCAACATACAGCGATGGTTTCAACACATATAAACTCAGTACATATTTTCAAATTGGATGGTGTCAAGAATAGCACTGCCCAGGATTAGGAGAACTCAAATTTCAAAAAAGCTTCTGGCAAGTAGGAAAAGACTCAGAAATGAACATATACAACTTTTTTTGCAGCATGATCGCATCAATGTCTGTCATATAACGGGAAAACCTCCAACTTTGCAACAGCAATCAGAAAGGAATTATTCTTAAATATCTCAAAATCTGATCTGGACAGCTGAAGTCCACTGCCCTATGATGTTACGCATCTGCACCATTTGAAATGGTATCTATGTAATTTACACAGTATTTCTTGTCACATGCTATGCCCCTATTTAGAGAGTTTATTATGCTAATCTCTAGTGAGTAGTAGTTGATGGGAAATAGCCAACAAAGATGTTAACATGTTATTATGCTACGTTAATCTAACAGCTGTTCCAAATTAATATCAATAATTATGTGAGACAGATATTTAGTAAATCATGTTGCTTAGTATTTGCACGTTACTATGCGTCCATTACACAGGTTTTAGTGCGCCTGTGTGTGCTCTCACTACACAGTTACACCAGGAAATCCTATCTGAGAGTACTAGAGCAATCAGATGGTGTGCTCACGGGCAACTACTGTTATTGATTTTACTTCTAAAGTCTTCATTACCCAATGGTAAATTGAGTTGAGAGCTGTGTTTCCCTGTACTACATAGCGCCAGCAGGTTTGCTGTGGGGGTGGGTAGAAGGAAGAGGAGGTGGGCAATAGAAAGAAATACTCTCAAAGTGTACTCTCAAAGTGTTATCTATAAAAGATATTTTGGGGGCTGGCTCAGGACAAATTTTGGTCCTCTAACCCAAGAGTGACATTAAACTCCTATCATTAAAAATTAATGGATAGAATCATCTGGTGAAAAGGAGGAAAATATTGGATATAGTCACAAGCTCGCATGGCAGTGATTTTATTGCAGGAAACTAAGATTGGTTTGGGAGAAGCCATAAAAATGAGAAATCTGTGGGTTGATGAAGTGGCTTGCTCACAAGTAGTGTGTAAAAAGAACACAGTAGTAACCCTCATTACAAAGAAATCTAAGATAACAATCTGTCAGTGAATGCTGATTATAAGGGAAGATGGTTAAACATGAGTGTGCATAAGGATGGACAAGAGATTTATGTCAAGGCTAGTTGGGAAAGTAATAAATGAGACAATCTCTTAGAAGCCTCCACTAATAATGACTTGAAGAAATGTTTGCGGCTTGAAAGCCAAAGCAGTGGGAATCCAGGGAAACCAACGGAGACGCACATTTTACCATGTAAGTGGGTAGCCCATTTTGGAAACCTCTACTCTTATCCACGAGAATCTGAATCGATCCCTACTAGAAGTCTTGAACTGCCCTCTTCATCTGTTGTTTTTTCTAAGGGTGAGACGGCATCTGCAGTATCCTCCCTGAGGCATGGAAAGGTCGCAGGTGATCTCTTTAGATCTGACCCTAATATCTGGATCCCTTATATTACCATGGTTTCAAATACAATCTCAGCTGGCGCAGCAATACCAGTCACTTGGAAAGTGGAAGAGATTGTCCCCGTTTTAAAAAAAAGACGCCAGAATATCCCATCTAATTACCAGCCAAATAGTCTTCGGGACAATTTGTAAAAAGTCTTTGCAAGCAAGTCCTGGAGAGATTATTAGAATGGATTGACAAAAACATTCTCTCTCAACCCAGGGCAGGATTTAGGTCCAAAACCAGTTCCACTAACCAGGTGTTCTGCTTTCTGATGTTTAAGTGGAAGACCGTGGATGTTGGCTGGGGAGCTCTTTTTGTAGAGTTCATTGATCTTCATGCCGTTTTTGATCTGATCCCCATGAAGAAACTTTTGGAGGTACTGCTTGGGGTAGGAATTCCCAGAATTTGTTAAACATCATTGTGCGTCTTCATGAGGGGAATTTTGCTAGGGTCCGCTGTGGCGTGAATGGCGAGCTAACTCAGGGAAATTGCTATTGGTCAGAGTGTTTGCCAGGATTGTGTTTTGGCTCCCACTCTTTTTCTTCTATTTATTAATAAACTGTGTCAAGTTTTTGACTAATTGTGTTCATTACTCCCCCATGCTAGCGGGCCTGAAATTCCTGGCCTTTTTCCTTTGCTGATGATACTCTCCTGCTTGCTAAAATCAGGGGTGGCTTAGAAACCCTTTTGGATAGATTTACTCTGTTTTGTTCTTTACTTGGCCTTGAAATTAATGCATCCAAAAGCAAGCAGATGACTTATTGTAGGAGGAAGAGGGCGAAGGGTACCGTAATCTTGGGAAGGAAAGTATTAGAAAAGGTTAAGGAATTCTACTATTTGGGGATTCGTCTGGCTGACTCAGGATGATGGGACCCACAGGTTTTTTACTTGCTGCTTCAGGACGTGCTAAACTCGGCTCCAACTAATTGGGGGAACCAATCGGGAAGTGGGGGCAGAGTAAGTCAGAGATCTAAGCCCCTCAAATGTTGTCTGCAGCCCGGACACGCTCAGCGGGCGCGCCACCAGCACGCTGCTGGCGCACCAAAGGCAAGTCCATCTGCGCCCGTCTGTGACCAGAGGCCAGCCTTTATTCCCGTAAACTGGTCTATTCCTCCAGTGACCTCAGACATCTCTTCTCGGGAAGTCACTAACAAACCCCATTTCTCTTGCCAAAACTTAGTAAATTAGGCATTCTAAATCAGAACCCGGCCGTCACTCCACTGCAGAAATGGACTTCAGTAACCAATACCGCCTCTGACAGCAATTCTACTTCTGCCCCCATTAAATGAAATACTAAGCACCTCACAATCACTTATCTTAACATTCGTTCACTGGTCAAGCACCAACTCGAGATATTTCATCTACTCAATTCAGAGTCCCCAGATATATTACTCATGACTGAAACTTGGTTAATGGACGAATCCATGCCAGGCATCCTAGCAGCTCTCCCCAAAAACTATTATTCACTTAACACTAAAAGACCGTTAGGTAGAAAAGGAGGAGGGGTTGCGTCAGCTGGCAAAAACATCTTATATTCACTAAACTTACCTCTATATCGATTCCAATGGTTGACAACATTTTGATTAAATTAGATTCACCAACCTCCCCTTATATGCAACCTCATGTACAGACCCCGGGCCACATGCAACAATTCCTTGACTCCATCTCCTCATTAGCCATTGACCATGCAACAAATCCTACTCATTGGAGATTTCAATTATTGGGCGAACAAGGATACTGCCAGGCTAGAGTCCAAGCTGGATTCCCAAAGATAAATGAAATAACATCTGAGAAAATAGACTATAAAAATGGAAAGATGCACAAATGTATTTTTTTCAGAAAACTTTTTAAGGAGGTCCCCGTTGAAAGCAATACACCTTTTACCAATAAAACTCCTATCACTCCTTCGTCGTATAATGCAGTTTAAAAAAAAAAAGAGAACAAAGAATTGGTAGGAGAAACCAATGCATACATAGGTCAAAAGATGAAAAAGACAAATATGAAATAGAAAAAAACGCAGCATTAGTAAAAAAAAAAAAGTGCACGGAAAATACATTTATCACAATGCCAAGAGATTTCCCTATGTTGTTGTTGAATATGATACAAAGTTAGGTATATGAATCAGATAATCACAATCCCATAATGGGACACTCAGATTCACTTAATACAAAAAATAATTAATCAGATCAAACTTATCTCTTGAATTGTACTCAGATGGGTAGTCTGCCTCACGAGAGCCTCAACAATAATAGCCTAAACACAAACTTAAGTTTAATCTCAAAGCAAATGAATTCACACCCTCACCTGCATATGGATTGTGTCTAAGAAGCATAAAGCCTTCAACACCTGATGATTCCAGCTTTTGTACATCGTCTACAATCTTAAGATTTTATTCAATGATCAAAATATTTATTTGAAGAGATAGTGTTTGTTGAATTGTTTGTGAGAAAGGGTACATTGAAAATGATGAAAAGTAGTGATATCAACTCTGTCACCATTTTGGGTTCCTTATTATGGTAGACGATCTTTATGGCCCCTCAGCCCACTCACCTGACTCTCAGTCCTCCTCCCCCTATAGCCGGACCCCAGTTTTGATAGGTTTCTCATTCTGGCATGCAGTTTACCGGCTCACCTCTCCCATCCTGGATCTCGGACCTTTAGCTCCACTCTATAGTAGTCTCTCTGGGGCCAGGGGAGAGGTCAGTATCAATCCTGTAGCAAAATGATCAATTGCATACCTCCACTATTGAAGCTGATCTGTCATACTGTGCTTGGCTTGCCAGGACACTCAATCAAAAGTCTAACAAATGACACACTGCAGAGTTTAACTCAGACATAGAGGTTGTCTCCTGAAATATGGCAGGGTACTCAACATATCCACAAACATTTGTTTTCTTAGACTTTAAAGGCTGACATTTATTGGTGCTATTCACAAAGGTAATTTACAATAGTGAGTAATTTACACATGTAATTTACTCTTACACTTTGAGTAACTTTATTCACAGCCTCCAAGTGTAAAGTTACTCAAAAGAATAGATTTACAAGACTACACTCCCGGAAAATGGGGATGGGGTCAAATTTATGAGAGTAAGTTACTACTGCAAAAAGAAATAGTAGTAAGTCTAGCACCACATATCGCAAACCACTAATATTGCAATACTCTCCACTGAAAATAAAGGAGACAGGGACTTAAATAAAACCATGTAGGAAATAAAGTTAAATTAAATGAAATTATTAGATTCAAATGCAAATAAATAAAATGTTATGTTAAAAATATATATACATTAAACATATGTATTATTTATTAATAAAATATTTCACAATTTTTGAATGTATACATTAATGTAATATTAATTTGTACTCAAATATAATTAAACTACTTTTAATTAATTCTGTGCATCACTTTTGAAAATGTTTAATTCATAATAAATCTTTTACTACCGTATTATACATTTTTAATAAACTTTTCAATTTACCCTATATTTTACCACAGGGAGATCTCCACCCCAACTGTGGAATCTCCCAATAATAAAATATATGGGAAAAGAAAAAAGGTTTATTTAACTAAAAAAATTGTAAAAATATTTTTATGTTAAACATTAATGTAAATTAATTTTATATATTTATTTTAGATGTATAATAAAATAAAAAATGATACAGCTCTATTAACTTACCTTTTAATTAAATCTTCAATTAATTTGAATACATTCTCAAAAAATTCTGACGTTTGAAAATACATTCTCATTTTATGTTAAAAAATGTAATTTAATTCTATTTGATAAAAATGTATTTGACATTAATTTATAACTTCAAAAATGCCTTTTTAACATATTTCATAACTAAATGTCTTATTTTGAGATATTTTGTTATGTTAAGTTATTTTAAGGTAATTTGTTATCGCACACAAATCAACCCAGGAGATGTATCTCGGAGCTGCAGAGGAACACTGTCAGGAGCAATGCAGAGATTAGAAAAGCACTGTTTTGAGCATCTTTCCAAATTTGCAGTGATCAGGACATATCCGAATGTAGTAAGGCAGTTTATTTCAGTACAAGGGGGCCAGATAGGAAAGAGGCCTGCCTCCTACTCTAGTCTTTCTGATATGTGGAACAGTTAGCAAGGCTTTGTCACTGGATCTCAGAGTCCTAACTGGACAATAGGGTTTGAGCTTCTGAGTAAGGTACTTGGGACCTTTGCCTGTTAGGGACTTCTGAGTGAGGCAGCAGATTTTGAAAACAACTCTTTTTCTGGCAGGCAGTCATTCCAGAGATTTCAGAAGAGGAGAGGAAGTGGTGCCGGAGGGAAGGTTACAAATAAGACAGGCTGCTGTGTTTTGTACAACCTGAACCTTCAAAAGTAGAGTCTCAGCAGAAGCCAGTAGAGCGTTGCTGTAGTCTGATCTGCTTACAAAGATCGCTTGTACCGAAAGAGAAAGATAAGGAAGGGCCTTCCTCAGCAGGTACGTCATATGGAAGCATGGACCTACAGTGGACAGAACCTACTCTTTCATAGTTAAGAGTACGGTCTAGACAGACACCGAGGTTCTTAACTATCAGTTTGGGAATAGGTGCAGCACCAAGTTCTGCAGTTCACCAGTCTGCCGACCAGAGCTGCTCGGCTTTGTCGGATGTTTAAGACTACCGCAGCGCTGCCGCTGCTCTAGATGTGAGTAAGATACTCTTTTTATTTTAAACTGTTTTTAGCCTTTTTAGCCTTACCTGCTGTAATTTGCACGCCGCACTTTCGACCCTGTAATTACTTGACCCCAGTCACCCCGGTCCGTCACGGCAAGTGCCGATTGTACGGAGGGTGCTGAGGGCGATTGAGACCATCCTCACTTCCGGTCTCGGGGGCATTTCCGGGTGGTGAGCGGGCTAGTCGCTCATGCTGTACACCCTACTTAAATTAATGCCAGAGCGGCCGCGCAGCGGACGCGCGCAGTGGGCGCGCCGCCTGGCACGCCAAAGGCGCGCCAAAGGCAAGCCCGTCTGCGCCCGGACCGGGCCCAGGGCCATGACCCCTACACAAACGGTGGTACAATCTAATAACCTAATCTACTCCAGAACTGAACTGCTCACACTTAGGTCCAAATCCCGCTGCCCCATAATGGATTTGCAGACAGAATCTAAGCAGTGTACGAACTGTCAGTTGACGTTCAAATTTAAAATATTAAGGGCCTAATACACCAAGGCATCTACTCTACCCGGAACACTACTAACACTATCAAAACTATTAAGGCTGGACTCATTAATGCACGGTCATTAGTAAAACACAATACAGAAATGATCGAATTAACGGAAACACATAATTTGGACTTAGTTTTATTACAGAGACATGGGCAGATGATGCGTCGGGTGTGGATCTAGCATTAGCCATACCAGAAGGTTACTCTATTATTCGAGCAGACAGGAAAGGGAAACGAGGGGGGGTCTGGCCATCATCTTTAGAGACGAACTGCAGGCTAGGGGCTCAGATCATGGCAGCAGCCCAGACTGTGAAACCTTATCGTTTCAGATCACTGTCACAAACAATTACACATTTAAAGGTCTTCTAATTTATAGACCACCAAAATCAAAAACCCCTCTGCTACAGTTAATAAGCCCGTTTCTAGAATCAAGTGTAAAAGGTTCAGATTTCACCATCTTGGGCGATTTCAATGTTCACTTAGAAAAGATTCTAGATAAAAACACGATGACTTTGACCGATACAATGTCCAACATGTCTATGGAACAGATTGTAAAGCACAACACCCATGTGGCCGGGCACACACTCGACGGGATTTTCACCTCAAGTATAAAAATCGAGATCTTGGAAGTTCTGCCCGTTCCTTGGTCAGATCATAAGGTAATAAAATTCACCTTAAAGGTAGAGCAGGCCACAGTAGCCACTGTCTCCCAGCATAGGTATGTCACCTACAAGGACTGGTCTAAGATTGACACTCCGAAACTACAGGAGCAGCTTTCTATGACTATTCCGGATCTTGAGTTAGATAGTAATTTAGCTGCCGAACAAGTTTTCAGTTGGATGAATTCAGCGGTCGAATTGCAGTTCCACTGAAAAAGATTTCCTCTAGGAGGAAAAATCCCTCACAACCTTGGTTCAACGAAAAACTAAAGGCACAAAAACTAAATTGCAGAAGGGCGGAAAGGAAATGGAGGGCTGATTATGAACAACGGACGAAAGATGAATATAGAAACTCCCTGGCAACTTACAAAAAATTAATCGTAGAGGAAAAAGTAATTATTTTATACGAAAAATAAATGAAGCCAAAAACTCCAGTAAGGAATTATTTGCCACGGTAAAAAACTAACTAATCTCAATGCTAACAAACAGATAGACTGTAGCATGGAACTTTGCAACACTCTAGGTCAGTTCTTCGTTGACAAAGTCCAGTCCGTGTATGAGAACTTCATTACGACCAACAAACCTGATACCCTACTTCCGTTCTTAGAATATAAACAGGGCCTGCCCATGGAAAGTTCCAATACGGGGTTCCATTTTTGGCCTCCATCAGTAGAACAGATTAAACAGGTGGTAATGACAACTAGGTCTGGAGGCCTAACAGACCCCTGCCCACCTAAGGTGATGCATCTATTTCCAGATCTACTGAGTGACCAACTATCCTTGGTGTTCACTAAGATAATTACATCGAGCTGTTTCCCTGATGCCTGGAAAAAGACCGCAGTCCTCCCGTTACTTAAAAAGCCAAATCTTGACCCACAGGATCCCGGGAATTACAGACCCATTTCAAAGATCCCTTTTCCAGCAAAAGTACTGGAAAAACTACTGAACAAACAACTGTCAAAATATCTAAACTCCGTAAATGCCTAGACCACTCACAGTATGGGTTCCGGGAACAACATGGAACCGAAACAGCTCTGATCATGGCAGCGGAAGAACTCAGGAGTGTACTGGATGCTGGAGGGAAGGCTGCCTTGATCCTTTTGGCTCTTTCGGCGGCCTTCGACACAGTAAACCATGGTACACTCCTGACCCGATTAGCTTAAGTAGGAGTCCAAGAGACGGCACTTAAGCTTCTATCCTCATATCTAACTGATAGAACCTTCTCAGTTAGATTAGGAGATGCCACTTCCAAACCTCTTAATTCACCTTGTAGGCGTACTCTCAGGGGTCGTCGTTAAGCCCTACCCTTTTTAATGTATATGTTGCCCCATTAGCGGCTATAATAAGGAATTGTGGTTTCCTACCAGTCTCCTATGCGGATGATACTCAAATTGTGGTAGCAGTCTCAAACAACACTGATGAGACAGCAGGCAGATTCAGTAATTGCATGAGTCAGATCACTCTCTGGATGCAATATAACTGCCTGAAATTGAATGGTGACAAAACCGAGGTTATGCTGCTTGGGACAGATATGAATTTCTGGTCCCCAAAATGGTGGCCAGACACCTAGGCGACTGCCCACTCCCAGTGGACAAAGTTAGAAATTTGGGAGTGCTACTGGACAACAAACTATCTTTGGGCGCCCAGATAAACAAACTATCCTCCTCGGTGTGGTACATCCTCAAACTAATAAAGAAATTATCACCGTTTATCCCCCAAGATTCCTGTAAAACATTAGTAACTGCACTGGTCTTATCCAGGTTGGATTACGGGAATGCACTGTATGCAGGGTTACAAATTCAACATTTAACAAAATTACAGCGCTTACAGAACACTGCAGCAAGGCTGGTGCTGGACATTCCCAGAATGAACCAGTCGCCCACAGATTAGGAACACTCCATTGGCTACCTATTGAAAAAAGGATCAAGTTCAAGTCAGTCTGCCTGGCCTACAAAGCCCTTCACGGAATAGGATCCCACTTCTTAAAAACTCATTTGAAACCATATGAGCCATCCAGGAGACTAGAGATCAAGCCAGGCAAAATTGATTCAGGTCCCTAAATTTAAGCAAGTCAGGTGGGGAGGAGAAGCTTCCTCCTACAGGCAGCTAAGACTTGGAACCATCTACCTGTTACAATTAAAAACAGTACATCGCTACTTTCATTTAGGAAGGAGGTGAAAACATGGCTGTTTACTTCGTAGTGTGGCATCATTCTCCGGCAGACCTAGTCTTTTACAATGATTAGCGCCAAGACGCCCTTGGGCATTCGTGCGCTTTACAAATTCGCAAATCAAATCAAATCAAATCAAACAGCATGATCTCAGTTTTATCCGTATTTAACTGTAGGCAGTTGGTATACATCCAGGCTGCAATTGCTTTTGTCTAGAACTTTGTCAAAGGTGATGACCAATTGTGTATCTTATGCATAGGACAGAATTACTAAGCCGCAGGTTTTACAGTTTTGGCAAGGGGGCGACATCGATATTAAAGTGCATGGGGATTAAACAGGAGCCCTGAGGCAAGCCCTTGTCAATTGACAAAGTGCAGGATTTGAAAGATCCCAGAGAGATGGTTTGGGTTCTAATTTAACACTAACGAGGTCATTACGATGTCGGGCGGAATCACTTCCGCCGGACAACACATCAGTGATGGGACCGACCAACACCTGGTCAGCGGTCCCTATCGCCTCATTAGGATGTGACCAAACACTGTTCGGTCGCATTCCTACATTTTACTATGGCAGCATGCATACTCCCGTAGTGAAATGGGAGGTGCGGTTCATCCTTGCACCCCTTGGTAGGCACCTCAAGGAGCCTGCCACAAGGTGCATTGATCAACAAGGGGGCACCTATCGGCCTCAAATTCGGAGGTCGTGCACCCAAGGGGGCCCTACGGGGGTCCCCAAGGCGTTTTCCGACATGGTTTCCATGACAAACAGACCAGCATGGAAACCATGTCGGAAACAGTCATCGTAATCTCAAGGACAGAAAGAGCCACCCTTGAGATTACAGGCCGCATTCCGACTGGCGGACGGGATCTCTGAGCCCGTCGAAAGCCAGCCGGAATGACCGGCCGGTTTCCTTTCCGACCGCCTCCATTGTAATGAGGCGGTCGGAAAGGAAACCGAATGGCCCATTACGATGCGGTTGTAAAGGCTATGACCGCAGGTTCAGACCCTAAATTATATTTGTAACAAATTTGAATAGTTTAATTAAATTTAACATTTTGCCTATGGTGTTTTATTTTAGGCACCTACATTTCATTATTTTCTATGCCGGATGTTGCAGTACCAGTGGTTGGCCATGTGTGGTGCGGGACTTACTCCAGCAGTGAGCAGGATTAATTTACTCCAGTTATGTCCCCTTTTTCGCTGTAGTAACTTTAGAAGTACAGTTTGTGATTAGCAATGTGCTTACTCTTTTGTGAGTGGGTGCATGTTCCTCCCTAAACCCTTTTTCCAGCCACTCCCCGGTCCCTGCCACATTTACTACTAATAAGTAAAATTACATGCGCGAGGATCTCCCCATAGAAAAGAAAGGTGAGGTGGGGAGGGAGATTTACTCTCATAGGTTTCTGAATAGTATTTTGTAGTACTTTAGTAGTACTATTGCAATACTACTAAAGTACAACAATTATGCAGTTTGTGAATAGGGCTCTATATATCTGCAAGAACCTTGGTCTATAGTCGATCTACAATTAAATAACTATCATGTACTTAGTTGCTTGGGCAAAAATTCCAGAAAGGGCATGCCAGCGATGGAATTGCAATTGTACCCGCCACAAACTATTTATGGTCCTATTGCCTTATTAACCATTCCTCCAATCTAACACAATTTATGAAATTAATTGTAACAACACCTGATAATCTATATGCACTTTCTTTGCTCTTGATTAATGTATATCTGTTTTCTGGTCACTAAAACATCTCTCTGACCAGATCTATACTGACCTTTACATCTAAAATCATCGAGTCTGAAAAATTTAATTTTATACTTATGTCAGGTGACTTTAATGCTAAAGTATCTAATCAATTATTAGAGAATTTTGCCAACAGAAAGAGACAAACCTAAAGCTTTCCCTCCTCTCCGTTTCCTCCCCCTTAAGGGCTGATAAGCAAAGTTTAGTAATTTTACAATTTTTGAGGGAGCATGATTGTATTTGATTGTATTATAATAAATGGATGACTTGAAAAGATATACCCTGAAGGTTGGGTGGTGAGTCGTAGGGAGGTGGTGTCTCAGAGGAGTACACAGAAAATGAGTTTGAACCTATGAGAATAAAGGTGTGCGGTGCTGATGAGGTAGGGAGAACCACCCCACTCCCTAATATGTGGTCAACGACAACAGTGCAATGTACAGTTCATCCTCAAGCACACGCTAGCGTATACATTCAATAAAAGATCAAAAATTGTTAATTCTCTTCTTCTTTGTTTATTCCTTTATCGTTTCTTTTGTTCCGTAACTGTAATCTTTTAGCCAACACGTGTTTCGTAGCTACACAAGGAAAATACCCTGCGACTTCTTCTGGGCTATATTTTGCTTCACTATTCCTTATGTGCGGTTTTAATTCCGTCCCGCTATATCTCATTTCCTCTCCTTTTTAACATGAGCTTCGTACAGGGTCATTTGAAGGTAATAATATAGATATCCATCAGAAGAACAGCGGATCATTCGTGTGTGTGCCTATTCCGGTACAGCGTATCAGTTCTGAAGTGGATTACAGCGAGTACGCACTGCACAGTACTACTGATAGATCTACTCGTGCTGTGATTTAGTGCTGGGAGCTTATTCTGCGGTGAAAAAATCGGCACAAATGGCACCAGACGGCGTGCCAGAGGGCGCAGCTTCTCAAGTCGACTTTGCTGCCGCTCGAGTAGATTTTCTGCTCGAGTGGCAGCTTTCCGAGCCGTGAACGTTCGCAACCGCCCTCGTTGGCGAAATCTCACCATGTGCCCTCCTAGCGACCAAAAATTGAGCTAGGAGATGCCAGATCTCACTTACCATTGGCAATCTGCGTGTGAGAAAAAAATTCCGTCATGCGGCGGTTTGCGGACTTTGGCCAGAACTCCACGTTACAAGTGTAACGCGGAATGACCAATATTCCACCAATTCCACCGGCGAAGCGGAATTTATCGACCACCCTACAAAATATCGTCCTTATACTGGTGTCATTGACCTGATGCAAATGGTATTATATTCTCTCTCCATCTTCCTGTGTCAAAAAACACCTAATCTCTTCCCACTTGTATCCACGGTTGTAGTATGTTCTGCTTTAGGGTAAACCCATGAATTTTTATTAAATGAAATGAAATTGTAATTTTTAAATGAAATGAAATTGTAATTTTTAAAGTGCACTACTACCCAAGGGTGTCTAGTCGCTGAGACTCTCAGTAGGTGAAGGGAAAGTGGATTAACCAGGCACCAAGTGCGGACCGTAAAGAAAAAAGATATGAATGCTGTACTAATTATTAAACAACTATGTTTTAAGAGCCTTACGAAAGGTAAGTAGGTTGTTAATAGATTTTTAGTTTGAGGGCATCGAGTTCCAAAGTTTGGCAGTGGCCACTGCAAAGCTATTACCTCCCCAGGTAGCTCTCTTGATTTTAGGTACGACCAAATTGGCCTGAGAGGAGGATCTTAAAGTCCTGGATGGGGTGTACCATTGAAAGAGCTGTCTGATGGATTCTGGGCCAACAAGATGAAGGGCCTTAAAAGCTATGCACAGAGACTTAAACATTACCCGCTTTCTCACCGGGAGCCAGTGGAGTAAACGGAGAGATTGGGAGACTGACTGATGTTTTGGTATCCCAAGAAGCAATCTAGCCGCTGCATTTTGGACCACCTGGAGCTTATGTAGAGCTTTCTTGTGGGTGGTCAAAAAAGCCCATTACAGTAGTCTATTTTTGAAAAGACAAGTGCAGTGATCACTGCCTTGCGCAAGTCCAGAGGGAATATAGGGGAAGACCTTCCTAAGTGATTTAAACAGAAAGAAACACGAGGAGGTGATGGCACTTGCATGTCCCACAAAGGAAAGCTTTTCGTCGAATTGGACTCCCAGATTTTTCACTTTGGGAACAGGAATTGGGGGAGCTCCCATTACCTGAGGCCACCATTTGGGAGACCAGAAAGATGGGCGATTGCCGAAGAGAAGCACCTCAGTTTTGTTTTGAGTTAAGTTTCAGACAATTGTTAACCATCCAGCTCCTGATCTGTTGCACACAGTCGTGGAAGCATTCTGCAGTCCCGTCTAGATCTTCTGTGACTGACACTACAATGTTGTCAAATGCTTTCTGACATGCAGCAGACAACTCAAATTTTGAATTCTTTTTCATTAGTAACTTCACTGGGTGTGTCTTTTCTACAAAATGTCCATTTGTCTTTCGAAAAGAATTCCATAAGTTCAGAAAATGGCATTGAGTTATCCTTGTTTTATGGTGCAGTATTTTTAATTGCGTGCACCAATTTATGTTAGGTCTCCCAATCTTCGCTAATCTCAGGCACCTTTTCTGCAATCTTTGAATGTTTGTATGTGGTATTTGTGTAGCTCAATAGTGCGAAGGCAGCCAAAAGGCAGTGGAGCAATGTCCAGAGGTGAAAGGCAAGCATACAGTCAACAAGCGTTATTAGAGAGTGATGGGTCGTCAACACAAAACTATGCTGGTACTGCATTGTGATGGTGTTCTGTAAAGAGAGTACAACTCTTGCTGAAGCTCTCAAACTCCTCTCCAATGTAAAAACATTTTTTTTTAAATGTTGCGATTTATAGAATGCATTAAAACTCACTTTTCTGCACAAACTGCTTTAAAAAAAGAATGAACCAGCAATCATTTTCGGGGAGTGCTCCAAGTATTTGGAATTCTCTTCCCAGAGGCCTACGCACCACTTCCTCTGGGACCACCTTTAAGAATGGGCTGAAACGTCTTCTCTTCCAAGAGCACTTTATGCTTGACTCGGGCTGAACTTACCTTTTTGGATGCTTACCCTCTTCTCAGGCACGTCCTGTAACTTTTATCTAGCTTGTTGCCTCATGCCTCTTCCTCCAAGCCCCTTTCTCCCGTTTGTATTTTAACTTTTCATCTGCTGCCTTCTACAATGCAACCCTACTCTGCTGCCCTACCAATGATGATCTCTCACCTTACACCTAGCACAGTTCTCATTTTCCTTTGGTTTCTGTGTCCATTCGTTCTTAGTTTTCCAATATTTTTAATGATTATGTCCTGCTAATGCTTCATGTCATTTATATACTATAGCCCATTGCTACTCTCTTTTTATTTGCTTTACAGGTTCATTTTTAAGCACAGTTTTCCTTCAACTGTGGTCACCTTACTTTCTTTTGTAACTTGTATTTTTAGTAGTAAAGCGCTCTACTCGGACCGAGTATGTGCTATATAAAATTGCCTGAATAAAATAAATCAGAAGTTGTTTGCTCTTTGCCATTTATAAACTTACCTTAGACTAATTTCGCCTTTTGTGTCTTTAATTGTATAATATTCCATTCAGAGCCACAGCCATCAGGATATAAAAAGAATATCTAGTCATACATCTGTGTGAAGAACATTATTTACAAGCTCAATGTTAACTATACCAACAAAAAGACACTAATCTGAAGGCTTCACCCTTCTACAAGTAGAAACACGAATTACTACTGAACATTCATATTCTTCACCTGCAGGTTTCAACTGACTTGAAAGAAAGTATCACGTTTGCCTATGGCTCAGCTAATCATGCAGAATGATAACCCACTATATACCACTACCTTCAAAGGACAACAATTTCAACTTAAATAATCTTGAGTCAGTCTAGAGAAGGTCTTCAGTTTCTTGCTATTAAGACTCTGCTGTAATGCATTTCATAGCCTCGGGATACAGTTTCCTTTCTTAGTCTTGGTGGTGAAAGGCACCCAATGAGACATTCCTGTAAATACTGATGCAAAATGTCTGCACAAATTTAAGTGAAAAGGAGACAAAACTCCTATTCTTCAAGGTTGCTCAATAATCCTGTAGTAATTGAGCAGTTGATTTCTGGAATACTCTTGCTTCCTACAGTCCAATAATTACAATTAGTAGCATCCACACTGTGCTAGCCAATGAGCTTGCTCAAACTGAGGGCACTTGTTGGCAGTAAAGACCCACTCTTCACAATTCTAAGTGAAGCGAGGTAATAGTTTTCAGGGGCCAATCACAATGTGATTGCCTGCTGCTTCATAGTTCACCTCCAAGGTTCACACCACTTTGACCATTAGATAAAGTTGCTTAGCCAGTACATTTGTCAACAGCACACAACTTAGGATATGTTAGCAATTGGTGTTCTGTTGTGCATTAGACTGAGTTAATTGCTTTTACCATAGGTGGGATTATTTGGCTTAAGTAGGCTGGCAGGCAATAAACACATTATAATGCCCTCTCTAACGTTCATTAGTGTTACAGTAAGAAACCGCTTTACAATTTTGAGGGCAGGTCTAGCCCAGCATGGAAATCATAGTAGCTGCCATAGTTTCAGAAACTGACACTGAATGCACAAAAACGTCACCTAAACAATATCCTGAGTCAAGTAGTAAGTAAACACACAAAGCAATACCACATCACAAAACACAATTCTCAGAGGAGATGGAACACAAAGCACATCTGTGACTCAACTCGCCAGTTTAGGGGCGGAATGTAACAGAAAGTGCTTGGCCTTCCTTGCCTTTAGCCTTCAACCTCACCTTTAATGAAGTATGCTTTAAGCCTCACAATTCCTTTTAGATACTATCAAGCATATTATTCATGTCAGTGCGCTGTAAATGTCAATGTATTTTTGGTATTTACTTTACATGTTTATATAACACTGCGTAATCAAAGTTGGATAAGCGCGCTTGGTAGAAAACTAATATTTTGAGTGCAATCTTTCTTATATAGAAAACTAATATTTTGAGTGCAATCTTTCTTATATAGAAAACTAATATTTTAAGTGCAATCTTTCATATATAGTATGAGATAATAACCCATATAAAAACTATGGATGAGGGGCCATGGCATGCATACTGATTCTTAATTAAGGAAAGTGATGAGCATAAATCTGAGAAAGAAGGAGGTAAAATGAAAAAGAGGTGATGAAGAGACAGGTAGGAGAGAGGAGATAGAGTAAAGAAGATCCAGGAGCGCTTAAAGATCATGATCAGTAATTGTAATGTAATGTAACGTGGATTTGTAGAGCGCGAAACTTGTCACCTGTGAGGGTATCCAGGCACTGAGTAGGTGCAGGCTCTACAAGTAGGATCAGATGAAGAGCCAGGTTTTCAGTTTCTTGCAGAAATCCATAAGCTGTCCTGATGTGCTGGGTTAGGTTGTTCCAGGATTTGGCTCCCAGGTAGAGAAGGCCCTACCTCCTGGTGTGCTTCTATGGATATAGGGGGTGAATGCAAGTGATGCAGCGCAGAGGTTTCTGGTTGGTGGAAGTGTAGACGGTGGTTGAGGTAGGTGGGACCCTGGTTGTGAAGTGCCTTGTAGGTGTGGGTGATCATCTTGAAGTGGCAGCGTATCTGAACCAGTGTAGTTTTCAGAGGAGAGTTGTGATGTGAGTGGGGCGAGGAAGGTTGAAGATTAGTCTGGCGGCAGTGTTTCGGATGGTTTACAGCTTGTGTAGCAGGTGTGCGGAAATGCTGTAGAAGAGGATGTTGCAGTAGTCCAGTCTGCTTGTGATGAGAGCCTGGGAGTCGGTCTTTCTGGTGTCAGGGGGAGCCATTTGACGTTTTTTTTGAGCATGCAAAGTATGTGGAAGCAGGCGGAGGTGGTGTCATTGATTTGATGTCTCATGGTCAGGATGATGTCCAGGTTTCTGTCGTGGTCCGAGCCTGAGGGCGGGGCATAGTTCTGTGGGCCACCAGGCGGAGTCTAAGGGTGAGTTATTGTTGCCGAATATCAGCACTTTTGTCTTGTCAGTATTGAGTTTGAGGTAGTTGCCTCTCATCCAGTTGGCCACGTTGGTCATGCACATTTTGAAATTACTTTTGGTGGTGTTGGTATCTTCTGAGAGGGATTGGATGAGTTGGGAGTCGTCTGCGTAAGAGATGATGCTGAGTCCGTGGGTCAGAATGATTCTTGCTAGAGGAGTCATGTATACGTTGAAGAGAGTGGGGCTGAGTGAAAAGCCTTGCGTGACTCCGCAGATGAGGTTTTTGGGTTCTAAGGTGAACGGAGGAGCTTGACCCATTGGGTTTGACTGGTCAGGAAGGAGGCTATCCACTTGAGAGCTGGTCCTTGGATTCCTGTTTTGTGAAGTCTGAAGGTGAGTGTGTTGTTGGAGACTGTGTCGAAGGCGGCAGAGAGGTCCAGGAGGATGAGTGCAGAAGTGTGGCCTCTATCTAGTATGGTGCGAATGTCATCTTAGGATGTGATGAGGGCCGTCTCGGTGCTGTGGTTGCTTTGGAACCCTGATTGCCAGCTGTCCAGACGTTCGAGGTGTTCAAGGTAGTGGGGAGCAGGCCCTGTGCCAGCTCCCCTGCGCTTCCAGTCAACAGGTCTGTCTCTGCCCTGTGCTGACGCTGTGTGCACCTTTGTGCGCACACCTCACTCTCCCTGCTCGCCGCCTTTTGCCGCTAGTCTGCTTGATTGGTAACGCTGCTACCGGACTAGAATAGCCCTCTGTTCCTGTTTAACACAGCGCCAGTCAGGTTAGCCTATATTCTTGTATTACATTAGCTCTGTCATCTTGTTGATTGCCTGAGTTTATTTTTACTTTGTTTAATTCTTACTCTTGTGCTGTTTTACTTTTGTTAATTACCCAATTACTTTTGTGCATTTATTACTCTTGTGCTGTTTCCCGTCATTTTGCACTCAGCTCCCACCACCCGCCCAACTGCGCCTGGACAGCGCCCAGCAGTGGGAACCCTGGCTGTCCGGCCACCCGCGTATACTCTGCCGCAGAACGTTGAGACCTGAACCCCAGTTGCTGCTACAACGAATGCTGCATCGCATCTCCTCAAGCAACGGTAGGACAGTTCGCCTGCCGCAGCTGTCTCTTCACATGCAACTCAGGACCGGCTGCCTCCACGGAAACCCACGCCACTCCCACTTTGCCGACCTTGACCACCCTGGAACCACTCCAATGCCTCCTGTTGAAGGCCCGATCTCTCTGCAAACACGCCACCGAAGTCTTAGACACCATCTCCACCCTCGCCCTGACATGATCTTCATCCCAGAGACCTGGCTCAACCCCTCCTCCATCCCCAACATCACCACCGCAATGCCCACTGGCTACAAGATGACACACCGGGACCGCACCAACAAACACAGAGGAGGCCATCGTCCACAAAGAAACAATCAGCTGCACCACCACTGAAGACGACACCACACCGATCATGGAACACCTCAACTGCCAACTCCACACAGATGACAGAACAACCATCAGAGGCACCCACACCTACAGACCCCATGGACCACAGCACAGGACACACCCTTGACCCGATCTTCACGGCCAGCTACAGAGTCAACTACAGTCACACCACAGAACTCACCTGGGCTGACCACACCATTGTCCACTTCACCATCGCAGGATCACCGTGCACCCCCACCAGGCCATCCCAATGCCTTCTTCAGCAGCTGAAACAAAGTGACACAGATCCAATGGATAGACGCCCTCAACACCACCCAGCCCAACCATCACAACCAACCTGGAACAGGCAGTCCAGAACTTCACCACCTGGCTCACCAACTCCGCTGACCTAGCTGCCTCCATCAAACCAGCCAAGACCCTCATATCCACCAAACAAGCCAGCTGGTACACACCACAACTCAGGACAGTGAAACGCAGATGCAAACAACTGGAGAGAAGATTGCACATCAGCGGAGACACCATAGACTGAGCCACCTTTAAATCAGCCCTCAACAAATACCAGAAACGCCTCAAAGATGCAAAAAAAGACACCCTAGCAAACCGCATTGAAGCAAGCATCAACCACACCAAGGAACTCTTCAGCATCGTCAGATAATTCTTCTGCCCAACAGCCACCATGAACATGATCTCCCCTTTACAGGAACTCTGTGATGCTCTAGGGAACCATTTCCACAACAAGATATCCACCATTGACAGGAACTTCGAGCCCCAACCCACCGACCTCTACAGCCTCCTCACTCTAACGGACGCCACCCCGACCCGCCCACTCACCACATGGTAACAGCTCACCACAGAACACCATAGCCATCATGAACTCCATCTACTCGGGAGCACCCATACACCTGCCCCCACGCCTCTTCAAACTCGGAAGAAAGGATATCAGCCGCCAATTCACCACCATCCTCAACGCATCCATCTCCATAGTCACCTTCCCGGCGCATGGAAACACACAGAAGTCAGACCTCTTCTCAAGAAACCCTCCGCCGACCCCAGCTAAATCCAGAACTACTGCTCCATCCTGTTGCTCCCTTTCCCCGCCAAAGTCCTCGGGAAGGCATCAACCGGCAGCTCACCGAACACCTGGAGAGAAACAACCTGCTCGATGCCTCTCAATCCGGTTTCCACGACAACCACAACACTGAGACTGCCCTGATCGCCGCCACTGAAGACATCCGCATCCTCCTTGACAGGGAGAATCAGTGGCCCTGATCCCCCTCAACCTCTACTCAGCATTCAACACCGTATCCCACCACACACTCATCGAGAGACTGCACCATATCGGGATTCAGGAAGACGCCCTCAGATGTCGCCATCATTCCTGGAATGAACTCAGAGAATCCTCCTACCTCCCTTCGTATCGGAACCCAAGAGCACCATCTGCAGTGTCCCTCAATGTTCATCCCTGAGCCCCACATGCTTCAACACCTACATGACACCTCTAGCCGACATCATCAGAACCTACAATCTCAACATCATATCCTACACTTACGACACCCAGCTCATCCTCTCGCTCTCAGCAGACCCCACCATCACAAGGATCACCTTCCACAACGGCAAGAAGAATGTCGCCGACTGGATAAAGACCAACTTTCTGCAGCTTAACACTGACAAGACCAAAGTGCTGATCTTTGGGAACCACGCCTCACCTTGGAACGACACCTGAAGGTCCTCCGAACTCTGACCCACTCCCACACCTACAGACCACGCCCGGCATTATCCTGGACAGCAAATTCACCATGAAATGACAGATCAACGCAGTCTCCTCCGCCTGTTTACACACTCTCTGCATGCTCCGAAGGATCTTCAAATGACTCCCCATCAGCATGAGGAAAACCGTCACTCAAGCCCAGGTCATCAGCCGGCTGGAATACAGCAACGCAATGCATGCAGGAACCACCACCCAACTCATGAGGAGACTCCAAACGATACAGAACTCAGCGGCCCATGCCTCATCCTCAACTTGCCCAAATGGACCCACATCACCCCACACATCAGGAACCTCCACTGGCTCCCCATCCAGAAAATATGCCAATTCAGGATGTTGACACACACCAACAAAGCCCTCCATGATTTAGGACCAGCATACATCAACCCCCGCCTGAACTTCCACCAACCATCCAGAGACCTCTGCTCCACTGTCCTCACCCTCACACAGACACTGCGCATCTGCCAAAGCCACAATGGAGGCTGTTCCTTCTCCTACCTCACCGCCAAGGCCTGGAACGGATTCCCCTCCATCTCCAGGCATCACCCTCGCTGGCGGAATTCAAGAAGAGACTCAAGACCTGGCTTTCGACTGAGCCCAACACCTAGCACCTGGATACCCTCACGGGAGACTAGCAGCACTTTACAAATAATGATTGATTCATTGAGAGCTGATAGACTTTTCTATGATTTAGGCTGGGAAGGGGAGCAGGGAGATAGGTCGGTAGTTGCTGAGGACTTTAGGGTCCGCGGCTGGTTTCTTGAGAGCGAGGTAACTTCTGTGTGTTTCCAGGTGTCCAGGGAAGTGGCTTTAGTGATGGAGGTGTTAATGACAGTTGTGAGTGCTGTGCTTACCATGGGTTTCTCTAGGATGAAGAAGAGGTGGGGACATGGGTTATTGGGAGCTACCAAGTGGATGAATGGCATTATAGACGTGAACCCCCTCCGTGAGTGGGGTGACCTTAGTGGTGGAGGTCGGAGGTGAGGCAGGGTGTGGTTGAGGGTCGAGGTCCCTGTAGATTTTAGATATCTTGTCATGGAAGAAGTCAGAGAGTTGGTTGCAGAGTACTTGTGACGGGGTGATGGAGTTGGAGGTGGCTGGTGGATGAGTGAATTCATTAACGATGGTGAAGAGTTCTTTGTATTTGTTGTTGCTGGCTTCAATCCTCTGCGTCAGAGCTTTCTTCTTGATCTCTTTCAGTTCATGGTGGTAGCTCCTGAGTGAGGTCTTGTAGGCCTTCCTGGAGGCAGGCTCTTGTGAGGTTCTCCATTTCTTTCTGTTTGCATCGCCTCTTCGGCTCTCTGAGTGCGTCAGTGTACCAGCTCGCATGTTTGTTTGGCATCTTCGGGTTGGTATTTATGAGGGTTCAGAAGACCAGAAGCGGTTGAATGGATGAGAGAGACATGTTGAGCATTGTAAAGCATGAAAGGAAGGGAGCAATAGTGTGTCTGAGTAGGAGGAGGTGATAATTTGAGTACCAGGAGGAAAAGCTGGTCATTATTTATTGGAAGCAAATATGAGTGGAAGAGTTGAAACAGTAAGAAGAGAAGAACAGCGGACAAGGTAGAAAAATTCTTTATTTGGTTTTTTACAACCGTAAAGCGTGATACTAAAAATTATTAAAATACAAGTTAAAACAGTTTCACCAAAAAAACTACATCATTATATCTGGGTATATACAGAATTTTCCAACTCATTTGCAACCATATTTACAGGTTCAATGTCCGCTTTTCTTAAAAGTGAGTCAATCAGAGTTAAAAACGTTGCCCTCGACAAATTAAGATGTTTGATGTCCCCCCCGCCCAGCGGGTTATAGTCTGCCTACAAGTACGAATGCTGAGTTCTTTTAAAATTGGTTTTAAAAGCGTCCTTCTAGCTTCATTGACTGTAGGACAGACACACATCACGTGGCATAGAGATTCGTTGTGATATCCACATAGTCGACAATTTGCGTTTTGATGTTTCCCTTTCCATGTTGGTCGCAAATCCTTGGTTTCATGAACTCCAAACCGATACAGCATATACTTCTTTTTAGTGACAATCTGAAGTGTGCTGCTAGATAATCTTGCGGTTTGAGTTTTACATAGGAATTTATCACAGTCCAAGAGTGTCGCCGTTTTGCCACTGTATTTTTGTCTTCTAAAAAGATAATTTCTTTGCAGCGCCATTACACACTCTATTGAACGCCACCCTCTCCATTTTACTGTCCCATGCCTCTTGGATGTCTAGTTCCACCAGAGCTGATCTTAGATGTTCGCCCCATGAATATGATGTTTTTTGATCAAACTGGGCCTTTATTTCTGTCCAGCATAGATTGTTCATGGTGCCGGGTTCCGAGGAGCGAAGTTTCCAGCATAGTTTCACAAAAACAGATTGTCTCTGGAATTTCTGGTTTTGGAGCCCAAATTCCAGGCAGATCTGTGCTGGTGACACTGCTTTGGGAAGGTTAAAAACAGCTTTATACACTTTTGTCTGTAGCTCGTTTAAAATTCCAAATTCCCGGCCATGCCATATTTCTAATCCATATGCCAGCGCTGGAAGTAATTGTGCTGCCATTGTTTTTAAAAGATGGCTGTATGAAGGGCAACTCAGTTTCGATTGCAGCTGTTTGTATGCAAAGGTTAAAGTTTGGGCCTTTGCTCTTATTGCACATTTTTGATCAGTAAAGGACATGCATCGCCCTAAATTGATGCCCAAATACTTATAAGTGCCAACTTCTTCTATTTGTTTGCCCTTTGCAAACCACCTGAATTTTTGGGCCTTGGGCCCGCTAATCGCACCACCTTTGTTTTTTTCTTGTTTATCTCCAGCCCTTGACAATCAAAGTAATTAGTCAGATGGTCAATGACTCTTTGTAGGCCAATTGGGGTTTGACTCAAGACCACTATGTCATCTGCATATTGCAGATACTGTATGTGGTCTTCTGCCAATTTCGGAGGATGGACGTTTATTTTTAACAAATGGAAGTGCAGGTCAGCGAGGTACAGATTAAAAAGGCTTGGGGCCAAGACGCACCCCTGTTTCAGACCATTATTTATATCAATCTTAGATGATACTATACTGCCATCTCCCAGCTTCACCCGGGCCCAGGTTTCGCTGTGGAGGGCTACTATGGAGTTAATTAGTTGTTGTGGTACTCCCCATCCTTTCAATTTTGTCCAAAGTCGATCATGCGGGACTCTGTCAAAGGCCGATTTTAAATCAATATAACATGCAAATAGACCTGATCTCTTGAAAATTGCTTTTTCCGTAAGGATTGCTAATGCTGCCAAGTTCGTACTTGTGCCCATTCCTTGCCTAAAACCGGTTTGATATTTGGGAATTATACCTTTCTCCTCCATCCATTCTTGTAATTGTAATAATATACAGGAAGCATAAAGTTTTGCATCAACGTCCGTCAGGGCTATAAGCCTGTAATTACTAGGCACGTTACGATTACCATTCTTGTATATGGGGTGAAATATGTTCCCTCTCCAAGAGTTAATGATCTTGTTTTGAGAGTACAGGTGATTAAAGAGCGGCGTAAGATAGTTTGCCCAAAAGTCCGGTTTGTGTTTAAAGATTGCATTTGGAAGACCATTTGGCCCTGCTGTTCCCTCCATTTTCAGTTTTTTATTACTTCTTTTAATTGAGTGTTATTAGTTAGAGTATTTGAGCCATTATGATTTGATTCCTGTGATTTCTCTTCAAATTGTACTTTGTCCTGGAGGAGTGAGATTTCTTCAAGTTGTGCTTTTTCCTGGGAAAGGGGGCTGATGACAATTTTTCTATGCTTTTCCTCCTGCAGAACATCCAGCCCAGTTTCCGAACTCGTTGTCTTTTCATTGTTTGTATTGTTGTATACGTTTTGTATGTGTTGTTCCCATATTTTCTCGCTTATACCTGCTTTTTGAAACATTCCTGTTCCCTTTGTTAACTTGTTTATTATGCCCCAAAATTCACAACTGTTAGGCAGTTTGCTGGCCCAAAGTAATTTCTCCCAAAGCTTTTCCATGTGTTCCTTTTTGCCACTCTACACCTCTCCTTGTATGACTTCCTCATGTCTGTGATTTTGTTGTTCATTACAGTTTTTCCCGATCTTGCAGCAATAGCTGTTTTTCTTGCTTCCCTTGTAATTTTCCTTTTCAGGTCGCGAAGCTGTATGTTGAACCATGGTTCGTATGTTCTTCTTTGTGTACCTTGACGTCCAGGGAGTACCGGAAATTTATTTAAAAGAAACATTTCCTAATTTTTCCCAAACGTCTTCTAACGATTGGGTACACTGCGACCCACTATCATGTATGTATTTATGCACAGCGTCCATTATTTGTGTAATGTTCGTTCCGCGCCATTTTAGTTTCTTCAGATTATATGTTACCGGCATTTCTGTTAGGGCTGTTGTTTTCTTTTTCTGAAACAGCTTTGCGTTGATAGTCAAAACTTGCGGCAGATGGTCACTTTCCGGGCGAGATTGTATATAGAACGAATCAACTATGTGGTAAAGATCTTTGCTGACCATGGTATAGTCAATAATTGATTGTTTTTTCCCACTTAAAAATGTGATCCCAGCCGGTTGATCTCCCTTTGTTTTTCCATTCAGAATATATTGTCCCAAGCTGTCCAGGTCATTTTTCAGTTCGTTAACCTCCAACTCCTTTTGACACATTCTCTTGTTTATCTTGCTCCCTATTATATTGGAGTTGAAGTCGCCTGTGATTATCATCTCACAATTTTGATGGCTAATTTGCAGAACCTTTATCAAGTTTATCAGGCATACCAGTTTTTCCTTTTTCCATTTTTTGTTGGGGTGGATATATATGTTTAAAATCAGTAGCTGCCAAGGCTTTATATTTGCAAGGTTGTTGCTCTCCAGTTTCACAACCTGTAGCCAATTTTCACCCGTGTCAAGTTCTTCCATTTGCCAAACTAATTTTTCTGTAACATAAGTTGACAGCCCGACCCCTTGGGTGCCCGTATTTATAAATTGTTTCCGCCATGACATGACATTCTACGTATCCGATAATAGGTTTTGGTATCAGGTTCCACGTTTCTTGTAACAAGATGATGTCGAAACTTTGTAAAAAGGTTTGAGTCTCTGGGTCTTGGCCCATTTCTCTGAACCCATAAATGTTCCATGAACAAATTCTAATTTTATCATCCTTGGGCATACCTGGGTGTGACTCTGTTAGCTGTATCCTGTGAGGACCGTTAAATACATCAGGGTCGTTGTCGACTCAGGAATTGGGGCACCCATGACCAATCGTGAACTTCTTCTAACTGTTGATTTAAACATGTTCGGTTCTGGTTTGTTATCTCCAGTGTCTTGCTTGAAGAGTCTGTGTATTTAGGAGTGGTGCTTCTAGCCCCCCCTTAGGCAAGTTGTTGGACGTATCTCGTTTCCTGATGTATTTGGGGTCACTATGTCAGATAAAAGTGGGTACGGATATTTTGGGTTTTTTGGATAGGATACTGATATACCCTATGCTTCGAAGTTTGCTCTTGCTGAGAATATCAAAGCTGTTAATTCATTTGAGGACCAGGTTGTATGAGTCGCCTCTGTTTCTGATCTTTTTTCCATTTGCAGAAATTCTACTATCAAGAGATTTGCTGATGTGATATTACGCAGCTTTGGTATCTCCTTAAACAGTCTCATTAGGTTTCCCCTGTTCAAAGAGTCCAATCTGCCCTTTGTTAGGTATTCTGGCTCAAAGATCAGTTTGTTAGATGACTCAGTCGGTTCACTTTGTCGAATTCCCATTAGATGTATACTGTTTTGTTCCGTCTGTGGTTCGTAGACCTTGTTTCCATTTTGCACTACGTTGTCAAGAACGACCCTTTCTTGTTTTAATAAATTCACTTTTTCATCACTTATTATTATACTTGGAGTGTTATCTACTTTATAACATGCTTCCATTCTTACGGGATCTTGTAAATTAGATGTTACTGTTGGTAATTTACAGACCCTGTCCCTGGTTATCTGAAATTGATTTTTAATTGGTTCCAATTTTCCTTTTCCGTATTTTCACTTAATTTACTCGGCGATTTTTTTGTAAATAGCCTTGTGTCCTGTTTTGTTTTATTCTGGTCTTCTTGTATTTTGGTTTGAGAACTTGCCACACTGTATTCGTTGGAATTTCCTTCACTATTTGGAGATGTAATTTGTAAATTTAGTGAAGTTCTATTTTCGCCCTCTTGTCTATTGGTTACGTTTTTTGACCAAGCCGTGTTTTCGAGATTATAATATGCTCCTTATCATTTTTTATGTGTTTGTATCCTTCATTTGGAAGATCTTTGATTTTTTCTTGTTTACGATCCAATGTATTGTCTCGAACAAAAGTTTTGGAATTAATAATGGAATCCTGCTTTTTTGCAGTTGCTATGCACTTTTGTCACATTTTATTTGTTTGGAACCTTCACTTAGTGTACTTTGTTTTTGTACGCATGAGGGTGAATCACTTTGAAAAGATTTGTTAAAACTTACAATTGGATCTTGCAAATGTAACCTAGAACCACATGAGTCCCCAGTAGGGATTTTGTTGCTTTGCTGGTTAGTTTTATGGCTAAGTAGTTGAGAAAATATTGGATAAATTTGTTTCTTTTCTTGGCCAGTTTTCTTACTCACATTATGCCTGGCCTTACGAGCTCTTTTTCGTTGTCTTTTTGTTAATACACCGGTTGATAGACTAAGTATGGAAGTTGATTGCTGGGCGGTTTGCGCTTCCCCGATTCCGTTTGATTCCTTAATTTCATTGTTATTAGTACTGCCATCATATTGAGAGTTGCATATCATTACTTCGGCACCTGCTCTGTCGTTTATCCCATCTTTTATTTCAGTCATTACAAAGTGTTCCTTATTTTCCTTATTTTCTGTTGGTTTAACGACATATAGGATTTCTGTTAATATTTCTGGTAGGGATGCTAATTTATCTATTATCTGGCTGCATCCACAATTTAGATTTGGTAGGCGTCCGCTGCCTGGAACCTTACTTTGATTTTCCTTAGTAATCAATACTGTTAACGTGTCCAATTTGGTATTAATACCTGCGATGTGTGTCGCGATCAAGTTCATTAGATCTATCTGGACATCAAGTTTATCTGATTGAAAATTTAATGCGTCTATGGCTCGCTGTAAGGATCTTAATAGAGTTTCACTCCATTTTACTGAATGGGTTGATTGCGTCAGAAACCCTGAAATTAAATCGATCCCACTAACTGAAGAGATTGTGATTGGGGGTGACCGGGATGTTTGTCTAACCCATGGGGCTAGTATTTAGCGTGATGTTTTTCCCCACCTGCTGGTCCGTGCTTGCTAGATTTTTTATTGGAGTGGAGGCTATCCCCCCTTCCTCCCTAACTTGCCGATCCGGAGGTATGCCAAAGGCTAGACTCTTTCCTAGATCTTGGATATAGGCATCCTCTTTAGGTTGTGTGTTTAAATCCAGGGCTTGGATCAGGTCTGCCTCGTTTGACATGGAGAAAGAACTAATCCATTTGTCGGTTTGTACTTTTTCTTTATCTTGGACTCTAGCTTCACCTAGGGCTCCTTTTTTATTTTGATATTCTCCACATTTCCCTTCTCTATTTTGGTCAAGCAAGGCCTTGGGCAAATGCACCTGCGCTATTGTAGTTATCAACCCTCTATTTGAGGGAGCCTCATCTCTGACCGCCTCACTTTTGTTGGCTTCTTGGCTTGCCTTTCTTAAGACCTCCTCACATTTATTTACTTCATGGCTAGCCTTCCTTATATGCGGGAACTTTCTCTTGGGAAACTTGGTTGTATTGGTTTGACCTTGGAACTTGGGCATCCCGGCGACTGGAGACTTCTTTCGCCCTGTTTTTTGGAGTGATTGGACTTGGCAAACCTTGGGCCCCATCTGAGGCGTAGATTGCAGCCATTGGATCCTTTAACCCGCAGTGCAGTGCTTCCGCCGGCCAACGGCCGTCACGAGCACTACCTCTGTAGTGCTGCGAACGTCCGTTGGCCGACGCGGCCCTGCCCACTCCGCTAAACCGCCGCACCGTGGCGGAATTGCCGCCGCGGTTAAGCGGTTAAAAAGTGAAATCTCTGTTTGTCGTTATTACCCCCAAAATTAAAGAATGCACGTTTCGGTGTCAATACCGAAACCAACTTCTCCTTTTGTGGCATTAAATTTTCTTTCCTTCGCTTTGTGTTTGAGGTGGTGTTTAAATCTGTTGTTAGCACTCTCTTTTTGGGTTTTCTCAGCGGTGTCTGTCGAATTTTTCCTGATCTCATAATCCTTAGTTGTTTGACTCGACCCCCTGATAAATCCACTCTCTTTTGACGCAAATCACTCAAACGAGGTTCTGCTGGTTCTGCTGGTCTGCCGGAGGTCTAACAGTGGGTTGGGGGTGTAGGCTAAGGGGTGACGGGTGACCCCTCACTAGCCGAGCTGCTTGGGCTATTTAAAATTCTATGCACCTGGAGAGATCACCCGAAGGATCGTGCAGAGAGCAAACAATTAGTTGATTCCCTTCTTTGGTTCTGGCGAAACAGTGGCTATTCGGGTAAGACAGTGCCTGGCACTTTTATTTGATTTGGCTTTGAAGACACTGCTGCTGGAGGGGTTATCGCTGCTCCCACCGCTGTAGGGAGGCGTTGGAGGGCTCTCTCGCGGTTTCTACCGCTGTCAGGCGAAACCCGCGGCTATTGCCGCTGCTGGGGAGACTCACGCAGCTCCAGCCGCTACACGAGGACTCACGCGGCTCCTGCCGCAGCAGGGACATTCACGATCCTGCCTGCCGGGCGGTTCCCGCAGCTCCCGGGCTGTTGGGCGGCTCCCGTGGCACCTAGGGTGACTTTCGCAGTGCTGCCGCAGAGAGGCACTCACGCTGCAGCAACCCCTCGCGGCGGGCTGACTCACGCGGCTCCTACCACTGCTGCCGCCGGGGAGACTCGCAGCTCCGGGGAGACCCACGGGAGGGACTCGCGACTCGCGACTCGCGACTCCTGTCGCTGCGCTGCGGGAACACTCACTCCTGTTTTGCGCGGCTCCTGCCGGGCAGCTCCCGCGGCTCCTGAGTAGCTGGGCGGCTCCTGGGCAGCTCCCGGGCTGTTTGGCGGCACCTAGGTGATTTTAGGGGTGACTTCGCGGTGCTGCTACAACAACCCCTCGCGACCACCAGCAGTCCCGTCAGTCCCAACAGTCCCGCTCCCACACGGCTGCGAGGGACCGAGAGCAGCTACAGGTGAACAGGCAACAGGAAACAGGCATCCAAACAGCGGACAAGAAAACCTTAGACTAGATGATATGAGTAGACCAAGAATATACCCATATTGTAAAGGAAAAAAAACAAAATCCATGAATAAAAAAGTTAGTGAGGCAATTTTGATTAATTTTAGCATGCTAAATAGACCCCTCCTTTGCTACTGCCACATACTGTTAAAATAAAGCTCACCTTTTCTACTGTTTGTAGCTACCTAATAAATGACATCAGCAAGTGAGCTGTACAGCGAGTTTGGCAGCACTTCCACAACTCTCAAAATGAATATGAAGGTCTTTTAAGGTAAATTCCTGGTGATTCGGACTTTCAAATTAGCTTTCGGCATGTCTTTTTTCCTACAGATGGGTCCTTTGTTGCTCCAGGACATTGAAGGGCAAGTTTGAGCCATGCCATTATCCCAATAATGCAATTCTCTCTAATACAATGAACAGAATCCTTACCTATAAACAAAACTGCTTGAAAGAAAAAAAACAGCCAACAGCAATGACTGCACACATATCCCGTCCTTGTGTGACGGAAGACAACACCTTAAGATCTTGATAATAAGATATAGATACACAGAACAACATTTCATCAACACTCAACCTTTGTGTATGATGAGTCCAAAATAAAGAAGTTCACATCTGATGGCTGCTGTCCTCGGATTCTCATTTTCTAACTGTGAGCATGTTGATCTATCCTGGAGAGTTGTACATCAATGACTTGTTTACATCAATAATACAGTTGGGTGATTCTGTCGTCTAAAAACCTAACATTGGTATATTGCACATGCGTTAAAACTGCATGATACAATCAAGCATGAAATTCTAATTTAAATCTAAATATTCTCAAACATGATGTTTGTAGTAGGTAGCGCTCTAGTGTTGAGAGCGCGTGGGACGGAAGTCCCGGCACCACATCCGCAGGCCAGGCGTGGCCTGCGGTGAAAGAGATAATTAAACGGAAGGCGCTCGCTCGGGGGCGGTACTTCCAATCAGACCCCGAGTGTGCAGCATCTCTGTCCCGCGCTGTGCTCCGGGGCTAACTGCGGCGACACTACGGCCCAAGGTGGGGGCTCCACATTAGCAACACAACACTGGCGACGAGGAGGGCCGAGACCCTCGCTCGTTTTCTTGTCGGCGCCAGGCACCGCAACGTCGGACGGCGGCTTCCGCGATCCCACGGGAAGCGGCCCCGACAACGCGCACGCGGACGGGTGAGTCAGCCCCCGCAGTGCTGTGTCCCAAGGCAGTCCTAGCGCTGCAGCGCGCTACCCCGTGCCTCCAGCCACCGGCGCCACCCCAACCAGCTGACAGGGAGCATCGTGCAGCCACGCGCCCTCCCCAGGCACACGCTGGAAAGTGCCCCACAGTTTCCTGGACACCTCTACAAGAGGGAAGTGGGGGAGGCCATACCTCGGGTCCTAACTGGTGCCACCTCTCAAGGCAAAGAAGAAGAAGAGGGGCGCAGTGACGTGCCAGCACCAGGCCCGGACTGCAGAAATCCCGGCGCTGCCAAGCACACAGCACAGGACAGTAGGCCCAGGGACACGTGCTCTTCCCGCGCCCTGCATGCTCCGAGCAGGCGCGCCTGCCGTCTCCCAACACACGCAGCACGCAGGCGGTTGCTTGGAACCAGGGAACACGCCTGCCACTGACGAGCTAAGATGGGTGACGACAACCCTGCCCCTGCTCAAGTCCACATCCCATTTCAACACGGGGTGCTGCCACCTTTCAGCGAGTTGGAGGACCCAGCGACAGCGTCTCCTCGGTGGAGAGTGTGGATTGAGCGCCTCGACAACTATTTCATCGCCACCAGGGAGGACAACGGAGCAATCAAGCGGTCCCTACTCCTCCATTATGCCGGGGACGAGATTTTCAAACTATTCAAACATCTCCCGAACACAGGACCCGCGACGGACTACGACGCAGCCGTGGCTGCACTGGACGCCCATTTCGATCCCCAGCTCAACCCGGATTTTGAGCGTTTTAAGCTGCGCCAAGCGCGCCAAAGGAAGGAGAGTCTATAGATCGTTCTACGCCCGCCTCCGTGAACTTGCCAGCACGTGTACGGAGGATGACCAGCCAAAGAAATCAGGGCCCAGCTCATTCAAGGGTGTAGAGACAAAACTCTGAGGGGTCTCATTCTTCGCCAACCGAGGATAGCGCTGGAGGACATCCTCATTCTAGCACGGTCCCCCGATCTGTCAGCGGCCAGGGCGAATGAGATGGACCAAGTCCTCATCAAACCGGCGGGGCGCACAGAGACGATCAAGATAGAAAGAGTTGATGCGGTCAGGACGAAAGGCCGAACAGAGTTCGCACGAAAACCAAGGTCAGAAGCACCCAGGTCGCGGTGTGGTTACTGTGGCCACGAACCACATGCAGCGAAAGACTGCCCTGCCCAAGGGAAGACCTGTACAAACTGCGGGATCCCAAACCATTTTGCTGCCGTATTCCGGAGAAGGAACAGAGGCCGCGACGCAAGAGGCCCGAAACCACCATCACGGGCAGTCCGCCACCTATCGGTAACAGAGGCAACCGCAGCAGAAGAGGCGTCGAGGACCAGCCGCAGGTATCTCAGGCCAGTTGACTCCTCCTCAGAAAACGAAGAAGAAGAGACATACCTCATATCATTCACACAGGAGCTCAAACGGCGCTGCAGGCCCCAGCCAACCTGCGTGGTCCGGATAGCCGGTTCTGAGGTAAAGGCAATCATTGACACCGGGGCATCGGTGAACGTGATGGGCCTCCAACAGTATCGACGTCTACGACCATGCCCACCCGTCACCCCGTCACGGACCCGAATTTATGCATATGGAGCAACCACTCCGCTACCACTGAAGGGGAAAATATCTGTCCCGATCAAGACGGAAGACCAAGAGGTGATCGCGACCATCCACGTGATCGACAGAGAAGCGGCCACCCTGCTGAGCAGCCATACGGCCGAGGACCTCGGACTGGTCTCATTCGCCAGGAGTGTGCAAGCTCACCAAGTAGATGAACTGCTTGATCAGTTCCCGGAGTTGTTCCAAGGCCTGGGCTGCATCAAGTGAGACCCCATCAAGTTGCACATCGACAAAGCAGTCGCCCCAGTTGCCCTACGGCACAGGAGAGTGCCGTTCCATCTGAGACCGTTGGTGGAGAGGGAGTTAGAGCTCCTCGAAGCACAAGGCGTAATTGAAAAGGTATCCGGCCCGACACCGTGGGTGTCACCCCTTGTTATCGCGGAGAAGCCAAAGCAACCAGGCGCCATACGCCTGTGCATCAACATGAGACTGCCAAATAAAGCTATCAAGCGAGAGCGCCACATTACGCCAACGATGGATGATATCATTGTCGATGTCAATGGGTCGAGGTGGTTCTCCAAGATCGACCTCAACGCTGGATACTATCAGCTGCCCCTCTCCAAAGAAAGCAGATACATCACGACTTTCAGCACCCACCTTGAACTGAGGAGATATAAAAGGCTGAATTTCGGGATCTCCTCAGCGGCGGAGGTATTCCAGAACACAATAAGAGAAATGCTGTCCGGCCTGCCTGGCGTACTTAACGTCAGTGACGATATCCTAATCCACTCCGCAACGGCCGCGGAGCACCATAAACACCTCCGAAGCACGCTAAAGCGCCTAAGCGAACACGGAGCGACCCTCCATAAGGACATGTGCCAGTTTTTCCAGCCCTCTCTGGAATTCTTCGGATATGTCTTCAACCAGGAAGGCATTCAGGTGGACCCGCGAAAATCGCATGCCATCAAAAGTGCACCAGCTCCTATGACACCCACAGAAGTAAGGAGTTTCCTTGGGATGGCCACCTACTGCGGGAGGTTCATCCCTGACCTGGCAACCCGGGCAGAACCCATCAGAGCTCTTACCCGGACGGACACCCCGTGGAAGTGGGGGAAACAGGAAGAAGAGGCGTTCCAAGGGATAAAAGATGCCCTGCTGGGTGAAGCGACGCTAGCCTACTTTGACCCAGCAAAGCGAACAGAAGTGCTAGTCGACGCGAGCCCGGTGGGACTCGGAGCTATCCTGGCCCAGGACCAAGAGCCCGGCAGATGGGCAGCGTTGTCGTTTGCCAGCAGGTCCCTCACACCCACCGAAACGAGATATGCACAAATAGAGCGGGAGGCACTCGCCATAAAATGGGCCTGCAGCCACTTCCACCTCTACCTGACAGGGCAGCCGTTCACGATGGTCACAGACCACCAACCCCTCGTGCCACTCTTCAAGGGGTCCGCCCCCCCATCCTCCACCGCGAATCGAACGGTGGGCCGTGCAGCTACAGCCTTACGAGATGGAGGTTGTGTACCGGCCAGGGGCAAAGAACCCGGCAGACTTCCTGTCCCGCCATCCAAGCAACAAGCACCCGATGAAGGTGATGAAGACACCGAACAATACATCAACATAGTATCCACGGCCGCCTGCCCGCGAGCCATGACCCTGGAAGAGATTCAAGAAGCCGCCAAGGATGACAGTGTATATTGTCGAACCCTCCAGGCCGTCCAAATGGGATCGTGGCAAGACTACCTGCGTCATGCGAACGCCTGGAGCCCGGAAGACAAGGAAGGACTGATGAAGATGTGGCGGGTATGGAGCGAACTCAGTGCCACAGGAGGTGGGCTCCTACTCAGGGGATCCCGGCTGGTCATACCTCGAACGCTGCGAGACCGCGCGACCCAGCTCGCCCACGGAGGCCATCAAGGGGCTACGAAGATGAAAGCTCGGATGAGGGAAAAGGTCTGGTTTCCTGAATTAGAACAAATGGTTGACGACCTCGTCCGTCGCTGCCCGTCTTGCCAGCTCACCGGCGCATTGGCCCGACCAATCCCAGTCATCACAGAAGAGGCATGCACCGAGCCTTGGTCCAAAGTGAGCGTACACTTTGGGAGTTTTCCGGACGGCCGACACACTCTGGTGTTAGTGGACGCGTTCTCCAAATACCCCGTTGTAGAGGTCGTAGCTTCGACAGCCTTCACTCACGTGCGCCCCAGCCTCGAGAAGGCGTTTGCAATGTTTGGGTTCCCTCAAGAAATTCGGAGCGACAACGGGCCACCGTTCCAGGGGTCAGAATTTGCCACATTCCTGCAACAATGTGGAATACGCCACCGGAGGATCACGCCTCAATGGCCCCAGGCCAACGGGGACGTAGAAAGGTTCATGCGGATGCTGAACAAGACATTCCGCATCGCCGCACTGGAGCAAGTTGATCCGGAAAAACGACTCCACGAGTTCCTCAGGGAGTACAGAAGCACCCCACACTGTACGACGTAACGAAGCCCTTGGTCACTGATGCTACAAGGCCCTAGGCGAGACCTAATGCCAGCCTGCCCCAGGGGGACGTCCCCGCCCCTAGACGCCCAAGCTGCACAAGACAGGCGGCAGCACCAGAACAGGCAAGCTAGCGTCAGGCGACGGGCCGTACCACGACGCCTTCGGCTAGGAGCAACCGTCCTCCTCAGAGACCGCCGGCCGGGAGGAAAGTTCAAAACTGCCTACGAACCAGGCACCTGGACAGTGGTGGCCAATCGCGGCCCCACGGTGACCGCAAGGAGGAGAGGAGAGGACGTATCGAGAAACATCTCGTGGTTCAAGGAGGTTCCTGCCGGAAGGGCCGGTGAACAAGATCCAGGACCCTCAGTAGTCCCAGTCAGGGGACTCCCCGAGACAGTAGAAGTCGAGACAAGGGACGAGAGAGGCTTGGAAGGGCCGTGTAGCAACACCATGCCCGACTCTCGCACAACCGCTGAGGGCGCCGGCCCTGAGGAAGGGTGCAGAGAACGACACACTCGGAAGTATGATCTACGGCCCAATCCTCGCTCAAGCCAGCGGCTGCGAGACTTCGCCTGCTGAAGAGGAGTACCCAAAGACTGAGAGATAAGTCAAGAACTGAGTGACTCACTGTTGAACTGACTGTTTGAGTTGTGGTGTGTTTATTTTAGTTTATTGTGTTCAAGGACTGAGTTGGGAAGGGATGTAGTAGGTAGCGCTCTAGTGTTGAGAGCGCGTGGGACGGAAGTCCCGGCACCACATCCGCAGGCCAGGCGTGGCCTGCGGGGAAAGAGATAATTAAACGGAAGGCGCTCGCTCGGGGCGGTACTTCCAATCAGACCCCGAGTGTGCAGCATCTCTGTCCCGCGCTGCGCTCCGGGGCTAACTGCGGCGTCACTACGGCCCAAGGTGGGGGCTCCACATTAGCAACACAACAATGTTCACATTCATATCAATTTTAGAAATCGTACAGCTAAATCGTAATGTATATCAGAATTAGGTGTATGGCAACAGAATTAGGTACAAAATATCAACATGGCAGAAAGAATATTCAAGAAGAGCACATGGAGTAAAGAACGCTACGCATAACACTTGGGCATATATACTCCATATGAATTACATAGAACAATTTCATATAAAAAAAATCTGGACACATAAGGCTATGACTATTTCCTAGGATTTAATTTTATGTAATTTTTTGTTATTTGGTTCATTGGTGAGTGAGCATTTTCTCTGATAAACTCCTTATGTGTTCAATTAATAGAGTACATTAAGTTTATATCTTTTCACAGTGTCATGAATTGATATGTAAAACGATGAGGTTCCCCCAGATGAAAGATGTGCAGTCCGAAATGAATTGGGGGTTTTGTACAATGATGAACAATGCTTGTACTAGAATTTTGGACTCTGGACTGATTTTTATCAAAACGAAGTCAAATCATGAACTCATGTTACAATTATAAAAAAAAGATAAACAAACTGAAGAATATTCTAGTAACTTGCTTTGCAAAAAGATTGTGAGTATTGGATTACAATTCACCACAAATGTTTTCACCCACCAGAAGTGCGCACTAGGGTCTATAGTGTCAGAAGACACAGCATATTTATTCACATAAGTAGTAACATGCAAAACATCCTATTAAATGTACTTTTAAAACCGCTCATTCTAATTCCGTCATTGCTGTATGTGCTACATGTACTGCCCCAATCCTACCCACCCTTAGCCTCACCACCGGCTTTGACCCCCAAATGATTACTGTTGAAATGCTGGGATTCGCCCAATCACCTCCCCCGCCTGCTACCTACTCTAATGGCTCACCACTGGCTGTCGCCTGCACATCCAGTGGACTGCTCATGTCCATGTCCAGGCACTAAATCTGTACTACAAGCCTCCATTTCCTCTTTTGAATTCTGTATCATAATGGTACTATATCTGTATTTAGTCACATTTTAAGGATTGGTGCGACCCCGAGGAAGATATATTCTGAGGGTCTTGTGAAGCCAAACAATATTGAATTATATTTTATAAGAACACCACCAGAACGTTTATGGTTTGATATCACCGCACTCTGTATAGTTCCCACAAGACAGGTGCTCAATCCCAGGGCCAACCGTCCAGAATGCCCCAATAATGACAAATATTACAACAAAAGGGGGAAGCGCTCTTACAATAGTGTGAGATCGAAAAATCTTCTGAAGAACAAGAATAAGGCCTGATATCCCAGAGAGAGCCCAAACTCAGAGTTACCTAGAATTTCAATAAATGAATACAAACATCACAAAACACAAGTAGTAAAGATGTTCATTCTTTATTTCTTTGCTTCAACTTTAAAATATGGACAAGGACACCGCCAACACGTTTCGTCCCGAAACATTGAGACTTCTTCACGGCTGATAAAAGACATATAAGACAAAACTTAAGCCAAACAAACTATACATAAGCTGCAAATTATAAACAATATGTGCACAATAAAGCGACATAAAAGGCAACAAGTTAAAAACAATATTGAACAGAAATTGAACAAAAAATATCCAATGCTAACACTAGGATGTTTGAGAACACCTCAAACAGAAACACTAGTGCACACGAACATCTTCAGTATTGTCACGTTACTCTGAATTCAGCCAGAAAAAGCTAATGAACTCAAAATTCAGAATATACTGTAATTGCATATCAAAAAGACTAAAGAAAACATTTATTCGTGAATTTGTAATTCAGAAGCTGAACACACCAACTATCTATGTGCACTCTAGTAACTCTGAAACAGCTATGGATTAATAAAATGCTTATTCATTCAAGAGAGGACAAAACATGTAATGAAACCAAAAGATTAAATTCATCCATGCCTGGCAACGGGTTTTCTATCACAGTAAAATATACTTGCATGGATAGTGCAGCACCTGGCAATTAGCCCAATCGTACAAATTCTGCTTACCACAGATGTCAAACATGTGCCGTTAGCCAATAAGATTTTTTTTGTAAGGCATTCTTTCCCATATTTATTCAGTGTACATTCCTTCAAGAACAATTGGGGGGCATACCGTATAAGCCCATGTGGCCATTTATATGTCATAAATCTTAATGTATTATAGTCATTATATTACAATTATATATAGCGCTTGAAATTGTAGCTTTAGTTGCTGAATATTTGTAATCTCAAATATATCGCCATCACTACTGGCGTTCTTGCTGCAACAGTGAAAATAACAGGGTTTGCAACCAGATGTACATCTGGCCCATAGTGTGTTGTTGTGGTGAGCTTTGGTTGATATCTGTAGACAGGAGGCCTATCAGCGTACAACCGCGCCATGACTGCTGTGCTGTATGAGCCAATCAACTTGGAAAGGGTAGAGGAGGTTGAACATATGATCTTGGGATGTACTTACTGTGATAACAAGAAAGGATTAGTGATGTGCTTTACTTGTGACCTTACAACATCCTTGTATATTAACCAAAAATCTATAATTGTATTCAATAAGATTCCTATTATGACTGTTCTAAAGCCTAAAATAGAAATGTTATGTGGTGTTGCTAAAGACCCCGAGGAATACCCTCAATTAGATTAACAATGGCAATCACTATATTTTGGTCAATCTCATCCTAAACCCTATATGGAGTTTTAAGAAATGTAGGCATACAGGTTCTCTGAGAATACCCCTAAATGAGAAGCAGTGGGGAAGCAGGTCCTTAGTGGCTTGCCAAAAGATTGTTCCACTGTCAAAATATACAACCTAATATCGACCTGGAGAAGTGTGTTTTTTAACCTGGTTTTCCTACAGACCTCCAGTGGGATTCCAATGAGGGCTAACTGGGGAAATAGATAAACAAGGGCGCAGATCACCTTTCAGTGAATATTACAGGTGACTAAACGCAGTGGTAAATACATATAAATGTATCGCATTCTTTGGGGTGTTAAATAAAGCAGATATTTTTGTAAATAGTTTGATTTCAGTGAATAATTAGGACATTGGACACCCAAGTAATGTGTGGACAGCATTTCTCAAATCCGCAGCGGCCTTGGCTCCCAGGATTGAGAGTGGAGACTGTATTCGGGCCGCGCTTATCAATTCCCGCTCACTGGTCAAGCATGCCCCAGACATCTATGAGCTTCTTCTTGATGAACAGTTAGATCTGCTATTTATAACTGAAACCTGGCTTAATGAGTTCTGTGCCCCAGTGGTTGAGTTAGCCATCCCTAGGGGTTACAAAATAGCGAGGGTTGACCGTAAATCTGGCAGAGGGGAGGGGTCGCTGTGGTGTATAGGGACACTTGGATTTTTCCAGCGAGGAAACTCTGGGCATAGTTGATGGGGAGGCTCTTGATTTCTCCATCATTTTGACACCACATTTTACGCTAGGCGGTACACTCGTGTATCGCCCCTAGCCCCCGGAGCATTTTTGAAAGCACTGGATGAAGTTATTGTTTCCCGAGCCTTACACTTTTCGAATTTCTTACTTCTCGGTGACTTTAATATCCATTTAGATTGCCCGGAGGCCAATGACTCTAGGGAATTAGTGGACTCGTTCAACTTAGCACAATTGTCCCAATGGATCAAATCCTCTTCCCATAAGGGGGTCATATGTTAGACCTGGTTTGCTCCAACTTTCCTTTGTCCATTAGGGACCCTCTCCAGGTCTCTTGGTCAGATCATTATCTGATCCAGTTTTCTTGGACTATTGCGAAGCCCCGTCCCCCTACAGCTACGGTCCTAGGCAGACCATCACGGAAGATAGATATCCCTGCTTTTTCTAGGGCTCTACTAGCTTCTCGGCCGACTGTCACCTCTAATCTAGAAGGAGTATTGGATGGTTTTGATAATTGGATCTCCCAAGGTATTAATTCCGTATCCATACCCCTCTCTAATAGGCGAGCGAGAAATGCTCCCTCAAAGCCTTGGTACTCGGCTAAACTTAGAGAGCTCAAGCAGGGTTGTAAAAAACTTGAACGCTGCTGGAGACTGGAGTATTGTCCCCTGGCCAAAATCACCCTTCGAAAGGCTCAGAGAGACTATTATGCAGCTATTGGGGAGGCGAAAAGCTGCTTTTACGGGGAGCGCATTGCTAAATCTAATAACAACTGCAAAGAAATCTTTTCGATTGTCCAGAGCTTTCTATCACCATGCGCTGAACATACTGCTCTGCCGGCTTCGTCTCAATGGTGTGAGGAGCTGTCATGTTTCTTTTTGAGAAAATACAGATTATCCAAGAGAGTCTGGGGATGGGATCCCGTGAGCAGGTAGTTTCCCACTCCCCTTACATTACAGCCCCTATCCCGGCAGTTTCCGCTCTGACGAACTTTTCTCCCATTGCTATGTCAGATTCACTGGCTATTCTTAAATCACTTAAGTCGGGCTCTCCCACAGATCCGTGTCTGGCTAGGGTTTTAGCAGGGGTTGCGGAGGTGGTCAACCTTGAAGTAAATACTATTGTTAATCTATCCTTACTGACTGCCACTGTTCCATTGAACTGGAAACAGGCTAAACTGTTGCCACTTCTGAAAAAGCCCAATCTAGATCCCACCAAACTTGCAAGCTACCATCCTATCTCTCTCTTACCGGCATTGGCAAAAGTGTGTGAAAAAGCTGTCTTCCGACAGCTAGACGCCTATGTTGAGTCATCTGGCATTCTCCACCCTGCCCAATCCGGATTTAGGGCTACATATAGTACTGAGACTGCGCTGGTCGAAATGTCAGAGGCAATTAGGGAATGCCTGGATGCGGGTGGCAGAGCGGCCCTGATTTTGTTGGACCTCTCTGCCGCCTTCGATACGGTGCCCCATAGACAATTATTGGCTCAACTTTCGAACATTGGCGTTTCAGGTCTTGCTTGGGACTGGCTTAAATCCTTTTTAGATGACCGCACCCAGCAGGTCTGGATGCCACCCTTTTCGTCGACTCCCAGGATAATGTCCACCGGAGTTCCACAGGGCTCTACTCTGAGCCCTCTACTTTTCAACATCTATATAACACCCCTGATCTATCTTGCGGAGGAGCTGGGAGCCAAGATCATAGAGTATGCTGATGATACCCAGCTCCTTTTTACCTGGAAGGATGATGACCTGTCCTCGGAAGTTGCCCAGAAATGCCTTCGACTGTTTTTAAATGGCTCGCACATGCTCAACTGAAGTGCAACGAGGACAAGTCGGAGGTCCTCCTGTATGGATCTTTCCCTCCTTCTTTCAGAGAGACCCTGTGGCCTTCAGACTACCCTCGGCCCAACTCAGTGGGCAATCCAGTGAAGAACCTGGGGGTCTGGTTTGGTGAGGACCTTAGGTTTTCCGCTCAAATTAAGAAACTTGCGGGGGTATGTTTTGGTACTCTCAAATCCCTTAGAAAGTTTTTTCGCCTGTTACCTAGGTCAGCGAAAGAAATGGTCACCCGTGCCCTTATTTTGTCTCGCATTGACTATGCCAATGCCCTGTACATTGGCATACCAGGCTACTTGATAAAAAAATTGCAGATAATACAGAATGCAGCCGCCAGACTTCTGCTGAACATTTCAAGAAGGTCTAGTGTTAGACAGCATCTACGTGATCTGCATTGGCTCCCTGTGATCCATAGAGTGCAATTTAAAGCTCTCACTCTGGCTCACAGAGCCCTGTATGGACTAGGGCCGATGTACCTCAGGAAGCGCTTTGCCTTTTATGCTCCTAGTCGATCTCTGCGCTCAGTCACCCATCGACGGGCGGTGGTCCCCGCTTCCGCAGGATGCGTCTGGGGGGTCACTCCCTCTCCGTTAAAGCAGCGTTGGCATGGAACTCCCTTCCTGCGGAATTGCGGAACACCCAGGATCCTAGGCTCTTCAAAAAACAACTAAAAACTCTTCTTTTTAATCTGCCCATTTAAATCCCTGCTTCACACGGCTATGGTCACTTCCCGCGCCGGGACACTCTTGAGTATCTGTGCGCGTTATAAGTGTATTATAACATAACATATAACATGTCAACGGAAAAGCCTGTGTTCATTCCTTGAGGTTACACAGAAGACAAGGCGAGGTGCACTATACGCCTGAAACAACCTTTATCGGTAAGCCTGTAGTGCATGTGGGTTGCATAGTATTGCACACTTAAGTCGGTTCCAAGGCAATCAGTGATTCTGCCACGTCACTCTGAAGAACTCATGTTGTAGTACTTCAAAAGGAAAGAGAATGAGAGCCAACTCCTGTTTGCTATGACATTGTTTTAATCTTTTAAAAGCACACTGTGACCTCTTTTGTGTAACGCTTCGAAGGTTAGTAGTGTAGGCACTTCCTCTATTAGAATATTCTACGCTACTGCCTGTTCCTCCAGGCTGTCAGCAGAATGTACAATCCATATGAGTTAGAGTTGAAAAATCACTCCCTGTGTATCCCTTGCAACTTTAATGGTCTTTGAGTGTCTTGCACATCTCCTTTGTACTCTTACTTGTAACCCCTTTGGTCACCAAACATAATTGTTTGCCAATAATGTCACAAACCGGCCCTATAACAAAGTTATAACTTTGGATTTTGTCAGCACGTTCCCAATGGACACCTCCAACCCTTATTTTTGAACACCAATATTCCCTCCCCCAACCCTACTGTTGCTATAATGGAAAATACACACAGAGGCAGACTTAATACAACTGTAAAAGTGTCGTTTAATCTTGGAAACACGTTCAACCCCAGATTATTTGAATCAAGAACTGGCACTGCGACCGTATATCCAAGTTTTCGTAGTTATAAATAGAATTATGACCACAAAAACGTTGGTGAACGAGAGACCTTCTGTGTTTAATTTGCTTCCACATTTTCCAACAGAGCTGTAACTCGTAATGCAATTTCAAAAGTACTATTAGCGTCACGAACATATCCCAGAAATGAATGTGACCCTGAAGAACAGTTTCTTCATAAAACGTCAACCTTTCAAATCGTCAGCGTTCGAAATGCATCGAAATGGGGCCAATGACTGCACCCTGCTTCAAATTACGTTGTGCCTCTACCCTCACTGGCTGTTTCTTTGTGTGGAGGACGTTCAGCGCGCGCGCGAGCACGACCGTCGCGCGCTGATCTCTTGATCCAGTGAGCTGGGATTTGTTTGCAGGCTTTCTGCTTAGACCTTTTGTGTATTTGTTCTTCTCAAGGCCACTCGGTTGGACTTTCTCTCTTCAGTTGATAAGCCGAGGGCACAGTGGACTGACGGTCATGCCGGCGAGGACAGTAGAAATACTGAGCGAATATTGGTCCCACTGATCTGAAGTTACTGGGTCACTGTGTTCTAAGCCGCTGGCGATTACAGTCTGGTCATCTGTGGTGGGCTTCGTGCTTCTTTAAAACGGCAGTAAATTATGTTTTATATGAATAAATACCACCAGTATTCACAGCAAAATGTGCCCTGATAACATATAATAGTCCTCATTATAAATATTTAATTTCAACGGCCGAATTAAGGGTGGGGTGTTTCATACAGAGATTTCAGCTGCTGATAGCACCCATGGCGAAAACTAGGTGCTAATTGGCGCAGAAACATCTATTCCACATTTTATTCCCCCAAAACTTGTAATTCCTGTTATTTTCCCCAACTCTAGAATTACCGGGATCCTCAGCAATGGTAAATCTGCAGTGGGGATATAATGGAGAGTATTGCCTGCCAGTCGCAAGAGAGCCATTATCCGGCTATTTGTATAGACCTTTTCTGTATTTGTTCTTCTCAAAGCCACACCATTGGACTTTTTCTCTTCAATTGATTGGCTGAGGGCACAGTACACGTGGACAATAGAAATACTGAACAAATGTACCACACTAATCTGAAGTTACTGGGTCACTGTTCTAAACCACTGGTGATTACAATCAGAAAGGCTGCAGTGGGCTTCGGTGCTTCTTTAAAAACCACGCTGCAACGTAAATTATAAAATGAATTAAGTAAATTAAAAAAAACTTTGGCCCTAATTTAGAGTTTGGCAGAAGGGTTTCTCTGTCACAAATGCGACGGATATCATGCCTGCCATGTTACCAGTGATTTATCTCCTAAGCCCTAAGGCATTTATAACGAAGCGGATGCAGAACTTTAAATGGGCCTGTACTCACCGGTACTGAGTACCAGCACTTCTCAGCTTTCTCCCCTTAAGTACAGCAACTTCTCCTTGTGTCAAGTGAGTACCGGTACTCATTGAGGCAAGCTGGGGTCGGGCTCTGAGGTATAGGTTACGTGCAGCACAGGTGCTGCTGAATAGTACGCTTTCAGAGGGAGTGTGACTGTGAGGCGCCTTGACAGTCAACAGTGAGTTATTCCAGCGTTAGGTTGCTGCTGCGGCCTTACACTCTAACAGCCCAACGGGAATAAGGAGATGTGGCCTGACGGCTAGAGCTCCCGACATTGGAACTGTTGCTGCCAGTTAGAGTGTAAGGCTCCAGCGCTAGAATACACTCGCCATTGACTGTCCCAGTGCCGAACACCTTTCGGACAAGTTCGGTTCAGGTGTACAGTGCGCAATTGATACTTTTTTTGCGTTTATATAGCGTACACTTGGAGCAAGGGTATTACAGCATTTTTAATGAGCATGCCAAGTTCTACATTAAAGCATACTTTATTTTGTTTTTGCGGCACAGGGACGTGAAATCCCAGCGTCCTTCAAAATCCTGTGAATCTGGGAAAATCGCTTAATCTCTCCGTACCATAAAAACAAGAAAAAGGCATGCTTTCATGTAGAACTTCTGCTTCTCAGGTAAATAGCTTTAATGCCCTCTGGCCAAATTTCCACCATATAAAACTGCAAAAAATACCAATTAAGCCCTGCACATATGAGGCGCACTTGGCTGAAGGATACTACGGCAGATATTGTTTTAACTCCTGCCTCAAAGCCACGCCCTCAGACACACCCCTACCACACACTCAAGACCCATCCCAATCAATATGGTGAGTACCGGCACTTCTCTTTTTCCATTTAAAGCACTGAGCAGATGGGATAGCATCATGTGTGTGACAGGGTAACCAGCCTGCAAAACTCTAAATCTGGCTTTAAATCCCGATTCCAACATGCACACTATTCCGTACCATGGTAAAGGTAAAATCTGCTGCAAATGGCAGGTGCAAAGTGCGAAAATTCTGGTATCGGCACCCTGAATTTATATAAAATTTAGGCATAATTCCCCATTCCAAAGTGGCAAACTCGAAATCAGGAACACATTGCGCATTGCCTAATTAATGCACCCAGTGGTAAGAGTAAATATTGAGTGCACAATCGAATCTTGATTGCACAGAATTGAATGCAAGGAACTCCCTGAGGTTAATTACATTAATGCCAAGTGGCTGATGAGATTTCACTCCCGTTTACACGTGTGCAGAACATGGAGACCACTGCACAGAAAGAGCATTTGTGCCATTTGGATGTTCATCATTCCAGTTTTGTGCTAATATTTAGCACTAGGAAATCCATGTTCTTACCCTTGTCAGCTATGGACCTATCTTACATATGGGTACAACAATCAATTAAGTAGCACTGACGTGCTAAAGCAGGAGAAGACTGGTGCACAGACCGAGGTTAACCTCATGGCATCCCTTGATGACCTCAGTAAGATGCTAGAGGAAGACAGTAGAGTAGCCCTTATTCTTTTGGACCCCTCTGCCCTCTTCAATACAGTATCATGTTTTATTCTGCTAGACTGACTTTCGGCGGTTACAGTGAAAGGCTTGGCTTGAAAGTGGTTTGCATCTTTTGGGAAGGACTATGCGAAGACTGCCTTGATTCCTCTGCCATGTCCCATTTTTAGGTCGAGCCTCGAGTAGCGCGCAAGCGCTGCTTAGAGGCGAAGACTTAATGTAAGCGGGTTTAAAAGCAGTCCCAAAAACGCTCGTGCGTCGTGGCTGGCCTTTTTGGGATGGGTACGCGCGGCAAACATGTGTTTCCAATTATCGTGCCCAGACGCGGGCGCGATAAGTGGAAACACATGTCTGCCGCGCGTGCACATCCAAAGGCCAGCCACGACGCACGGCGTCTGGTCAGCTGAGCGTCTCGTCAGCTGAGCAGGCTGCCGCGCTCGCTCGCCCCGCTCCTCTGTGGTGCGCGCGCACCACTCGCGGGCTTGTTACCCTTTTGTTTTGGAAGGAGGAGAGTTCAGCCACTTGAAAGGCAGATACCCCCTTTGCCAGCAAGCCGCACCGACCTATCGCCGACCGCTTCCGCTTGCCGGGGTGGTACTGCCAAAGCCAAGCACTTGCAGGCTGAACTCTCGTTTTTGTTTGCCAAAGCTGCTGCCGATTTTGTTGCCACCTCGCTTGCCAGTACTTATACGGTGCAGCACGCAAAGGCCTCACCCACCACTCCTTGCTACGTCGGGAAATGCCGGCGTTGGCTCCCAAACACTGCTCTCGGAGGCCGGCGGCAGGTAGGCTGTCGGCACGGGGCAGCGGGTGGATGGGGGAGTGTCCAAACTAACAGAGGAGCGGAAGAGCAGTGTGGGAGCATAGGGGAGTACTGGGATGCAGGAATGGAATGCAGGAGGCACGGAAGTGGCAGGAGAGCATGCGGAGTGTGGCTGCGGCTAACCGGACCTTTATGACGCTGCTGCTATCCACTCTGCTTCAAGGACCCCCATTGCCAGTGCCGAAACATGGGGCCAGGCCCACCCCAAAGGTAATGCATTCGCACCCCAGATCCTGTCATGAGTAACTCATCCAGTCCAGGTTTTTTATTTGTATTTTGCAACTTGGAGTCTTGATTTTATAACAAGACAAATATGACTTCAATTCCCAGAAATACATGGAATGAATGAGCTAACCACACATGCAACAGAGCCACTTGAGAGCTCTGGCCTGCTGCTAGCCTCATTGATGCTACCCTCACTCATATTACCCCTCACACCATTACCCCACTATCAACCCCACTCTACCTCTACACGTACTCACACCAGGGCTCTACCTTCTCACATAACCACCCCTCCACACTGTCTCCCTAGCTTACATCACCCATCACTGTTAACCTGCACCTAAACCACCATCTCATGACCTGACCCTCCCACCCCGACTATCAGCAGCTGTTTCTCCTTGTACAACCACCAGTTTGGTTACCAGATGAATGACTGTCATCAGGAGCATCATTTCCCGGTCCTAGGATTCTCTTTCAAAACCTACTGCACTCTGGGAGTTGTATTTTTGGTTCACTTCACCCAAGTCATTGAGGCTTACACACCTGAAAACAGTCATTTGAAAAGTGAAAACGAGGACTGTTACACAGCGCCCCAGTGAGAGGAGTCACCTGGCAACTTAACCACCAGCCTCACACTACCAACTGTTCCTTAGTTCACACTACCCACACCTTCAGTCTCATCATTCACTCACTCTTTCACCCCTGCCCTTCAAGCACACTACCACCCCATTGCTAGTGTGTTACCTCACCAACCCTCATACTCACAACGCCACCCTTCACTCACACTACTACCCCATTGCTAGTGTGTTACCTCACCAACCCTCATACTGTCACTCGCTGCCAGCCCTGCCCTTACATCCGTCACTCACACTAGTACCCCTGCCGAAGCAACACAGAAGACAAGGGAAAGCAACACGGAGGCCAGGGGTGGGGAAACAACACTGAAGGGGGTAGGGGAGTGACACAGACAGTTGACATGGGGGCGGGTGGAAGCAACAAGGAAGGCGTAGGTGGGGGAAGCAACGCAACATAGAGAAAGAGCAATGTGGAGTACAGTTGGGAAAGAAAAGCACACATGTGAGAGACAGCAACATGGAGCTGGTGGGGAGAAGCACATGGCGAGAAAGCAAGGCGGGGAGAAGTACACTAGGGCGAGCGCATCATAGAGGGGGCAGTGGAGAAGCACATGGGTGAGAGAGGGCAACACAGAGCATAGAGGAGGGAACAACAGAAGTAAACATGGGAGACAGCTGGAAAACACAGGCTCGCTCATGGAGTGTTTAACCAAAAAGAACAAAAGTAGTGCTTGAAAAGCAAGCATTGGGAGGACACAAGTAATTGGGCCATGCTACACAAACCAAGACAAATAAAAAGCAAGTAAATCAGAGTGACAATAAAGCTAATCAATGGTAAGAAATGAACAGGCTCTAAGCCCACTGTAAGCTGAAACAAACAGACAACTTGTGCTGCCTGGCAGGCAAGTACTAATCATACGTACACAGACAAAAACTACACAACAACTGCAGACATAGAGAGTGTCCAGATCATGTGTATAGACACAGAAACTGCCCATCCAGAGGGGCAGATAGAGAAACATCTTGAGCTATGCATGCACTGACAAAATTGTCCAATCACTGGAGCTGACCTAGAAACTGCCCAAATCATATATTAACATATTAAAACTGCTAACCACAGGTGCAGAGACAGAAACAGCACAAATCGTGGGTACAGAAACAGAGATAAATAATTATTGGCAAAGATTACAGGTCTGTTGTTAGACCCCAGCCATATGCGCTTTGTCAATGCTTATTTTGTTTTATCATGGTTTCTGCAAAACCTTATGGTTGGAGAAGCTGCTGGGTCCCTGACAATGTGAAACAAGCATTGGCATAGCTAATACGTCTCGCCTTTGGGACCTTATACGTTTTTAGCCATGCAACAGTTGATGTTGTTGCACCAAGGATATTGTGCTGCATAACTAAATACTTATAAGGTCCCAAAGCGAGACCTATTGGCTATGCCAATGCTTGTTAAACATGTGACCAGGTAGGGCCCTTTAGAAATCTTGTACCCTGACTACCACTACATTGTTAGTTTATTCATAATAGGTCAATAGGACCACTATGTCAACTTGATCTCGTTATAGCCTTTAGCTCTCCACTAGTATGGTAATGCCTTCTCGTTGCCAGTTCCCTTAAACCATATCTCTATCCCAACCATAGCCTTTTTGCTAACCCTTGGATTTACCTAACCTACACAACTAACTCTTACATTTACCCTACCCTTAGCCATACTCTTATCTAACTTTGACTTTAACTCTTACCCTAACCCAGACCTAACTCTATCGCTTCTCCCGATATGACATTGCTAATGTAAAGGTTGGAGATGTGAATGTTCTTTCAAAATGTAATGACGAGGTAATTGTGCACAACAATTCCTCCAGATCTAAGGAATGTTTTTAAAACTAGTATTGTTAAAACTAAGTCTAAGGCAACTGACGTTCGTTTCATTTCCTGCATCGGACTTTTGAAAGTAGATACAAATGAATGTGGCTGCCCGCGGTCCACGCAGGGGGCCCCCATAGGAGGGCGGCCACCTTAGTGCCACATGATGGCACACGCCTACAGCCTAGTGTTTGGGACCCTCTCTGGGTCCGGCGCGTCCCGTGCCATTTCCGGTGCGCCAGTGGGTGGGGAGCCAGGTATATTTACCTCTCCCGCCCACCTGGCGCTCTCTTTCTTGCTAAACCTTCACACCGTTTAGACGTGTCGTCGTCGGGTCAGGAGCTGTTCCTTCAGTAAGTCAACTACCCCCCTCCCACCCCAGCTTCCCCTCAGTGTATTTGGCGACGCACGCCCGGCCATTGCCGGGGATGCAGTCTGCCTAGGGGGGGGGGGGTGCAGCTCCCGAAAATCAATGTAGACTGCAAGTAGACTGCAGCCAGGGGGGCCCGGTCCCCCGCGATGGATATGTACGGGGGATTTCGAAGCAGGTGCCCGGGTGTGCAGCCTCGGTAGGGATCTGAGGCGGGCCCGTGTAGGTGATTACGGCGTGTGGCGCAGTAGTAGAGCGCATGCCTTGCAAGTATGAGGGCCCGGGTTCGATCCCCGCCTTCTCTGCGGTTTTCATTTAGGGGCCCAATTTGAACGTGCACCGGGTTACCGATGCAGTCCTTCTTTCATCAGACGACGGGATGACGGGGTAGGTACAACCGTTTTAGACTTCACGCACAGGCGCCCCCTGCCCATACTTTCTATGCAACCCACAAGGCGGGAGGGCCGGGCGGGGGCTGGGCCGATGCCGGCCTCCCGCTCAGCTCCGCGGGCCTGGGCCAGGCGTAGTTGGGGGATGGGGGGGGGGCAGAGTGCGCAAGGGTCCCAGGTACTGCTTTGGGTGCAGCCTAGCCTCGCCGGTGAAGCAGGGGGCAGGCGGGGACAGCCGGGAGGTCTCGCGGCTGCTGCCTCCGCTTTCTGGGTGCTAGTTGTGCAGTGGGGGGGACGTGAGCATCGCAGCGCTCTCTACGCCTGCGGCCATTTCCCTCCTTTTGACCCGGACCGGGTGGGCCGCCATATTCCCGTGGCCAGGTGGTGGGGGGGGGGGGGTCAGGAAAGTCGCGTCGCCCCCCCTTTCCGCTCCCGCTTTCCTCTACTTGGATCAGGGTTTCCGGTTGCGGGGTGGCCCGCTCAGGGGTCACCGCGCAGATGCGCTGCCTAGATAGAGCCATTCCGGAAGGCAGCGAGCATGGCAATGCCCCTGATCTCCCTCCGCTTTAGGCTATCCCGTCACAGGGGCTGGCCTCTATATCTGGCATCGTTCTTCGGCTCATGGAGTCGCAACCCTCGGCAAGGCAGGATATTGCTGAAAGTGGCAGTCCCTTTAGGGTGGAGCATTTACGGCTGCAGGGTGGTTTCGCCTTAAGCGCACGCTATTTACGTGGGGTCGTTCGGGAGCAGTACCCCACGGGGAGTTCATATCCCCCCCCCCTTCCATTGATGCTAAGAGCGGCTGCAGCCCTGCCATTGCACGGGGGGGGGTGAGCCAGGGGGTGGGGAGGCGTTTGATGCAGCTCCCCCAGTCCGGTGCCTGGGCAGGGAGATGGGGCTCGCGGGGCAAGGCTGCCAGTCGGGAACCGGGGTGCAGGTTCGAGTCCCGGCGTAGGAGCATCATCCTGTGATTCTGGGCATGCCACTTGTTCCCCACGTAGATTAAACCTTGTTAGTCCGACGCGGTAAGGTAGTCTGGCGTCCCCGCCCCAGCCGGGCAGAGTTGGACTAAGGCGCAGTGTGCCTGGGGTCTTCCTCGTCTGTCAGGTGGTGGTGCAGCACCTAGGGGGGCGGGGGGAGGCGAGGAGCAGGTTCCAGTAGGTACAGAGTATGGGGACCATGCTCGTGGGGCTCCTCTCTGCACGCTACAATTAATGATTAGAGGGTAAGGCACAACCTGTCAAGGGGTTACAGGGGTAGGTCAGGGCAGTACCTAAGTGAGTAGCGATAGCAAGGCCTCCAACTAGGATGAAGGTGTGTTAGAGGGGCGCTCCTTGTGCATTGGAGGGTATTGTGCTTTAACGCTTGTTTTGTGTCTCCAGCTAGCGGTGCTGATTAGCCCATCTGGACCGGCAACTTGGTGAGCGGGCACGCGCTGTCCGGCTTGTCCCCAGCAGGTACAGGGTATAGGAGCACACACCCAGCGGCGCTAGCGGCAGCGTAAAGAGGGTTACCACAGGGCGGGGGAAAAATCGGGTAAGGATTGTAACCAATTATCTATTACAGGAGCAATGCGTAGCTAAGAGGAGCGAATCGAGACCAGTCGGCAATCGCGCAGGAGAGTGGATTTACATTGAACGGGCACAGGTATGAATAATAATGGCGCGTGTGAACGAGGAGGAGGCTAGGGACAGCCCAGCATCCGAACTCCAGGGTGGTTGGGCAAGAGTGCGAGGCAGAGGCAAAACTAGGTCGGGTGGGCAGCCCGTCAAGGCCAATGCACTATGATGGCATAGGAGCAGGGATTCAATGACTAACGTTTCCTTTTCATCTTCGCACGCAGAGTAATCGTCGAACTTTCAGTAGGGCGAACGCCAGCATCAGGTCGCGTCAAAGTCAATCCACCTAATAAGTAAGTACAGGGTGGAGGGGTGTGGAGCAAGGACGTGGTGAACACAAGGGACACAAAAAGGGGCCAGTTAAGGCAGCATTGGCGCAAGTGTGGTGCATTTTCTGACACGCAATTTTTTCTCCTCAGATTGGTCTCAGTGGCCTCCGTTTTCCAAAGAGCGACATGGATAGCCAGGGTTCCCCCCCCCTATTTTCGCAGATGTCCCAGGTGGAGGTTTCGCTGCCAGGCACGTCGCAGGATGCGCAATGGGCGGCGTTTATGCAGTTGGCCAAGACCAAGGGGTTGGCATGGGCAAAAGGGATCTTGAACTCGAATGAGCCAGAGGATTCCGGGGTCGTCGTCGACGGTCCTGTCCCTGTCCCAGAGCAACAGCCGAGCGCGGATGCAGGGCCTTCCAGGCCGAAACGGGCTCGCAGGCCGACTAATAAGGACTTTCCCGCCGATTCGCCGGCCCCCAGAGGTAGAGTGCAATCAATCCCCCGAGAAGCCGCTCCCCTGACGTCCACTCCCCCTTGCCCGGCGCTGGGGCCAGTAGCCATGACAGACAGTAATGCGATCTCAGCAAACACCGCTACCATGGAGAAGATGGGTAAGCTCATGGACACAATGATGAGTTTCATGGCGGATTTTAAATCCTGTATCGCAGGGCATGGCCCCCGCCGATTCACAGTAGCCCTAACACTGGGGGGGGAGGGGGGACAAGCAATTGCAAGAGTGTGGGCGAACCAGTCAAGCGAGCCCCAATTACAATGTGTCGTACCAACAGCTTCAGTGCCGGCAATTACTATGGATGTGGTCAAGTCACCTGGGCCAATCTTAACAACAGTAGCTTCAGGAGGGCAAAGCAGTGCACCAGCGCCCGCCAGCGCTCTTACCCCTATTCCCCCCCTAGTTCAGTCTACGGCAATTGCGGGCACGCCAGCCCCCCTCCGGCTGCACCCCCCGCTACTCCTGCTCAGGGCTCCGCACCCACTGCCGCCCCCGGGGACTCCCAGAGGGGACAACTACCGCCACCAGTCACCCCTCAGCCCATCACTGTCGCACCCCTGCTGTCGGGCCCGCCGCCAGCCACCCCGCTGCCCATCACTGCCGCCCCCTGCTGTCGGGTCGCTGCTCCTTAGCGTGGCAGGTCCCCCTGGTGGCCAAGGAAGGGATTTGGCGGCGGGATTTCATAGATATATTTACTCTTTTAAAGCATGGGCAAGATGGGCTGGACACGATGAAAATGGGTGGGAAAGACGAGGACAAGAAGTTTAAGTACCAGACTTGGCCGGACAAAACAATCGAGAACTGGCTGGAGGCTTTCTCAATACTGGCGGTAGTTATAATGGAGAAGTGCTGAGCGGTGGCCAGTGACCCGAGGTGTCTCGACTGACTGATTGCAGCGACTGAGACGGGCTTTGTGTTTGTGGACTAGTACACGTACACAGTGTTTGAAGCAGTTTTTTACGGGGTTGCAGGTATGCCGAAGATGGGCAACCACCCGGTTTGACAAACAGAGGAAAGTGGTGTAGTGAGGACACTGACCTTAACCCTGACGAAATTGCCGCAAGTCTACATAGGCAATGAAACATGTTGGTTTTAATTGAGCAGACACACAGCAAGGAATAAAGTAGTTCAGCTAGTGGTTGTCTAGCCCGTTTTTAGATTAGGTATACCGGGTTTTCTATGTTAGATCCCGGTTTCCTTTATAGGGTTCACTTATACTGCACTGAACACAAACAGTTTCCGTTCTTCTTCTTTTTTCCTCACACTTTATTTGACTCACAAGTTGGCAGTTGCTAATGATGAGAACCTGAGGATACAGGCGAGTACCAGTCTGTAAACTCCCATGGTGTTACTCCCGTGAGGCACTGCCTTCTTTTTCCCACTTCTTTTCACCCCTCCTCCTTGTCACGCTTGTAGGGGGGTCACACCAGCAGACACAGTACGAAACACTAGGTTTTAAAGTAGTGATCTTAGTCACTCTATGGCAGATGGGAGACACTGATCCACTGCAGTGTCACACAATATTGTGTGCCTGAGAAAACATATGGTGGACGCCCACAGGAGTCCAGACAGCTGATAGAACAGGTCCTTTTTTGTATTGAATAATGGAGAAGTACCCAGAATTGGGCCCGGGCTTGATACAGTATTCTAGGACCATTCATAACGAGGCCATCAAGTGGGGAGGCTTGGGCTGGTTTAACTATGACAGGGAGTTCCGAAAAAAGATGGCCATGTGCCCGGAGATGGGTTGGGACCAGAAAGAGGTCCAATTATGGATGGAACACATGGGCAAACACACCCCGCAGAGCAAAGAGTATCAGACCAAATACCAGGGCGGGCACTCAGCGGGAAGGGGTTTGTTTCAGGCGGGGAGGCGCAACTTCAAACAGTGTAACCACAAAGCCCAGAGGAGATCTGGGGTAAGGGAACGAGAGGCACAGGGTACTGGGAGCCGGCAGCCTCCATCCTAAACTAGTAAACACAAATGGGGCCGCTCCCAGCTGACTGTTCTAGATGCTACAGTGTCTTATAATGTGAGTGTAGGCATCTCACAAAAAGTGAAGGGCTGGTCTCACACACCACCTGGTGTCATGCTTCATCATAGACCAGTCCTCGCCCTCTAAAAACTTGGTTTGATAGAGGGCGGGCATACACCTGACGACAGGGATGCACTTCTAAACTAAGTGGGGGCCCATACATACAAAAAGTGAGTTAAAAGGCCATTATAGATGTCAAATTAATTTTAATGTGGATGGCATCTATATGGTATTTAAAAAGAGTGGTCGGTGTATTGGGGATTCTATTGTCCCCCCACCGAATTCAATGTGGTCAACATTTTTCTGCCTTGTGGCCCGGTGGGCTCTGCGGCATTCATCAGGACCTAGAAGGAAAATTTGGCGGGCTAAACTCTTACCAGATTATGGTGAAAGAGTTCCCACTGTGTGGGGTGAAAAATCACACTCCACTGAAAACGGCCTGGTACTAAAGCCTGTAAGAGAAAATAAAAATAAAAGCAATGTACAATCAACAGGTAGCATCTATATACAATGTGGAAGCGACTTGCAGTCAGCCACATGCGTCAAACAGTATCGTGAGTGACTATAAGTGCAACAAAAGTGTCAGTCATAGGTGCACTTAGAAGTTTATATGGAGACAATCATCTCCACAGTGCTTACCCTAATGCTGGGACTACGTGCCCCATAGGAGGGGTAAGTGTAGCAGACCCCTTTGGTCGAGCTGTAGGTAATGAGGAGAAAAAGAAGAAGAAAATTGGACCGCGTGATTTATCAAGGTAGGTAAATCTATGGAAATAAATTCAGAGGTTCGATGGTACCTCATGGGGACGCGGGGTTAACGAAAACAAACAGAGCAAACTAGTCATCCATTCACACATTCACACCCTTACTGTTCCGTGGTATGTCCTCCACGTTTACACCTATGTGTGCTCTCTTCCCCTCCTCGGCGGTAAATGTGTTGATCAGACATCGGCTATTTATAGTGCCTACAGCTGGAAATTAGTGATGTTAAGCAGTTTAATTGGCCTCAGGTGTCTGTTATGACCACCGGATCCGGTGTCACAACCTGGCGATGTCTACACGCCCGCCGTAGTGCCTGAACTGCCTGATGAACCAATGGCGGTGGTATGCCTAAATAAGGGCATCCGGAGACCTGGCCGGAGGCTGCCTGTATGTCCAAATCACGGAAGCCGGGCTGGCGTGGCCTGGAATGGTGCCAGTACGTGCTCAGAGTACCGGGCGTGGCGCCCCAACGTGCGCATGCGCATGAGAGCAGTGTGATAGAGGTGCGCTTGCGGTCAAAATACCTAAGTGGCAGCGCATATCCAGAATTAAGAAAGGAAAATGAAAAATCGAAAACGGCACTTATGCCGTGCGGAGCTAGCGCCATGTGTGTGGTTTAAGGCGAAAGCAGGATAACAAAAAAACACGAGCAATAGTAATTTCACTCGTATACGGCACAATATTTGTCAAAGGGCAACGTAATCCGTTACACCCCGATCAGATCACAACTATGCATGTGGCCATGGTGTCACGCATAGTGTGAAAAAAAGCGAGGGGGGCATTACAAGTTGATTTGGGTATAGAGGGGCAGGGACAGTGAGTGCAAGATCATACACCACGTCCATGTCAAAGTGCTCTTGTTGACTATATTCGAAGTGGGCTATCTCAAATATCCTGTAGACATGGAACATGTCAATTGAATGCTCAAATGCTGTCTATTGAGCCAATTGAATCCACGGAATCTCATCATTGAGCCCTTTCTTCCAGGGTGCGCACAGGGGAGGTAGCCAGAGGGGAGGCTTCAGACGCACGTCCCCAGGGACTTGCAGGTTGTTTCATGCCGGATCCTGCTCCTGGGGCAAAACATGTAAGTTCACGCACACCTGCAACAAGTGTGGAGGTCCCCACCCGGCAGCGTCCTGTTATAGCAAGCAGGAGCAGCAGCCACCTGGCAAGAGCAAGCAGGACATCTGAGGGTTACCTGGTCATAACAAACACCCCCCCCTCCTCCTCTGGCGCCATTACACAGCTCTCACCTTGTTCTTCCTGCCCCCCCAAATCTGGTTGGCCTCCCGCCCCATTCAGACAGCATCCCTGCATCCATGTGTGCAGTCAGGGGCCCTTCTCCGGTAGCCCTGGACAACCTCACACCATTACTCAGGCGGTATCCCAACAAGCGGGATAGTCAGCTGCTGCTGGCTGGTTTTACGGAAGGATTTAAGATCCCCTATGTCGGCCCCCTGGTAAGCAGGGAAGCAGACAACCTCAAATATGCGAGGGAGCGTCCGGCAGTAGTACAGGCCAAGGTGGAAAAAGAACGGGCCCTAGGTAGGGTAGCTGGCCCCTTCCCCCGCTAGACAACTTTGTTGTCTCCCCCCTGAGGGTGGTGCCCAAGAAGGAACCGGGTTCATTCAGGTTGATTAGCCACCTGTCATACTCGGAGGGTGAATCAGTGAATCATGGGTTGGAGGAGGGCACCTGTTCTGTGACTTATTGCACCCTGGATGTAGCATTAGACTTGGTCAGGAGGGCGGGTAAGGGGGCTTGGCTAGCCAAAGCCGACATCGAATCCGCCTTCCGTTTGTTACCGGTCCACCCGAGTAGCCAGCACCTACTAGGCTTCAAACTTGAGGACAGGCACTAATACGACAGATGCATGCCCATGGGATGCGCAGTCTCCTGTGCATATTTCGAGGCCTTCAGCTGCTTCTTGCAGTGGGCACTCCAGGTGACTTACAATGTGAAAGGGGTTACCCACTACTTGGACGATTTTCTTTTCATTGGGGGTGAGGGCACGCAGGACTGCAGGAATGCTCTCAGAGACTTTGAAAAACTATCCAATCACCTGGGGGTCCCACTTGCACCAGGGAAGACTGAGGGTCCGGCGCAGGTCCTGACATTCCTGCGTATAGAACTGGACACCATTGCTGGTGAATCTAGGCTGCCAGCAGACAAGGTTCAGGAGTTAGCTCAGCACATCCAGGTAGCCATGGTACAGGATAAGGCCTCATTGGGATTCATCCAGAGCTTGTTGGGGAAATTGAATTTTGCTGCAAGAGTGATACCAGATGGAAGGGTCTTTGCAAGGAGGTTAGCCAGGGCCACTGCCAAAGTTAAGAAGAAGCACCATATGGTAAAGTTGAGCAAAGGTATGAGGAAAGACCTCAGCATGTGGGCAGAGTTCCAATTTCAATGGATCAGTCATCTGGAGAGATCCCTGGGCGGGCAGTCCTGAGCTTTCCCTGTTCACGGATGCAGCAGGCAGGGAGGGCTTTGGTGCTATTTTGGGGAGCGAGTGGTGTGCTGAAAGATGGCCCAATTCATGGCACAAAAGAAAGATCACGGCCAATGTAACTGTTTTGGAACTATTTCCAATTGTGGTCGCTTTTCATCTCTGGGCTAAGGTGCTGGCAGCAAAAAGGGTGCTTTTCTGGTCAGACAACATGGCAGTGGTGCAGGCTATCAATACTCAATCGGCGAACTGTCCCTTGGTGCTGTGCTTGTTGAGGGAACTGGTACGGGCTTGCTTATACAATAATGTGGAATGCAGGGCAAGACATATCCAGGGGGTGCAGAATATAGCAGCTGATGCTCTCTCTCGTTTTCAGTGGCGCCGTTTCCGGCAGGCGTGGCCGAGAGCGAGAGAGGAGATGACCCCTTTCCCACCGCACCTCTGGTTCCTACTCAAGTGGAACAACGACTGAGGGAACTAGGCGAACTTTCCTTAGCACCCAGGACCAGGAAGCGTTACAAGGCTTCTGTTGTGATGTTCTGCTCGGTGGTGGGGGCCTGGGAGGAAGGGGGGGGACATCCTTGGAGCACAGGGTACAAACCTTTATCGTGTGGGCCAAGGAACAGGGCAAGAGCCACTCCTGGATCTCAGGCCACCTGGCAGCAGTAAGCCATTATGCTAAGTTGAGGGGCAGGACGATCCTACCAAGTCTTTCCTTATCAGGGCGGCACTAAAGGGCTGGGCGAGGGGAGAGCCCCGGGCCCCGAATATCAGGTCCCCTATCGAGTTTAAGACAATGCGGGACCTGATTGACTGTGTACACAGGCCAACCTTTTCTGCTTTTGAAGCCGCCATTTTCTCAGCAACATTCAGCCTGGCATTTTTCGGGGCCCTGAGAATTAGCGAATTAGTGGCTAAGTCCAAGAAAGATACATCGGGAGCAGCATTAAAGGGACAGGACGCAGTGCTCTCTGGTGCTTCCCTTAAAATTCTAGTGAGAAGATCTAAAACGGACCAGGCGGGGTAAGGGAGGGTGATCTGGTTGCACCAACTGGGGGATAAGAGGTATTGCCCAGTGGGTTTGGTCGCCTCCTACCTGGCCCTTCGCCCTTCGGGAGAGGGTTATTTACTGATTCATGCTGACAGCACGCCCCTTACTAAATTTCAGTTTGAGCAGGTAATGAAGTCATGCTTATTAATGTCAGGCAATGCGGGTCCTGGTAAGCGCTTTTGCAGTCACTCTTTCAGGATAGGGGCAGCGACTTCAGCATTTAAGGCGGGCATGTCAGCGGACCGCATCATGTAGGTGGGACGATGGGAATCCCAGTGTTTCAAACGGTACATCCGTCCGTAAGCCACAGAGGGGAGTGGCCTGAGGACATGATAAGTGAATTAGGTGCAGTGCGAATTTAGAGTATACCAAAGGCAACCTTGGGCTGCACCAGATGTTTTGTGGGTGCAGTGTGTATTTTGTGTAAACTATGTGCAATCTTGAGTAGTTGTATAGAATTGTGTGCAGTGCTTCAATAAATGTGTTTTGCAACCAGGCATTTCTTTATTTTGACAGGATCAAAGGTCTGGGTGATTGGCGTCTCGAGAGTGGCACGATGGGCGGAAAGCAGGAAATGGAGGCATGGGTTTTCCGCCACTGAGATAATTTGGTTGGGGTTTCCAGGCATGCGCTGGAACAGCTTGCTGAAGAAGCTGAGGCACAGACTAGGGGGTGGTGACTCCCCTCCCAACATTCTGGTCATACACTTGGGAGGCAATGATTTCACTTTCCTGGGTAGGAAGGCCCTGCTGCAAGAGATGAAATCCTCCATGTGTAAGTTAAGCAACCAATTGGGGGCATGCGAATTATGGTGGTCAGAGATAACCCCACGTCTAGTGTGGCAAGAGGCCCGGTCGGGGGAGGCCATGGAAACCTCACGCAGGAGAGTTAACTGTGCCATGCGTAAATTTACTGAACAGAGGGGTTTTGGATTAATTAGGCAGGGCTGTTGCATGCAAAGTCAACAGGGTGTTTTGAGGAGGACGGGGTCCACCTGTCTAGAGTGGATATGGACCTGTTTTTATTGGACCTGGGTGACGCCCTGGAATCAGCGGGGTGTAAGTAGGAATGCCTGCCTTGGTGGGGGGCCCTGGGTGTGACGGGGGCCACTCCCAGAGCTGTGGCGGAGTTACAGGGCGATCCAGAGGCTGAATGGTACATAGGGGTAACCTCTTCAGGAGCACAACAAGGGTGCAAATGCCAAATAGCCCCAGGAAGTCCTTACGGCAGGACCCTGGAGGAATGACGGCGCCCCGTTAGTCCTACGGGCGGTTGTAAACCTGAGCAACTGGGGGCTTGCCTGGATACGCTCCGCCCCCTCAAGGGGCATGAGTAAATGGGTGGACTAGCGGTCCACAGGTGGTAAGGGGTGTAACCCCCCCCAGAAGGGTGAGCACCGATTGGTTAGGGCCACGGTGCAACTTGGCTCGTCAGATGGGCAGGGCTGCTTAGGCGTGTCTCCGCTGCCTGCCCTTGGATCGCCCGTAAGTTGACCCACCATGTTGGCATATTTAATTCTGCAAATAAACCTGCAGCAATTTTCTCCGCGAACAAGGTGTCTGGTGTGTTTTATTTTATCGGGAGATTGCTGTATTTGTGGGGGGGAGTGTGTTGCCGATATTGGCACTATACTCCTGAAATTTCCCACGTGGACACCTATGATTCAGGGAGAATATACTGTCTTTATTACATGCCCCCTCCCGCTCGCATGCTGAATTCTGGGATATGGTCTCCACCCTATAAACACAGCACTGTTCACTGGACAGGACCTCATGTTTGAGGTGAAACTGAGGAAATACAGGTTTTGGTACTAAAGAGCCCTTAGGATTCTTGCAGCGTGGTTTGCCACTGGTATTATTTGGCAGAGATGGAATAAATTATACAGCAAGAAAAAGCAGGTTATGCAGCACTGTGCTGCACATTGTGAGGCTGCTGCGTAATTTAGCTGTTGAGTAACTGTAACACAAATCGATAAAAAAGGGATAACAATTGCTAAGCAGATGCAAATAGTTCTTAAGAACAAAAAGAATACACACTGACCAAATCCATTTTTAGTCCATCAGCTCATTTTGCTCATCTATGCAAGGCATCATGAACTGATGTACTAGGAGGAACTTCATACTTTATAATGTACATGCCTTTAACATGAAAACGTGAAAGCGCTCTACCAAAGGGAATTTACTTCAATTTGCAATTCACAAGTGAATGAAACTGTACAAAACCATTACAACTGCAGTGACAGAATGTATAGTACAAAACTTTTTGGTGTTGAGAGGGCACACTGGAGTACATGCTTAGAGCGAAACACGTCAGCTGATTAAAACAAAAACGAATAATTAAGCTGAAGAATAAACTACATCATACTATCCTTGGAGTCACAAACCTTGTTTCCTCTGTTGGATATTCAACTAGATTCTGAAGCAAATACAAAGAATAGCTTAACAGAGTACATATTTCTAATATATCCTAAATTGTACCTCACATTCCTAGGAATGAGGTCAATTTCGAAGGAAACACAAGCAACAACTGAAAAAACCTTCTATACAAGAAAACTAATAATGTATTGCTTCTAACTGTCAAATGAAATACCTCAGCATTAGTCCTCACATCTTCCAATCCAACAGAAATCGATGGATTGGAATAAAGCCTGTACAATTGCCAGTGGCTGAGATTAATTCAAGCATTACTTCCATCACTTTGTTGTTTGTTGTAGTAGTTGACCTAAGTGCGACGAGTATGCCTAGCGATGGACCCCAGACGCACTACACTTCATCTGCGCCTCACTGATGAGGTCCAAAAGGCCGAAACTCTCTAGGGTTGCTAGTGCTCCAGCTGGAGGAGGCCCGTCCTGCAGTTTGGGCTAGACTGTTCCTACTGCAGCAAGTCCAAGACTGAGTTGCATACGGCTGGTTTCTGTCTATTGTGGCATAGTGGCCAAAGGCTAACATACTGGAATTCGGACTCGAGCAACTGTCTGGAGCTGAGATAAAGCTCAACCCATCACTTTCTCCATGCTTATAACTAACCTCAAGATAGGCTCTTCCTATAAGAAACAGGAACAAATAAAACAAGCATTGGCATAGCCAATAGGTCTCGCTTTTGGGACCTTATAAGTGTTTAGCCATGCAGCATATTACCCTAGGAGCTGTGCCGTCAGGGATTGAAGAGCTATACAATTACTACTCACTGGGTCATGCAGTCTGATTCATAAGTGTTTAGCCATGCAGCATATTACCCTGTGTATAAGTGTTTAGCCATGCAGCATATTGCCCAGCATATTACCCTGGGAGATGTGCCGCCAGGGATTGAAGAGCTATACAATTACTACACACTGGGTCATGCAGTCTGATTCAGGAATACATGTTTGCCTTATGAAACAGAATTAAATCTTGGTTAGTGCAGTAGAGAATAGTAACGTGTATTTTTAATGCTACGAGGTCAGAGCCTGTGTGAATTTGTAAGTTATTATTTAAAATTTGCATCACACACTGTATAATATAGACTGCTACAAAATGCACAAAAATGTTCAAGATAAAATAGTGCTTCCAAAATAAAGATTTTAGTAATACTGAGACTGTACATGTGTTTAAGTGTGAGTGTGTTTTTCTTTATGAGTCTGTGCATGGGCCTCTATGTATGAATCAGTGTGTAGCTGTCTATGTGAGTATTCAACTGTATTGCAGCATTTGTATAGCAGTTGCCTCTTTGAATACCTGTGGGTGACCAATTGTATTCCTGTATCTCTATTATTCATGTGTTTGTGTGTGTATTGTTTGCCTCTGTACGCTTCTGTATGTGTTGGTGTCTGTGTGTAGGTGTCTTTGTTTTGAAATGAGTGTCTATTATGAGTTTAATCTGTATGTGTGCCTATCCATCTGTGCAGTGCATGCAACCATGTGTCTGTTTTGATGTATGTTTGTATCTTCCTGTGTCTGTATATCTCTGTGTATGTTTGTGTGCGCCTCTATGCATCTCTGCAAATCTCTGTATGGTTGTGTCGGTATACATCTGTCGGTTTGATCACGCCTGTGTTTATCTGTGTGTGTAAAGCCACCATGTACCTGTATATATGTCTGTCTGTCTCTTAGTGTGTATCTGTAAATGTCTGTGTCCCTCGGTGTCCTGTAGATAAGGTTCAGGAGGTTAAAGTACCTGCCGCAGCTTAACATGAAATCGGTGATGGAAGTTCCAACAGGGATTATTGTTCAGCCAGCTACACATATGCAGGGGTAAAATGCAGAGCCTGTGCTAGAATTTTTTTCACCTTAAGTGAAGCAACATTTTACTAGCCCTCTACCGTCGTAATCTGGCCCTAGTTTATAATTCACCAGGCTATCTGGCGGGTCCGTAACTGATGGCATCATATTCAGTATTGAAACCGGCCGCTCTGGAGAAGGATGAAAAGAGCCCCATCAGACCCCTGCAGGCAGCTGCTCGCCAGTGGTGCACTCAATGAGTGTGAGAGAGCTGATGCCTTTGTCCAGGACAGGCTCTGTCACTGTCCCTGGACACAGGCAGGGAAGCTGCTGGGAGCGGCCCGGAACCCGGTTCCTGATCAATAATACCTGCTGGAACCGGAATCCGGACAGATGCCATGCCATTCCAGCACTGGATTCTACACAGAAAGAAGGAAGGGCTTCACACACAACCGCCTGATATATCATGAACTGCAGCCGATCAAGCTTCCCTCTTACACGAAACAGATCCAGAACTGAAAAGAGAAGTGCAAGCTTCCATCACACACAACAGCCTGATACAGCATGGATAAGGAACAGCTAAACTTCCCTCTCATGCAGAACAGATAAAGTGAGGAAATAAAAAATACGAGCTTGGCTGACACAAAATACTAGTATGGCAGCCAGGGCCTGCTTGCTCGCAGTGAAATTAAATGGAAGTACATGAAACACGATCGCAGGCCTGGTCTCATCATGGAGGCAGAGATCCCTCAATCCACGGAAGTGCCATTTCGCCTCTTTTAACTACGGGGCCTACCACCTACTGGTGTTCTTTGTGTAACGTCAGTGCTGGTCGCCGAGTGCTGCCTTTTCACTTTCCACTGCATCACCAACATGAATACTTTATAAACCCTGCAGCGGCAGTAGTTTGAATGTCCAGATCTCCAAACGCAGAGGCTATAAGAAAAAAATGCACTTATTTTGAAGTCACCTAACAATAACACTATTTTAACAAGGCAGACGTAAGGCTGAGTCCAGCTCCCTCTGAAGGGGCCAGTTACGTTTACAGATTTTGGAAGTAACGTGCCCCCGGTGCAATCTGGTACATGTAGTCATGAAATGGGTATTTGCCAGTGGCGGTTTCTGTGACAGGGCGTCGGGGCTCCGCCCCCTTTACATTTACAGCAATCCATGCCTAAGCTGTTTAATTAAAATCATTCTTACTTGCAAGGGGCAGTGCCTGCACCATTCAGCTTCATAGCGATGTTGTCAACTGATCAAGTGACACACACTCACGGACTAGTGTGTAGTCGTCACGTCACGTGACTCACAGCACTTTCACTTTGCCCTCCTTCTTTGCCGGGCTGACAACCTCACTGCCCTGAGGGCTGTGATGTCATCAGCTCGGCAAAGACTGGGCATCAAGACACAGTCTCCACCCCTATATGACGTGGAGGTAAAGTGAGCCCCGGGCGTTTCCAATGCAAGCCCTGTATCACTAAGCCTCCATGTCAATCAGGAAGTGGAGAGTATTGTCACCCCACCCTTTTCCAACTCGTCACAGGGTTGGGTGGAGCCCATTGATTCCGGCGCATACTCTCTCTTCTCGCGCATGGCAGGCAGTAACGGCATTGTATATGAGGCGGGAGCGTTGTGGAGTGAAGAGCTACAGGCCTCCTGATTGACCTCCAGAGTCGCGAGAAGAGGCACGCAGCCACGGTGTAAAAAAACATATTTAACAGACAGGTAAAATAACTTCAATCACTATTCATAAATAATTTGAGCGTTTTTTGCTATGGTTGCAGATTAAGTGATTACCAGGCAAAACAGGCTTGATTCTACATTGAAATAATGTTTTCAATCTTGGTCTTGCTTTTACTCCACACATTTATGCACAAAACCGGGAAAACAGTAGTGTATGTCTTGTGTTACTGCATTTAAAATCACTGGGCGTTGCTGCAAAGGCCTGCATGACTCCTGTTTTCTAAGAGGCGCAGAAAAAGGGAGCTTGAAACAAACGAAACGGAGTTGCACAATAGGATTCATTACACGATAAGGTGTCATAAAAGAGGCCCAAATCGAACAAATACTGACTGATCTCGTGTAACCCAGGTTCACCTGTCTGGCATGTGCAATGTGCGTCATCGCTTGTTGGCAGCAATCTGCTAATTGCTTGAGTTTTCCTGCGTTGATTGTAGAGCTCCATCAATAGGCCAGTCAGTGATTTAATCGGACATGTCCATAAAGCAGCGATTCAGGGGGCATGTGTGGTGTTATCCGCTAGCGATGCACTGCTCGCTTCTTATTTGTAAACATAGTGCTGTACTGTAAAGAGCTCTCATTTACCACTAGCGGTGCACTGCACACGGTTCTCGTGCACAGTAACAGTGTCCACTATACACAACCTACATACACAGGCAAGCGGGTGCATTAATACTATTAATGGTGCACTACACGCCGAGGGAAAGATCCAGCTGTCTACATTATCTCGTTAACATATAGATGCATTACAAACAAATGCTTTTTATAACCCCGGTGACTTCACACTCATTTAATGTACACAAGTGGAGTCCGTTGCTCACAGGCCAGATTTCTAAGGAAGACGGGCCCTTTGCTCGCCCTGGGCTGGTATTTAAATAGAGATAATTGGGGATGGACACACTCATATGCCCTGCTGTCACTGCACCTGCTGCACATCTTACGGATGTCCATGTTCCTCATTTCACCTATGTTTCCTTCTCCATGCCTCCACCTTCTCGTCTTCTTCGTCCCTTTCACTTTCTCAGCCCTTTACTCATTCGCTCTCACTTCCCCTCATCTGTCTCTCTCTAGCCATTATAACCTTTCTCCCCGACGTCCTTATTTCTGTCCCTTTTCTCTTCTTTCATTGCCCCTTTTGTTTGTCCTCCTCCCATTTCTCTTTCCCGTTCATAATTATCCCCTTCAATTCTGTTACTTGTTCCTCTCCTTTCTGCCTTTCGCCTCTCCTTTTATTTCGTCCCTTTCGCCTTTCTTCTTCATGAAGCTCTTTTCCTCCACTCCCTCTCTGCATGAGGTGTAAACACAGAGGTAGGCCCCAGGCAGACTCTGGTCTAAAACAATCTGAGCGAGCGGCCCATAAATCAACCGTAGAAGGTACAGGGCAGGATGGGCCTCCTCCCTCCACTGGACCCTGGTGCCACTGCACCAGCTGCACCACTGATAACTACATCCCTGAGGTATGGCAAGCTTTGCAGTGCACGTGGATCTTTTTTATTACACTACCAAATAGAGAGCACACATCAGCATGATTTGATTTCATAAGTAAGGGGTAGTGTTAGAAAGGATACAAAGTGATTAAGTATCATGCATATAGATGCAGAATGTAAAGACCTTAGTTTATTTTCCTCTCACATTGCCTTCGCTTGACTTGTGATCGTTAAATGTGTATTATTAAGAGACTTGTGGTTCTAATTAAATGAAAACTGTACTGCTTAAAAGTGGTTTGTCAGCATACGAGCATCCAAAATTTTAGAGCGATACTGCAGTGATCTATCAAAGATACACATCGGTTACTTTAAAATGCGTCATTACCAATCTACGTCGTTTTTAACTAAAAGGGTAGCATAACTGTGAACTAGCTTACACCACGATAAGTCCCTATTAAATGAAATTTGGCGCCCAGAGTGTGAACATTGTCCAGTAAATGGCTGCTGAACAGCACCTGCCATTATGCGCCTTCTTCCAAGAATGAAGGTTGATGATTAATGCTTCTTCACTGGCCCTGAGGGTCATTGTGGGTGTTTTTTCATAATTTCCCGACAAAACAATCGTCCTGTGTCTGTTTTTCGCATATTTGCAGCAGGTGGCCGTGTTGCAGTGGCACTCTGGTTCAAGACTGCTTGATTGGAGAGACCACCTTTTGTAACGTGATGTGTGCATTGCAGTCGAGCTGTATGTCTCTCGGTTAAAATAGGGAATCAGCAAAATCATTTATGAAAATCAGTTACACACAACACTGTGTGCTTTGTATGTCACCTTGGGCTTCAGATTGCCTGAACTGGTCCCTAATAATTACAACACAGGACAAAATAAATAGTTATAGTTTAAATATTAAGATCATTATAGTTTCCTTTTCATATAGGACTTGTAACCACCATTTTGTTGTTTCCTTGTGATTTTTTTAAATGACAACTTGCCAGGCATTATTTTTGCTTATCTGTATTGCATTCTTTATTCTACCAGCCTCAGAATAACGTAGAGTGTAGACAAAAATGAAAGTCTTTGACGTTTTGATTTAGAGGTCTTGGCAGCAGCATGATTGCAGAAAATTCAAATATTGTGCACCCCAATCTTTGCTTGGTGCATGAGCTTTGCTACCACAAGCAGTCCTTAATTTGTGCAGGTGGTGCCAGATGGTGGGCACTGGCTACGTTTAAGAGATTGGGACTTTTTTTTTATCAGACTTTGACTCCGAGTAAAATAAAGAAAAGAAGAAGGAAGAGAAAGGTAGAAAACCAGTCACAAGGGGAAAGCTGTGATGAAAGAGAACCTGCAAGAATGAGGTAAAGGAACTGAAAGCGTATGGTGGTGGAAGAAAGAGTGAGGTAGAATCAAGATTAGGCAGCCCTGGTATTCAGCAATACGCCATTCTACAGCCCTGGCAGTAGGCTCCTAAGAAGCCTTTTGCCCTCTACAGTTTTTCCTTTCCTTTCTCTTCTTCTTTTTTTTTTTTTTAATAAAAGAATCACCGGCAACAAGCAGATAAAAGCATTACTCGATGTTCCATGAAAATTTGTAAAAAGGAAAGATTTCTTGAATATTTCTACATTTGTTTTAAATAAAAGTTAACTTAATTTATATTGAGGCATGATGAATTATTTTAACGACAAGGCTTTAAATGCATCCTATCATGTTCAGAGAATGCACTTGCAATGGTTGTAAAGGTTATTCTTAACAGCTAACACCATTTTTTCACCTTCTTTATAGTGACTTTCCAGCCAAGTTATTTAATAGTCCATACAGTTTAATAGTCCATACAATATCAATGGCAGAGTAGATTTTTGCGTACCCATCAGCAACCGGTGTTTTCACCAACACTAAGGTTTACATATTTTCTTTCATTATGGACGCTTTCTTGTTGCACTTATGTCTTTGCACCTTATGGAAATTTAACAAGAATATTAAACTTAAAAAAAGAGACAATGAAGGTAAGCAATGATAAGCACTGGCAAGCACAGCACATTTTATCTTTCAAAGTTCTGGATTATTGCAGGAAAACCAATCAGTGGAACATTTAGCATTTTATGACCCTCTTCTTTTCTAAGATCTTATTCCCATTAACAGTTTGCTATGTTTGCCCTCGCAAGGAAGCATTTGCCAAACAAAGCAGTGTAACGTCCAAGACTAGCAAACCCTGCCCACCTCAAACCATGCGCGGCCTTTCGTTTCGTTTCTACCATGCCTCCCTCCATATACAAAAGAAACACACACACACTTCTGTGTGTGCAGGGCTTTAAGTGGGATGAAAAAACTGGGGGGGGTTCTCTCATAGGGGGCAGCCGATGTAAATATGAGCGTGGCTTAAAACTGTTAAGCTGAAAATCTGTACTTAGCATAGTGTGCTGCCCCTGTCATTGTGCTTCTTCTGTCATTGCTTCCAGATATATAATACGAGTGACATTAAACCTACAACCAGCCAGCACTATAGGCTTTGTCAATGGTTGTAAGTTGCATAAGATACATAGGAACAAACTGCAGCATTTTCATTATTATATACAATGAAAACATAGGTGGTTCAGAGATGTGTTACAGGTAGTAAACACTTAGAGGGCCTGTTTCCATTGGTTGTATTTGCTTGGCTTGAGGGTCATTTTTGTAAGCAGACCAGTTTGAGGATTTGGGCATATTTTTTGATTTGATTCTAATGTTTTCTTCACACTTGTGCTTCAAAATGCTATATTTGGATCCCCCTTTTTCAACAATTTGCAGTAAATGTGTGGTGTAAAACCCACCATTCGAATCAATTTTTTTCAAAATTTTCTTGCGGGGGGAGAACCCCCCGCACCCTCCTTTTGCAGTTCGGGCTCGCTCGCTTCGCTCGCTCGCTTATTACATTACAATACAACATTTCTTCGCCCCACCACGTTCAAAATCCACCAGCCGCCACTGGTATTTGCACCGTTATCACAGTGATTGTGGATAATACAAACCCAGTAGTCGGCCAGCTCTGGTAATCGAAAGGTGATTAGGTCATTACAGGTATTTATAAGAACAGGGGAGGGCTGTGCTCTAAGCTGAGTGAGCAGGCTGGAGGGGTCCTGTCAGGACAGAAGTGCGGGGGCACTGGAGAAGGGACCCTTGGGCAAGAAACAATATAGGGGCGGGGGGCGTGTGTCCAACACCGGACTGAGAGGCATGCAACATGGTGAGCAGGGGCTAGACCGGAGGAGGAAAGAGGGTGAAACCGGAGAGAAGGGAAGGATCGAGGGAGGGGAGAAAGACCGAGCGAGGAGGGGCTAGAAGGAGGGTCGGCTCGAGGAGGAGGGAAGAAGGAGAACTGGTGATGAGTGCGGGACCTAGAAAGGGAGAAATCATGAGTGAGGTGTGCCTAGAAGGAGTGACCACGTGAGGAGGAGGAAAGAGGGAGGAATATGAGAGGAGGAAGCAACGGGCGATTGTAGCGTAATGGCCAGAGTGGCCAACCTTAAAGCTGGGGAACCAGGTTCGAGCCTCGCGTCAGCTCAAGCATTCTTTGATTCTGCACAAATCACGTCTTCTCCCCTGTCTGAAAATTGAAAGTGTCCATCTGTGAAGCAACTCGTGGTCAAGTAAAGCGGTATGATACCTTCGGGTTGAGTTCGCGCTATATAATACTGCAAAAAACATGAAACAATAAAAAAAAGCAGTGTTGTCGGAGCCTTGAGGCAGGGTGGTTGGGTTGGGGACAGCACAGGGATATTAAGTGGCAGCAAAGCTGAAACACCGAAGATAGGTGCAAAGGTTGGCCTTTCTCTTGCTTATTGCTATATTTGGGTGTTAAACTGGTACTAGTAAGATAAAGCTTTACCCAAACTTTTGTAATATGAGTAAAAATGGCACCAAAAAAGGAATATTCTTGTATAAAATGCGATGCATTGCCTTTCTTGCTGTCCCGCCCCATCTCTCTTGACATGCTCTATTCCTGGCACTGTCCTCTCACTCAGGCCAGTACCGCTCACGGGTTGTCTTTCACAAACTTAACGCCTCATAACTACATCAAGAATGAAGTATAAACTCATCGTATCTCTCTCAACGCTGCTCTAGAGCGTAACTCTCATTCTTGATAGCTTCTCACCATCGGACTCGGCTCGCACAAGCAGAGACATCCCCTTGAGCCGCTCCACGTAAGTAGAAGAGACATGTCCGGTGCCCCGGTCGTCCCATTGCCGGTCCTCATTCAAAGTGTAAACTTTCACCCGGCGCCGTGTGTCCGACATGCTGTGGAGTGGGTCACGGGCCCCTGGGGGCCACACTTCAGCGTGGGCCGCACCCCGTCATTGCCGCCTCTAGCTAGACTCGAAGCTGCTCGGGAACCGCTGCCACTGAAGTGGCGGCTCCCCGGGCTCCTGGCCTTCGGCCCTGATGCCCCTGCGCTGCTACTCGTCGGCCATCTTGGAAGCCAACGTTCTCCCCTTTCTCTTCCTTAAGGGGAGAAACAGAATCAAAGCAACGGGCTGCACCCAAAGGGACTACGGAGGCCGCGTAGGGTGAATAACTGCACGTAAGCCCGGCACCCGGCTTCCGCAAAGCAGGAAAGAGCGAGAAGTGGGTGATGGAACCCGAGAGAACAAGAGAGGAGCGGGGGCGAGCGCGCGCGGCAGCCTGGGCTTTTGAAAGCTGACCAGACGCTCGTGCGTCATGGCCTTTTGCCCGCACGGCCGGCATGTGTTTCCAATTATCGCGCCCGCGTCTGGGCACGATAATGGAAACAGATGTCGGCCGCGCGGGTAACCGCCCGAAAAAGGCCATGACGCACGAGCGTCTGGTCAGCTTTGAAAACCCCCTACATAATGCTTCGCCAGAAGCAGCGCTTGCGCGCTACTCTAGGCTCGACCTAAAAATGAAATATCAAGTTGATCAGATGAAAAATACTAGACATTTCGAAGTTGCTACTGGCATGAGAGTTTTCTGTGAAGGAAATAAAATTCCTCATTTCCAAATGAAATTAGAAAAAAACAGTACACAACATGCCAGTACCAATCTCTAAACAAAGGCAGCTGTTTACCACTAGTATGAAGAGGACTCTGGTAATGACACCACAGCTGCTCCCTCCAATGTACACTGAAATATTTGGAGTGCCCTTGTGATACCTTCATCACTCCAGCATTTCTAGGTCTGGCTAGAGACATCTCCAGCTATTTGCCTGATCTCTTATAAAACAAAAAAATAAAATTGCTTTCAGTGTTGATCAGGGGAGTTACACATTTTGCGTCTGATTTTTGCATTGATGAGCGGGATATAAATTGCCTTTGCCATTGTGCTGTCTATAGTGCTACTCCTTCTACAAGCTTTTCCTACCGCCCGACCACCACCTTTCTCACCTTTGCTTACTTTGGAGATTCCCCCATTGACTCATTCTTGCACCCATCTACTCGCCGCTAACAATTCTACTCATAAACGCACCAAGCCCTGAAGAGGCACTTTCAGTTATAAGCCGGAATTATTGGCTTTGCCAATTCTTGTCTTTACTGCGTTTCTCACAACTGTACTAAAAGCGTGCTTCTTCTAAAAGCAGCGAGTCGGCAAGTGGAAAAAGCACCGCAGTTTGATTTTTTAAAATAGCCTCTCAGTAGTGATAATCATCAGAGACACATCAACTTGTTCTATTTTAGTGAATCAAGGAATTGTTTGTGGAAACAAAGCCACTGCTCATCTCAAAACAAAGGTAAAGCCAGCAAGCATCTCATCGTGAAAAGACTCTGCAAGGGATAATATGAAACTAATGTGCTTTTGTGCCCACCAGGGTCAGACATAACATGGAAAGACCAGAGGCAAATAGCTTAAGCTATCTCAATTCCACTCCCTTAGGTGTTGATAGTATATAAAGCAAGACTATCAACTTTTAAAGTGTTCCTTCGTCATCGAAGCCAATGTCGATGCAAATACAGATGTAACCTACCTCCAGACTAGTCTCACACAAAGCAAAGAAGATTATCAAGGCTAAAACTTCCAAATTACAAGGCTGACCAGTGATCATCGTGTGAGTTTTCAGTTCGTGAAGTTGGGATTCAAAGAGAGGGGATGGCAAGGGGTACCTGTTGATTGCACTGGGGGCCTGGTAACAGCAAATCCCGCTAATGGCAATCACTGTTTTTGTAGAACTTTATAATCCGTTGCAGGTCCAACCACTGGATGGTAGGAGTTTGGCAAGCAATGGAAGGTGCCGCCCATCTGAAATCCCACTTGTACAGGGCAACAAATGAAAACAAGACTATTTGTTTATTAATGTCTGTGCTTGCTCCTGTTTGATGTCCACTGCAGACATTTGTGGAAACGTTGGTGCAGGTGGATCTCAGTGGCGGCCAGTAATTCTAGCAAGGATTGGGCTGGGGGCCACACATGCACACGTACACACTCACTCCCACCCATGCATTCATACACGCTCACACACACACCCATTCACAACACTCACTCACAAATTCACATACATACATACACGCACCCACCAAACATCAAAAAACATAAAACTTACCTGCACTGTAAGTCTCCGAGAGGGAAGCCTTGGAGGTCCAAAGAGGGTTGGGACTACTGCCTTCAGTGAGGGAAGACAGTAGTCTCTCACTCGTCACAGAGTGAGATGGGGTCAGTGAGAGTTGTTGACCCCACCCCACTCTGTGATGAGTATCACTCATTGACACTCGGCCCTGGGCACTTCAGGGCTTAAAACTGAATCGCCAGGGTCCGAGGCAATCAGTGATGCTCCCCCTCGTCATGAGGGGAAGGGCCTTGAGGCACTTTTGCCAGAGCTGAACAAGAAGTGTGTCTGTTAGGCTGACCTTTGTTCAGCCTGCCAGGTACTCTTCTTGTTGAGAAAAAAAGGTGGGGGGTATGACCCCTCCACCTGTACGGACGGGCCTCGGCTCTGATGTCTGAACTCACCCTAAGCAGTTGAAACCACCGTGGTATAAGTCGTGACATGCACGAGAGGCCATTTTGAAATTTTAATGTATTTTTCTTCTATGATGAAGCAAACAATTGTTATTTTGGAATGCATTTTCTTTGAGAAAATACCATTTCAAGATGGCAGCTGTTGAGTGTACATGTTTTATAATGTCAAAACATCTGTACACACCGTAGTGTAGAGGCTATCTTGGAATGATGTTTTCTCAAAGAAAATGCATCCAAAATAGCCACTGCAGTATAAGTTGTGACATGTACCAGTAGCTATTTTGAGATTTTTCATTTATTTTTCTTCTATGAAGAAGCAAACAAGCACAGGTAAAGCTCACCACTCACACTTCAAAGGCAGAAACATTTTAAAAAAAGTTTTTTTACAAATTGAGCACTGTCTGTGTAAAGTCAACACAAGCTCCTTCTGATTTGTCCACAATGAATATCTTATTTCAGTTAAACCACCAAGAACAGGACAGTCAGTCTCAAGCAAACTCTTGCTTTATTTTTGCTGAGACTCATTTTGGGGGACTGGGACTTATTTTTAATAACACTGGACTTTGACCCAGAACAACAGGATGAAAAACAGAGAGAAGAAAGAAATAAGAGGAGGAGGAAGAGAAAGATAGGAAAACAGTGAGAAAGGAGGGAAGCAAAAGATCTGCAAGAATGAGATAAAGAAAGAGAGTATAGGGGGGGTGGAAGAAAGAGGCATGTGATCGAACTAGAACTAGGCGTCATGGGTAACCATCAACCCCAGCATTTACTGTGCAGCAGAGGGCTCCTAACAAAATCTTTGGACCTGTACATTTATTATTAGGTCGAAGCCTACCAGACAACGCATTGGCGACATGCTGAAAAGCTTCCCTAGGAATACATTTTGCCCATTGCTTACCATTGGCTTTGTGTTTTGTAACTCACATTTGCTTGCTTTCTATTTGCTGGCTTTATTTGGTTTAGGCTGTCCAGCTCGTCTTTCCCCCTTTCATGGAACATAGCCTGTTTAACAAATCTCTGACCGGCTTCTTGTATTTTTCCACGAGTGCTCCCTTTCTGGGAACTTTTTTTTTCGTGAGGCTGTCCAGGAGAGTACACATGCTAGTTTACAGCAGTAAAAGGTTTCCTGCCACCAATATTTCTGCTTGACTGATTTTACTTATCTCTGACACCCATGCCATTGGGGCTGGAAGTAGGGAAGTGGGGATTGCTGAAGCAAAATACCATGCTGGAGTTCAGAAGTGAATGAGAAATAAACAGGCCTTTACATTTTGTTTTTAATCTTGTCACATTTGCTGCATATTCAAAGGCAGAAGTCAAATGTTAGGCTCTGGCTTTCCAGGGAGCTTGGCGTTCGTCAAGGTTGCTTCCTGGCACCAACTCTTTTCTCCCTCTATATCAACCAAGTAGTTGAGTTTCTATCGCAGACCCCAGCGGATGCACCAACGCTGGGGAGAGATAAAACTGTGACCCTTTTATTTGCGGAGGACACCTTGTTAATGTCTAAAACTCCTGGAGGTCTACAACTCCTCTTAAATCAATTTAAAGTTTTTTGCAAAATGTGTGGCCTTGAGATCAACACATTAAAAACATAGTGTATGATGATAAACCCCCATAAAACTTACAAAGGGCGACTGACTTTAGATGGTGTTCCACTAGAGAGGGCAAGCAACTTCGACTATCTGGGAATTAAATTATCTGACGACATGTCGTGGAATTCACATATAACCAAGGCAACACTGAAGTACAAGCAAATAATAGGGGCCCTGAGGAAGGAAAACTGTACCTCATTTAGCAAACCACCCGGAGCGACTCTCCAGATTTATGATTCTAAGGCTCTGAGCTGTGCTTTACATGGGGCAGAACTGTGGGGTTTCGACAGGCTGGTGGCCTCACTCCAGCAGAAAACAAGTTCCTTTAGATTCTGATGTGCCTACCACAGAGTCCACCACTTCTCCCACTAAAACTGGACATGGGACCCAAATCCATTGCTGATATAGCAAAACTACACCCGCTGCTTTTTTGGCAGAGGATTAGATCTACGCCTGAATTGTATTCCTATGCTACTGCAGTTGAGTAAGTCAGCAACCTTGAAGTATTTAATAGGATAAGCTGGTTGAAAAACATGAAATAGCTATTGAAATGCATTGGGGTAAAGGACCAATGGGATAACACAAACCCCCATACCGCCTCCCAGTAAAACTGAAGTAAAAGCCATGTACGGGACTGGGTACATCTGTCCAAACTCAACAACTCCTCGAGGGGAGGTTAACAGCAGAATTTGTTGACTACAAAATGACCAGATCACTGGAAGATTTTCTGGACATTATCCAGTCACCTAAAGACAGGAAACTTTACATGCAGTTCAGGTTCGGAACACTACCTTTAAATTCCTTTACCAGCTCATGACATTGCAACCAAACACATTCCCAGACTTGTCCTTGTTGTTTTGCATCTATTGAATCAATTGCACACGCCTTATTCGCCTGTCCAGCTTGTTTATCTCCAAGAGCAAGATGGCTCACGCCCTTGTGTAAACAATTGGGAACTCAAGAGCATGGCGAAGCTTTGCGTGTTCTTAGATCTGATGCCAGACCTTTCTTTGCTTGCTCACTCGCTAAATTTTTGGCCCACATGTGGGATATTAGAAGGAAATTGCAACAACCCCGTTTTCCATTGTTATAATTTGTTTTATTAATGCTATTTTTAAATGTAGGAATATCCACTGCCGTGTATTTGCTGGATACAGATCTTAGACAGCATATTGGGCCTTATCGCCTTCTTTGGCCTTATAGAGGTTTTTGCCGATATTATTTGAACCTGTGTAACAGCAAATGTTCATTTTTTAACTTTAATAATCAAATTTATTTTAACCAGAATTGTACACGGTCTGGTCGATTTTAAATATTTGTGTAAAACTGTATTTAACGTTTATAACGCACATTGCACTTTTATGGTCTGACGACCAAAATAAAGTATTATTGGTTTTTAATCTTGTCACATTTGCTGCATATTAAAAGGCAGAAGTCAAATGTTAGGCTCTGGCTTACCGGGGAGCTTGGTGTTTACTTTTCTTTTTCTGACTGTAAAGTGAGAGGATTTATGTGACAATCTTGCTGGGTACTGGGGCCTGAAAGGAAAGGCTATTGTTTTCTAGCACACAACAAAATGTAAATGCCAATAAATGAACTGTATAAATATTTCAGAATATATCAGAATTAGGAAAGCACAGATTAAGCACTTTTTTAGATCTGAAGTGTGGTGGAAACAAATATTTTAATACGATCAAAACAAATCAATACACTAGGTGATGCCGATTTCCACAGATTATTGTTTTTGCGCAGTATAGTTTAATCAGTAAAACTGTATGTCTTTGCAAATGTAATGGTACTTTCAGTTGAAAATTTATTGTCTGTACTGGCAATGCACTACCACACCATGAATACGCTACTCTATACCACTTCACTCTACGAGACTCTTCTCCACTCAAGGTCACTCTAGTCTAGGACACTCTACTCCACCCTATGTCACTCCACTCTATGCCCCTCCACTCTGACACTCTACTCCATTCTACGCCACTCAACTCTATGCCACTTTACAGCAATTTACTCCACTCTAGTCCACTCCACTCTACTCTACTCCATGACACTATACTCCACACCACTCTACAACACTATATTCCACTCCACGCCACTCCACACTACAACACTCTATGACACTTCACTCCACTCTACGACACACTACTCCAAAACACTCTATTCCACTATATGCCACTTTACTCTACACCAACCTACAATACTCCACTCTATGCTACTCCATTCTATGGCATTCCACAACACTCTTCTCTACAACACTCCACTCTCCAATACTACTCTATTGTACGCAAATGCTCTCCACCTTACTCCACAACACTTTACGCCACTCCACTTTACTCTACTCCAGGCCATTTTATGCCACTCCACTCTACTGTACACCATTCTAGGACACTACTCCACTCTGCGCCACTCCACTCTTCCACACTCTTCTCCACACCACTCTACTCCACTGTACAACACTCTGCTCTACTCCATGACACTCCACGACGCCACTAACTTTTAGCCATGCTCAACAGCAGCCATGCTGGTGTACAACATGTCTAAAACACATTGGCAAAGCCAATAGCTCTCACACAGGCGAGACCTATTGGCCTTGCCTATGCTTGTTGTACAATATACACACAGCTTGCTTTGGGTCAGCTGCAATGAAGCGAAACTGTCCGACGCAGTGCAAAAGTTGCAAGCTCCCAGACGAGTCCTGAGGTGCATTGTGCTAGTGTCCTTTTATTATAAACCTTGCAATGGCTAACCCTTTTGCCTATGCTCATTACTGATTATGTCACACAGGATGAGCTGACAAGGCCCAGGAATATATACAAAAGCGGTATCTTCAGGGGCTAAAGTGCTTGGAGCGGCCTCACTACCCCTCTTTTCCACAGAACACACAGCGCCCAGGCTTACCTGAATGAAAACCAGGGCAATAATGGATTCATGTTACCTCATGTGCCAGCAGAACAGGCAGAACTCGCAGGGAGAGGTCTTTCAACAAGAGAAACTATTCGAAATCTCCCAGGCACCGCTGGGCACACGCTGGGTTTACTTTTCCGCTCCTTTGAGCAATGTTCTACTTGAATGTAACATACGTTGTGAACATGACGTGGGCAGCATAGACGAAGGCACAATGGGGTTTGTGGGTAGCCTGAGAAAAGTGAGACAGCCAAGTTTGTTGTCAACAGGTTTTCATCATGGAACTAATGTATTTCCAGTGCATTATTTGATATTTAAACAAACATATGGGCTGATCGACCTGTCGATTGTTGCTATGTATTTGATGTTCCCACCAAGGGGTACCTTTAAAATAGTGGCCTGATTTCATAATGATCTTAAAGAACCAATACTTATAGTGTAGAAGAATGAAGGGAGTTTTCAGTTTACGTGGTTTGGTGTAGGATCAGAAAGCACTTGAGCCAGAGTCGCCAATCCAACGTTGATTCAAGAGAGCAGAGACTGAGAGACCTTCAGAGGCGGCTCCTCCGCTAAGGCGGAGGAGCATCGCCCCACTGCCTCGGAGCAGCAAAAGAAAGGAAAAAAATAAAATGATAATAACTAATGTTATTATCATTTTATTTTGTTCTCCTGCTGCAGCAGCTTGCTTGAGGGGGCAGGGCTGAAGAGAAGGGGAGGAGTGGTACAACCCTCCTAAGCGCAATGGCTGTTTTGGGCGGCCCGAGTCATGCGCACTTTCCCCCTTCTCCATGCAGGCTGCATTACAGCCTGCATGGAGACCATGCCCACCCCTACAGCCCCTGGCTGAGCGCAGGGTCATGGCGCTCAGACCAATCACAACGGTGCACTGCAGCGTTGTGATTGGCTGCGGGGAGCATGGGAGCCCTAGTGCTTCCTGCTACCTGTTTCTCACAAGAAGCCAGGAACAGGACGCAGGAGAGGCGGTGGCGGCCGGCCACTTGGCCGGCCGGGAGGTAAGTGATTTTTTTTTTTATAGTGATCCTCCCCCCCGCCCCTTGTCCCCCACCTGCCCCACTGCTGCTTCCAGGCAGCAGCTGCAACTGGAGACCTTAGCAGATGATGGTTGGCTGGCTGGTGTGTAGTCTGAAGTGAGTTGAAGACTAGGGATGTGCGAAACTCGTGTATCTTGCTGTGGCGTTATTAGCGCAATTACACGAAATAACTCCTAAATTATGCGTAATTAGTCAAAATGCATCTCACACTCAAAAACATTACTTGAACGGTCCATTCAGGTAAGAATTCAACAACAAAAAAAACCGACCTGAAATGTTTGTTGACTGCCCACATTAAAGGAACTACCACTGGCATTCAAAACACAACTGTTTGTGCTTAAAAATTACCCAAATAATACATCTTGCATTACAATTCCTCCCAAAATCATAGTCTCATTAAGCTATGTGGTGTAGTTGTATAAACTCAGTAACTTTGCTTAAATTGTTTTACGCAAAATTACCGAAATTACTCCAATTACACTGCTGTAATTAAAGTTTCCTCCAGGCTGATTTAAGACCTCAGGTCAGTGCCCAGCAGATGGGTAGTCTCATAAAAGTCTGAGTGCGTACAGAATGTGAGGAGACTGGGAAACGCGTGGGAATACTGTAAAATGCATTTATACGAAGGAGTAAGAGTGAAGTTGATAGCTGGTTGCGAAAGCCAAGAAGACCACAAATTGAGTTGGATGTATGCAGTTCCTTAAGTCAGCATAAACCAGTTGTGGCAACACCCTGGCAGCAGTGTGAGGGACCTTAGCTGGGAAAGTTCTGCAGCAGAGATGGGTCTCCAGCAGGAGAGGATCTAGAAGACAATGGGACAGTTGTGTGGCCTTGAGATTTGCATATGTAAGCACAATGTAAGCCTGTTTGTGAATAGTCAAGACTAATACAGGATCTTTTTTGTGAGAAAAATCTGGAAACCTCATTTAGAAGAGCAGTAGCCTGGACACTTAACAGGCAAGGCTACAAATGGGATAATCAGGCTACCAGTGGTATTGCTTCTACATAGAATGACGTGTTGATCCCAGGATAAGGGCTCTGCTCTGAGGGCAGCTGTAGAGGGTTCTGTTCCCTGTCATCCAGAGACTGAGTAGATACAGGGAAAGACCTAGGTTTAGGTATTGACCAACCATCCTACAGCAAAACAGATTAAATAGTGAAATATTGGGTGATGAAATGATCTTGAAACTGAAAAAGTGGTATTTTCATCAGGAACGTTTTTTAAAGTCATGAATTACTCAAAACAAATTAGCAAACTGAGTGTGCTAGTAGACACTGAATCTTAGTTGGCTACACCCGCCATGTTTTTACGGAGAATTATCGCTTCTCAGCTGGGTTCGCTATTGTGAACGCACATGATATGCATCGTTTTACTAGTACACAGTGTACAAGGCCTAAAATTGCTGCCCCACCTACACACTTTGGCTTCAGACACGACCCCTCCTTGCAACCTATAAGTCACTGGTTTATTCAAGAGATCGGTACTTGCTTTAAAGATAAATCCAAAACATTCTGGATGTAAATGCTGGAGCCAACACTTCCAAACCCCTGTGACTTCCTCTGGCTGGAATCACCTTCTGATCCTTTTTAGCTTGTCTGTGAAATGCATAATTGTACCAACTATAAGCAAATCAGTCCACACTCTAAAGGCGCAGTTAGCTACCAAGCGGACCGCCCAAGCTTTCTCTGTATTGGATAATAAGACACAGCAGATGTAGTTTGACTATTCAGGGCTTCATCAGTGATATGCACCTTGAATCTGTTGCGAGCTTGGAATCCATATCTCAACATATCTTTCACATTTTATTTTTTTTTAGATTTTAGGCGATCATCTGGACTGACACTGAGGAGCTAAAAGGATGCACTAGAGTGATAGTCATATAAATTCACAGTGGTTTAGAAGCTTTACCTCCATTACATTTTGGCTAACTAAGTGACTAAATTGTTTGGGCTGGGTGGTTAGCATGGTCTGTGTAACAGTTAGGGGAGTTGGGAGGAGAAGAGCCCGAAGGTGCTGAGCGTTGTTTTTTTTTTTTTTAAATTAAATGTTTATTTGCATTTTCCAGTGAGTACACATAACAGAACAATACAGAGTCTTTAGTGTAGTCGACTTACAAGCATAACATCTTCTATTTTGGTTCTCCCTCCAGTCAGACCACCCTTTATTCGACCATTCATTTATTCGATACCCGAGCGTGTTGCCCACTATGACTGTAGGTGTGGTCTAGCAGCTGGAGCGTTTGGTATTTTCAGAATCATTTCAACCCAGGTCGATAAGTCCTCTGCTTCATGCTTGTCTCTGCGGGTGTGTTTAATGTGCTGTCGAGTGTGTTTGATGTGCTGTTCATCCACCAGCGCCCATGCTTGCAGATCACATCTCGAGCCCGAGAGCTCTGGCACCCAGGGCGCCCACCAACTGATAGTAATCCGGCGTCTTGCCAGTACCACTCCTAGCAGGAGCACCCCTAGAAAAAACATTTCACCATCTTCAGCAGGATGAATCCAATTATGTGCGACAGTGCGCTAACCACCCCAGTCCAGAAGCCAGCTAGTCGCTCACAGGCCCAGGCCATATGCAGGAAGCCCACAGAAGGCTGGCCACATCTCTGACATCTGGAAAGGGGTCCGGGACATATCACAGAAAATTTATGGGGGTCATGTAGGTTTGGTGCGGATAGTTGAATTGTGTCAGCTTGAAGCGGGCGTTAGGCGACACTAGTCGGACCTGCTCGCAGGCTGTCGGCCATTAAGCATCAGTCATTCATCCCTGCAATCTGTGCTCCACCTCTACCTAGTAGTGCACAACGAATCTCCCCCCCTTATCTGTGAGTAGGGCCACATGAAGGTGTGTGATGAGCCATCTGCAACCAGCAAAGTCCCCCAATCATTGCAGTACAACATGCTCCTGCAGTTCGTCCGGAAACGTAATCCAAGCTCCCGGGTCGTGTGTGCCAGCCAAGTGTACTGTAAGAACTGTTCCGGGCCAACCATGAATTGGTCAAAACTGATAAAGCGTTGGTTAATATAAAGGGCCCCCTCAGTCCTACAACCTCCCTCCACCACCTCGGAAAAAACATATCCTGTAAAAGGGCAGAAAACTGTTTGAGTGCCCAGAGGGGCAAATCCTCAACATAGGGCGCCCGACCAAACTCCACCCATCTGTTGCATCAAATGGGGGAGGGAGTCAGGGTTACATTGCATTCTGTAACACATAGAGGCAGGGCGGCAGTAAGACCATCTTTGCCACAAAAATCAACAGCATCATGGGCAGTGGGAGCATCTTCCGGAACTCAACAGACCAAGTCAGCTCCCCATCTTCCCCACATTGAATCCACAGTGGGTCTCTAGGTCCCGCACAACCCAGAACTCAAGGTATCGGGAAGCCTCCCTTTCCCAGTGTAGCTCCTGATCCTGCTGGAGCTCCGAGTCCTCCTGTCCCAGCTCCACCAGGGGGAACAACTTGGGTGTAGCCCTGTTTGTGCGCAGTCCGGAGACTTCAGCAAATCTACTCAGCTCCCCCAGTAGCACCGGACCAACCGCTCGGGTCCTGCCAATAGACCAAGGTGTTGTCTGCATACAGGGTCACCATGTGTGGGGTACCACTGAGGTGGACCCCCTACAGACCAAGCCTGGTACGCAGTACACTCACCAGTGGCTCACCTGCTATAGCAGATAATATGCCTTGTCTCGTCCCCATTACCAGCTCCCAGGAGACTGAGACCATCCCCGTGCGTACCAGTGCCACCAGTCGCATGTATAAAAGCCGCACCCATTGTATATGCTGGGGCTAAATCCCATATGCTACAGGACTTTCCACATATACTGCCACGCGACCGTGTCAAATGCCCTTTCTATATCCAGGGATGCCACTGCATAGCTGTCCGTAGAGGAGGCAAACATATGCATAATATGGTTCAGATGCCGCAGGTTGTACATGGTGCTCCTTCCCAGGAAAAACCCAGTTTGGTCTAAGTGTATTAGTGTCTGGACCCCCTCGCAGAAGTCTGCCAGCCAACACTTTACCCACGATTTTAAGGTCCATGTTAAGCATGGAGAGTGGCCAATAAGATGCTAGCTCAGCAGGGTCATTTCCGTCCTTAGGCAGTAATATTATCATCGCCTCCTTCATACTCTAGAGCAGCTCTCTGGTCTCTCTTGCGCCATATACACCTCAAGCTGCTGGTTTAAGTTGACCACTGGCAGCAACTGGTACAACTCTACCGGTAGGCCATCCGTCCCCGGGGTCTTGCCCCGTTTCATGTCCGACAGCGCTTCACATACCTCCTCCACCGTTAGGGGGGCTTCCAGGAGAGCATAATGTTCCTGGCTTAACCTGGGCAGCACCGCTGCCTGGAGGTACTCATCCAGCACCTCTGCGGGTGCCAGCACCCTCCGCATGAAGCCTTCCCGCAGGTATTCCACACAGGCCATGTTCACCCGGTCGCGGGCTGCCATAGTCATTCCACCCCGCGCAATGAGAGGATATGAGACTGGGGTAATTCTCTTTTTATTAGCCACACCAGCATTCTACCCATCTTATTGCCTTCCCTAAAGAGTCTTTGTTGATACTGAGTGCTGGAGTATTTATGGTGGCAGTACAAAGTATCCTCCATTTGGCACTTAATCTGCGCCTGCTGTCTACAGGTGGGAGGGTCTCGATCAGTGCGGTCATCCCAGTCCACCTGCTGTCGTTCCAAGTCTGTGAGCTCACACTCCGGTTTCGCCCGCACTTCGTGTATGTAGCCCATGCACTCTCCCATCAGTGCCATCTTGTAAGCCTCTCATTCAGTCAACCTGTTATTGGTAGTGTGTGAGTTCTCACGAAAGAAGGGTATGGTAAATTCCTTCACGTGCTCTAGGAATGCTCCGGCTTCCTTCACCTCTGTACAGAGTCTCCACCCGGAAGGCAGTTTATGACCAAGAGAGGGGAGTGGTCTGATAGACTGCAATTAAGATATGCAGAGTTTTTAAACATGCCTAATTCCTCCACCCTCCCTAGCATCATGTCAAGTCTACTGTGCACCTTATGTAGAGGGGAATAACGTAAAGTCAGTTTCAGCCGGGTGGTGGTGTCACCAGATCTCCAGCAGATTCAGGCTCTCCAACACCTTCCCCAGCAAAGCCTCTATGGGCGGTTTAGGACTATGTCTATAGGGGGCCCTGTCCAGTAGCCAATTAAGCACACAGCTAAAATCTCCCACCCACACAAGAAGCATGTGTATACATGGAGCTATCCATTTCAAAATTTCAGGATAGAACTCTTTATGGGCTACATTAGGTGCATATGTGTTTACAATGCAAGTATCAATCCCATCCAATGACATATCATCCCTGTGGGTCTGAGTGCACCTCCTGATGTATGAAGGGAACTCCCACCGTGATCCAGGTCACTACCCCACAGGCGAATTTAAAATAGGTAGCTGCAAAGAAGAGTCCTTGCCACCGTCGTCCCAGGTGGGTGGCCTCCGCTCTTTATAAGTGGGTATCCTAAAAGAGTGCCAGCTGTATCCTGCACCTCCGCAGGTAGGAGTGCACATAGTAATGCTTAGTGCAACTGTTCAAACCTCGGACATTCCAAGTAACTAAACATTCTATTAATTCTGCATTATGGAAGCTACGACGGACCTGGGCGAGCACCCCCTCAAAGGCTTGCCAGCAAGGCGGGGGTTCTCATGAGCCCCCATGTCTCACACACCAGGTGCGGCTCTCTAAGCTCATTACGTGTGTCTCAACTGCTATGTTTGACAAACTTCACACTGGTCCCCAAACGAGCCCTTCAAACATCCCCTTTCCCCTTAACGTCCCACTGTCCACAGCAGGGCACCATCTGTTCCCCCAGAACCTCTCCAGCCCCACCCATGGGCCAGGTATCAAGGCAGTATGTCACTCGTGGATTGAGATTCGATCTCCTCAGTTCACTCTCCCATATCCACCTCCAACTCATTGTCCCTGTACGGGTCAAAAGGCCTCTGCTCCTCCAATGAGGAGTCATTCACCCTTCTCATCATGCCATCCGGATGAATTGTTATCCGAGGAGACCCCAACTGGGCCCTCCTACAGCACCTGGAGCTCCCCCGATTGCTGCTACTTGCTGTGTCCCTGTCAGTGGCTCGCCAGGAGCTCATCTGCCCCGGCCCGGCCTTATCCCATACCTCCAGCCAAGCCCATGCCTCCTCATGATTGTCAAAGAAGTGGCTTTTACGTAGGGATATCACTTTGAGATGGGCTGGGAAGAGCAGCATATATTGGAAATTCACTGCTCGCAATTTCGTTTTCACTACCACGTCGGATTTACGTTGCGACTGCACTTTTGTTGTGCAGTCCGGGTAAAAGAAGATAGTATTGTTTTCTAAGGCAAGATGGCCAGTCTACCTGGCCGCCCGCAGGATGCAGTCTCAGTCTCTATAGCCTAGAACTTAGGAGATCAGAGCTCTGGGTGGAGTGCCCGGCGAGGGCGGCTGCACTAGCGCCCTGTGAACCTGCTCCAGCTCAAACACTGCAGCAAGTCCTTTTGGTCGCAGTGCAGCGCAAATCCAGTTTTCCAGGAAGAGCGTCACTTCAGCGCCCTCCATCTGCCTCAGAAAGCGTAGATTATTTCAGTGGGAGCGATTCTCAGGCTCCTCCACCCTATCGTCCAATTTAAAGACTGTCGATTTTAAGGAGATATCCTGAGCATGCAGTGCCCGCACTTTGCTTTGTAGGTCAAACATCGAGCTTCCCACAGTCTGGACTCGCTCAGATACTTTCAGGAGGTCGGTACAGACCATGTTCACATCAATGTCGATTTCTGCTATTTTCCCCTTCAGCGCCTCATGGGAGCTCTGTATTGCCTTCAGCGTGTTTACCCTAGAAGGTTACCCAGAGGTGTCCGCCTGTTTCTGCCCTCGTGGATCTCCGACCGTTGTGTCGTGCAGTGAGGAGCCATATGTTGGATTATTGTATTGTTTTGTTGTGGCCTGCGCGCACACTGGGCAGCGTCCGCAGGCCGAGACGGCCGGATGCCTTTCTGTACTGGGACGGGATTTACAGGCCCCCACACTGTTTTTGTATCTTCAGAGACAGCCCAAATGGTCCCACATGTTGCAGGGCTGTGGCCCCCTGTACGTTAACACAGGCCCCCAGCTCACCCTGAGTCTCAGCAGAGTGTTTAGGATCCTTCACCACTGCATGCCGCAGGCCCTACTCCTCTCAGCTGCCAACCTCACATGTCACTTCTTCCGCTTCAGTCCTGCAGCAGCGCTCACAGCTCTATCCAGGGGCCACACCTCCTTCCCGGGCCTCCGACTGCTATTCACAGGGTCCGTACCAGACTGGCCCAGGCCCACAGCCAGTACAACATCTCTTCACCTCCCATACAGTCCCCAGGGTGCTCTTGGGCCCCTTCGCCACCAGCCTCAGAGCCCGTGTCACTCCATTGCTTCGGCGCAGGGGCACCTCTCAGGCGGTCAGATTCCCTGATTCCTCACCAGCAGAGCCCGTTGCTCAGTTCGGTAGCTGCGTTAAAGCACCCCGCAACCCTGTGCCTCACCAGGAGACCCTCTGTAACAGACCTCACAGTCCTTCCTCAGCACTCCCAGACCCCCTCCAGCAGCTCCTATCTTCCAAGCCTTCAACTATAGCCTCCAGCAAGCAGGCCTTAGGCCCCTCCGCCAGAACTGCACCCGGCTCCTCTCCAGCTGGCGCGATCTCCAGGGCCTAGACCGGTCTCCTCCCAGCCAGCCGCCAAGCATGCAGCACCCCAGCACTCTAATCTAGGGGCTCACCGATCTGGTCCCAGGTCTTGCCTCCAACACTGCTCCCCTCCGCAGTAGGGACAGTTACCAGGGCTCGCACCGGCCCCCTCACTGCCAGCAAGTCTGTGCCACTCCGCCACACCAAACCAGGGGGGCATCTTGGGTTGTCGGCCCCCTTATTCCTCACTGCAGTGCTCGCTACAAGGGATTGGAACAGCGCACAGCACTCTCGAGCCCCCGCACCACATAGGACGGCCGCCAGAACTAGGCCGGAGATAGGCCTCGTCGTCTTCTCTTGGTTCCTGACAGATTTTGTGGTTTCAGCGCCGCCAGGAACAGGAAGTCTGCTGCCACACTGTTATCTGTCCATGGGCTGTTCACATCCTCAACAGCGAATTTTTAGGCATTTACCAGGTAGGATTTTGTAGGATTATATTCGGGGCTGCAGGAGAGGTTGGAGCTCATGTCTTCTCCACCATCTTGCTAGGCCACAGCTGAGCATTGGTTGTTGATGCAGTGTGCATGGTTATTATATTTAGTGGATGACTGCGACACCCCACCTGGTTTATTCAGCCAGTTGATGTGCTCGATGCTGCAGTTTTGCACCACAAGGACGTCAATGATGCCAGAGGTGGTCAGGATACGCCATAATTCTGTAATGAAGATGGCATCAAGATTATTGGTGTATTGAGGACAGCTATGTGAGCTGAGTGCAGAACTACTAAATGTGCGCTAATGAGTAGGCAGGTGTGAATAGCTTGTTTGATATGGGTAAGCCTGAGTATCACAATGTATGGGTTGCTGTGTGCGCATGGGATGGTTGGTATTTGGTGTAGCTATATGGAGTGGAAGCACATGAGAGGATGTTGAGGAACTCTGTTGTACGAGGTGTGAGAAGCAGGAATTGTGATTCTAAAGTCCAACCTTAAACACACACTTTTCTATTCACCCACCTGTGCTTGAGATGCCTGAGAAAAGATGCCTCTTGGAGAATAAAGGGACAGAGGGTGTGCCTGCGCATGCACTGGCTGGAGGCTGCGTATGGTTGAAAGGAGCGGCGTGTGACCTGCTCCGGTCGCTAAGGTTCTGGGATTCCTTATGGTCTGCACTCCTGTACCCCTGGGTTATTTGTAGTGTGGTCAGTATGTGTGGATTGAAGGTTTGGCTGTTTCAAAGTGGCAGGAGGGTCGAGGTGCTGGTCCTTCAGTGACCTGGCTTGAGGTGCTTTGCTGAGAACACACTTCGGATCACATGACCTTCTCAGCTCTTGCCAAGGCTAGAAAGCATTGGGGACCGCATTCCTACATCAAATTTTATTTTTTAATGAATTATATCCCCCCTACATATATATGGGGATAGCAGGTATTTAGGGTAACCTGGGCATCTTAGGAGGTGTGGGTTCATTCTCCAATCAAGTACAGACATGCGACTTGACGGGAAGCACTAGCACAATCATATATAATCGTTTATTTAATTTTATCTACTGATGCAGTAGATGCAGCCTTGCTGAGGTCGCTATCGAAGTCTGTGTTTCAATGGAAATTTGTAATGGGTTCTGTCAATGTTACATGCGTTTTCCTCCACTGTCTTCATGATTGATCTGTGGTTGTCAAGATTATATTTAAGCAATGTGCTGCATTCTTGATTAATGACCTTCTTTAAAAGTTCTTAAAAGTGCCCCCAAATTCCACATGATGTTGCAGGCATGCCTAACACTATTTCTTTTATTTTAAAATCGGTTTCGTGCTGAGGTTCATACTACTTCTGCTTACTCTACTCCCTTGAGATCAAATAAGTCTTTTTTTTCAATTTCTCATCAGAACCAACAGGCCAGTTTTTGAGAAGGAGGGAAGGTAAAAAATTCGATGCCTGCAATTTTGGAAGCCCAACCACTTTTTGGGAGTCTTAATACTTCCATCAATAACATTTTGGGAGCAAACAGCTTACACAACAGTCAATAATCTGGTGAGGTACCAGTCAGAAGCCTCCTGATTTACATTTTAAAATCGGATAGCAAAAGGGCGGGCAAATGGGATTTGCAGGGTCACAACCTTTGCAGAGAGAGAGGTGTGAGACACCCAGGGAGATACTTAAAACAAGCACTGGCAAAGCCAATAGGTTTCGCCTATGCAAGATCTATTGGGGTTGTCAATGTTTTTTTAACATATTGCACTGCAGTGCGGGCTGCAGTGCAACATGGCTTAAAGTAAAGGGAAAAAAGGCGCTATGATGCGGCCAGTGTTGAACGCGTCATGCTTTCCTTTCTTTCAGCCCTGTTGAACAGCAGCCTGTAAAATTATCAGACCGCTTGACAGGGTTCACCACATTTTAACAGCATGCTGTCCTTTCATCATTCAGTGCCTTTTCTTGGATTGGTGAATTTTCTCAAATGCTATGGGTTCGAAATTGTGAGCCGGGTGCCTGGGGCTGCTGTGATGCTGGAGGCCAAAGACGACAGGGGTAGGTCACAGCTGTCCCAGTGCTCTGTTCACACTTTCGAACAGATACTAATGTGCTGCCTTGCTCCACCGTCACCCCAGCTTTTAGCAATAGCACCAACACTACTGTGTTTAGGTTTCCTTTATGGAAAATGGAGAGATGATCAGACCACAACCTCTTCCCTGTTAACTGCATTGCCATGTTATGCAGAGATGATAAAAAGGCTAAAAAAGCACTATGTTCGGGTATGGTTCCACATCTGCTGCGCGACCATGAGAACTCAGAGTGGGCTAGATGTTCATGTCAGAAATCGTTCCACTCTCAAGAAGAAATATTTTCCCAATGAACACTTGACTAACACCTTTCTAACTACTGAATGGAAACACCAGCCTAATTAGAGTGAAGAAACGTCTACGACCGACAGGTATGGTTTTGCGAGGGTGTCGCAAGATGACACAAACGGGCATGGTGATCTACTCAAAATGATGCTGCATTGTGCAAGCGAAGGGAGCAAATGATTGTAAATTTAGGCCTACAGGTGTAAACGAGCATTTTAACAAGTACTAAGTCTAAAGCATGGTCACCATGTTCTTCCACAGTGGTGGCAGTTCAGAAGGCTTCTGAGGCAGTCTAGAATCATAATTCCACAAACTAGGACAGAAAAGAACAGAATGGCCGAATATGTACCGGCAGATTAACAGCAATTATGAACAGTGAAGCAGATGAAGTTCAGGACAATACAGCAAATTAATCTGAATAGGCTGGTAAGTAGATCTGCTGTCTGTACCGAAATCCCCAGTGGGTTTATTTAAATAGGTCCTACGTGTAGGGCATCCTGTATAACCAATGTATTACTGAAAGGGAATGCTGTGCTCATCAGCTCCTATGTAGATTAGGAAGCGTCCATTAGCCCTGCAAGCAAAATGTGACCCCTCTGTTCCATTCTTCGTGGCTACTGTCGCGCACAATGTACACCCAACACATTTCACAGGCACCAGCATTAACTCTACTGAGAAATGTTCACCCACAACGTATCCTTCAAATTGTAAGTGTCTTTACAAAGTGAACAGAATCTGCTTTCAAGGGAAGGGTAATTAGCATTGCCAGCTCAGTTTAAATGGTCTCAGAGTGAGAATAAATGAATTTACTTCTGAGCACGAGAAGTAGGGTAGTGACTGATCCACATGGTACACTGAAGGTCAACATGGAGAACGAAGCTAGGGTAAATAATGCAGTCCTTGGTTTACTCACTCTTTGGGTGCCTTTAAGGAGATGCAAATCCCGACAAGTGTGGAATAAATCTAGCATTGCAGAAATTTACAAATCACTACGGAATCTGGGAGTGTAATTTGAAAGTAAGCTCTCTTCCACGCCAGGCAATACGGTCACCAAAAATGGTTTCAATCGCTTATGTCAACTCTGTGGGACTCTCCCTAATCGGCATCTCCCCTACAAAAAGTTCAGGTTCCAGTCGTTGCAGCTCTCGGTTGGACTACTGCAACACCATTTACATAGGGTTACCAAAAAGGATCTTTCTAAGCTACAATGGGCCTCGGACTATGCAGAAATGCTAAAACTGAACTTAAGAAGTCGTGCCGACCAATTATCAAGCCCTTAAAACACCTCACTGGTTCCGTCATAGGGTGGTCTAATTGTATATAAGTCAGGTATGTGTCACTCATGACGGGCATAAATTTGTGCATCTCAAACATTTTGTGACTCGATGGGGAACATACTACAGGAGTAGCTGACGGCCTTGTACGAAGTTCGGTGGTATTCCCACTGCAGTTTAAGAGGTGCCTTGTGAAGAGGACCAGCTCTGAGATGCGGTATATTATGGTAATTCCAGTGAACTCCACATCATTTACGCATCGGGCAACCGTAACAGTTATATGGCAGTTGTTCTACTTGGATTTGGGAATATTTACAAACAGGGGTTGCAGGCTTGACTCGGTTTGACAATTATACATGGAATTACCATAATATACTGCATGCCCACGAATAAGGAACCAGTCTATGACTAATACTTGAAGGGTGCACATAAACGTGTACCAGCACTTATTACTAGGAACGCCATGAAGGGTCCCTCAACCTGGGACGCCTATTACTTTGAACCCATTTCGGGACGGAAATACAACCGAAACTAAGGATCTGCGCAAAGAGCATTTTAGCCCTGAAGAAGTTGCAGCTTACAGCAGCAGAACGTGACGAAACAAGTGTTGGCTAAGGCTTTGTTTCCGTTTGACCACGTGAAGAATAAATAATTTGTGTTACAAGATCGAGCTACGGACCAAGATTGTTCTCGCATTATTACCAACCTGTTGTATATACTAGTTAGCGTGTGCAAGGGATTGTTGTGTTAGTAAAGGGTGTGTTTTAATTTCGCATCATCCTATTTGTCTTTATTTGTAATTGTTTCCAAAAGAGAAATGACCCATAAAGCAAAGTAGGAAAATACTGCATTAAAAAAAAATACACAAGTCACAAAATAACAGAAAGCTACCATTGACTGACACGCCACACAAGCACTTGGTTGTGTGCTGTTTTACTCATCTTAACTTCTGCTCATAGTACCAGGCTCACATGCACAATGGCCCTTAATACTAGTAATAGAAGTTCTAACAATAAATGATGTTAGATAGATCACTTCTACATTTTCTATGTCCTGTAACTACCAGATGTGTTCCTTACCCAATTTCATTTGCCATGCAGAGCAGTACATAGGATTGACTCTTAGGCAGTTTGAATTGAAATATCAAATACACTATGGGGCCGATTTACAAAAGCAAACTTACATATTAGTAATCGGCATGTGTAAGTTTACTCTTATACTTTTGAGTATGGCTATTCCCCGTTTACAAGAGTAAAGTTACTCAAAGATGTAAACATACATGTCCGCACCCCCTGAAACACGGTAGCTGTCAGTAAAAATGTCACATATGACCATAAAGTTATTACTAGTATTGACTTTGCAACTGTATTTGAAGTTTCTCACACTTGGTGAACAGGGCGTAGCTTAGTCAGTGGGATTCAGGGGGTATGAGCCTATGATTTCCCATCAAGCACTGCAACATACCCAACAAAAAAGATGTCTCGAACATGCATCTGTATCATAATTACATCTGGCCAGCGCCCTGAAAAAGCATTATGGAAACAGCACAGCTCAACAAGCTGTTTCTTTATCATATATGAAGTAGAGACATCCAGCACATTCACAATGTCATCTTTATCATGCATATGAAAAGCAGAATACAATAAATTAATGTTAGGACTGTCTTGATCATAAAAGGCAGATTAGCTTTTGCTAAAGTGATAGGCCCAAACAGTGCTTAATTTGGGCCAGTGGTTTACGGTGCTCGGCACCAGCACTTAATTGTCAGCATAGGCTCTAGTGACAGTCCACCACATGGTGTCATTGTCTTTTTAATTTTGAGATGAGCACACCAACCGTGTTTATTAAGTCAATATACTTTGAAAATTAAGAATACCAGCCTCTCATGCCATTAATATAGCGTTGCATGACCTGAAATAGTCTGATTTGTCACACTTGTAGGAGTTCGATGGTTAGCTGTTATGTTGGTACTGCCATTGGCAGCGCTGTCAGGGTATGTGTGGTGCAGACTGCAGTGCCCTGGCACTTCATTTTTTTTACAAATTAAGCAGTGGGCCCAAACTAATTGTTTTCCTTGACCATTTTGGGTACGTCTACGCAAGACTCTAGTTTTGTGCCTACATAACATGTGCCAGTGTTATTATGATGTCCACATTTTCAACACCTCCAAAGGTTTGCTCTGCAGCATTCCAGACTGCGTGAATATTGACAGGTCAAAGCTCACGTTATGCAAGTTTTTCATCCTGTCACTTTTATGTTCAGTAGAGGTCATTTCCTCCATCAAGTCCTACAATTTCTTGTGGCCGCTCATGAAAAGCACCAATCAGGCACCTGCAGAGTGGAGCATTATGTTTGTTTTTTAGTGTCTTGAGGAGGTTTGGTCGACATCCTGAGCATGCATCACCACTGTTAGGAGAGGCACAAGCCAATGTGTAACCGGACAGACTGAAAGGGTCACAATTTATTAGGGGGAGTGTGACATTCTACAAACCCCATATAAAACTATGCCCCTGCTAGCAAAGACTACAGCGATCGTGGGGCAGATCTTCCTGAGGTAAAGTGTAAGGAAGTTTAAAAACAAATATTGAAAATATTCATAAGTTAAATGTTAATGTAAATTAATTTTATTTATGATTTTTAAATGTAGAATATTGTTTTAAATGTTATAATGCTATTAACGACATTTTTAATTAAAAATCTAATTAACTTAAATATATTAAATGAAAATTATATTTTTAAAGATGTATTCAATAAAATAACT